>JAWNLL010000129.1:0-705326 GCA_035042425.1 Drosophila flavopinicola
ATCATACAATTCAGTATATATGTTGCTGATGACCTCCCGAAAAAAATACTTACTAGGTTTTCCGGTCACACCGCCCCCAAGCATCGTGGATGACTATATATACAAAAGTTTTAGAGCTAGAGTCATCAAACATGAGGCTTTGGTGCCACGCCCCCTCCCGCAGCCAAAAATCGGGCAAATCTAAATCTCTTACCGTTTTAGAGCTAAAATCACCAAGCTTGCAAGGTAGATCTCTGTTAAGCTGTTCTTACTTGTTTTTCCGATACACAACCAAAACGGGACTCAAGCTTCAAGAGAAAGGAAGCTATATATTTCCTTTTAGAACGTAAGGAAGCAGTAAAGACAGGTTTTGAAAAATTCGATTAGAAGATACTACGTTATGTTTCGACTTCGACTTGCAATCCTTTCGAACGACAATCCAACTACCTTGATCCCCCGTGTTTACCAAACATTCGTATGAAGTCAAAGAAGTAATCATTACTGTCCCCTCCTCTAAAAATCTTGCCTTTGCCACTGTATATATAAATAATAATAAGAATCAAAGTAGGCACTGGAAATTCAAGTTTCGATTTAGGGCTATCGCCCAAACTCGTTACAAGTTTTTCCCATTCTACCTTTTAGGCTTGTCCAGTTAACATCTTTACAAATTTTTTGTGTTCTTTTGTGTCTCATTTTTTTTTGGAATGTGAGTAATACAAAATTTAAACAAAAAGAAATTCGGCAATTTTACTTGAAAATTTACTGTGCATGTATAATTAAATTGAATTTTTTTTTAACAATCACAGGTTGAAGTCTTTCCTGTAAGAAAATCTGTCGACTGCAGTTGGATTCCAGAAGTTCAAAATTCAAACTAAGCCATTTCTGAAAGCCGACAAGCAGTAATCTCCATCCTAGTACCTATTTCCGTGAAGAAGTTTTACTAACAGTAAGTGCTCTATTCTTCCCATCTATTGGATTCAACATCATCGATCCCCTTCAGCCTATATCAAGATGTGTTGCGGTCCCTGTGGTGGTTGCTATGGCGGATGCTGTGGCTATAGTTGCGGTGGCTGTTATGGTGGTTGCTGTGGCGGCTGCTACGGATGTGGTGGCTGCTATGGTGGCTGCTATTCTCGCTGTGGTGGCTGCTGTGGAGGCTGCGGACCCTGCTGTTAGAAACCATCTTCAGAACGAAATTAAGGTACAAGACATTTGGTACATCAAGCAGTGGAAAAATAAATGTTATAAATAAAAAACCAATATAAAACGTCTTGCCCAAAAAAAATGTTCATTACCCTCTTAGAATAAAATAGCATATTTATTTTATGCAGAAACGTGCAATGTGTAGAATGAAGAGTCACAGACCGCCAAAAGTTACCTCCAGCATGCTTAGAATGACAAAACAAATTGATCTGGCCATGTCCGTCTGTCTGTATGTATGGTATCTAGACCCTCAGTTTTTGAGCTATCGCGATGAAACTTTGCACAGATACAAATTATTCAAAGGGACAGGACATTTGTCGGAACTGGCCGAATTGGACCACTATATGTTATAGCTGCCATACAACTCGAAGTCGGTTTTGGCCATATATCCGATATTTTGAAAGCTATCGCTTTCAATTTCCTTGTACACTTTAGCGTCTATATAACTCATCATTCTATTGAATTGCAAAACGATTGAGTCAATAGCAAAGATTTGCGACATTAAATATTTTGAAAGAACAGGTTTATATGGGTGCAAGTAAGTTTCTAAGTGACTTTACTATAATAGAGTTTGTAAGCGATTCTCCCAATAGTTCGGTGGTGTAAATAGTAGAGTGCCGCGCAATCGGTGATGGGCTGTGGAGTTGTGTTTTTCTGAGATCCCGAAATCGATTCCAGCTCGCAACAAATTTTATTTTCTATTTTCCATTTTATTATTTTTTATGATTTAACACCGAAGGTATTTGTAGAATATTGAGTTCGTACAATATCCGTTAGGATGTCCGTCTGTCTGTATAAGCATAAGGATCTTCGAAGATAGAGACTTCAAACACTTACATCTGCTTTAGCTTTGTGCAACGCCCACAGAAACCAAAAATCGATAAGACGTGCATATTTCCCACAATTTTGAAGTTAGTCATAAAATTTGGTAGCTATAATGTCCCCCAAAAAATTGGATCCAAGGCCTTCCGGCCAGCCCTTTTAAAAAAAAAATTGATTATGCGGCTGCGGACCCTGTTGTTAGGAACCTTCTTCAGAACGAAATTAAGGTACTAGACATTTGGTACATCACGCAACAGTGGTAAAATAAATGTTATATATCCCACTGTTTTAGAGATAAAGTCACCATATTTGATATATATATTACCACCTGCCCACTTTTCACAGCAAAAATCCACCGGTACGCCGACTTTCGCAACCTCCCAAAAGTTTTCCCGACCACGCCCACTAGGAATCGCTAATTATATATATATATGAATGCTAAAAGTATAGTTCTAACAAAATAGGAATCAAAGTAGGCACTGGAAATTCAAGTTAAGATTTTGTGCTAGTTCCCTAATCCATTATAAGTATTTCTCAGTATCCCTTTTAGGCTTGTCCAGTAAACATCTTTACATCTTTTTTGTGTACATATGTGTTTGATTTTTTTTGGAATGTGAGTAATATAATATTAAAACAAAACTAAAATTGGATGTCTTGTTTTAAAATTTATTGTGTGTATTAATAATTAAATTGGCTTTCTAATTATACAACCACAGGTTGAAGTCCCTTCTGTAAGAAAATAACCATCGACTGCAGTTGGATTCCAGAAGCTCAAAATCCGAACTTATCCGTTTCTGAAAGCCGACAAGCAGTTAATCTCCATCCTAGTACCTATTTCCGTGAAGAAGTTCCACTAAAAGTAAGTACTCGGTTATTCCCTTCTATGGGATGTACTCAACTGATCCTCTGTAGCCTATATCAAGATGTGTTGCGGTCCCTGTGGTGGTTGCAATGGCGGATGCTGTGGCTATGGTTGCGGTGGCTGTTATAGTGGTTGCTGTGGCGGCTGTTACGGATGTGGTGGTTGCTATGGTGGCTGCTATTCTCGCTGTGGTGGCGGCTGTGGAGGCTGTGGTGGCTGTGGAGGCTGCTGTTAGGAACCTTCTTCAGAACGAAGTTGAGGTACTAGACATTTGGTACAGCAAGCAACAGAGGAAAACTAAATGTATTAAAAAACAAAAATAAAAGTTGCCCAATTAAAGCTATGTTTATTTATTGGTATTTCTCAACTCATACCAAAGACATTTCTAAAGCCCTGCTTGAATATGGACACACATCTAGGGGCATCAAGAATGCAGTCAGCATGTCTTCAAAAACCCCAATGTCCAACTAAGAATGACAAAGCTTTCAAAATCAAGCGCCTTTGCAGATCAATTGTCAGCGTTGAGCCACCAATAAAATTTGATGACCTAATCCAGTGTTACCGCTGCCAGGCTTTTGGTCACACCAAACGGTACTGCCGCCTGCCTTTCAAGTGCGGTGAAAATGATAGCGCTTGGAATGTACGAGCGCCAGGAACAACCCAGCTAAATGTGCTCTTTGTGATGGAGCCCACGCCGCATCTTACAAGGGCTGCAAAGTTTATCATAAGGCCAAAAGTCAGTATGGTCCCAAAGTCAAGCCAAGTATTTGCACTTCTCAACAAGGATCCTATGCAAAAGTAAGCAAAAACTACTACTACTAGCTACGCAAGCGTCTTAGACGGTCAGCAAAAAACAAGTCTTTATCAACGTTTAGCCAGAAGAGACTAGGGAAAGTCTACCAACGTCTATGTTGAAACGCATAGAAGCCATGATAGAGCAATTGATTGCTCAATTTTCATTAATTACCCTCACCACCCTTATCAACAAGGTATGCAAGTAAGTCTGCGTATTACCGTACGGAATGCTAACGGCCTGAGTGAAATAATACAAAATTTTAACTGTCAAAGAAAACCAGAGCACTTAATAGTTATCTGTTATACAGATTTAAAAAAAATAACTTCACAGAACAATTATGTCCTAGGTTTTCCAGTTACGCCCACAAGCCCAAAAATGATTGCAAATGCTTATATATCCTACAGTTTAATAGCTAAAAACACAATATTTGGAATATTTTTTAATGGTAACTAGAATAGAAAGAGTTTCCCGACTAAGCCGACTTCCATAATCGCGAAAATCAATTTACCCTAAATCACAAATCGATAGCACGTGTATTTTTCCTACTATTATGTGCTACGGACCTAATCGAAAGATTGCGACCTGAATCTCCCGGCCACGCATTTTTGCCTATACAAACATGACCAACCATTTTCCAAAATTTTATGCAGCTTTAAATGCATTTTCAAATACAATAAATAATAAAGCAAATTCATAACATTTTTTTCCAAATTTTCTGATATTGGATATTGAATTATATGTAAATTCCGTCTTTGCAAGTGCCATCCATACTCTGCAAAGTTCAGGCTTCTAGCTAAATGACTTTGGTCCTAAATGTATCTTTTATATACGCCGGGAGATCCAGTTCGGTATCATACATATTGATACTTTGGTTACTGTACTTCAGATGCATCTTTACCAAACTTTAGACCTTAAACTTGATATGCAAACGTAAAGAATACCAATAAATAAACCACATTTTTACAGGCTTTCACATTTTCAGGCATACATTTATTTGACTATTGTTGATTGCACTACCATGTGTGTTGTACCTCAATTTCGTTCTGAAGAAGGTTGCTAACAGCAGTTACCAGCCGCAGCCTCCACAGCAGCCTCCACAGCAGGAGCCACAGCCACCGTAGCAACCACCGCATCCGTAACAGCCGCCACAGCCGCCGTAGCAACCACCGCAACCGCCGTAACAGCCGCCACAGCATCCGCCATAGCAACCACCGCAGGGACCGCAACACATCTTGAAATAGGCTACAGTGGATCAATCGAAAGGGTACATCCAATAGAAGGGAATAATAGAGTACTTACTTTTAGTATAACTTCTTCACGGAAATTAGGTATTAGATGGAATATAGGCGACTTTTATTGGTTTTCAGAAAACGGATTAGTTGCGATTTGAAGCTTCTGGAATCCAATTGCAGTCGTTTGTTTTCGTTACAGGAAAGACTTCAACCTATCAATGTATAAAAAAACAAATTTAATTTTTGAACACAAAATTTATTTGCAAATTAATTTTGAATTTTGTTTTTCTCGTAACTCACATTCCCGAAAAATACACATTTAAGCACAAACAAAAAGTATGTTTAGATGTTTACTGAATAAGCCCAAAAAACTGAATGAGAATTATTTGTGTTGGGTGAGAGCAAGTCTAAAATTCGTTGGAGTTTCAATTCCAGGGCCTACTTGATTCTTTAATTTTTTAAATTTGGAAAACTATTTAAAAATATATATAAAGTCTCAAACAAAACAAACTTGGCTTTTAGAGATGCCAAGTATTTGGTTGCCCTATAAAGTACCACTCGCTTTTCATATGATAAGCACTAACAATTAAATTGCCAAAACATAAAATGTTTAGACAAGTTGAAGCTAACTTCCCAATATCTTAAAGCACAACTCTTTGAAAAAGCATTTGCTCTTCAAACTTTGCTCAACAGCTGTAACATAAGCCCAGAGCCCGAGGAAATTCCCTTAAGTTTGCGCCAAAGTGCGAAAAACAAATGTGAGTCGGGCACTTCAAAACAAACTCAAAGGCAAGGAGCAGCATCCCGTTTCCAGTTTCCAGTTCAAATATCAACGGAAAATGGCAATGAAAAAAGGCCAAGTGCTTTAGCACATCTATCAATATATTTGGCGGGTATTAGGCGCCAGTTACTTATGGGGTGCCGACTATTAAATACCCTGGCATTTAGTTAAGAAATCGCAGTTATTTAAGAGTATTGCGATCTAAGCTAAGATCAGATTATTTCCAAAATATGGTAATATTAATTGTTCTAAATAAAAAAACAAAATACATGTTACATTTATAAATCAGTTTTAAACAGTTTTGGGTTGAGTTAATTTTAGAATGGAGTTGACAAACTACATTTTGATTATAATGTACTCAGAACTCTAATACTGTATATAATTGTAATTTTGTTAATTATTCAATATAATTAAGTTTTGTATAAACTGCTTATGGTTTTTTCTATTTCTTATATTTTGAGATTATCACAAGCGCATGATAAATATTTCTGCAGTTAATCACAAGCCAGTGTGGCAGGAGAAGCAGATGAGAATGTGTTATCAAACAGCTGACCAGGATGATGTTCCAAACTGAATATGTCGCAAGAAAATTTACGACTAGTCGCAGGAATCACACAGCTCGCCAACAAATAAGGATGCCCATGTATATATTCATGTACGTGTGTAACAATGCGGAATGCGGCATGGGCAAGTGGAAGTGAAAATGGTACACACACACATGTACAAGCACGCACACACACACACACACACACCCACACACACACACACACAGAGAGAATGTCCTCGCAACTAGCTTCACGTCACTTGGCCGCCTGCCAGCCGCGTGACGAGGACAGTCCTGACACTTGAGTGGAGACAGACAACCACTTGACTGTGACCCGCTCGATGCCGCCGGCCCTCGCAGTGGGTACAGTACCCCAGCCCAACCCATAATATATATGTGCGCATATATATGTGCCAACATATATCCTCTGGCCTGACATTAATGTGCGTAACTTGGACAATTACGACAAAGAAAACAGGCAAAGGCAGCTAAATGCGAACTGTGGAAGATTAAATACCCTAAATGAAATTATAGCCATGACACTTAAAGCATTATAGTCACCTGATCTATACCATACTTTTGTCTATCTGTATAGACGGACTTTTCTTCAATTGTATGTGCTTAACTTTATAGCTACACTGTCTGTCTTTTATTTCATTCTTATTTAATGTTGACTTGATACACTCAGAAACAGAACATTTTAAGGAAGTTACATGAATCAATGTATTATTTATAATAAATAATACCATGGTATTTCAAATGCGAAACTTAGGAAAATATTCCAATAACATATGTTGGGCAGTAAGAAAGTGCAGAGTATAACGAGAGCACAAAACTTAATGCTTTAATAAATGGCAGTAAGAGTATTGAAGACTTCGACATATCTGCAATTACAGGAACCTTAAGGACCTCAGTCAATATGTAAAGCTGCCCGCTGGCAATCGCAGTTGTTTGCAGTCATGACAACAATGTCGGAAATGTTGTTAAAAAAGCGAAAGTAAGGGGAATAACAATAAAGGTATTAGAGGCGATAAGGCGAAAGTGTGTGAGTGTATTTAATTGTAAATTTCAATTGTCCACAGAGAGAAAAAAGAGATGTTTTATGTATTTGATTGCTTACATATGAAGTTAATGCGATTTTGGAAAATAAGTAAGAAATATTTATGGATGCATATTTAATAAATTGTATATAGATAGATATTAAAAGCTTAAATTTTAATTGTTGATAATATGCGTAGACTTAACTCGTCAAATTAGTTGTTAATCTTGTCTGCTCACTTAAATAATAAGTTGCTCAACCATTTTACAGTTTTAAACGGTACCCTTTTTTAATGGTGCTATCTGCCCAAAGGTATGCAACAGCTTGTGTTAATCACTGCTGCCCAAAGCGCTTAATGAGCCTCAAGAACAAAAATGTAAAAAAATATGGCCGTTGTCGAGAGTGCTGAACTGGAAGATACTCTGTACAAGTTTAAGTGCACTCTAAGTATATTTGAGGTATTTTCAATATATATTAACCAATTAATAAATGTGTGAATATGTGTGTGTATATATAGATTTATTTTGTATACTCATGAGTACTCAAAGCATACTTTATACCCCTATTACTCAGCGTACAGGGCATAAGAAAAAAGCGAGTACAACTTCCTTACATTATCATTAAAAAAATCAATTTGTAATTATGGGCGGCAAAAAGTGCGTGTGTACTTAAAAAACGAAAATGCCAGCGGAAAATGTGAATTCGAGTGCGCAAATAAATTTGCCAGCATAAGTGAAAAATGTGTTAAGTGCATTAAAATTAAATTTCATTTTCGCAGTCTCCGCACGAACATATGCCAAGACAGACATACATACATACATACATATATATATATATATATATATGTGTGTATACATACATATGTATATACGATGTAGTGTGTTTGTGTTTGTGTGCTGGCAGGCATGTTGCACTTTTTCCAACAGCAACAACAACGATAACAGCAACAAAATGGCCGTTAAGGCTGGCGGATTAATGCGCCAAGATTTACATGCGAAATCAGCGTGGCGAACGACAGGCGACCGCCTCGATAGGCGCTGTTGGGGGGCGTGGCAGGATAGGAACAGGAGCAGGCGGCACTGTAACATAAACATGGCCGACAAAAATGGCCGTCAATCGGCGCTGCTCTTTGTTCTATGGACTTTCTTATCACGAGTTGTCGCCGTTTGCTCGTTTGCTGTAGGACAGCCGTTTAGGGCTTAGCAAGGATATGGATATGTTGTCAGCGAGTGATGTTTGTTTCCGGCAAGGACTCAGAAGTCCAGGACCTGTCCAATTGGAGAGCTGGAGATAAAACCAATTAATATATGTGATTAATTAATATACATGTGAAAGGAGAAACGAATGTTATGCAACCACAGCGCAGCTGAAGTTTTGCCACTCTCATAATGGCCATAATCCTAATCAAATAATAAAAAGGGAATGGGATAGCGAGAGAAAGAGACACAGCAAAAACAGGGATTAGTGAAGATAGTTGTCAGGGAAAGGTAAAGAGTTAATGACTTAAGAGTTAATGACATGAGCGCCATTTCATACTTTTATTGAAGTTTAGAAGGGAGGAAATCCATTGCGGTTTTTCCTTATATGCATTTCATTTTCATTGTGTAGGATTGGAAATGGGAAAGAATGAGAACGAGCATATTAAAAAGAAACATTAATACACAATTATTGCTTTCACAGTACTTCAAATGTATTCAGTTGCAAAAGTGACTGAAACAACAAGAATAACATAAATACAAAACTACAAACTCGAGTATGAAAAATACTTTGAAAAGAAAACCGAATTCCATTACTATAGAAAATAAATGAGAATCAGCTTAGACTGCACTCACTAGCAATTTATTCGTGCGTATACAAAAAATACCCATATGCAAGTGAATAATATTTACTCATAGGTAAAGCCTGTGCAGCAAAAAAAAGAAAACGACAACAAAAAACAACCAGAACACACAAACAATTTCGATTTTTGAAAATGCTTCAGTGAAGGCAATACAAAAATCCGATTTATATATCAAATATACGAGAACTGAATACATATGAATACAAATACAAATGAAATTGCAATGCTCTGTGCATAGCTCTGTCTCCCTCTTACTCTCTCTGGCGCTCTCGCTATCTCAGTCTCGCTCTACGCCAGTGTGTGAGTATATTTTCGGGGTATTTTGTATTGCCTACTTTCGGGCTGGCGACTTAATTATACACATTTCCCACTTAATTTTTTTTACAGCAGCTTCGCTTATTGTTTTTGCTGTTGTTGTTGTTGTTGTTGCTGGCAGCACGTGCTTAAAATTCACGCGAATTGTTGTTTTTTGCCATCGCTGTTGTTGTTGTTGTTGTTGTTGTCCACTTTATAATTATAGACGTCAGTCAGGCATTTAACTCGTTTGTTGTTGCAGAACAACAGAGCCAACAACAGCAACAATTTGTTGCCAGCCTCGTCGGGTTTCAATTTGTGTGGATCGCACGTAGAACCCAACCCCAACCCCAACAATAACAACAGCAACAACAACAACAGTTATTGCCAAATGCGTTTGTTTGTTGTTACTGCTTTCGCTTTTGTTGTTGCTGTTGCTGGACATGCGAAATAATTGCTTCATACATAATTATCGCGACAGCGACCGTCCTTTTGCTCATTACTGTTTTGTTGTTGCTGCTGCTGTTTTATTTGTTGTTGTTGCTGTTTTATTTGTTTTGGCTGCTTATTGTTGTGAAACGGCTGCCTCACTTCTAGGCCAGCATTTCGAACAAAACCAAAAGTAGGGCTTTATGCTCATAGATAAATGATATTAGACCTGTTCTGCTACTTTGCTCATAGATAAATGATATTAGACCTGTTCTCATTTGGATATTACAATTAAGCGATAGAGAGAGTGTAAGGATTTGAGCTAACAATTTGGTCATCATTTTGAATCTATTTTTTTACATCTTCAAAAAGTACAATAATTTGTTCAAAATAAGCAACGATAAATGGTTTAAAATATAAGATTACAATTTTAACAATTCTTTTTATGTATTTTCTTCAATTACATTTAAGCTCGAAAGCCTAACAACATTTATGAATATAAAATTAAATTATTAATCATGTATTGCAATGGATAATTTTGTATATTTTGTGTATAAGATATAAGTGCTAGAAAAGTAAAATTAACAGTAACATTAAAGTCTAACTTTATATACTATATATTTATATATATATTTATACTCTTTTCGAAGAAAATAGTATATTCAGTTTGTGCTGAAGTTTGTAACGCATAGAAGGAAGCGTCGGAGACCCCCAAAAGTTACTGCCAGTATGCTTAGAATGACAAAACAAATTGATCTAGCCATGTCCGTCTGTCTGTCTGTCTGTCTGTCTGTCTGTCTGTCTGTCTGTCTGTCTGTCTGTATGTATGCAAACTAGTCCCTCAGTTTTTGAGCTTTCGCGATGCAACTTTTTACAGACACTTATTATTCAAGGGGACAGCACATTGGTCGGAGCCGGCCGGATCGGACCACTATATCTTATAGCTGCCATACAATTCGAAGTCGGTTTTGGCCATATATCCCATGTTTTTGAATCTATCGCGTTGAAACTTTGCACAGATACTTCTTATTCAAAGAGACATCACATTGGTTGGAGCTGGCCGGATCGGATCACTATATCTTATAGCTGCTATACAACTGGCAATGAATTAAATATTCTTAGAAAAAAAAATAAATTTTTCGCGACAAAACGATTTTTTACAGCATAGAAAATTGCCTAAAGGTTCGAAAAGAGTATAAAATCTTCGACACGCCGAAGATAATCCTTCCCCACTTGTTTATATACTTTTTAATAGGTATATTTAAAAATTCAGTGTTCTCAAATATATGACAATTCTTCAACGATTTAAAGAGAGTTTATGTATTGATTGAATAAGTATACCCAATGTTACTAAAATCTAAATCCATAAATTTATATTTAAAATAAATAGAAAATCATTGATTGAAAAAAGACTTGATATACATATATAGATATAGAATATATTCATATACTTAGTTTACCAAACCAAAAATAATGAAATTACATTTATGGCCGTGCCAACTTGCTTATCCTTAATCCGATAAACATGTCGCGTAGCAAATTAAAAATTGAGATGCATAAATGCTGAAATATTTAATCTTTAAAGTGATTTATTTACGCTGACTTCAAAGCAGCACATTAGATAAAAACGAAGCACACTTATCGCGTGTGCAGCATCATTGCAAATTATTCACTTGACTTGCAGCAGCCAAGCGAATCGAATAGCGCCCCAGGTAATCAACACCTCGATAGACCCACCTGCGAACCCAGCCACAACCAGCTCAAATATCAACTGTGCTCAATCTGTGATTTTTGTGCTTTTAATTTGCACCCTTGACTTGATTTATTTAACTTTAATGAACTGCGAGCAGCAGCCGCAGCAGCAGCAGGATGAGGATGAGAATGAGGTGAAATGCCAACCGCAGAGCCTGACAGATGACAAACAAAAGTTAAAGTTATAAGCGAGCTGCAGAGCTTAAACATTTGTGACTTTGGCTCGCTGCTTCTCAGCATCATGATGACCTTTTTGGCCAACTGACAAACCCACAAAGTCAACTGCAATGAACATGCTGCTTAGCTGCTTTGCCAGCCAGCTGCCAGCTGCCAGTTGCCAGTTGCCAGTTGCAGGTTGAACCCGAACACGCCTTCCAGCTAGCTGCTAATGCGGAGAGCTAAACCATTCCAAGGACTGCAACCAACTGCCGCTGAACTTAACCTCAAACCTAATAAATAGCTTAATTAGTCTTTTGTCTGTCGCTCTGTCTGTGTGTGTGTGTGTGTGTGTATATGTATGTATTACCTTGACAGAGCTGCTGCTGCTGCTGGCGAGTTAAACCCCACACACAGCACCCCAGCAGCTGACCCAAAGCATCATTACACATTTAAACGGTTCGTTTCCTGCCCCTGCAGCCACCCTGCACCACCTGCACCACCCACCTCTGACCCACCCTGCTGACCCTGCTGTCTGTGTGAAAAAAAGAAACATGTAAAAAGAAGGTGCAAATAAAACGCAACCAAGTTATTGGCATGAAATGCGCATCTGGTTACGGGAAATGCTTGTAAATGTATTTTAAATTTAATGACTATACACCGAAGTGTTTAATGACAATTAACATTGTAAAAAGCGGGCGACTGCAGAATGGACAGCCATTTACATTGATTTCTTGATTCAACAGGACGAAATAGCTGGCGTTTAATTACACCATCGCCGAAGCACCAATTCCCTATATAACAAATTAAAAACCCATTTAAATCATTTAATATTTGGCAATTAAATATCTATCAAATGAGCTTGATAAAGCTAAGTGTAAACATATGAATGTTACATTATAATTACATAGTTGTTAATACGACATTTGAATGTACCCTTTGAAAATATTTACTATTAATACACTGGGTTGCTGTACGACTAGAACTGATTGTATCCTTTGTTACACCAGCTCTTAGAGTTCACAGAATAAATATAATATTTTCTAAATTTTACAACAAGAGAAACGTAAGGTTTTATTAATTTACATTTAATAAATCGACTCTTGAAATAAATTTAAGATGTATTTTTTGATCAGCTAAGAAATCGAACCAGCTTGCAACGCGAACTATTTTTCAATCTATCTTCTAAATATCACTTTCGACATAAAGATATATGCAAGATCTTTCGATTCTTTTATATTATTATTCTAAAATAATGGCATAAGCATTCAAAATTAGATGTAAAATATAGGTTATCAAAAAATAGAAGATAGACTAGATAAAATAAATTTGTGAGATAAGATAAGCTTAAATTAAAGCGTAACAATATTCATATGCCATATGAAGATCTTCAAGAGAATGTTGCATGATAATGTCTATTAGAATTTGTGTTGATTTTTAATAGTAATTAGTAGTAAATGGTTCTATACATACAGATATTACAATAAAAAAACCAAAGCAATCAATTGCTTCCAATCGCAGTTCAACTTTGACTAAACCATTTCTCCACATGAATTTTCTCCAACAGCTTGAGCTATTTTTTGTTTCTTTATACTCTTTTCAAAGAAAATAGTATATTAAGTTTGTGCTGAAGTTTGTAACGCATAAAAAGAAGCGTCTGAGACCCCCAAAAGTTACTGCCAGTATGCTTAGAATGACAAAACAAATTGATCTAGCCATGTCTGTCAGTCTGTCTGTATGTATGCAAACTAGTCCCTCAGTTTTTGAGCTATCGCTATAAAACTTTGCACAGAGACTTATTATTCAAAGGGACAGCACATTGGTCGGAACCGGCCGAATCGGACCACTATATTTTATAGCTGCCATACAACTGGAAGTCGGTTTTGCCATAAATCCCATGTTTTCAAAGCTATCGCAATAAAACTTTGCACAGGTACATATTATACAAACATACATCACATTGATCGGAGCCGGCCGGATCGGATCACTATATCTTAAGACTGCCATACAACTGGAAATAAATTTAATATTTCAATTCAATATCAATTTTTACAGATGAAAGTGCTGCAGTTAGCAGAGTGAAAGTTGTGTAAAGGTTCGAAAAGAGTATAAAATCTTCGGCACGCCGAAGATAATCCTATCCCACTTGTTTTTGTTTCTTTTTTATTTTATTTACCAACATTTTTTAGTGGCTTTACCTGAGCTTCATCCTTTATTGCCCAGCCACAATATCTAATATCTCTGTTCTGTTCTGTTCTGTTGCATTCTGGTGTAATTTTTTGTGTGGCTGTCAGGCCTGAGAGTTGAGCTGAGGCCTGTGAGCTGGTGTGAACGTATAGCCGAATTCTCCGTTCGAGAGGAGCTGCAAGGAAATGCAAATGTAATTAGTTGCCTGACCGAAACCAGAGAGCAATATTTATGGCACACACTGTGGCAGGCAGCAGGCAGCGAGAAGTGAAAGCGCCGCCTGCTGCTGCTGTATGTGCAACTGTTGTATCTGTGAGATACTTTTAATTTTTTACGATTTTTGCGGGCGAGCAGCTTTATGCTACCCTTTTTCTTTTTTTATTCCCTGCTGCTGCTCGTTTAGAATATTTCTCTTTCTCTCCTTTGTTTATTTTATTTTGTTAATTTTTTATGGTCGCTGGGGCTGGTCGGAATGGTGTTGCGGCTTTTGGGTTCGGGCCTGGGTTTGGGTTTGGGTTCGGATTCGAGGGCAATTTTATGGCGGAAATGGCAACGCTTGCCACAAAATAAAAGAAAAGCTATGGCCAAAAAACGGTGCTGCGATAAAGTAGACTAGGTCGAAATAAAGATAAAACTGGCAAATGCTTTTCCCACCACCCAACCACACCACTACACCACCCAACCTCAGCCCACTTTGTAATTGCTGTGCACTGAGAAATTCTAAATTTAAAAATTTTGCTTGCCTGCAGCTGCGCGAATACTTAAAAAAAAGACAGAAAAAATAATAGTGCAAAAGCAACTTTTGCTAGTCATTGGCGCTGAAAATTGAGATTTATGAGTGCACCTGCCAAGGGATGGGTTTGGGTGGTGGGGATGGGGATGGGGATGTGGGTGCTTGATAGCTGCTGGCAGTCTGAGAGTACACTGACTGCCTTTTGTTTTTTGCCCAAGAGTTGAAACTTGGCATATTCTCCATTACGAGCGTAGCTTGCAAATTGATTTGATTTGATTCGATTTTGAATCGATAAGCTTTTGCCAACTTTTGCTCCATTCAAAAGGGCAAACGGGCAAAGGCAAAGGCAAAAGCGTTTTGCTTCGTAGTTTTTATCTAACCGCCTGATTGGCAGTCGTAAAGTGAATGAGTGCCCCAGCTCAAAGAAGTTATAAGCCGACTGACAAACGATTATGTAAATAACTGACACATAACAGACAGACACGAAAGTGGGCTGCTGCTGAAACTCGATATTGAGTTGGTCAATACTCTTAATTAAAATGCTGCTCACTTCACTTTTGGCCAAAATGCAATCAATTGCCGCAACACAATATTGATGTACTTACTGTGACGGTTATAAGTGCTGAGCTCTTTTTTTAACCCTTTTTAACGTTACAGAAGAAAAAGAACATGTTTTGACACACAAACATATGTTTTAAGAGTTTTGATTGTTAGAGATTTATAGAGCTGCGAATTAAATTTAAATAATTTGTAAGGCTGAAAGGCTGACTACAAATAATATATTACATAATCCAAAAGATTAAGAATTGTGAATAATGTTCAAAGAGGAAAGATACAATTTCGCTCATGGTTTGTGCTCTGGTTAAATTACACTGTAACTTTAATTTTATAATTATACTCTTTTCGAAGAAAATAGTATATTAAGTTTGTCCTGAAGTTTGTAACGCATAGAAGGAAGCGTCGGAGACCCCCAAAAGTTACTGCCAGTATGCTTATAAAAACAAAACAAATTGATCTAGCCATGTCCGTCTGTCTGTCTGTCTGTCTGTCTGTCTGTCTGTATGTATGCAAACTAGTCCCTCAGTTTTGGAGCTATCGCGATGCAACTTTGCACAGACACTTGTTATTCAAGGGGACAGCACATTGGTCGGAGCCGGCCGGATCGGACCACTATATCTTATAGCTGCCATACACCTCAAAGTCGGTTTTGGCCATAAATCCGATGTTTTCAAAGCAATTGCCTTAAATTTCCTTGTACACTTGAACATCCTTATAACTCATCAATGGGTAAAATCGCAAATCGATTGTGTCATAAACAGCGAAGATATGCGTCAATAAAATAAAATAAATATTTTGAAAAAACAGGTGCATATGAGCAAACAAAGTCAAGCGCAAGAAAGCTTTTGATAGTCTGCTCTTCAAGGTATTTTGTCATCGACCATCAAAACGGTTTGTGGCGTAAGGCGTAAAGAGCCGCGCTAACGAACGCAGGTTTCGCAAGTTCGAGCCTCGGCGGCGACTGATTGTTAATTTAATACTTTTTTCTTTTTCTTCCTTTCAAATATATAACTGTAATCAAATTAATTTGCTTCCAATGGCTCAGAACAAAAACAATGGCACGCGAAAAAACAAATGCTGACAAACGCGAGTTGCAGGTCGCAGGAAAACAAAACAAGGAAATTTGTAACAGTCGGCTCTTCAAGCAATTTTGTCAGCGATCATCAAAACGGCTTGTGGCGTAAGGGGTAAAGTTGCGAACTGGTGAGCGAGAGGTTCTGGGTTCAAGACCAGCGGCGACTGGTCTTTTATTTTCATTTTTATACCCTAGAACCCATTAAAAATGGGTAAAAAGGGTATTATGGTTTTGTGCAAAAGTATGTAACATGCATAAGGAAGCATCTCCGACCATATAAAGTATATATATTCTTGATCAGTATCAACAGTCGAGTCGATTTAGCCATGTCCGTCTGTCTGTCTGTCTGTCCGTCCGTCCGTCCGTCTGTCTGTATGAACACGCGGATATCAGAGACTACAAGAGCTGGAGACTTCATATTTGGAATATAAGTTCTCGTAGTCCCGTAACAGATCAAGTTTATTTCATTTGATCGATAACTCGTCCCGTTTAAGTGTTATCGATAAATTTCGATTTCAGACTAGCGTTTTTGGGCCTTAACTTAAAAGTTATAAGAGCTAGAGGCCCCAAATTTGGCATGTATAATCTCGAATAGCATACACATGTAACAAATGTTTCACTTTTTGGATACCACCCCCCAATCCCCCCAAAAGTTCAATGAACTCATTTTTGAAGGTATGACCTTGCAATTTGGTTTGGTCACACATTTTATAGCCAATGTTATGTCCTACAAATTTTAGAAAGATCGGACAATAAACACAGAAGTTATTTAAGATTTTACTTTCCATTGTGTGGGGCTCAGTGAAAAAGCAACCTAACTGTTTAACCCGCTTGCACAGCTTGCAGTATGTGTGTGTCTGTATGTATACACACTATTAGGCAAGTATGAATGGATGTCAGAGCTGGGTTCAGGGTATCTCCTAGTCGGGCACTCCCGACTAGAGCACGCTTACTTGTTTCTTATTCTTCTTTTCAAATATATAATAATTGTAATCAAATTCATTTGCTTTCAATGGCTTAGAACAAAAACAATGCCACGCGAAAAAACAAAAGCTCAGTATAAATCGAGTTTGTCAGCGATTTTTAAAACTGCTTGGTGTAAGCAGTAAACAGCAAAACAAGAAAGCTTTTGACAGTCTGCTCATCATGGGATTTTGTCAGTGATCATCAAAACGGCTTGTGGCGTAAGGGGTAAAGTTGTGAACTGGTGAGCGAGAGGTCCTGGTTCAAGACCAGCGGCGGCTGGTCATTTATTTTCATTTTTTATACCCTGAACCCATTAAAAATGGGTAAAAAGGGTATTATGGTTTTGTGCAAAAGTATGTAACAGGCATAAGGAAGCATCTCCGACCATATAAAGTATATATATTCTTGATCAGTATCAACAGCCAAGTCGATTTAGCCATGTCCGTCTGTCTGTCTGTCCGTCCGTCCGTCTGTCTGTATGAACACGCGGATATCAGAGACTACAAGAGCTAGAGACTTCATATTTGGAATATAAGTTCTCGTAATCCCGGGACAGATCAAGTTTATTTCATTTGATCGATAACTCGTCGCATTCAAAAGTTATCGATAAATTTCGATTTCAGACCAGCGATTTTGGGCTATTACTTACAAGTTATAAGAGCTAGAGGCCCCTAATTTGGCATGTATAATCTCGAATAGCATACACATGTAAAAAATTTTTCACTTTTTGGATACCACCCCAAAATCCCCCAAAAATTAAAAAAACTCATTTTTGAAGGTATGACCTTGCAATTTGGTTTGGTCACACATTTTATAGCCAATGTTATGTCCTACAAATTTTAAAAAGATCGGACAATAAACACAGAAGTTATTTAAGATTTTACTTTCCATTGTGTGGGGCTCAGTGAAAAAGCAAGATAACTGCTTAAACCGTTTTCACAGCTTGCAGTAATGTGTGGTGTGTTTGTATGTATGCACACTATTAGGCAAGTATGAATGGATGTCAGCGCTGGGTTCAGGGTATCTCCTAGTCGGGCAGTCCCGACTAGAGCACTCTTACTTGTTCTTATTCTTCTTTTCAAATATATAATAGCTGTAATCAAATTCATTTATTTTCAATTTCCTAAATTGTTTCTAATTTTTTTTCATACATAAAGTAGCTTTAATAGAATAATTCAAAAGAAAAATTTAAATTCATTGGCAAAACCAATGCCACGCGAAAAAAAATATGGATCAGATTAAGTTTTATGACAATTCAATTTCCGACAGCGGCCTTGAAAGGTATAAGAGCAACAGGCACAAAATTTGGTATGTATATTGTAGTATACATATGTAATGTAGTTTTGACTTTTTGGAAAAACTGAAACTTGTATATTGTTCAATTCGGTAGCACTTATGAATGCTAAGGGACGCGTCCACGAGCTGCGGATAGTGAAACGTCCCTGTTTACATGAATACCTTTATATATTTTATTTTATATGTAGGGGTATATGTATGCGACATTAATATCTGCGAATTAAATAAGCAGTCTCGGAAAAATAGTGAAAATTGGTTAAAGGTTCGAAAAGAGTATTTAATCTTCGGCACGCCGAAGATAATCCTTCTCCACTTGTTTTTAATAAACATAAACATAAAAATTTACTGTTAAAAACATTAAATTTTTAGATATTTTTAATCTTTTTTTAATTCTTGAGTCAATTATTATATAAAAAATAAAATAAATTGTTTTTAAATTAATTACTCAAATTTTAATGTTTTCGTATTTGATTTTTCGGAAATTTCGACGAATGAACAGATTTTGCAGCTCTAGAAGATGTTGCACATATTTTCTCTGCATATGTTATAGCATATTTAATTCTGATCACATCAGATAAAAGGGTGTTTTTACTTAAAAGTTTAAATGTACTAATGTATGTGCATATAGTGCGTATATAGCAAGCGCTATTTGAACTAAATCGAAGCACTTATTCACTTAGTCTGCGAGATGTAACCGACAATTTCCGCTGCCAATAATATGTGCAAACATTTTGTCAGAGTGTCAATTAATTTGCCACACAGCCGCCACTCAACAACTAAACTAGCAAAATTAAGTTGACGCTGATGTTGCTATTGCAATTGCTATTGCTCTTACTAATGTTGTTGTTGCTGTTGTTGTCGCTGTTGTCGTTAATTGTTGCTAGTGCTGCTGGCATCAAGAGTCGCAGGTGTTGCTGTCAGCAGACAGGCTGCACTTTTGAGTGAGCAGCTTTCCGCGCCTCGAACTCAAACAACGGAGGCGCCGCCGCCAGGCAGCGATTGCTATTTAGCTGATTGTGTGGTTTTGGCTTAAAGCGTCTGTGCACCACCTCCACCCCCACACCCACCCCTGAAATTAGACGTGAACAGGAAGCAGCCCCCACCGAACACACTTTGGCCATAAAGCGCTTGCATTTAATTAATTGCGCTATTTTGTCTTACCCTTTAAGCGGTCGAACGGCAGCTTTGGGTATGAGAGTCCTTACAGGACTCCGATTGGTTGGGGTGGACATGCGCATCGCTTCAGCTTGAATGCGAAATGTATTTAATATCCTTTGTATTTCGTGAAATATTGCAGTTATTTGCTTAGGAGTATCAATTGCTTAAAGTAAATAAAACTTTTATTTATAACTTTTAAAATATAACAAGCTCATTAACTATTTGACTGTATATTTTAATTGCATAGTGATTAAAATGTTTGAAATACACTATCTAAAGCTTTCAATAGTAGAAACAGTGATTTATTAAGTAATTTTTATGCTTTAACTTCCTCAATTGCCATTTAAACAAATATTATATAGCAAAGGCAACCAATCTACGGCAACTTAAGGAATTCTTGAATTTGTATGTTTCGGGTTTGGATCAAAATATTTATGAAGTGCTGATAGCAACATACGCGGATGACACTACAGTGCTAGCCAGAAGTGTTAGTATAAACCTAGCTACGGAAGTCTTGCAGCTTTGAGGACTGGGCTCAGAAATGGAATATAGGCATCACGAAAAGCAAATGAGCGAATGTTACTTTTGCAACAAGGACACTGTCTTGCAGTGGCATTACCATCCTGGACTCCACACTTGCGCACAAGAGCTCGCTCAAGTATTTAGGTGTCATAGTGGACAGACAACTGAATTTTAAAATACATACAACCATGGTTAAGAAGTTGGTGATGGCAAAAGCCGGAAAGATGGCGTTGCTTCGAGCACCCAAAACAAATCCATACTGAGTCCCATATGGAAATATGCACTGCAAATCTACGGCATTGCGGCAAAAACTAATTTAAAAAAAACAAGTGGGGAAGGATTATCTTCGGCGTGCCGAAGATCTTATACTCTTTTCGAAATTTAGGCAATTTTCACTCTGCCAACAGCACCACCGAAATAATAAATTACGCATATCTTTGCTAATTATAACTGAATCGATTTGTAATTTTTAACATCGATGAGTTATAAGGATGTTCAAAAGTACAAGGAAATTTAAGGCGATTGCTTTGAAAAGATAGAATATATGGCCAAAACCGACTTCGAGTTGTATGGCAGCTATAAGATATAGTGAACCGATCCGGCCGGCTCCGATTAATGTGATGTATGTTTGAATAATAAATCTCTGTGCAAATTTTTATCACGATAGCTTTGAAAACATGGGATTTATGGCCAAAACCGACTTCCAGTTGTATGACAGCTATAAGATATAAGATATAAATCTCTGTGCAAATTTTTATCACGATAGCTCAAAAACTGAGGGACTAGTTTGCATACATACAGACAGACAGACAGACAGACAGACGGACATGGCTAGATCAATTTGTTTTGTCATTCTAAGCATGTATTGTCATTCTATTTTCTTCGAAAACAGTATAAAAAACGTCGGGTATATCATAAAAATTAAAAATATAATGTGATATGTATTTATAAAAATCAAAGAGTTTAAGTCTAAAGAAAGGTAGCGGAAAACGCTCTGTAATAAAAAAAAACCATTAAATGGGTTAAAAGGGAAGAGAGAGAGAGAGAGGGAAAGAGAGACTGAGAGAGTTAGAGAGAGAGAGTCGGACGCGAAATATGCTCCGCCGTTAGTCAGCGTCTGTTTTTATCGATGCCCGTGCAGGACATGGCCATTACCAGGTTGTCCACATGTTTGGCTGCTGCTCCTACTGCTACTGTTGCTACTGCTGCCAGACAGCAACTACAAACGGGGCAACATGGCCAACGTGGTCAGCCTTTAATCCATTGGCCAATAGACGCCAACACCGCTACAAACTCGCTCCCATCCTGGACTGACTGTCTGGCAGGCTGGTGTTGCTCCTGCTGCTCCTGCCCGATATTAACATGCGGCAGTGCAGCTGACAAAACGGCCAGTTGGCTTACGCCCGACTGCCACTGGCTGTAGCCCCTACACCCTACACCCTACACCGTACTCCGTATCCCCGCCCTCCACTCCCTCTGCTGGCATCCTGTAAGTGATCAATGTTTGTCTATGCTCTGCGGTGCTCCAGAGTATGCAACGCGCCTGGGGCATTGGTCATTTGTTTGCAGCAGCCCCCAGGGCTCCCTTCTCCCTCCTCGCTCCTGCCTCCTGCTCGAAATTGCCATTGTAAACATGCATAAATTGTTGCATACTTTTGGGCTGAATGCACCAGTGTTAGTGCCTGGTACTGTGCCAGTGCTGCCCATTGCTTAGCTCCTGATTATGTTTGTTGAGCCCACTTGGCTTCGCACCGACGCTTTGCGAGCGGCTGCTGCTCGTTAAATTGCCAGTGACTTATTTGTGCCACTGTCACGTGTGTGCATGTGTGAGTGTGTGTGTGTGTGTGTTGTGTGCGGGGCTTACAACTAGACACTACAACTAGACTGCACTCGAAAAGTAGTCCTGAAAACTTCACATTAAATGCTCAGTAGATGGAATGGAGATTCTTATTGAAGTTGTCCTTGAAGATAAAAGTGGTTTCCTTTTTAATTTCATTTGCCTCACGACATCTACCTGTACAATGGCTTCTAGCACTCCTTGGTTAAGTTCTACCCTCAGATAATTTACATTCTTTGTTTATTTTCTGTAATGATTTAACATTTCTGTAATAATTTATTAAACTCTTTTCGAAGAAAATAGTATATTAAGTCTGTGCTGAAGTTTGTAACGCATAGAAGGAAGCGTCGGAGACCCCCAAAAGTAACTGTCAGTATGCTTAGAATGACAAAACAAATTGATCTAGCCATGTCCGTCTGTCTGTCTGTCTGTCTGTATGTATGCAAACTAGTCCCTCAGTTTTTGAGCTATCGTTATAAAACTTTGCACAGAGACTTATTATTCAAAGGGACAGCACATTGGTCGGAACCGACCGGATCCGATCACTATACCTTATAGCTGGCATACAACTGGAAGTCGGTTTTGGCCATAAATCACATGTTTTCAAAGCTATCGCGATGAAACATTGCACCGATACATATTATTCAAACATACATAACATTGATCGGAGCCGGCCGGATCGGATCACTATATCTTAAAGCTGCCATGCTACTGGAAATATATTTAATATTTCCATTCAAATTGATATCATATGATATCAATTTTTACAGATGAAAGTGCTGCAGTTAGCAGAGTGAAAATTGTGTAAAGGTTCGAACAGAGTATAAAATCTTCATTTTATTTTTAAACTATTACTTTGTGGACTTAAGTTCCAGCTTAAATCCTTATTTTAAAACATCTCGTTAGACAAACATTTTTAAATTTATTTGAACAAACTTGTGCTAGTTGTTTTTCTGACACCTTCGATTAGTAGCTTCCAAGCTCGAACGCCTAATTCACTTTTAACTTTCTCATTGTTTCACTATTACATTTTACTGTCCATTCGAAGCCCAAGCTCCTTTAAACATTTTTCTGATAATTGGCTTTTGCTTCCAATCCATTTAAAAAATGTTTTCTATTTTGATCTCATTCTAAAATCCTTCTACTTCGCTAAATCTTATCCAACTCATTTAGATCTCCTCTCTTAATTCCCTGTCGATTTTCTTCCATCTATCTTTCTATCACTATTTATCTAAGCACATTCAATAGCTCACAATCTGCTCACTTTATTCCTCTTTCTGCCTTTCTCCTTTTTCATGCACATTCCGGTTGCTTGTGGTTTTCCAGCAGCTACGTTTTCGCAGCAGGTTGCCGTTATAATTTTCTTACACCTGCTCGTTTCACGGCAATACTGTCGTGTAGTTTTCCTATATTATTTCCGTTGCTCGCTTCCGCCAGCTACTTTTATCATTAAAGTTTCCCTTAACGCGGCAATGCAAGCTTGCTGCTTTTACTTTTACTTTTGCCCCTTTTTTTCTATTTGCCACCTTTTAGCTGGCTATGTATGTGTTTGTGTGTGTGTGTGTGTGCGGGTGCGGGTGGCAGTTAGTACGTGTTGTACAAATGCACACGCTTTGCGCTTAATTTCTCAATAATGCCCGAGCAACACAGTCGAGAAATTTGCCTGATAAGCGCTTTTCGCGGCACTCTTTCCCAGACTCACACCCAAACACAGACGCGGACATTTTATTGGCCTGGCCAAGACGAGGAAGCACTGCAATGAAAAATAATAATAATATCAGCGCCCCTCACCCCACCCCAGAGTGCCTTCGTCTGCATTTGAAGTTTAAGCGTTGAGCAATTAAAGTAACCCAAAACCCCAACCGAGAGAAGCAGCAAAAGCAGTAAAAAAGCTTCTTTCTACTGCATTTTAAAGGCAATTGCGGTGCCCATTGAAATTAAACTCAACTCAACTTAATTGCGATTGCCGAAAAGTTGCCAGCGCTGACGCCTGATTTCTTTCTATATAATAATTGCATACTTTGCGGGGCGCAGGAAGTGCAGCACACAGATTGAATAGCTTGTGGGCAAGACGGGGGCAGCAGCAGCAGCAGCAGCAGCAGCCGCAGACAGCAGCCAATATTTACACTTAAAGTTTGCGTGTTAAGTGGATAAATTAATTGGTCGGAATTGTTTCACTGCGGCTTAAGATTTTTGCCAGGGCTGCGCGAGTTGTAAACAGCAAAACGGATTGAGAAATCACTGAATCGCTTAAAACGCAATTAATCTCAAAAGAAAACACTTTAAGTCCTATACATACAAACAAAGTATGCATAGTGAGTAAGTTATATATTTTACTTGCTTAAAAATACTGAAATTAAAGAAAGTATATCTATATAACACTAAGTAATTCTAAGAAATAAGTAATAAATATTAATAGATCTATGATTTTATTAAAACTATTATATTTTCTTATCAATCTAAAATTTATTCCTTCATAAAATGTATTTTATCTAAATTAATTGTATATATATTTTGTATGTGTCTAATAGCAAAACAGCTTATATCGCATTCTAAAAAGCATAAAATAAAGAAATATGTCATTCGCAAATTAGTTTCATCCAAGGAATAAATCGCAAATATTAAAAGTCTTAATATAAATATGGAACACTTTTCTAAAAAAAAAGCATTTTCATTTTAAATGTGCTCTAATTATATTAAATTAGCTAAACAACATTTTCGATATAAAAGCAAACCCTTTATTATTTGAAGCTTGCTATTTTAGTCCGATTTATCGTAATAGTATTTAAACAAATCCACAAATTTGCCTAAATAATTGGAGTTGTTTTATATTTTGATGCTGGCGCGTGTTCAGTTTATCGATAGCCATTTAATTAATTTGTTTATTAAAACTTTGGCTGCTTTGTAAATTAATATGGCAAAAGCACACGCAGCAAAGCGCCGTTACTGCATTTGCTTATACAAATTTGACAATGCATTAAATCGAATTGAGGTTTGCACAATATTCGATATTGTGCATACGCCAGGTATGCTCGCCATATAATTACATTTTTCGCTCAAATTTACATTGCATATAGTGTACAAACAAACTATAATTAGATTGAGGGTAAAGTTTAAATTTTTTTAGAAGTATTGAAAATTCGTGAAAATCCGTAATGAGATATTACAAATACATAGATGCTAATTTTGGGCGTTGTCCCAGCCAAAGTCGAGCAGCTGGTGGCAGGCCCAGACCGATGTACACCAGCAGCCCAGCAACCCAACTGCGCCTTCCTGCCAGCAACAACAAAGCCGAAAAACTAAAAAAAACAACAACTTTAGAGCTGCATTGCCAGCGGCGCGAAACGCGACATACGACAAGCACATGGGTTAGGGATAAGGGGTTGGGGGTAAGGGGGATGGCTGGGTGAGGGGTGGGCGAAGGGGGACATGAGACATGAGATTCACAACACGGCCGTAACAGCTGCTGACAGTTGCATTAACCTTAGCTGTCAGCCAGCTAACCAGGGTCTGGTTAGTTAGCCTGCGGTTTTTGCTGATTTCCCTTTTGATACCCTTGTGCGCTAGGTTTTATCACGTTGTCGATACTGCGAAGTTCGGCTGTGAATCTGACATTCAGGCTGACTTTAATGCTAACTTTTTGCAGGCAGCAGATCGAATTTCTATTATGAAAACTATTATTTTCAAAAATAGCTTACTATTTACTAGAACTGATTTGAAATATTTATTTGCTATTTGTTCTTTTTTCTTTTTGCTAACAACTTTACTCCTCGCTCTTTCTTATTCAATTTACTTCCCTTATCCTTAGAGCTTTCGGAATAAAATGCAAAACTCATTACCAATAAAAAGTCAATAAATACAAAAAAGTACACAAATAAAAATAAATATATTTATAATAATAGATAAACAACATATTGCCCACCTTAGAAAATATAATAAAAAATAGGTAAATAAAATGGTCGTTTTTATAATTTCTTTAGTTTTAAGAATATCATTTTTGGCATAAAATTCAAAATCATAGTCAATAAATTCAAAAAAGTACACAAATAAAAATATTAAATAGTTAAACAACAGGTTTTACCTCTTTAGAAAATATAATAAAAACAAGTGGAGAAGGATTATCTTCGGCGTGCCGAAGATTAAATACTCTTTTCGAACCTTTAAGCAATTTTCACTATTTTTCCGTGACTGCTTATTTAATTCGCAGATATTAATGTCGCATACATATACCCCTACATATAAAATAAAATATATAAAGGTATTCATGTAAACAGGGACGTTTCACTATCCGCAGCTCGTGGACGCGTCCCTTAGCATTCATAAGTGCTACCGAATTGAACAATATACAAGTTTCAGCTTTTCCAAAAAGGCAAAACTACATTACATATGTATACTACAATATTCATACCAAATTTTGTGCCTGTTGCTCTTATACCTTTCAAGGCTGCTGTCGGAAATTGAATTGTCATAAAACTTAATCTGAACATACGAGAGCTTATATTCAGAATTTGAGATCCATATTTTTTTTCGCGTGGCATTGGTTTTGCCAATGAATTTAAATTTTTCTTTTGAATTATTCTATTAAAGCTACTTTATGTATGAAAAAAAAATTAGAAACAATTTAGGTAATTGAAAGCAAATGAATTTGATTACAGTTATTATATATTTGAAAAGAAGAATAAGAAAAAATTAAAATAAATGACCAGTCGCCGCTGGTCTTGAACCCAGGCCCTCTCGCTCACCAGTTCGCAACTTTACCCCTTACGCCACAAGCCGTTTTGATGATCGCTGACAAAATTGCTTGAAGAGCCGACTGTTACAAATTTCCTTGTTTTGTTTTCCTGCAACCTGCAACTCGCGTTTGACATTTGTTTTTTCGCGTGGCATTGTTTTTGTTCTAAGCCATTGGAAGCAAATTAATTTGATTACAGTTATATATTTGAAAGGAAGAAAAAGAAAAAAGTATTAAATTAACAATCAGTCGCCGCCGAGGCTCAAACTTGCGAAACCTGCGTTTGTTAGCGCGGCTCTTTACGCCTTACGCCACAAACCGTTTTGATGATCGATGACAAAATACCTTGAAGAGCAGACTATCAAAAGCTTTCTTGCGCTTGACTTTGTTTGCTCATATGCACCTGTTTTTTCAAAATATTTAATGACGCATATCTTCGCTGTTTATGACTCAATCGATTTGCGATTTTACCCATTGATGAGTTATAAGGATGTTCAAGTGTACAAGGAAATTTAAGGCAATTGCTTTGAAAACATCGGATTTATGGCCATAACCGACTTTGAGGTGTATGGCAGCTATAAGATATAGTGGTCCGATCCGGCCGGCTCCGACCAATGTGCTGTCCCCTTGAATAATAAGTGTCTGTGCAAAGTTGCATCGCGATAGCTCAAAAACTGAGGGACTAGTTTGCATACATACAGACAGACAGACAGACAGACAGACGGACATGGCTAGATCAATTTGTTTTGTTTTTCTAAGCATACTGGCAGTAACTTTTGGGGGTCTCAGACGCTTCCTTCTATGCGTTACAAACTTCAGGACAAACTTAATATACTATTTTCTTCGAAAAGAGTATAAAGAAATAAGTAAAATTGTCTCTAACCAGATTCTAACATTTCTTTTACTTTGCTAAATTGTATTTATATTTATAATTGAAAGTCACATCTTGCCATCACAGTTCCTAACTCTCAGTATTCCTATCACATTAATAAGATTTTCTCCAATTAAATGTGAAATATGATTACTTGCAATTTCTCGTAATGCTGTAAAACAAGTGTTAATTCAGAAGCACGATGCCCCGTAACGTTAGGGCAAAAAGTTATTGTTTGCCTTATAGACACAGAAAATTGAGTGGCTGCCACAAGAGGTGGGGGGTGGGGGAGTGGGGGATGGGGGATGCATGAGTGCATGTTTTTCTACGCGAAATTGTTCGGAAGTAATTTTGTTTACCTTTTATTTTGCGGTAATTGTTTGCATATGCAGCTCGCAAAATTGTCCCCCAATGAATAACAAAATTGTATATATATGTAAACATATAGCACACACTGTGCCTTAAGCTGCCAATGTGCGCGAGGAGAGGGGGGCGGTGGGCGTGGCAGATGGCCAGAAGCCAGAAGCCAGAGACAACAAGAAGCGGAAGTGCGTGCGAGTTTTTAAACTCCTACGCAAAGTGCAGCGACAGTTGCAACAGGCCGAGGGGCGTGGCAGGGGCTAGGGAAGGGGGGGGCTGTTGGGGGTAAAAAACGCACCCGGTAAGTCAAAATGGCGACGGCGACCGCAGTTTGTTTTTAGCGCTCGCCGGCGCTTTGATAAAGTGCAGCCACGCAGCATAAACAAAGTGGATACACTCGTATGTGCACGGCCACGCCCACATTGCAGCGCCCCCGCCCCCAAAAAAGCAGAGCTGAAGCCGCGCTTTCAGGTATGCCACAGCTGCTGCTCCTGCAGCTGCTGTCACGGCTTTCCCAGCTAGCGCCTATCAATGTGGTGGGCGTGCCGGTGGTTGTAAGAGAGCGGTGCGTGTTTTTGCGCTTGAAGTGCTTTCGGTAGCCGTTAATTGAAATGCATGTGGTGCTGCAGCCATAGTCGTAGTCGATGCCACAGCGGCAGACGCTGCTTGCCTCCTGTTGTGGCAGGTGGGGCGACGGACCCACTTCTGTTCGCTTCTCTTGCAAAACAGACTAAAGGTGTTTGGCTAGCTTCTGCGCTCGCATACCCTTCGATTGTGGATTGTGTGTATGGTTGATAAGGCTTGCTACGTTAATTGTTATAAGCTAAAGGAAACGCTGACGTTCTTAAATGCTTAAAGAATATATTTGTAACTCAGAAACATATATTTAAGATATTATTGTATTCGTGTTTGATCTTTTTAGCAAATCCACCCACTTGAGGACGACAAATGTTGGTTTTATGGTCAAAGGTTTAATTTCTATCCAATTAGCATAATTTTTAATGCTTATATTTTCTGTGCAACATATTTCCAAATCCATCCATTCACCATAAAACGGAAATGAAAAAGTGCTTACATTTATACAGAATTTAAATACACTTGTATGAAAAAACATGACTGGGTTAACAGAGTTTTATATTTTCATTACAAATATTGTAATCTAATAAAGCTTAATTCAGATCTAAAAAAAAATCTAAAATAAATTGATTTTTCTTTAAAAGAGTAGAATTTGCATTTGAGGAAATGCATTGAAAATGGCTTACAAAAAAAAAAAGAATTTCACTCAATATATTTTATAAATATTGTGTTTAATATTATTGATATTAACTATATATATAATAATATTATTAAATATTCAGAAACGATGTTTTTATTATTGACAGTCAAAAATATTTTATAGCTCCAATTCTTATTATCTATAAAATGGATGAGTTTTAATAAATATATACTTTTGGTAGCAGTTTCTTTATTGCATATAAACTATAAAATGAATATTTTATTGTCATACCTTCATACCTGCGTCTATTTGATATTTATAAAATTCTAGTTTTATACAGGGTATATCTCGTATTGAGCATTTAGCGAAAGAGTACTTCCGATTGGGTGCTAAGCAAATTTTGTTTTCTTCTGTGTGTGTGTGTGTTTTTTTTTGGGTGTGTTTGCCTCTGGCTGTTGCTATTTCGGCGACTTTTGCCTGGGCAGTTGCCACACTCGAATTTCCACAGTCTTCTGCACTCTTTACACGCACATTTCGCTGTGGGCGCTGTGTACTTACCTGAGTCCAACTATAAATGTATCTGTGGGTTAGCATGTTGCTGTGTGTGTGTGTGTGTGTGCTCGAAGTTATAACACGCACATTTCAAGAGGTTTCTAATTTGCTTGCCTGTGGCTGTAGCAAAATTCTAATTTATTTGCAAAACTGTGTAACGCTTTTTGTTCTGTTGTGCCTGAGGCGAAAGAACGCATCCCTGCAGTGAGTGTATGTGTGTGTGTGTGTGTGCGTGTGGGGGCAGAGCGTTGATTAAAACTGCGCCAAAAAGAAACGTTTAGTACATAAATAAAGCTGCATTGTTGGCGCTCGGGGTTATGATAAGAATAAATAAAGTTTAGGTGTTGAATGTTGAATGTGGAATGAAAATGCAATATGAATTGAAAGGAAATAATATGAACACTTTTTATCTGGCTGAATATGGGCATAAGATACATTACTATGGAAACTAAAATGAATTTATTATATTTGTAAGCTGAAAGCTATTAATATTTTTGATTTTAAGATGACGTATTTATAAAAAAAAGCTTTTAATTAATGTATTATTCATCTACATGTATATTTTATTAGAAATATGTGCTTTTGATTTATTTTATTTCTCATATATGTAATAATATGGCTGTTTTGTTTGATGTCATCGGCTTAAAAGCAGACGCATACTAATCCCGAAAATATTCTTGCAATGCATGTCAAAAGCGATTCCAATTTCATTTTTGTGACTCGCCCGCCACTCTAAAGAAATCTGCAATAAGCCAACTTGAATATGCACTTTGCAAAATCGAAAAGCTGGCCTGGGGGGGGGGGAAAGGCGTATTGTTAAGAGGTGAACATTGTCGGTGATACTACTTACTGGTGCTTAATGGTCTGGCTTACAATGGCAAAAATGCCTATCGAGGCAAGCATTCAGTCAACATCATGCGGCTTATGGCGTCAGCAAGCTCACACAGAGAAGTAAAAACATTTTGCGAAGACTTAAAAACTTTTGTGTACTAAAAGCCAAAAGCCAACGATGCTCGGGCAATGCAATCAATGGCTTAAACTATGAGCCCAAAGCACTAGGAGGCAACAGAAGCCGGAGTCCTGCTTTTGGCTTGGGCCAAAAAAACCCAGAAACTCAGATGTCTAACAACTTGTCATACAAGGCTCACACAAACACACGCAACACTGAGTTTCATAACAATTTTGCTGTTGCTGCAACCTGACAGAGTCGTCCCAGGGGTGTGTGCGTGTGTGTGTGTGTGTGTGTGTGTGTAGTGGGTGGGGGCAAAGTAAACAGCATAGAGCCTAACTGCATGCAAAAATGCGCCTCTGCATGCGTGCGCCTGTTTCAATTTAGCTGCCAACAAATTGATAAAAATTCAATAAAATAAAATATCTAGCAGACGGAGTTGTTAGCAGGACTCCCCTTCCCCATCCCTCTCCATCCTGCTGACAACCCTGTTGCACTGTATTGCGTGTATGGACACCAGGTGGCGCTGCTGTCAGTAAGGCTCGACTAGGGGCAGCAAAATAATAAATATACTTCTTTTTGTGGGTATACCAACGAAAATAAATAATATTTTATTGAAATCATGTGTTTGCTAATAATCTTAATAATTATATAATATAATATAGGTTAAGAGGATACAAATGTTGCTTACAAATCAGATCTTAAGCAAAAGAGATTATTCAATCAATTGTTATCCGGTAATAAAATTCAACAGAATATAAAATATATCAGCCTAAAAGAGAAGTGGGCTTAGATCAACAGGATACAAATGTTGCTAAGTCATCTTAAGGCCATAGAGAGTACAGAGCACTTTATAAATAATATTGTATGATTACATTTATCTTCAAACTTTGTAAAAACTGCAAAAGAATAGACAAATATAAACACTACTAATCACAGGGTATTCAAATATTGCGATTGTGCTAGTGGCTGCGTTCTGGTCTCGTCTGCCTTTTAAGTAATATGGAAAAGTTGCAATGCATTTTTCATGGGCTACGAAATTCAATTGCAACACTTGCACAACTCGCACACACACGCACACGAACACGCACACGCACACACATGCACAAAAACAAACCCACACACACATGAGTATATGCAATATGAGTATATGGAAAACATTTGCGCCTACAAGTAGGCAATAGATTTACGAGTAGAAGCAACTGCGTGTTTGTGCACATGTTGAGTTTCACTCAATGCGTTAACGTTGGCTGCCTTTTGGTCTTCCCTGCATTTTGCCATGATTTTGAATACCCGAAAAGAGAGAGCATTGTCAATTTACTCGAATATTTGAAAGGCAACAGTAAACAATAGCTTTTTAGCTAACTTTACAATTTGGATTTGTAAGCTGTTTAATTGGACTAAAACGGATGTTTCTAATTTCGGAATGTATGGATATGATCTTTCAGAATGGATGTGTAGCTTTTCAATATTATTTATAATAAACATGCTACTATAAGGTTATTTTGCTTTTTAAAACATACAAACAAAATCACATAAACTTCATACATTTATTATCAGATACATTTTAAATATATGAACAAATATTTTAAATTTAATATATATTATATTATGCATATATACAAATAGAGAAATCCTCGCAATGTCTTTGCTATATAGGAAAGTGTATATTCAATTCGATAAAGCAACGTTTGGTTGTCTTTACAGTTTTGTATATGAAAACATGTCCTCAGGTTGTATGTGTACCACATTGCGTATGAGTGCTGCCCCATGTTTGTGTGTGTAAGTGTGCATATGAAGTAAGGTAAACATTGTTCATGATGGCGACGACGATGAGAGCTCTGGGGCGAGTGGGTTGAGCGGCTCAGCTGTGACATAGCAGAGGGCTTCAAGCTGCGTGGCATCATAATGCTAATGATATTTACTTTAAAGGGTTGCCGGGCAAGGAGCCGGAGCAGGAGCAGGAGCAGCTGCTCTTGTGAATTTACTTGATGAAAAACTCTTTAGAAATACATTAGCCAAGTTGCGCGACTTGTTGGTCACTCTGGTGGTATCTTTGCTGACAGTTTGCTTTGTCAGCCTTTTTCACAGTCAATTGGCCAATGTGTTTGGAATAAAATGGCTAATATCCTTTTTTGATACATTCTAGGTGTGCAAAGTACATTTATATACAATTAAATACTTTTAAAATCACTAGCAATATTAAATCATCTAACAAACTGAATTGCCCATTAGTTTATAATATTTGCTTATTTTGTATAAATGGATATACAAGTAATTCAATACTTTAAATATTATTTTCAGTGTGTTTGTGTGTGTGTGTGTGTGTGAAATGAAACAAGATTAAATAATTGAACAAATTAAATTGCCCATTAATTTATGAGCTTTACTTTTATATTTGATAATCTAATAAAATTAAATAAAATGTGCTTCAATTAAATGCTCAAATGCCCAAATGCACGAATGTTGTTTGAATGACCACTGAATGAATATGCTCGTAAATCCATGCAATGCATATTGCAAATTAAATAGCCAAAGCGAAAACTGGCCATAGTTAAATAACAGATTAAAATTAAATATGCACTAAAGCAAACCGACAGCAGACAGCTACAGCAACAGCAACAACAACAACAATGATGCCAACCAACTGACAGCAAAAACAAATAACAATAATTGACAGCTCATTTGATTTTAATCATTTGAAAATAGTGTTTAAAAGCCATTCATGCAACACGCACATTCAACTCACATTCGACTCAGACAGCCGTGAAATATGCAACGCATTTGTGCCCAGCACATGTCCATCATATGGAATGATGCCTGTTGTCATAAGCTCATAAATTAAATACATTTATTTACGATAATAGCAATGCGTGTAGCATTATAATCGCGTTATCACGGATTTATTCTAGTAGGTGTGAACCAGTTCAAAAGCGATTGACTGCTAGATACGCTCTAAAGCTCTGAGATAGCCAGGTGCCTAACAATCAGATATGTATTTATTTATTTACTTATGTCTCTATACCTAATTCCGGCTTACCCCAAGGTAAAGCTCTTATATATCATCAAAGACATCATAATGGCTTATAGTAAATTTGTAATATGAAAAAAGTAAATTTCAATTATTATTACCTATGCATCAAATAGAATTCGTTTCGCTATTCTATTAACCGATAGTTAGCAAATAATGAATAAAATAAACCATAAGTATTCCAAAATTTAATATTCCAAATTATACAAACTTGTATAACCAATATAATTATTCTTATCAATTTAAATGGCATGAATATCAAATTAAATGCATATTAACACAATTTAGCACTTTTAATCGGCAAGATCCGCTGAGCTTATAGCGAAAGATAAAATAACCGTATTCCGCTAATATTCTTAATTTTCATAGAGTAAAAGTGATTTGCTTTATTCACATTTTGTGCACTGTCACACATCCACAAAGCCCCTTTAACCCAAATTTTATGGGGCTCATCATGTAATTATGGCCACAGTTTTTAACAGAATGCCCAACCATACGATTTTATGCAACACTGGCGATTTTAGTCGCACTCACTCAAAAATGGTTGCATGCGATTACAGTGACACTTGACTAGACGCGACACTCGACGTTTGTAATTAAATCATTGTTGCGTTCGAGTGCCCTGTAAGACTCATCTATGTACATCGATGAGTACTCGAACTCATTGTTTAGCCGTCTCGATGATGATTGGGGCGGGGCGGGGGCGTGTGGGTGTGGGTGACAATCGTAACTGTTATCGGCGACACTTGACGATAACATGACGACACCAGCCCCCCAAAGGCACACGAGGGTGCGATAAAACTTTGTTGCCTAGTGTAATGCTTAACGATTGTGTTCATTGACTGGCTAACGATTTTGTTGAGTAGGCTAATGTGCCAGCCTCGCATCGATGGCTTGTGCGTGTCTGTCACACACGTGTGTGTGTGTGTGTGTGTGTGTGTGTGTGTGTGTGTGTGTGTATGTGTGTGTGCTCCGGCATATCATGCTTAGCGAGCAATATTCTTGATAGCGTACAGCGCACAGTGAAACGTCATGAATCAAAAGCCTTCCCCATGTGCGTGATTTGATAAGCAATTGTTTTACTGCCGCTCAACAATTGGCCAAATTTGATTGGGCCAACTTATGGGCTGGGTAGTCAGTGGTCAGTGCTTGTGCACCTATGTATTGTTAAAGGCACCGCAAAAGCATTTTATTCGCTGAAATTATACAAAAGAAATCATTAATTTACTTATTAAAGTTGCACAATATATCAAAAGGCCTAAAAACGTATTAAATAAATACGTATTTTTTTATTTATTTTTTATTGCAAATAGCTAATTAGCTTTACTTTGATCAACAGTTTTTGTTTGCCTATTTTATTAATTTTTTATTCGCATCCAAGTACTAATCACATCAAATTAATTATGGCGTTTTTCGTATTAATTATTATTTTATTACATGTATTTTGCTATTGTGGAAAAAAATTATTCTTTTAAAGAAAAGACAATATTTATAAATTCGAAATGTCAAATTATAATCGTCCGCTTAGCTCTTTTTTTGTATTTAATGAAAATAGCCAATTATGCAAGTTGATCAAATATATGCTCATTTGTTTGCAATCAATATATGCGTCATGCTGATTAAAACATATTTCTAGAAAAAACACATAAATAGCTAATGCTGTTGACTGATAAAATTAAATCTAAGCTTCACTAGCCCAGTTAGTTCAACTAGGCACCCAATTTATCGTTAAGCTCGTTACGAGTTATCAGCCATATGGGAATTTCTACTCGAACAAAATATTTGTGTGGGTTTTTATCAACTCGATGCTATAAATACGTAAGTTGCCTATGCCAACGATTTAGTATTCTAAGAACTAAGAAAAGGGAGACAGCTGCAACTTGAAATACGAGTGCACAGTACAAAAATTAACTGTTATCGGCTAAGCCAAATAGGAATAAAAACAACTTCGCATAAATTAAAAAAAAAAAAAAATAGAAACAATGACTAACGTGGCCGCATTAAAGCTGGAGAAGCTGGAGAAGCAGATTGACCCACTTAAAGAGGTGCTGCTGGACCGTTTGGTCCTGCAACAACAAATCAATGCAAATTTCATCTCACACGCGATTACCAACTATAAGAAATCACCATTCGAGCGCAAGACTCTGGACTTTATTGACAAAAAGTGGCTGCTCCTGCTGGGGCTGTGGCGCGAGTTCCGGTGGCTGGACAGGCAAATACGACGTGACTACCAGAATGCCGAGCCGCAGCACGGATACTTTCAGCAGGAGCTGTACGCGCTCATTCATGAGAAATATATGGCGGGCCGTAGTCGTATGAGTCGCGACAAAAGAAATCTGCTCAAGTGCCAGGCGGCTTCCCAGGCGTAGCATGTTTACACAGGCCAAGCACCAGGATGTGGAAGTGGACAACAGAAGCGAGGCAGAGAGTGAGAGAGAGAGAGAGAGAGCGTGAGAGAGAGAGAGCATGGACAACAAGATATCCTGGTTTCAGCCGAGACGTGGAAATATTGCACATACGCACATACTGTATGCACAATGCTTACTCTATAAATACCTACCAGAAAGGCAGCTAAGACTTTATTCAATAATTTGCAAATATGCTATTATCTCAAAAACGGTAATATAAAAAAGTTACATCAATAAGCTATGTTAGATTTCAGAAAACAGAAAGCAATATTTCTGGGATCATTTCTACAATATATTTTATGCATATGTTCCTAAAATAATGCAAATATGCATGAATGGAAAATGAAAAACCAAGGTTATAGTACAAATATATAATAATTTCTGTGTACAATTGAAATATTATATACATATAAATATTAATATAAAGAAATAAAATATTAATTTACATTTAAATATATATGTTTTCTTGACATTACATTTGAATTGTTGACTTCAATTCAATTCATTAAAAACTAAAACAAATAATAATAAGTCTAGCCAAGTCTAGTCTGCCCCTTGAACCTCTGCTATCCAGGGTATAGAAAGTGAGAAAACAGCGAGCGTGCCTTAAATATACATGAAGATATCCATATGCATATCACACAGATACAAGTCCCAACAGTGCTTAAACATATCAAAAGCGCAACTGCTAAATGATATGCGAGTATGTGTGTGTGTGTGTGTGTGTGTCTCAAAAGGATATATCACACAAATATCGTATATTTACGAGATGCTTAATACACTTATCTTTAATCAATCAATCCGACAATTGTGAAATTTGATTGATGGCGCTGTCATTTTCCATTTGTGCTTAAAGTAAAATTGGCTTATCATAATCGTATATTGCTGACTGTGTGATATAACGTACGTCCATGTGTACTTAACTACCGAGTACTGTGCACACACTCAAAACACACACACACACACACACATACACATTACAATTGGCATAGACCTTGGCCAAAGGTCCTCCACTGCACTCTAACTAATGACATCGTAGGAGGGAAATTCGAATTGTCATTTGGCGCTTTAGGTGAAAGTGGATCCACTATGAAGTGGGTCATCTGGCGGGGAAAGTGATTGCCATAACATATTTATAGTATTTATTTTTGAGCTGCTTAGTCTCAACCGGAAAGCTAAAGAAAAAAGAGTGCAATAAATGTAGTAAATGTTTGAACTAGGTTTTTATTAATGTTTGAAGCATCAGCACGAAGAGCGCTTTTTGAATTTAAGGGTTCCATAATATATTAATACATATTATTATATTGTAATAATACAATTATTATTATTAAAGCTACCTAGTATTATTTTAAAGTAAAATTTGAAACATTAAATATTATTATACACATAATTTATTTATATTATATAATAATAATATAGTATTATACTATATTAATACTTTTAAAACAATTAAAGATACCCAGTATTATTTAAAAGTAAAATAGCCGTTTTGAAACATTAAATATTATTATACACATAATTTATTTATATTATAAAATAATAATATATTATTATATTATATTAATTCTTTTAAAACAATTAAAGCTACCCAGTATTATTTAAAAGTAAAATAACCGTTTTTAAAATCAATTAATAACCGGTCAAGTATTTTTATTAGACCCCAGTGGATAAGTTAGTAAGCACGCTATTGGGGAATTCCAGAAATCACTTTAGGCACGTACACGCTGATAAGATAGGGCACATGGTCAATCATTTCACTTCGGAGTTGTCTTGGGAAAAGCCCCTATCGTTTATTGCGGCTAATCAAAATTGGTTAATTTTAGAAAAGCGCTACGCAGAATGACAATTTTTTCATTTATTGGCTCTGACTTTTGCTGTCCAGAATAAAGTGGAACTTTAAACTATTAATATTTTTCCAAATAAGACCCAATGGGGCCGACAGACTATGTGTATCCTAGATAATAAAATATATGTTATTAATCTTTTGAGTTGATCATTGCCACTTGGTAAATGCAATTAAATTATTCACTAAATTCAATTTAATAATATTACAGAAATCAAGACAGGATATATACCAGTCGAGTACCCTCGACTAGATACCAATTGGTGTTTTTCGTATTTGTTTTTGGGGCGCAAAACAATTGTCTTAACGAAATAATGTGCTAAACAGCTAATAAAAGTGGCCACAAAACAAACTAATTCGATAATTTGTTTTAGATGCCACAGCGCCAAAAGCAATCGCCAAGTTGTCCTTGTTTATTCTTCTTGCTGAGTATTGGCCAACCACAATTTTGTCTGTTTACTGGACCCAGAAACTGGCTTATACCACAAAAAGGCCAGCAAAATAGAACGCAAGCCACTAAACTGAATTAGGACCACAAATTTATGTGGCGTCTGAACGGTTTCACTCAGTGGAATGGGTCGAAACAAATATCCGTAGACCTTCGTTTCCTTACACCAAAAAAATGTGGTCAAGATAAATGTCTTTATATATTGCGTATGAAGTGTACATACTGCGATTAATATTCCTCTTTAAACGAAAAACCATAGGTAATATTTGTATGCCCTACTTTAAGGATAATTTGATGAAACTGGGACTAAAACACTAGATAGGCTTTAATATAAACTAATTTTTAAATGCTGATAATATATTTGGACCATTTTTAGGTGTCTTCTGTATTTATGCTTTGTTCTGTTTTATATACTTTATTTGATGTTGCATACTTTTAGGATCTGATTTAAGTGAGTATATAAAATTATTGGCATACATATGAGACATATGATGATGTATAAAGCATAACTTATGCCATAAAAAAAACTAATTGAGCATCATTAAGGGTATTCAGACAATAAAATTTATTTTTTTTTTTTTTAAATATAGGTAACATTTTATTAAGCCACTGTAAAAATTATAAAAAACGATTTGAAAAACTGCAATTTATTAGTTAAGTCTTTCTCAGCTCAATCATCTTGTTTAATATATCTGAAAAATTCAGGAGAGCGGACAAAGACATAAGCGTAAAATAAGAAATAAATTTATGTAAAGCAAAAGTAAGGTAGACAGGCCAAATCGAGCAACGAAGCTGCCTTTTAGTTCCTTGAAATAGGGGTTTAAAAAAAAAACACAAAAAAATAAAGGCAAAGCAACAGAAAATGGCATATTTTAGAGTTGCGCGGCGCGTACTTTAATAAGATTTATTAAGTCGCGAGAGCCGCGCTGAGGACCAAGCCCAACATTTACTCTAGCTCCTTGGCAGTGTCTTACCGACTGGCAAATAACAGCGGCCTGGCGCTGGAGGTGAATGGGGAGGGGCAATAGGGGATGGGGGCTGTTGGGGATAGGGGCAATAGGGGATGGGCGTCTGCCTGTGCCGCGTTGTAAATATTTGTAACTTAACTCTTGCCGCCATTGTTTGCGTTTGTGTTGTTGCCTGTTTATTTTCGTGTTTTCCTCACTTTCTCCATCTATCTCACCCTTCCACTGCCTCTCCCTTTCACTCACTAAACTTACTGTTTTTTAGTGTTTATTTTGCAGCTAATAAAAAGCTGATGTGCTGCCTGTTGTTGCCAGCTTTTCTGTTTTCTGTTTTCTTTCGCTCTCTATGTGAAAGTGAACTTATTCAGGTATCCAGCAAAGTGCCGACAGTGAACATTCGCACTAGATGTCCAAATTAAATTCAACTAGCATATTCCAAAGTTATATTGAATGGCAAAGATCCTTAGTTATTTGCAGTTATATTGAATTTTAAAGTTAAATTTTTTATAGATTTTATATATAAATTCCCATAGAAAACTGTAGCTAGTAAACATATTTCAATTAATTCATAACATATAACAAAAAATAATAAAATTGATGTTTTAGCAAGAATATATAGTATGTGGAATATGTTTTGGGCGTTACATTAATCGCTGATATAAAAATCAAAGCAGTAAAGTATACCTTAATATGCTAGATCATATTTCTAAAATACAAAATTTGCTAACAATTTATTTTTATTATACTCTGATACCGAAGGTACTCATAGTATATTGGTTTTGTCGAATGTCCGTCAGGCCGTCCGTCTGTCCGTCTGTCCGTCTGTCTGTCTGGATGAACGCGCGTATTTCCGAAACGATATTAGATAGACTCTTGAAATCTTTTGCGTTATGATTATAGCTATCTGCTTCAGATCAAGTTTATTCCAAATTTATGCCACGCCCACTGGGAGGCTGGCAAATCGATAACATGTCGATACACCTCAAATCACAAATCGATTAAACGTGAATAACTCCCACAATTTTGAAGCTAGAGTAATCAAATTTGGTAGGTATATTGCTGGTGACCTCCCGAAAAAATTGGATCCTAGGTTAATCGGCCACGCCCATTATTACGCCCACCAGCCCCCCCTCCAAAATTAATTTGAAATGCTTATATCTCCCGCAGTTTTAGAGCTAAAGTCACCATATTTGGAATATATATTACTGGTGACGTCCTCTACAGATTACAGAATCAAAATTTTGACCACGCCCACTCCCGCCCCCGTAATCGCGAAAATCGATATACATGAATGCACAATTCGATAACACGTGTATATTTCCCGCAATTTTGAAGCTAGAGTCCCCAAATTTGGAATTTAGACTAGGGCTGACCAGCCCAAAAGATTGCGTCCTGGATTTTCCGGCCACGCCTACTAGAACGCCCCCAGCCACCCCGCCCCCACGAAACACGGAAGCCTATATCTCGCACAGTTTAAGAGCTAAGGCCACCAAACTTTGAGGGTAGACTTCTGGCCAAGTCCTCTAAAGATCGGACAAAAAATTTTGGGGCCACGCCCCCGCCCGCCCCCAAAAATCGCGAAAAATGTATATCTTCCACAGTTTTAGAGCTAGAGTCACCAAAATTGGAGGATAGACTTATTGTCAGCCCCCCTAAAGATCGGCAAAAAATTTTGGGGCCACGCCCCCTCCCGCCCCCAAAAATCGCGAAAATGTATATCTTCCACAGTTTTAGAGCTAGAGTCAAGAAATTTGTAAGATAGACTTCTTGTCACTCCCTCTAAAGATCGGCCAAATTTTTGGTGCCACGCCCCCTCCCGCCCCCAAAAATCGCGAAAGCTTATATCTTCCACAGTTTTAGAGCTAGAGTCACCAAAATTGGTAGATAGACTTCTGGTCACCCCCTCTTAAGATCGACCATGCCCCTCCCGTTCCCAAAAACTTGGAATGCCGATTTCGGGTCACCCAAACACCAGCAAAAATTTTCTGTTCACTTGCTTTCAGCTGTTCTTAAAATGGTATCAGAGTATTACGCAGTCGGCTCCGCCCGACTGCAACGTTCTCACTTGTTTTTATACTCTTTTCGAAGAAAATAGTATATTAAGTTCGTGCTTTGTAACGCATAGAAGGAAGCGTCGGAGACCCCCAAAAGTTACTGCCAGTATGCTTAGAATGACTGTCTCTCTGTCTGTCTGTATGTACGCAAACTAGTCCCTCAGTTTTTGAGCTATCGTGACAAAACTTTGCACAGAGACTTATTATTCAAAAGGACAGCACATTGGTCGGAACCGGCCAGATCGGACTACTATATCTTATAGCTGCCATACATCCCATGTTTTCAAAGCTATCGCAATGAAACTTTGCGCAGATACTTATTATTCAAATATACATAGCATTGATCGGAGCCGTCCGGATCGGATGATTATATCTTATAGCTACCATACAACTCGAAGTCGGTTTTGGCCATATAGCCCATGTTTTCAAAGCTATCGCGATGAAACTTTGCACAGATACTTATTATTCAAAATGTCAGCACATTGATCTGAGCCGGCCGGATCGGAACACTATATCTTGTAGCTGCCATACAACTGGAAAAAAATTTAATATTCGTAGAAAAAAAAACATAAATGCCACGCGATAAAATGAATTATTACAGCATATGAAAGTGCTGCAGTTGGCTGAACGAAAATTGTCTAAAGGTTCGAAAAGAGTATAAGGTCTTCGGCACGCCGAAGATAATCCTTTCCCACTTATTTTTATTTATTTTGATCTTAATTGTGCATTATGAAATATGTATATTTAAATACTTAAATGAAAAATATTTTTGCAGTGCCCATTTAAAACTCACTTAAGAGGTAAAATTTGGATTTTTGGAATGAAAGTTGTGTAGTTTTACCTTTTGAGTATATACGTTTTGAAACTGTCATTCATTTGGATATGATATATATAATTTATATCTTTCATTCCAAAACGTTTGTTTTTTTTTTTTTTTGACTGGCGTTGACGTCGTTTAATAAAGGACATTGACTGCAAACAATTGCCAACGTTTTGTTCAGCGCTTTGTTTTCGTGTGTGTGTGTGTGTCTGTCATAAAAAGCAAATTTAATAAATATTTGTGGCTTTCAGCGGCATTTGAAGCTGCTCTGCAGGCAGCCCAGAACAATCCGTTGAATCGGCCCAGCGAGCGTCATATAAAATTGATGCCCTGTCGTCTACCGCTGGCAACCAACCTGGCCTAAAGTCCCAGATCGCATGGCCAACGCAATCCACCCCACCCCAGTTCCGCCAACCCATCTGGCAGCCAGCTCTGCACAGTAAATAATGTAATAATCTGCCCGGGTCGTGGTCTCCCAGCGTCCCATAAACCGAAATTTATGCACAAAATTCAATTATGCTTAAAATGTGGTTAATAGGCCGACTGGCTAGCGTGGGCGGCCGGGCCACAAAAGCCAAACCCGCCTGGGAGGATCCCCAGCTGGATCCTATTCTAACTCACACACACACACACATGGGATTTATAAAATATTACGCATCCGCCGCGTGGCCCTCTTTGAAATTAGATATTGTTAGGTTGTAATTTAATAACAAATTAATCTGTTGCAGTTGCTGTTGTTTGTTTTTATGGCCATGTTTCTTATGCCTTATGTGACAAAAAAAGAAAAACTCATAACAACAGCAAAAAAACTTCTTTTGACAACTTTTTTATGTGCCTTAACACTATGTTCTAGTGATATGATCTGCTCGCTGTTGCTTTATAAATTGTTTACACACATGAATGGGTCATTATTTTATTAATGGTTTGGGGGAAAGAGCTCTTTTAATGGGGTGGCTTAAAGGTGACTGCCAGATTAAAGTGAGTTAAATGTTAGGAAAACCAGACACAACTGAAGCTTTACACAATATATACAAAAGATGTCTGACAAAGAGCTAATTTCAATTAAATATAATATAAATAAAAATGGAGCAAAAATACATTTATTTAATCAATTGGTTGACGCAATATAAATAATTCAATAATGACACAAATATTTAAACAATATTTTTAAGGTAAATTAAAATTAAATGCCCATGGGAACAATATAAATAGAAGCACTAAATAGATTGCAAATTTACGAGCGCTGTAGTCTTGTTTTTAAAATAAATGCCAATCAGATATGGTTTTATCTAAGTCATAATAAATTTATAAAATCAATTTGCTGATAAACATAAATATGTACGTAATAAGAAAAATGAATTATCAATTGCGTCCATCGAAGTTTATGACAAACAACAAATAAGTTTGTTACGATGACAATTGAATACCCTCACACAAATGTATAAATATTTATATAAATTTATAATAACACACTGAAAAACAATAAGCCAATAAACTCCGAGCATTTTCATACTGATTCATATTTACGGCTCATGAGCTTATCGCTAAATTAATCCCAGATTTTCGCAATGCTAACTCCAAGGCTTCTTCCGCCTTAACCACTTGACATTGCGCTCAACCTCAACCTGCTCCTTCCAGCTCCTTCCTGCTTCCTTTTTCCCTCGAGGTCATACGGCGTGCAGCTGAAAAGCACGGCACACGAAGCTGATAGGGAAACAAATCCGTACACATGAGACAAAACACAAATTCGAGTAATGCTTGAAGGCGAATGTGCCAAGGGGCCAAAGGCGAAACGCAGCTCAAAACTTGCAAAATGATTTTAAATGATATAGAAAATGGCAGACGTAATAGCAAACACAAACACAAACAAAACCACAAATATACAGCACAAACAGCAATAGACTGTGGCTCACAGACCTGATCTTGTTAAGATAAAGCCGCTAGAAGATTATTGGATATGTGGAAAAAAGAGCTCATTGTGGTTCTTGTATTCCCTAATTGATATCATTAAATTGTTGAAAATATATGTATTTGATCGATTATGTGAAGAAATGATAAAGGAGAATTTATAGAAATAAGTTTGAATATTTGTAATTGGAGATTTTAAAAACTTCTGGGATTATAATATATATTCTCTTGACTCCGGCTTTAATTATGTGAAATAAATGGAATTTCTGTTTTCTTTTTAATTTTTATTAAATTTGATTATAGTTTCATTCCAAATTAAAGCTGACTAATTATATTTTCCATTTACAAAGACTTATAATAGAGTTGTTTGATATTGCTAACTATATGTGTATTTTCAATGGGATTTGTATGTATGGTACCTTCACACATATATGCCTGCCTTCAAGTGCTTCAAATAGGGTAAACAAGTCATGACAACTTTACTATCGCAGTAAATAGAAGTAGAATAGTAAAAACAAAATGGCAAACGTAGACACAGCGCCCTCAGCTTGTCTAGGCGACAGTTATACATATACACACACACACACACACACACAAACACACACGTCCATATTTGTAGCCTTGGCCTGTCACCTGTTCCCGCAGAGCTCCTCTGCTCCTGCTCCTGCTTCTGCTCCTAGTCCTGGTCCTGGTCGTGGCCTGCCTTGGAAAGGACACACATGCTGCGGCCCTTTATTATAACGACAACGTGCGTCATTTTCTTGCTTTGTGCTGCTCCATTTTCGAGCTGTTCGGTTTTCTTCATCTACAGGACTACAGCTTCGTTTTTTTTTTAATCTACTCAGAGATATTATTCTTTCAATGCTGGCGTCTTGTTGGGGATGTGCTGCGCCCGCTTTTCTATTTGTCACCCAGATAAGTGTTTTGTAGTTTTTCCTTTGATATGCTCAGCCAGCGAGCTGGCAAAACCAAATCCAAATCTTAACTGCAATGCGCTACGTGCCTCGTGGCAGCAACCGAGCCAAGCAACTGTCATCCCATGTGTGTATGCGTGTGTGTGTGTGTGTGTTTGTGTCTGCACAGTACAAAATTTCAGTTTTATTCTAATTAAATTCAATGAAAATCCAATATAAATGTCGTTGCGTGCCATTATTATTTGTTAACTAAAATAAGCTGAATAAACTTACACTCAAAAAAGTTATAATTCAGGATCATATTTAAGGGTCTTCCTTGGCTTCGATTTCCGATTACATTCAGTTATAACTCTCGCAAATATACAAAAGTATACAAAGAAAGAGAAAATAGTATATTAACTTTGTGCTGAAGTGTGTAATGCATAGAAGAATGACAAAACAAATTGATCTAGCCATGTCCGTCTGTCTGTCTGTCTGTCTGTCTGTATGTATGCAAACTAGTCCCTCAGTTTTTGAGCTATCGCGATGAAACTTTGCACAGAGATTTATTATTCAAAGGGACAGCACATTGGTCGGAGCCAGCTGGATTGGAGCACTAGCTGCCATACAACTTGAAGTAGGTTTTGGCCATATATTCGATCTTTTCAAAGCTATTTATGAATATTTTAATATTAACTCGAATATTCATTTTTCTCTTTATTTACATTCCAAATTACTATTTTTCTTTTTCAATCATGTTTTTCTTTTCCCAAGTGTGTATACAAAATCAAAAGCAATATTTTATATGCTCTCAGATATTACATGCATTTTAAATTGATTTGTACTGTTATTTTAAGCCACAGTTTGTCACAGTGTACTTGTGCTAGAAACTCCCCCACTTCTGCTGCTGCCTCGATGCTGTCTGTGTCAGTTCAAGCTGCAAGCTTGCTCGCCCAGCTTGAAGTCAGTTCCATTGAACTGGCAACTGTCTTTAAGTTCCCCTCCACTCCTGCCACACACGTCCTGCGAGTTAAGTGAGTTGAGACGCCGGCGAACAACTTCAAATCTGCAGTAATAGATATCAACAACTTTGAGCACAAGAACGAGTACTCAACCCGTCCTCCCCCCTGCCCTATACTCCTATACTATTGCAACAAGGACTCGAACCCTTCGCTGCACTTGTGTGTATGCGTGTGTGTGTGTGTGTGTGTGTGTGTTTGTGCTGCGGGCTTATATAGATTGTTCCGTTGTTCCGCTTTTTCTGTGCGTTAAATTAAAAATGAACTTTGGCAGCTCAAATTCATGGTCATGTTCACTTTTTGCCACAATTCTTTACTTGGTCAGCTCAACTGGTCGCCGTTTGTCTTGTCTTGTCGTGTCTTGTCTTTTGTGGTAAGTTACTCGCTGGCTTTGTTAGTCACTTGATAAGATAAAGCTCTCTGTTCTCTGTTCGCTGTTCTCTGCGCACTGATTGCTGCTGTCCCTCAGAGATTGCATCGAAAGCGCGGTCAGATAAACAACGTGAGTAACTAGTGCGATTATATATTACATATACTATTTATACGTATAAATAGCATGGGCTTATGTAAAATAAATCAAAGTCATTTATGAACTTGAAAATGTTGTAAAAAAGCTTATAACAGGAACATAACTAGTTTTTTTTCTTCTAAAACTTATCATTGGTATAAGATATAAATCAATCAAATTAATAATATTTAAAATATTGATTCCTATATTCAACAGACGACAGCTCTAACCTTATAAATCATAAACATATTTTCTTGAACCTTAATTTCAATGTTTTGCGACAATTCTTTTAGGTAATTTCAAAAAATATGTTAAGGCTATGACATTAAATTTTCAAAACTATTTATTTGATGATGAATATTTTTGCACACTTATTTATATATAACTAATACAAATTTTTGATAGCTCTTTCATAAACTTTCAGTACGTATATTTTGAAAATTATACACTTATGAATTTTAAATATATATTTATATGTATTAGTTAAAACGAAAAGAGACTATACCATATAGCCAAAAATATTTTAAAAATTTAGAGTTTTCTTAATTTTAAAAATTGAATTCAATAAGAAATACTAAAACAATAATGAAATAAAGGCGGTTACCGAAGATAGCTGCTCTCTCTTGTCTTTTATTAACTATGACGCTTTCAAGAGGCTTTTATAAGGGATAAGTGCCCAGCTGATAAGTATTAAGCTAATCATTGGCCAAATCTACATTAGCTTTGATTAGCCTTCTGGTTTTCTAAATAAGTCAATTAACTTGGGTTTTAATTATAGACAGTCACATACGATTGATTATCTTGTAGACTTTGAGTACGCAGCTTTGATAAGTACAATACTTTTAATTTATAGTAATTGTCGCGCTATATGTGCAGTTGGTGTCTTGGGGTAAACAACACTAAGCGCGTGCTCCCCGAATCGTGTAATCAGTGGAACCTGCGAAGCCTTCCAAGAATTTATGGCCTCTCAAATTGCTACTGTGCGATAGATGGCGCTTGATTTACACCATGCCATGTAGTAAAGTGATAAGATGTGGATCGCTCGCATATATAAGAGGCAGCAATCCCACTTCTGGTTAGTCTAGTAATTGCTGGGAAAATGAATCGAATGATACTGAGTTTTGTGGGGCTACTGGCCTGCATCGCCGCCTGCCAGGCATTCCCGGACACCGACTTCCCCTTCGGCCGCATTGTCAACGGCGAGCTGACCACCATCGAGGCGCATCCCTACCAGGTGTCCATACAGACGACCAAGGGCAGCCACTTCTGCGGCGGCAGTCTGATCAGTGACGACATCGTCGTCACCGCCGCCCATTGCATGCAATCCTACAGCGCCGGCGAGATGCAGGTGCGTCTGGGTGCCACGGATCGCGGCAGCGGCGGCGAGGTGGTCAGCGTGAAGAGCTTCAAGTTCCACGAGGGCTACAACAGCCAGCTGATGATCAACGACGTGGCCGTGATCAAGCTAAGCTCCCCCGTTCGCCAGACAGCCAAGCTGCGCGCCATCGAGCTGGCCAAGGAGACGCCTCCGTCGGGCACTCCGGCTGTTGTCACCGGCTGGGGCACCACCTGCTTCATGCTCTGCTCGTCGTCCACTACTCTGCAGATGGTCGAGCTCACTCTGCTGCAGCGCAAGGACTGCGCCTCCGATAGCTATTCCTACGGCCAGGACAAGATTCTGGACACAATGGTCTGCGGCTATGGCGAGAAGAAGGATGCCTGCCAGGGTGACTCCGGCGGTCCACTGGTTGCCAACGGTGAGCTGGTCGGTGTTGTGTCCTGGGGCAATGGCTGCGCCTGGTCCAATTATCCTGGCGTCTATGCTGATGTTGCTTCTGTCCGCGATTGGATTCTGAACACCTCCGCCAAGTTGTAAGGCACTCAAATAAAGTCACGAAAACGTTTTAACTGAAAATAATATGTGGTTCATTTGAATGCTACATAGGGGGCTTTCTTTAGCACTCTATTACAAGTGTTTTAGATTTCTATGAATTAAAATGTTAGGAGTCCTTTAATACTTAATTTGACAAACGCTTTTGCCAATTACGTAATTTATCAGAATTCGTCAAATCTAGATAATATTGGTTTGTTGTCGGTTTCACTTTATTTGACTTCAGTTACAGCAGCATTTTTGAACTAGTGTTTCAAAAGACATATGTATGTATATATTAGTGTTGGAAGACGCGTTGGTTAAATTTCTTGCATGCCAGATTATCGTGGGGAATATAATAATATAATACTCAAGGCAGATCTTGCATTCAAGTTTATCAACGTTGAAAAGCACTTTTCTAATTTATATTTGCTGCTGGAATGATTTTTTCAATATTTTCCTTTTATTTGGGAATTTTTAGTTTTATGAAAACAGATTGCGTATATTCTGTTTGGCAAAGAAAGTGAAGTTAAGACCTGTCTGAAAGAATATTCAATATTTTAGTAATTTCAAATGTTTGCATAGCAAGAGTAAATATGAACGCTTTCCTAACTTTTTTATGAGCTAGTTTGCCAGTCTATTTATTTCCACAAGCCATTCATTATTTCCGTTAGGTTTTCAAAGCAGCCACGCCTCAAGTAACAGCCAACTAGAATTTTGATTAAAAATGTTTTTAGATAAAAGATAACATTTAGTCACCAGACTTTCCTCAGACACACACACACACACACACACACAGTCCGGATTTGGTTCGCAGTCTTTGTCTCCGGCTGGACTGTTTTATTGCTTGCTCGACGCCGGTTTTGTGGGCGTGGCTGGTTTGTTGTTTTCTATAAAGCTGTTAAATACTTAAGTGTAATTTATGGCATGCGATATTATTCGGTTGTGTTGTCATGTTTGCTAAAAGTTTTACATATGCCCAGCCGGCAGAGGCGAAGGAGAAGGCGAAGGCGAAGGCGAGCACAAAAACTTAAACTACAACCAGGGAGTCGACAAGAACTGGCAATGTATCTGCTGGATACTCCCTGGATATTATGGGGCAAAGTCAAGCCACAAAATTTCTTATGCCACACAAGACACATACATGGCATCGTTGTAGTCGTAGTCGTAGTCGTCTCAGGGTCCCGACCCCAAGCCCACTCAGGCAGTTAGTCAACATGTCGTCGACAATGTTGTTGTTGTTGCTGTTGTTGTTGTTGTTGTCCTCCTCATCCTCGTCAAAAGTTCCCTACACTCACTTCTAATAATTCTTTGCATATTTTCAGCTGGTTTGAGTGGCTTGTTTTGTGGCTAAGCTGAACGTGTGTGTATGTGTGTGCATGCACAAGTCTATTAGAACTTAATAAATGAGCAAGTTATAGACAAGTTGTGCCATGGCCCTGGGTGCTGTCATGTGGCTAGCTGATGGCCTGATAATGTTCACAGATTGACATTGGGCCAAGAGGATTAAAAGCCATTACGACCATCTCAAGTGCCATCAACCAACAAACCCACCCACACCAGATGTTGTGGTTGCACATACATCAAGTTTACTTTTAATTGCCTTGATAACACTTATTTTAATTAGTATGCGTAAATTATTTTAATAAATTTTCTTAAATGTTGCACAAGAGATATACCTGTGTCTTACCTGTGAGTTTATTTATATTATTATTGTTATAATTTACATATTTATATTAATATTTATTATTTGTATAATTATAAATATATAAATATTCAATTAATTGCACAAGAGATATACCTGTGTCTTACCTGTGAGTTTACTTATGTTATTATTGTTATAATTTACATATTTTTATTAATATTTATAATTTGTGTAATTATAAATATATAAATATTCAATTATAAATTTATGTATCCCATTTTCCGCAGCTCCATATCGATATTACAAAAGACGATACTTTTACTACTATTTACTATTTATTCAAGAAAGTTAAGACTTTAATCTTGATGTATGTATGTTATGAACAGTTAAAAATGCTTTATAGTTCCAGATTAATTCTTAAAATATAAAATTTTTTTATTGAATTAATTATATTATATTAATTATATTATATTATAACTATTATGTTACATATATTATAATTATATTATATAGCTAAGCTTCTAAAAATTCCAGAGCATGCTTAAAAATAAAAACAATATTTCTTCAATCTGTTACACATTTGCTCATATGATTTTAAGACGTAGCTTTGCACCTTGATAGTTTATATATAAAGCCATTTCATATTTGCACAGTTGAAATGTGTCATTGACATATTATATAAAGCTAATATACGTTTGTTAGATAGCTAAACTGGCTGCTGCTGACTGAGATACTAGCTGCAGCCAATATAGCACAAAGTTGTGTAATTAAAATTGTTATCATTTGATAACATGACCAGACCAACTCGGTGGGGTACATTCTGCTCTGACTCTGACTGTGAGTGTGAGTGTGTGTGTGAGTGTGACTGGTAACGGATATCCAGGCAAGAGCATATGGCAGGCACATCAGGTATTTGCGCTATGCCAGGCGCGTGTGGCACATAATTTTACACCTGTCCAAGCGACGACGACCCTTGTGGCGCCTCTCGAACGTTGCTTAAACATTGGAAATCATTTTCGTTGCCATGGGAGGCCAGCAGCAACAACAACAACAACAAGTTGCAGCCACGCCCACAATTGTGCTGGCTGTTGTTGTTGTTGCTGTTGCTGTTGTTGTTTGGTCAGCTATGTTGCCGGGTCAATTGCTGTTCATTTGAGCTGGACGCAAAAATATTCGATATTTTTCGGCATTTTTTCGCCGTTGGTTTTTAGGGCCAATATGAAACTAAATCACACCAATGTGCCAAAAAGCATTTCGGCCAGTTGATTACTACACAAACTATGCAGCTATAACAGCCAGCTGACTCTGCATGTTCAGGAATTTGCCCATTTTTTCAGAGGGACTACATAATTGAGAATTTATAGCAGCCCATCTAAAAAATATTGCATGCAAATACATTTATTGGCAATCATTTAATTCATTAATGTCTATTTAACTTTGAATTGACTAGGCCAGATTGATTTGAATTATGAATGGGTTATAAAAAACATACTACGAAGCTGTTTAATGTGAATGGGGAGTTTGTTGTGCAAACATACAAAATATAATAGGATTTAGATGGACAATTCAAAATGAAAACTAAACAAGTGGAGAAGGATTATCTTCGGCGTGCCGAATATTAAATACTCTTTTCGAACCTTTAAGCAATTATTAATGTCGCATACATATACCCCTACATATAAAATAAAATATATAAAGGTATTCATGTAAACAGGGACGTTTCACTATCCGCAGCTCGTGGACGCGTCCCTTAGCATTCATAAGTGCTACCGAATTGAACAATAAACAAGTTTCAGTTTTTCCAAAAAGTCAAACCAAATTTTGTGCCTGTTGCTCTTATACCTTTCAAGGCTGCTGTCGGAAATTGAATTGTCATAAAACTTAATCTGAACATACGAGAGCTTATATTCAGAATTTTAGATCCATATTTTTTTCGCGTGGCATTGGTTTTGCCAATGAATTTAAATTTTTCTTTTGAATTATTCTATTAAAGCTACTTTATGTATGAAAAAAAATTAGAAACAATTTAGGAAATTGAAAATAAATGAATTTGATTACAGCTATTATATATTTGAAAAGAAGAATATGAACAAGTGAGAACGTTGCAGTCGGGCGGAGCCGACTGCGTAATACTCTGATACCATTTTAAGAACAGCTGAAAGCAAGTGAACAGAAAATTTTTGCTGGTGTTTGGGTGACCCGAAATCGGCATTCCAAGTTTTTGGGAACCGGAGGGGCATGGTCGATCTTAAGAGGGGGTGACCAGAAGTCTATCTACCAATTTTGGTGACTCTAGCTCTAAAACTGTGGAAGATATAAGCTTTCGCGATTTTTGGGGGCGGGAAGGGGCGTGGCCCCAAAAATTTGGCCGATCTTTAGAGGGAGTGACAAGAAGTCTATTTTACAAATTTCTTGACTCTAGCTCTAAAACTGTGGAAGATATACATTTTCGCGATTTTCGGGGGCGGGAGGGGCGTGGCCCCAAATTTTTTTTTACCGATATTTAGAGGGGCTGACCAGAATTCTATCTTCCAAGTTTAATGACTCTAGCTCTGAAACTGTGGAAGATATAAATTTTCGCGATTTTTGGGGGCGGGAGGGGGTGGGGCCCCAAATTTTTTTGCCGATCTTCAGGGGGCTGACAATAAGTCTATCCTCCAATTTTGGTGACTCTAGCTCAAAAACTGTGGAAGATATAAATTTTCGCGATTTTTGGGGGCGGGAGGGGGCGTGGCCCCAAAATTTTTGCCGATCTTTAGGGGGGCTGACAATAAGTCTATCCTCCAGTTTTGGTGGCCCTAGCTCTTAAACTGTGCGAGATATAGGCTTCCGTGTTTCGTGGGGGCGGGGTGGCTGGGGGCGTTCTAGTGGGCGTGGCCGGAAAATCCAGGACGCAATCTTTTGGGCTAGTCAGCCCTAGTCTAAATTCCAAATTTGGGGACTCTAGCTTCAAAATTGCGGGAAATATACACGTGTTATCGAATTGTGCATTCATGTATATCGATTTTCGCGATTACGGGGGCGGGAGTGGGCGTGGTCGAAATTTTGTTTCTGTAATCTGTAGAGGACGTCACCAGTAATATATATTCCAAATATGGTGACTTTAGCTCTAAAACTGCGGGAGATATAAACATTTCAAATTAATTTTGGAGGGGGGGCTGGTGGGCGTAATAATGGGCGTGGCCGATTAACCTAGGATCCAATTTTTTCGGGAGGTCACCAGCAATATACCTACCAAATTTGATTACTCTAGCTTCAAAATTGTGGGAGTTATTCACGTTTAATCGATTTGTGATTTGAGGTGTATCGACATGTTATCGATTTGCCAGCCTCCCAGTGGGCGTGGCATAAATTTGGAATAAACTTGATCTGAAGCAGATAGCTATAATCATAACGCAAAAGATTTCAAGAGTCTATCTAATATCGTTTCGGAAATACGCGCGTTCATCCAGACAGACAGACGGACAGACGGACAGACGGACGGCCTGACGGACATTCGACAAAACCAATATACTATGAGTACCTTCGGTATCAGAGTATAACTATGAGTACCTTCGGTATCAGAGTATAAAAAATGAAAATAAATGACCAGTCGCCGCTGGTCTTGAACCCAGGACCTTTCGCTCAACAGTTCGCAACTTTACCCCTTACGCCACAAGCCGTTTTGATGATCGCTGACAAAATCCCTTGAAGAGCAGACTGTCAAAAGCTTTCTTGTTTTGCTTTTTACTGCTTACACCAAGCAGTTTTAAAAATCGCTGACAAACTCTATTTATACTGAGCTTTTGTTTTTTCGCGTGGCATTGTTTTTGTTCTAAGCCATTGAAAGCAAATGAATTTGATTACAGTTATTATATATTTGAAAAGAAGAATAAGAAAAAATGAAAATAAATGACCAAGTCGCCGCTGGCACTTGAACCCAGGACCTTTCGCTCACCAGTTCGCAACTTTACCCCTTACGCCACAAGCCGTTTTGATGATCGCTGACAAATTTGCTTGAAGAGCTGACTGTTACAAATTTCCTTGTTTGGTTTTCCTGCAACCTGCAGCTCGCGTTTGTCAGCATTTGTTTTTTCACGTGGCATTGTTTTTGTTCTAAGCCATTGGAAGCAAATTAATTTGATTACAGTTATATATTTGAAAGGAAGAAAAAGAAAAAAGTATTAAATTAATAATTAGTCGCCGCCTAGACTCGAACTTGCGAGACCTTGCGAAACTTGCGTTCGTTAGCGCGGCTCTTTACGCCTTACGCCACAAACCGTTTTGATGATCGATGAAAAAATACCTTGAAGAGCAGACTATCAAAAGCTTTCTTGCGCTTGACTTTGTTTGCTCATATGCACCTGTTTTTTCAAAATATTTAATGACGCATATCTTCGCTGTTTATGACTCAATCGATTTGCGATTTTACCCATTGATGAGTTATAAGGATGTTCAAGTGTACAAGGAAATTTAAGGCAATTGCTTTGAAAACATCGGATTTATGGCCAAAACCGACTTTGAGGTGTATGGCAGCTATAAGATATAGTGGTCCGATCCGGCCGGCTCCAACCAATGTGATGTCTCTTTGAATAATAAGTATCGGTGCAAAGTTTCATCGCGATAGCTCAAAAACTGAGGGACTAGTTTGCATACATACAGACAGACAGACAGACAGACAGACAGACAGACGGACGGACATGGCTAGATCAATTTGTTTTGTTTTTCTAAGCATACTGGCAGTAACTTTTGGGGGTCTCAGACGCTTCCTTCTATGCGTTACAAACTTCAGGACAAACTTAATATACTACTTTCTTCGAAAAGAGTATAAACATTTAATTCTAAAAGCCCTTTATTAAATAAATATAATAATTGCAGATCTTAAAGCAAAGTCTCCAGATATTAATATTTTATAAATCCACACAAAAGGTTTTATATGAATGAAAATGCATAGATTAAATGAAAATGGTGATTGATATAATAATGAAATAATTAAATAGACTAAAGACCATTATCTATCTATATATTTGCTGTTATTATAATAAACATACACGTTTGTGGCACATTTATTTATAAGTTTAACTTTTAGTACTAGGAAAACAATCAATAAATTAAATTGAAATGAAAGCGAAAGCATTAAATCTTAAAGTATTAACAAATTAAATATTTTATCTTGACGTCCGCAGATGATATTTTAATACACAATATATCTATGAATATTTCGGGTTCTTCAAAGCTATGTAAAGAAAAAGGCATAAATTAAATATCAATTTTAATGAATTTCATAATGAAACACATTGGTTTTTTTTTACTAGAAATAATCTTAAGACAATTTTATATTGAAATATATGCTGTTAAGATATTAAACGCAAACATGGCTATCACATTAATTAAATTGTCAAACTTGTATTGATGAGAAAACAGTCAAAACAAGTGGGGAAGGATTATCTTCGGCGTGCCGAAGATTTTATACTCTTTTCGAACCTAAAGGCAATTTTCACTCTGCCAACTGCACCACTGAAATTTCATAAGCTGTACAAAATCGTTTTGTCGCGTAACATTTTTTTTTTGTTCTAAGAATATTTAATTCATTGCCAGTTGTATAGCAGCTATAAGATATAGTGATCCGATCCGGCCGGCTCCAACCAATGTGATGTCTCTTTGAATAATAAGTATCGGTGCAAAGTTTCATCGCGATAGATTCAAAAACATGGGATATATGGCCAAAACCGACTTCGAGTTGTATGGCAGCTATAAGATATAGTATTCCGATCCGGCCAGCTCCGACCAATGTGCTGTCCCCTGGAATAATAAGTGCCTATGCAAAGTTTTATCGCGATAGCTCAAAAACTGAGGGACTAGTTTGCATACATACAGACAGACAGACAGACAGACAGACAGACAGACAGACAGAAATATAAATACAAATAAATAAAATAAATAAGAATGTTGTTTATAAGTAAACAAAGTTTCTCCCTATGCGATACAGTTTCTAAGCGTTTCTGTGTTTTACGATCTATACTTTTTATATTACCCTGAAATGTCCCATTCAAAAATGGGTAAATAAAGTCTGTTATGGTATTATGCATAATGTATGGCTAACAGGCATTAATAGGATAGCATCTCTCGTACCATATAAAGTATATATACTATTGATACAGTATCAATAGCCGAGTCGATCTGGCCATGTCCGTATGTCTGTACCGTACTAAGTCAAGTACCGTCCGTCTAGTCTGTCTAAGTATGAACACACAGATATCAGAGACTTACAAGAGCTAGAGACTTCATATATTGGAACATGAAGTTCTCCTAATCCCGGGATAGATCAAGTTTATTAAAATCTGTTATCGATAGCTCGTCCCGTTCATAAAGTTATCGACTAACATTTCGATTATTAGACCAGCGTTTTCTTGGATATAACTTACAAGTATATAAGAGCTAGAGGCCCCTAATTTGACATGTATAATCTCGAATAAGCATACACATGAAGCAAATTTTGTCACTTATTGGAGTACCACCCTCCAAACCCCTCAAAAGTTAAAGAAACGCATTTCTGTGAAGGTACGACCTATGCAATTTGGTATTGGTCACGACATATCCTATTGACGAATTGTTTGCCCCAAATCAATTTCAATAAGATACGGAGCGATAAACACAGCTAAGTTATTAATAAGATTTAACTTTCCATTATGTGGGGCTCAGCGAAAAGCAAGCTAACTGCTTAGACCGCTTGCACTGCTATGTACTGCTTGTACTGCAGCATGTGTGTGTTATAGATTAATATGAATGTACTTAAGTAAGGAACCTGGGTTCAGGGTATCTCGTAGTCGGGCAACTCGCCGTATCTTAGAGCACTCTATACTTGTATATATTATTCCAGAAATGTCCTAATCGAATATATAAATAAATTCTGTTAAAATACTATGCATAAACATGGCTAACACATTAATAAAATAGTTTATCTTTTTATAAAAAATATAAAATTAGAAATACAAATAAATAATAATAAATAATTATATTTATAAGTAAATAAAGTACCTCCCTATGCGATACTGTTTCGAAGCGTTCCACTTGCTGTGTTTTAAGACCTATACTTTATTTTTTATCCAGAAACGTCACATTCAAAACTCTGCCTAAAAATGAGTGCATAAGAGTGTAAAATTTCAACGCGTTTGCTTGTCCCTCTGCCAGCTGGCCATCGTCAATATATTAACATGAATTTAAATTCCGAGCAGAGGCGATGATAATAATGTGGGACACGGTGCTGCGTGTTGTTAAGGGCACAAGTCCCCAAATGCTGGCCGGTGAATTGTTCGCCGGGTTGCGCCTGTTGGCAACATGGAGCTGCGAGGAGCACTGACAGGCGGCGTTATTATGAGTGCATTTTAAGTATAAGCCTCTCGCTCGCTCTGCTCATATGTTTATGACATAATGACAGCTGACTTTTCTGCACAGCCCCAAACATATTGCACATACGCCATGTTGCCATCAATGGCAGATGATGGGACCTGGTGGGGCATAATGGACTTGGAGCGGAGCTGAGAGGAGGGGAATGGGGGTGGGGGGAAGTGGTGCTCCCGATGGAGGACAAACACTGGGAAGCTGAGCTGAGGCACTTTCTGACAGTTATGACTGGGATTCAAATGTAATCAACAATTTTTAACTCGCTTTAGCTTTGCCCCCAGCTTCAACTTCATATCTGAACAGGTTTATTATCTCAATCTTTCGGCTGCGCTGCAATCAACTGTCAGATTTTGGGTTAGTCGCATAAAAGTTCAGTCACTGGCGAAGGATAAAAATCACTTGATGCCATCCTTTCTCTTTCACATCTTTTTTTCCGTTCGTTCTTTCTTTTTGTGCATATAATAATAATTTATACCCGTCTGGCTGGCTGGCTGGAAATGTTTGGGTCTGGAATAGTGACAAGTCAAGTGGAGAACTGTGTCAATTTAATGGATGAGTGTGTGTGTGTTTGTGTGTGTGTGTGTGTGTGTGTGTGTGTGTGTGTGTGTGTGTGTGTGCCTGTGTAGTGGCATGGATGAGTGTGGGTGACTTCAGAAATTAATGAAAGGTTGACTGGACGCGGTAGGAAGAAATTATTTCAAATAAATACAAATATATTTATAAGCACATGTAAATATAAATAACATATTATATATTTATCTAGACAAATAATAATTTTAAAAATAATTGGATATTTTCTTTTTTATAAGCGTATATTTTTATACACTGACCCAATTAAAAATAGGTTAAAAGGGAATAATGAAGCATCTCCGACCATATAAAGTATATATATTGTTGATCAGTATCAAGAGCCGAGTCGATCTAGCCATGTTCGGCCGTCTGTCTGTCTTAACACACGGATTTCATTTTCAAGTTATCGATAGCTTGTTGCGTTCAAAAGTTATCGACAAATTTCGTTTTCAGACCACTGGTTTTAAACTAATCTAAGAGTCCTTATGCTACGTTTTTCTCAATCACACCTCTTTAAATCGCGCTTCTATACATCCACATTGCGAATTCGGAGTTCATCAATCATATTTAAATCAATTAAGTCAACTTATTGTTGATATATTAAAGCAACGGCTTTTGCCGTATCGAATGGCACATCAAATAATTTAAGCTGGAAGAATCAACGGGCTCAGCCAGAAGCATATTTAATTATGCCACGCCCACTACGCACACCGCCCATATGAAACACACGTTCAGCCTTTAAAAGTTGTTCAAGTGCATGTCAAACTTTTTGAGTGCAACCAACAACTAATTAAACATATTTTTCATAAATTTCTGTAACTGTAGTAATTAGAAACTAGAAATAATCGTATATTTTTTGTAGAATGATAAACAGTGTAGGGATTAAAGTGCTGCAGGAAATACAAGCTGCGAAACGCACAAACAGTTATTTTGAAATAAATAACATTTCTATTGTTTCGAGTATGCTGTATATCGAGTATAAGTGTATAACAATTATTTTCTAAAAATAAGTATTTATTTATTATGTTCTTATAAATTTATTTTCTTTTTCTTTTCCTACTACTATTTCTTTATTTCGCTCCTTTATTTGTCTTTATTCTCTCTCTATCTTCTATTTCTCTTTTTATCTCCTCTTTTTATAATACTTCCTAATATTATATACAAACTCAAAATAAATATTTATTTTCTTTTCTATATTAAAAAAAATAAATAAATAAATAAACAAATTTATTCCCATGATTTAGTTTTTTAAACAGAAAATCTTAAAAGAACGTTTGTATATTATCTAAGCGACAGTATTTATGCTTAACATAACCGATAAAATGCTGTGCTGTCTATTTCAATTACACACGCTTCCATAAGTAAAAGTACAAATTTTTTCTAGGGTATTTAAAGTTGGTTGAGAAAGTTATTTGGGTCAAACTCGATGCTCGTTGGCTTTGGCTCTGGCTTTACTGCCAGTTGGCATTTGCCTGGCTCAGGACGAGGGCTGAGGCTGGCCATAATGTCAGCCAGTCAGGCCACTCATTACTCATTTACCATAAACTTTTCTTGACTTTTCATATTTTCTAAAATGCACTGCAAACACAAACACACAGATGCACACACACACAAGCACACACACACATATTGAGTTACATGTACAGAGAGGAGCTCTCATTGTATTGATTTTGCTGAACCATTAAGAACAAATTGTGTGGCTACCAAATGGGGTTGGGATTGGGGTAGGGGTTGGGGTTCCAGTTTTGGGGGCACTGAAAAGCCGGCCAGACAACAAATCGCCAGCTATAAATTCTGCACTTAAAAAGTTTGCACAGTTTGAGCATTTTGTGGTTGTCGTTGTTATTGTTGTTATTGTTGTTGTTGTCGACATTTTGCACAATAATTTTTGGAGTAGGCTTTCGCAACGTAATCCTCAGCGCCCCCTTGCCTTAGTTTGTGCATTTTTTGTTGGCATTTATAATTTATTTTTATCATTTTGTGGCGCAGCTTATCTGCAGCTTCTTCGCATGACTTACATTTAACAAGGGCGGCCAATTGTGGGCGTGGCTGCCTTTTACATGTGTTTTGTCTGCCACTTGGCCAACAAGTGGCTGCCAGCCAGGTCGTTCACCATTTCAGCTTTCAACTGTTCACTGTTCACTTTGCCATTTTTGTGCTTCAAATCGAAAAATTTAACAGCGCTGAAAAGAAGTGCAAAGATACTTGATTGGGGTTAGTGGCTCACATTGTTTGTGAAATGTTCGTTCAGTTCGATACTTCTGCCATTTTGTTGGTTGACCTATTTTGGTATATTTCAGTTTTTATAAGTTCACGATCTTTGTGGTAAGATGAGTTATATATATTAACAATAATATGAACCATGTCTAATTTCTAATTCAACAAGTAAGACTGCTCTAGTCGGATAGGAGATACCCTGAACCCAGTCCTTACATACATTCCTACTAACCTATCAATGCACATCCATACAAATACACACATACTGCAAGCAGTGCAAGCAGTTTAAGTAGGCTAACTTCTTCACAAGGCCCCACACTATCGAAAGGTAAATCTTAAATAATTTCTGTGTTTAGCGTCCGATCTTATTGAATTTTTTGGGCATTTTATTTTCTTATTGTCAATAAAATGTGTGACCAAACCTAATTGTTAGGTCATACCTTCAAAAACCTTTGGGGGGGTGGTATCCAAAAAGTATTTGGATATAAAGTATAAAGTCAAATATTTGTTACATGTGTGTGCTCTTTTTATAGCTCTACTTAAATAATCCACAATCAATTTAAACTTGAAATTCAAAAGAAAAGAAGTTAAAAATATAAAAAAGAAGTTAATGTTTAAAAGTGGAACATTTTTTTTCTTCAATTTTTGTAAGTGTTTATTAAAATTATAATAAATATATTCATACTGCCTTGAATGATCAAAGTGCAAGTGTATACATTTAATTTAACTGTAATGAATTTGCTCTAAATTTACAACACCTGTGTCCACTGCATCATCTTTTATTGTATATGAATACCTGCTCTGTATTCTATGACATTTTAAAGGTATAAACGAGCACGCCCACAAAAACCAACTTTAAGGTTCTCAACGCAGCGCCCAAAGCAACAAATGCAATTTCACCCACAGACTCGGCAAGTCGACAACAAAGCTGCTGCTGCTTCTGCTGCCTCTGCTGCAGAGGAGGGGTGCAGCTTGCAGCTTGCAACTTGCAACATGCCACAAAAGCTCGACACAGAGCAGCTGGCGGGTTGAAAAACATGTTGCGTGAAAAACTATTAACTTGTTTTGCCGGGCATTAGACACTAAGGTTGAGCAGGGGCTGGACAGAAGTGAGGCAGAAGTGGGGCTTGGTATCCCAACGTGTCAAAATTGTGCAGCATACTAAAAGGCGTTGGAGCTACTAACTGCTGAATCAATAAGTAGACGTGTTTAACATAAATGTAGATACATGAATGCATTCCATTATGCATGTATTTGAAATTTTCATAGTCGAACTTCTCTAGTTGAGCTTGACTAGTAAGATAATTATTATTATTTTTAAAACAATTTCTTAATATATTTTTGAAGTATTTTAAAAAGTTACTAATATGTTAATGCCCGAATAAACGTTTGCAACAAAAGGCGTTATTTTCTTTTAAACTATAAATTCTACTCTAGCCATAGGTGAAGTTTTAGTTCCTAATAATTTGACCCCACCTCGAATATTGTATGTGGGTATGGTATATAAGCTCCAGAATGATGTACGCATGAGTGGGATGCCTGAGGAGGAGGGGAGAAGGGGGAGGAGGGGGGAGTACAGTGTATGCGGTGCCTGTCATAAGCAAAGTTTTACGCAACTGTACACATGTATGTTTTTCTTAACTTAAAGTTTGCCTACCATTTTGTTGCTGCTGTTGCTTCTTTTTCTGCTGTTTCTGCTGCCTCTGCTGCTTACACCTCATCAGCAGCGTTTCTGCAGCGTTTTTGCAAATGTTGCGAAATTGCGACGCTTAAGTGAATTTCGGTGTAGCACACTTTCGGGCGCTTGTCTGAGCCGGATTTTAAATGTGCGGTCAAAAATTGTGGCGAACAGTGGCCCCATTTCAGATTTACACCACGCCCACTCCACTTCATCGCCCTCTTATGTGTCTGGGCGCTAAATTGAAGTCGTTTAGTGTGGCTGCCAAAGGATACTTAAATTGTTTTCGTATTTCTTCTTTTGTGCAATTCGCTGTTTTTGTTAGGGCTATAAAAAATGCATAGGCCGTCATAAATTGTTCTCTTTGTGCAAATGAATATTGCATACACATTATATATCTTTCATTTCGAAACATTTCTTTTGTAAAACAAATTTGTGGGTCGCAGAAATAATTTATAGCAAGAACATTTCATAAAACATCACTCTGTCTCTCTCTTGCTTTTACTTTCTATCCGATATGCTCTTTCTTACTGTTAAACTTATCATACACTTATTACCTTATTAAAAATCTAAGAGCTCAAGAGTTCTTTATTTGTGAAATTAATAATAATGGTAATTCTTAAAGAATTTTAAATTAATAAATAAATCAATAATTATGCTTTAGCCCTGCACTTATTTGCGCAAATTGTTGTAGGTTTAAATTGATGTGGCAACTTTAAAGCGTGTTAGTCATGCTGGCAGCATTTCATGATTTTCACGCATATTTCTATAATTTAACCTAAATACCTGACGAAAAGGTACTTTGGAAGCCGGCTTTGTTTTTGCTAGTCGAAACAGCTTCCGCTCGAATTTCCGCTCCCCTTACCCACATTTGTCAGACACCGACGTAGACCCAAAGCCCAGACTGGGAACCCTGGTTCTGGTTGGTTCCCAGCTCCCAGTTGCCAGCTCCCCAGCCAGACGGCTCCCATCAGCATCGCTTTCGCTTTCGCTTTTTTCTCCGCCCGTTTTGGCTTATTAAACATTTATTGTGTTTGCTGAGTTTCCGCTACAATTTGTTTTAGGCTTCCTGTTGTATTTTGGCTTTTTTACGGCTACGGCTACGGCTATAACGCACCCCGCTCTCCCCTTGCCATCGTCCTGTTCCTGTGTCCGTATCCTGTGCACTCACGCCTACTTATTTTAAATCCGAAACCGTTTACACATCAACAACTTGGCACTCTCTTATCTCGACTGCATTTGATGTGTCCCATGTGTGCGACTCCGACTCCGACTCCGACTGCGACACCCCATCCCCATCCCCATCCTCCTCTATCGCATATACTTACACAAAGGAATGTGGCGGATAATGGAAACGGGGATGATTTTGTACTGAGCCGCCTCGACATCTGGAACGGAGCCCCTCAGACTGAGACTGGGCTGAGACATTTAGTCATCGCACGCTTTTCCTGCGCCTGACTTTAAAACGAAACTACTAAGCGGAATAGTAATAGTAGTGGAAGCTCCAACTAGAAACTGGCTTCGAGTTTATCTGCAGTATACTTTTTGATTTATAATCTACAGCAATTTAATCTATATTTATCTAATATGTAGCATAACACAATTCAGTTTGTATTCGTTATTTACTCTGATGCTATTCAAACTGAATTCAATCTTAAATATATTTCATGTTACAATAAATGAATATATATCTATTGTTAAGCGAAATGTTGAGTGGAAATTCTACTCCATTTATTTCAACTTTCAAGTGTGTCCTTGCATTATATATTTGCGCCATTTTCCTATCCCTTAATAAATATAAGCAAACATATATACATGTATAAGTATAAAGCCATTTCTCCTCCAAATTTCTTTTCTTTTCGCAACATAATATAAATCGTGTGATTTTCACAGCGCTTAGCGTTGGCTTTAAGAGCACATTACTAAGTAAAATTGCTTTTTGATGCCCTAACCAAGGTTATTGTCATTTTGTCATTAAACATGTTTCTATCAAGTATACGAAACGATAGACGATAATCAGTGAAGAACTTAGTAATAAATTGCAAATAAATGAATCTTTGTCAGAAAATGCTCCATTTTGCTGGCTACATATATATTATTACTTTTCGTTTAGCTGAGCAGGAAGTAATTTTAAATGTTTATATGCTTTTAGTGTGGGTTAATATTAAACTAGCTAAAAATACGCATACAACATACAGTTAATTATGAATAATTATGTATACATGTATATTAGATTTTCTGTAAGGGTATTCAATTTTCGCCATTTCACATAAAGCTGCAATGTTTTTTTATGGCTCTGCTGCACAGCACTTAATAAATTATGATTTGCCTGTTGTTGGGCGCTGCTCAAGTGTTGCCAACAAGTTGTTGTTTGCTTGTTGTTGCTGTGTGTTTTAGGCGCCTCATTTGGTTTATAAATGGGTAAAAAAGGCAGCGGCATCGTATCTTGCAAAAATATCAATTACAATTAAATAGATTAAACCTTATCATGCAACAACTGTCGCACAAGTGTCCTGACAGCGAAGACAACGACGAAAGCGGAAAGCGGCCCAGCTATAACAGCAACAAGGCAAACACACACACACACACACATACAGAGAGTTACGAGACAGCTGCACACACACACACACACACACACACACACATACATACACCCGCAAATATATACAAGGACACCAGGACTGACGCAACTGTGAAAACGCTCTATAAGATTAATGAACGTACAAAAGTTTAGAGACAATGACGACGACGACGAGGACAACGACAACGACAACAACAACAACAACAACGACAACGACAACAACATGACAAGCGGCTGCGACTGGCGCAAAATACAAAACGAACACAAAAACAACAATCAAAATGGGTTGTCGAAAATCGAACACCCTTACTAACACATAAATATACATAAAGGTTTACTTAAACCAAAATCTTGTGAGTTACCAAATAATTTTTGTATATTGTTAGACATTCCTCTGTTATATTAATATTAGTTTATATATTTTTTTTTGGTATAATATACAATTTGTGATAAGGGTTTGAAGATTTCAAGACATTCATTTCTTAATTTTGTTGTATTGAAAATGAACTAAAGTGGATCTTGGGAGTTAAAAAGTCTTTATAGTCGTTGGGAATATAGAACTGAATTAAACATTTCAAAACCTGTTGAGCCTGATTATTATATTAATATTTGTAAATATAAATTTTTAAATATTAAATTAAATTTGTGCTGAGGATTGAAGATTTCGCCATGAATTTCTGATTTAATTGGATTGAAAATGAACTCAAAGTGGATGTCGGGAGTTATGTTATTTCTTTGTTATTATATGGAGTATTAATTATTCCATGATATTTCGAAAGATTATGTTATTGTTGACATTTTTAAAAAACTATATAAATTAAACACGAGTTTTTGTGTCTTATCAGCTTAGTTGCGATTCACAGAGTAATTAAAGTTTATAGCTATTATTTGCTCCTTTGTGGTTGAGAATAATGCAAAATATATCCAGTAATATCAGCAACAGCTGAAAACTATATTATTTATTAAACATAATATTGTATTTATATATACTTATATAGATTGAGTCATTCCATTCGAAATAAATACTTCACTGATTTACATATGCACCGTTAGAATGCGTATACCCTATTGTTAGGGCATAAATATATATGGCTGACACTTAGGCGCGCCAAGTCAGTAAGTTGTGCAAATTTATTTTGGCGTAATTCATTTCACTATTCGACTCATCGAATCGATTCTTAGGCGTTTCATTTGATTTGAGTCTGTCTGACTTTTCGCCTCACGCGCACAAATAATTCGTTCGCTGCGTTGTTTACTGACCGTCATTTGTATTTGTTCCTAAGTAGTATGTATGTATGTATGTATATTTAGCTTGGGCAGCGAAAAGCGCAACTGAAAGTGTTGCGATAGGTCAGTTTAGTACGGAAATGGTTCTCCTTGCTTAGAAGTAAAATAATATGTGCGGTGGCATGTTCTCAATTGCACTTGTTTCAGTGATTTATTTGAATTGGAACATTTAATAAAGCACAAAATCGATAGCACTAAGCTCAAGCCAAATACGAATTGTTCACATATTACCCAACCCTTTCTAACCGTATCAGTAAACTGCATATTGAGGGAGCGGGAACGAGAGGGAGTAAGTGCGCTGCATATGAGTTGAGGTGAGGTGAGAAAGTTGAGCGCTGATTCTAAAAATAAACATTGAGGTGACTTGAAATTTTACACCACCCACAAAAATCGCTCCCTCCCTCTCTCTCTCTCTCTCTCTCCCACTCTCTTCAACCGACTTTGATTCCCGCTCAGTCGTCGACTTTCTCATTCACGCCTTTGTTTACATTGCTTCAATTCGATTATCGCACACTGCACTTAGTGCTGCCTGCGCCTCCCACATTGTCAACGTCTTCGATCTGCGTCGCTAACTGTAAAGCTGTAGAGCTGAAGAGCTGGTTAGTAACAGAGCTCAATCACAGTTGTTGTTGTTTTTCGCCCCGTCCTTCTCCCATTGCTCCTTTTGCTTTGCTGACGTTTGGTAATTGTTGCTTGTTGCATTCAGTTCCAGCACTTGTCGAGTTTTGAGCTCGCTTCTTGCTCTCATTCTGTGCCTTTTATTTCTTTTATGCTTTTATAGCCAGACATTTATTATGCCGCCACTTTTTTATGTAACACCCGAATGCAGGCAAGCGAGCAGCCCATCGTCTAGGCTGAGTCCACCTCCCCCTTCGGCCCCTCCAGTGCCAGCTGCCCAGTTGACCACCCCAAAAAAAATGTAGTCAGCGACAGCGACAGCGACAACTACAGTGAAGCTTGCTGCTAAATGAAGTCCTGACCTGAGTGCTGCTGTTGTCAAGTGGATGTGCGCTTGATAAAATTAGGGCAAGGAACACAAAAGATAGCAAGCTGGGGAAAGAGAAAGTTAGTTGTCGAAAGTGGGAAGGAAGAGGCTATTAGGATAAATCAAAATGAGAGAGCAGGGGAAAAGTAAATAAAGGATACGCAATGGAAATAAATATATGATATAGGTAATACGATTTGGGGAAAGAGAAAGTCAGTTAGAAACAAGTGGAGAAGGATTATCTTCGGCGTGCCGAAGATTAAAAACTCTTTTCGAACCTAAAGCAATTTTTACTATTTTTCCGTGACTGCTTATTTAATTCGCAGATATTAATGTCGCATACATATACCCCTACATATAAAATAAAATATATAAAGGTATTCATGTAAACAGGGACGTTTCACTATCCGCAGCTCGTGGACGCGTCCCTTAGCATTCATAAGTGCTACCGAATTGAACAATATACAAGTTTCAGTTTTTCCAAAAAGTCAAAACTACATTACATATGTATACTACAATATACATACCAAATTTTATGCCTGTTGCTCTTATTATGCTCTTATACCTTCGGCGTGCTGTCGGAAATTGAATTGTCATAAAACTTAATCTGAACATACGAGAGCTTATATTCAGAATTTGAGATCCATATTTTTTTTCGCGTGTCATTGGTTTTGCCAATGAATTTAAATTTTTCTTTTGGATTACTTTATTTATGAAATTACTTTATGTATGAAAAAAAAAAATTAGAAACAATTTAGGAAATTGAAAATAAATGAATTTGACTACAGCTATTATATATTTGAAAAGAAGAATAAGAAAAAATGAAAATAAATGACCAGTCGCCGCTGGTTTCGAACCCAGGACCTCTCGCTCACCAGTTCGCAACTTTGCCCCTTACGCCACAAGCCGTTTTGATGATCGCTGACAAAACCTTGAAGAGCAGACTGTCAAAAGCTTTCTTGTTTTGCTTTGTACTGCTTACACCAAGCAGTTTTAAGAATCGCTAACAAACTCGATTTATACTGAGCTTTTGTTTTTTCGCGTGGCATTGTTTTTGTTCTAAGCCATTTAAAGCAAATGAATTTGATTACAGTTATTATATATTTGAAAAGGAAAAGAATAAGAAAAATGAAAATAAATGACCACCGCCGCTGGTCTTGAACCCGGGACCTCTCGCTCACCAGTTCGCAACTTTACCCCTTACGCCACAAGCCGTTTTGATGATCGCTGACAAAATTGCTTGAAGAGCCGACTGTTACAAATTTCCTTGTTTTGTTTTCCTGCAACCTGCAACTCGCGTTTGTCAGCATTTGTTTTTCGCGTGGCATTGTTTTTGTTCTGCTATTGGAAGCAAATTAATTTGATTACAGTTATATATTTGGAAGGAAGAAAAAGAAAAAAGTATTAAATTAACAATCAGTCGCCGCCGAGGCTCGAACTTGAACTTGCGAAACATGCGTTCGTTAGCGCGGCTCTTTACGCCATACGCCACAAACCGTTTGGATGATCGGTGACAAAATACCTTGAAGAGCAGACTATCAAAAGCTTTCTTGCGCTAGACTTTGTTTGCTCAGACTATCAAAAGCTTTCTTGCGCTTGACTTTGTTTGCTCATATGCACCTGTTTTTTCAAAATATTTAATGACGCATATCTTCGCTGTTTATGACTCAATCGATTTGCGGTTTTACCATCGATGAGTTATATGGATGTTCAAGTGTACAAGAAATTTAAGGCAATTGCTTTGAAAACATCGGATTTATGGCCAAAACCGACTTTGAGGTGTATGGCAGCTATAAGATATAGTGGTCCGATCCGGCGGCTCGAACCAATATGCTGTCCCCTTGAATAATAAGTGTCTGTGCAAAGTTGCATCGCGATAGCTCAAAACTGAGGGACTAGTTTGCATACATACAGACAGACAGACAGACAGACAGACAGACAGACAGACAGACAGACAGACGGACATGGCTGGATCAATTTGTTTTGTTTTTATAAGCATATTGGCAGTAACTTTTGGGGGTCTCAGACGCTTCCTTCTATGCGTTACAAACTTCAGGACAAACTTAATATACTATTTTCTTCGAAAAGAGTATAAAGACGTGAGAGAGATAGACAGAGAGAGAGAGAGAGATTCATGAAAGATAGTGAGTTGAAGAAGAATAACTAGAGCAAAGCAGAGATAGAGCAAAAGAGTAAATCTGTCAAATGGACCAACGACGATTAATAAGTTAACATACATACATAAATATTAGATAACACTAATAGCACTTATTTCATTTAAAATCATGTCAATCTCAAAGTATTTAAAGTATATACATATTTAAAATATTTAAAATTATACATAGTCCCATATGAAGCTAACATATCCAGTCCTCCTTCTTAAAATCCACATTTCCACATATATAGCTTGTTTCCAATAATTATCAACAGGGTGCTCTTCAAATTAGTTATTAATATGTCTTAATTTGCATATTTATACTCTTTTCGAAGAAAATAGTATATTAAGTTTGTGTTGAAGCTTGTAACGCATAGAAGGAAGCGTCGGTGACCCCCAAAGTTACTGCCAGTATGCTTAGAATGACAATCAAATTGATCTAGCCATGTCCGTCTGTCTGTCTGTCTGTATGTATGCAAACTAGTCCCTCAGTTTTGAGCTATCGCGATAAAACTTTGCACAGATCCTTATTATTTCAGGGGACAGCACATTGGTCGGAGCCGGCCGGATCTGACCACTATATCTTATAGCCGCCATACAACTCGAAGTCGGTTTTGGCCATATATCCCATGTTTTTGAATCTATCGCGATGAAACTTGCACTTGATTCTTATTATTCAAAGACATCACATTAATTGGAGTCGGCCGGATCGGATCACTATATCATAGCTGCTATACAACTGGCAATGAGTTAAATATTCTGAGAACCAAAAAAAGTGTTACGCGACAAAACGATATTGTACAGCCTATAAAATTTCGGTGGTGCAGTTGGCAGATTTAAAATTGCCTATAGGTTCGAAAAGTGTATAAGATCTTCGGCACGCCGAAGATAATCCTTCCCCACTTGTTTTAGTCAACATATCTTTTGTTCGAGTATATTAGATTTAGTTCTGTCAATTTGATATTTACCGAAAACGATTTTAGTGGGTTTTACCTTAAAGTATTTTAAGAATGTTGTTATTTATTTGAATAAGGTAACAACTAAATGTAAGATCTTTTAAGCATTATTGGAAAATATAAATAAAATCATTAAGATTAGTGGGTATGTTTAAGTTGCCTTTAAGAACTTAGCAGTTGAAGTGAAATAATTTCTGATGAAAGAGTAGACAATTTGAAACCAAAGTTATTTTTTCATTTTATTTGCAAATAAATATATAGTCACAAATATTTTTTAAAAATTGTGTACAATGTTAAGTTTTATTCAGTTTTCATTAGCTCGTACGCTAATTAATAAAATTCCTAGCTAATTAATTAATAAAAATAGCTAGCCTTTCTTAATTTTTTCATTCACTCTCCATTGTAATAACTGATTAATAAAACTTTGACCTCCTGATTTTGTTGCATTCCCAAGTCTGGGCAATATGAGCCAGTCGCAAGCGCGCTCAAAACTTAACCCAACCAATATATGCCATTTGCAATTGTCCAAAATGTTGATAGCAACAACTACAACAACAACAGCGACTGCAAGCGAAGGACCTGCAAAATGGCCAGAAGTTTTGTCATAGCCGGACAAAATGCCAGAAGCGCCTGGCTAAAACTGGCCTCAACTGACTGATACTCTCGGCTGCTAGTTACGGCTAGGACCGGCTAGGACCGTGGAGGCACCACTGCCCATCGAGCCGCACCTCATCAGCCCAATCCTCCACCCGCCTCACTCTTTCCAGTTGGCCTTTTGTTTCAGTCAGGTCGTGCGCCATTTTCCAGCAATTTTTACTTTTTAATTGACATTTGTTTGTGCTCTATTCTCTCTCGATATTTGTGTGTGTTGTGTATGTGTGTGTGTGTTGTGTCTGTGTGTGCAAATATTCATGTGTGTGTATGCATTTCGTTGAGCACTTTACGACCCGGCGGCAGACATTTTTGTAATTATAGCACAAAATTGATTTGATTTTTGAGTTTAATAGGTACTGACAGTATTTTTAATGAAGTGGGCAAAGGGCGAGGGGGCGTTCCGCTAGCCCAGCCACGCCCCACGCCCCACTCCCCACAGCCCCCAGCATCGATCTCCATGTGTCGATATATACATACATATATACATATGTATATATGTGTGTATGTACGTGCTCGAGTGTGTTTGCACAAAATCAGCCCAAAAAGCTTAAACATTGAAATGTAATTGAATATTTAGTGCAGAGACACTCGTAAGTTGGTTGCCACACATACACATGCACATACACATACACATACACATATACATGCATACATATGTGTGAATGCATACAAGTGTATGTGTGTGTGTGTGTGTGTGTGTGCTTTCGGCCAGGAATGTTGTTTGCTAGTGTAGCAAATCGCACTTAAAGCACTCAACAGCACCACCAACATGTGTGCTATTTCAAAAAAAAAACCAAATTAAATTCAAGTATAAAATTATTTAAGTTTTAAACAGCTTTTAAATATATTATAATTAATTATAGCATAATTTTGAATGCATTTCATTATGAACAATTGGAAGGAAGAGCTTATTGATATTAAGAGAGAGATAGAATCAATGAGAAATATGCTTCACCAATTATGAGGAGCTACAGATGGAATGTTTAAAAATATATTTACTTACTGTATATAAAATCATTTTATACAAAAAACTATTGTTTTCTATATATAACAATTATTAGCTAAGCATCTAGACTGACAAGCTTGGTGTATTGTAAGTTCATTATGTCATCTAAAAACTATTATTTGAAGTTTGTTTAAAGACGAATCACAGTCAGCTTTTATATTATTTTATAAGGAATTAAGCTAACTCAATTTTTTGGTTATTTTTATTAATTTAAAGCCAGTTTAATAGCTCAGATAATGCACAAGGAAATATATCACTTGCGAATACAATTAGAATGGAAATTAGTAAACTTTAACATATAGATATACAATAGAAACTGCTGTCTATTTTGTAACAATAGTTCTGGCTATTTTAATACGAATTCGAAATTCGGACCAGGTGCCAAATGCAACTGTTGGTTTGGTCTCAACACTTTCCTCAAGTGCGTGACTGACTTGAATTTATAATTTTGTTTAATTGGATTTCAAAGATCAATTTGAGTTCGCTTGACACTTTTTGGATCAAACGTGCGACAAGGGAGCTGCGACTCAAGTTCGGATGGCACAGGACTCTGTCTGTAGTTGGCATAAATTTGCAAATCGACAAATATGTCTTGCTCAATACAATGCACAAAAGTGTGTGTGTTGTGTGTGTGTGTTGTTGTTGTTGTAGTTATGTGTAGGTGTGTTTTTGATGGATAATGTTTACTTATCGCTACACAGAGTGTAGTCCAGCGCCCCCGTCTCGACTCCTCTTTCACCGACACTGCACGTGACTGACGCCTTACTGGTAGCCCCCACTAACACCCCCCCCCCCCCAATCCCTACTCCAGCCCCACCCTACCAGTAACTAGTGCACTAGCGGAAAACGAACACTTTTGCTAACAAAATGAGCAGAAAGCAAACGATATCAGATATCCGAAATATTAACATAACTCCTGTTACAAGAGCTGTTAAAATAGAGCAAATTAAACCATAAATTAAAAATTATTTGAAAGACGTGGGACTTTATACACTAATTAAAACTCTTTATTAATTTCGAGCCAAGCTTATCATTTTATTTTGCCAGAATTCAGATAATACAGAATACTGTGGTTTTATTTCAAACTTCTGTGTTTATTATACAATCATGATTACATGTGTAACATAAATACAACAATATTTTATTTGGCATTAGTGAAGTTATATTTTTAACATTTTCTTATAATGTTAGTCAATTAGAAAGTCTTAAACTTACCTTTGAGTTGTTGATTTATGTCACCGGAAATGTTATATTTTTACCATAGTCCAGAGGCAATCCAAATGCTGTTGCTTGTGTGTGTGCGTGTGTGTGTGTGTGTGTTGGTGTGTGTGGGTGTGTTGGTGTGTGTGCCTGCCTAAATGTATGCAAGATAGCATCTGTTTTCGTCGTGTTACCGACTTACACATGTAAGTCACTCATATTGCCATGTCCGTCTCTCTGTTTCTATCTGTCTCCGTCTCTGTCTCTGTATCTGTCTCTGTCTCTGTCTGGCGCTGTCTGTGTGTTTAAGCGCCTACATTCATTACACATGTATGCGTATTAGGCGCAAATATTGGGGCTTTACTTAAACAGCATTAAGTCGAAATTAACATGTCTGAACAGGCAGCGTGCTGAGCGCCATAAAGCCCAAAAGCTCCCCACACGCACATACTAAATTGCATAGATAAATATACATATATAGTAGGTATAAGATAGATTCTAATACAGCTCGACTCTTATCTTTCAATTTCTGTAAAATTCAATCTATCAAGTGCATAAAAAAGTAAAACCAGCAAGCAAAAAATGTAAACCAAAACTTCGTTGCGGCCAACCAAAAAAAACAAAAAAGAAACAAAATATAACTGCAAGCTTTGCAACTGGCGACAACAAACAACCAACAAAAAATCAACAACAACACTCGATAAATAAATAAAATTGCAAACACGCACACACACACACACACATACACACCCACACACACACACCTTGTGTGTCATGTGTGTGCTGGCTGTGTACTAAATGTGCCAAAAAACATTGCACCTTCAAAACGAAGCGCTTTGGAGTTTACTTTCGTGTTCGTATCGTTTCGTTTTATGCTGCAACTTCGGCTTTCGCCAATTCTCAGCCGAGTGAGTTCGCGAAAGCTCTTACGGTTTTTGAGTGAGCTTTGGAGAGCAGCAGAGAGTGCAAGGATAACTCTCTTAAGTGGTGAATATTACTTGGAGCAGCAGCCGAGCGAATGAGCGATAACTCAATCAGTGAACGACTTCATTTCACTGCTCTTGAGTGCATTCAATGTGTGGCATTTGGTTACAAGAGTATCTGAGCATATAATTTGAGCTCTGTCAAGCTGCCTTAGCTAGTGCATCAAAATACTCTTGAGAGCTTCAGCTGTGTAACATTCGCTGAAAAGAGCTGGTGAGTGACTCAATTTTCACGACTTCCTTGAGCTTGAGCTGTTGAGTGCAATGCAACTGAGTGTGGCAAAAATGGTAATTGAGTTGAGAGCAGGGCCTTCGCCTGCCATTAAGTGAGTTTTTGAGTTACATAGTATAAAGCCGATGCTTACAAACCTCTCTAGTATCCTAGAATGTAAATTTCGCAGAGAGTACTTGCAATAATTAAAATCCGAAATCATTAGCATTCGTTGACTAGGTTCTGGTTATAATATGAAATTTGATATAAGCAAAAATTATTTGTATACGCTTGCTTGAAACAGAACAAATATTTTAAAAGCCATATAAATGATATTTTATTTGAATTTTTTGTTATAACCTTTTAGAAGAAAATAGTATATTAAACTTGTGCTGAAGTGTGGAATGCATAGAAGGAAACGTCGGTGAACCCCAAAAGTTACCTCCCGTATATAGAATTACAAGACAAATTGATCTGGCCATGTCCGTCTGTCTGTCTGTCTGTATGTATGCAAACTAGTCCCTCAGTTTTGAGCTATCGCGATATAACTTTGCACAGAGACTTGTTATTCAAGGGACAGCACATTGGTCGGAGCCGGCCGGATCGGACCACTATATATTATAGCTGCCTTACAACTAGATGTAGGCTTTGGCCATATATACCATGTTTTCAAAGCTATCGTCTTCCATTTCCTTATACACTTGGGCATCCTTAAAGCTCATCAATGTTTGAAATTTCAAATCAATTGAGTTATAAATAGCAATGATATACGTCATTGAATATTTGAAATTTGAAAATCATATATTTTCCTTTTTTTCTAATTTTTTATTTCAATATATAACAGCTTGAATTTAATATTTAAAAAGCAAATTTAAATTCATATGTTCTTAGAACAACAAAAAAAGCTTCGAAAATCTTCGGTACGCCGAAGATAATCCTTCCACACTTGCTTTATTCACATTTTTATATATTTATATCATCATATTATTAGCCTTGTGCTACAAGTAAAACTTATAATTACGATACAAAATAATCAGTTTAGAAACTAAGACAACTTTTGGCACTTAAATTCATAACTTCTAAATTTATTTGAAGTCATATTTTCACTAAATTTTCAACTATCCCAAACCAGTTTAAGTTTGCATTATATTGCTTAGAAATAAATATCTGCAATCAGCTGACTGTGTAGCTTTATTATACTTGCACTTGCTTTCTTATATTTTCTATTAAATTCGTGTATCTATTATAAATTAATTAAACACCTTATGATGTTAGGCAGCCAACTTGTTTTCATATTTATAGAGCAGCCATTTCCACAGCAGATGCACCAGTCGAACATCATCGCAGATAAAGAGCAGAAGGGATCTTAGCTGATTTGAGATAAGCTGAATGGCATAACTTGCCCAAGTTAAGCACTCCACCGGATCCATTATGCAACAGATTGTTGACAATTAATAGTATGTCAATAACATATATCTATTTAACTATCACACACACACTCTCTCTCTCTCTCTCTCTCTCTCTGAAGAAACTCGAACTGTAAATGAGTCAACCTGCATTGCAATCAGTTGTATTTATAGGCAAATGTCACATAGCTCATGCAATCTTACACAATTCAAGCATTGAGCTCGTGTAACTCGTTAAATTTAATGAACAGCTGTCGCCTAAACTCAAATTAGAGACCAATTGAATAACTTTTACTTGATGTATTAACGTCGATGCTAAGTCTGTAGTATTGAACATAAAAACTGGAAAGGCAGCTCTTGTCACATTCTTTTAGATTAAATTCAATAAATAATAACTCTATAATAAAAAGTAAGTAAGATTAACTTATAAGGGAAAGTAAGTAAGATTATATATACTTAAAAAAAGTAAGTAAGATTAACTTATAAGGGAAAGTGAGAGAGAGAGTGGGGAAAATAAACTTTAACTCTTTCCTTTCAATGAACTTAAAGTATAAAAGCAAAAAGTGCACTTACTTACTTAATTGTGATATAAAAAGATAAAGTGATATAAAATGCTGTGAAATTCCATTGAATTCAATACGAAATGGAATATTAAAAGATACGGAATTGAATGCTACATTTAATAGTGTGCAGTTATCGACTTATTTTCACTATTCACTCTCTCTTTTTTTCGGAAATTTCCCTCTCTGTGCATTGTTGAAATGTCAAATGCTGCAAATTCTTAAAATTGCTGCGGTTAGAGTCCTCGCCTGATAAATTGATATAGATAATATGTATACACACACTTCATATACATGCGTATGTATATGTGGAGAGAGATGGAGAGAGAGAGCGAGGGAGAGAGAGACAATCTCTGTGGAAAGTCATTAATAATTCATAAAATAAATTTTACAATAAAATTCAATTGATTGTGTAAATATTTTCCTTTGCCGCAGAGTGCCAGGTCGCAAAAAAGGAAAAACAAGAGTGTGGCAAAAGCGAGTTATCAAACGGAGAAATGAAAATGAAAATGAGAAAGCCGACCCGCTCATACTTTTGATATTATCCTGTCGAGGCATTGATAAATGTCCTCTGGCGTGTGTGTGTTTGTGTGTGTGTGTGTGTGTGTGTGTGTGTGTGTGTGTGTTTGAGCTATGCAACAGATTAAAATCAACGTAGCCGCAGTACATTGCAGGAATTTACAAAAAATATATACTCGTAAGCCAGTTGAAATTGGTTTTGGCCCCAAGTGCTAATCTTTTTTTTTATTTCTTTGTTTTCATTTTGCACATAAATCAAAAACCAGTTGATATTTCGCAAGGCAACGAGAATTAAAAGTAAATATACACGTTTTTTGTACGCACTTGATAAATATTAAAATATATTAGAATCGAACAAGGTGTAGAGTAAAGTGCTATTATTATAATATAGCTTAATAAACCTTTTTCTTATATTTTTCAATTGAAGTCTTTTAAAATAGACGTCTGCAGGTGAGCTACACAGGGTGTTTACCCTGTTGAATAAATGTAAGTTGGGTTACTAAAACTGTATCTGAATGGGACTTTTGCTTACTAAATTAAAATGCTTGGGGTCAACTTTGAACAACAATCGTGTGCGCTATATATTTGTAAGCAATTGCGATATTTTTTTCTACACTATTGCTGATTACTTTATTCTAAATCTTAAAAATGTTTGTGTAGCTAATTTCGACAGGAAAATAATTATTTTGAAAGTTTCTTTTTCTATTTATTTTTTTTAATCGCTTATCATTCATTAATAAAAATACTATTTTTAAAGGCGCAAATAGATCTTATTATATGAAGGCTTCAGTAATTAAATGTGTAATTTTATTGTCATAAACTAAATAGAGCTCTTCATTGAAAAGCAAACGCTTCTTATCACAACCTACAATGCAGCAATACAAGTGAATATTACGTATACGCACAGTTATTATTTTATTAAGTACAAACTACTCATAGTTGAAAATCTTGTTGCAGAGTGCTGTTTCTCTCAGTTTTTCCCGATTGCTATATACACATTTAGTGTGAATTGCCTGGCGGTAGTATACATATATATTTGCCTAGTGTTCAGTTAGGCTTCTGGGCAGCTCACTTGTGCAATTTTAATTAACCACGAAATGGACAAATATCCAAGGAGAATATAAAGCAGCGCAGAAAAATATACATAACTAAATGTACAATGTACATAAGAGAGCAACTTGTAAAAACAAAGCTGGCAGCCAAACAACAGCAGCAGCAGCAGCCAGCAACAACAATCTGAGCCTAGCCTCAGGTTAAATGTATGCAAATATAAACAGCGTGTGAATCCTTGGGCCTGAGTTTAGGATTGTGGCATTGGGATCGTCGCCTGCTCCACAGCCCCCCTATCCCTACTCGTTCCCGTACCCGTACCCACTTGTAGGCGCCTGCAGCGCTACTTATGCCAATGTTTTGCATCTAGCTCGCTCACGAGTGTTTGGCCCGAAGTGCTCGCACTTCATTGTTACACTTGTTACTTGGCTCTCTGCCCCCCCCGCCCGTCCGCCCGTCCGCCTCATGCCAAAAACTGATTGTTGGCCCAGGCATTTTTGATTGCCCCCACCTGCCACCTCAGAGTATGCACAGCGCCGCTGGCGCAGCTCTACCTGGCGACCAATCGAGCAAGTAGCGCAAAAAATTAAAGAACAACAACCCGAAAAAACACAAGAATGGCGACGACTCGACTAGGAGATGCCCTGTATTACCCCAAAGCTGACATTCATATGTGTATGAATACCGAAAATACGGGTTTTGAATCTTTGGGGTAAATTGGGAGGGCACGTGATACCCATTGCAAACAGCTTATTATCTTAATCTCTCATACTATGAGGAATCAATATTTATCAACAATCTTTAAATTACACTTGATGTCTATAGCTTTCATATCAGCTATCATCATAATCTTTAAAATATAAAATGGTAAAATTAGCAAATTGTTTTTCTGCCTGTTAACACACAGAAGCACAACACTATGATACCTTATCCAATATCAATGTGGCCAGGGTATGAAAATGAAAATCATCGAATTCGTTTTCTCTACCGTCAGTAATTCACTTAGTATGCATGACTTATTGCCGTCGAGCTGATTTTTGCGATTTGGCTTTGAGAAATTTAATTAGCGTTAAAATACTTGATCAAAAGTTGAGGCCAGTTAAGGCCTACAGTTGCCAGTGTTTCGCGTAATGAATTGAAAACTTTTCCGGCTCATATTATTTACTTTTGTCAAGTTTTACTCGACCCACATTACGAATTTCGGCCATAAAAGTTATGACTTTATAAACGTAAATCGTGCAATTGGAATGGAACTCGAAAGTGGCAAACACACGAATCCATTAACGAGAAATAAATAAGGAGCTTGACAAAGAGTTGGACAGTTCTTTTGAATACATTTTCTTATTTTTGGGTCTTAGTTACTGGAAGGAAAAGAAATAAAGGTCTGAGTAATAATTGATTGGGGTAATTTATTAATTAATTTATTATGATGCATTGTGAAGGGGTTTTAGCCTGTCAATTACTTAGCCAATCAGATCAGCAGCGTAAAATGAGTATTACAGATTATTATTCAATTAACAAATAACAAAATAAGTGTTTTAATATATTCTGAATTATTTCAACAGACAAAAGCTTAGTAGAAACTTATTAATCTTAGAAAAATGTATTTAAAATTTACCATACAAAGTTATTACTTAAATATTAAACTTTTGATTATTATTTCCCAGTTATATTTATTGAATTATCTTCAACAAATACGCAAACCATTTTTATTGCAGTGAGTAAAGAAATTTTTTAATTTAATTAGATGCAAATTTAAAAATATCATTAGTGTCATTTATATTTCTTTGGAAAGACGTAGATAAATTTGTTTTAGATAGATATTAAAATTTACGGAATAAATTAAAGTATACGCTCCTTTAACATGAGTCTATCTAAAGATGCGAAGTCTGTTAGGATTATGCAAAATACCGTATTCAATTCATTAATTTTGTGAAAAAAATAAAGATAGTTAAAATTAATTTGTTTGCAACACATTTCAATTTCAATTTCTTCCAGTCATTTCTTGATCATTAATCAAGAGCTTATAAAACACCTTTTGCGTGCGTTAGCTTTGCAATTTACGTGACATTCGTTGTGAGAAAAACAAAAACCATAAATAGAATTTAATCATTTGCATAATTTGACCATAAAACAAAACCAAAAAACAAATCTAGAAAATCCAAAACAAAACAAAACCAAAAAAGAAATTGATAAAAGAGCGAGCGCTTCATTTATCAAGACAACTGTGTACAGCTGGCTAATGATAAATTATCCTGTCGCTAAGCAGGAGTGAGACTTGTGTCCAGCCTGAACCACATGTCGTATGATTGACGTGTGCGCTAAATGCCTAAAGTTTTGCGCTCTCGCGCAACTATGCAAAATCACAGCGCACTATTTATAATATTTTGAGCACTAACTGGGCGTCCTTGCCCCTGGTTTGAGTACCCTCCCTTCGCCCAACGATCCTTCATATTAGTTATGCAGGCGGCTGCGTTGATGAGAAAATGCAAATTAGTTGGCAGACAAACTGCGAACTTTGCCACTGCCAAGCACAGAGTAAATAAATAATATAAAAAAATATACTTTAAACTTCCCTGCAGTTGCAGCGACAAAATGGACAATTTCGGTAGGCGAGGGGCGGTGCGGTGCGGTGCTGAGATGAATGTTGCATCACCTGCGCTTCATCAGTGTCAGCCGAAAAGTATGCAAACATTTTTCGCACTTTATAATTAAACAAGTGGCGCAAAAATGGCAAAAGACAAAGACGACTTAAGAGCGCCAGCAACTGCAGATACTCCTCAGCCAGCTGCAAGGAACGAAAAGCTGGAAACATTTGCACTGTAATGAACTTTTGCAATAAACTGCGCCGCAATTTTTCGCTGACAAAGTTTTTGCCTCCCAAACTTCTTTGACTGTGTGAAGTGGAAGTGGGGAGTTGTAGAGTGGAGTGGAGTCGCAGACGAAGACGGCTCGGGCTCGGGCCATGCTTATTTGTTTTGTTGCATCTCTCATTTCCGGCTAGCTGCGCTTTTTTATTGCACTCCAAAAGTAGATGCAAGTTCAAATGTCAAACTACTTAAAAACTTATTGTTAGCAAAAGTGCGCCAGTAGCAAAGCAGCAAGCAAACAGCACAAAATAAGCACGCTAGACTCAAAATACAGCTCCGATGTACTCAAACTTACTACAAAATACTCTCCGAATTTCATAACTTAAATATAATCTTAGAAGTCAAAGAGTTCTATATCCTCTTCGCATAAAAAGTAATCTTAAATTATAAAAATTTGAAAATCTATCAAACTGTTCCGAACTGATAAAGCTTATGAGTTTATTTTGCTGAGCTACTTGATATAAATTAAAATAGCAACTCACATTTATATTGAAAAAAGCATTCAAGTCCCACTTTTCATATTAGTTTTGTCCACCTAAGAGTAAGCAATAGTAACAAGTATTTAAAGAAAATGTGAAAAACCTTTCGGAATTATTTTGTCCGTTTGAAAGAAGCATTTTATTAAACTGACTTAACGCTATCCAGTAATATTTTTATTCAATGAAACTCTCGATAGAAGGAAATAGAATCCCCTTGAAAAAAGAATATAATTATAAGAAAAGTTGCAAAATTTAAAAGCACAAATGGCTATCATAATATTCAAAATATTCCATTATGCTTATTGCTAGCCGCTTTAAGCATTACAAGACCAACAAAACTACCATAATACCCAAACACAGGCAAAACAATTGCGACTACAACAAGCTCTCAAATATACAAAGGCAAACGGAGTGCGCCAAGTTTTTTGGCAACTAAAGTCAAACATTTTCAATAAAACTGCAAAATTATTTGTCATTTGCAGTGGTGCAGAACCAAGATTGCCCCACACACACACAGAAAAGCATTTTCATGTTGTCAACATGGGTGGTGTTGGGTGGTTGGGTGGTTGAGTGGGGAGAAATGAGAGTTTGGTTAGTTTGGATAAGCGTTGCTCTCGATGCGTTGTCTCCGAGCACGTTTCCAGTTTTCGCTTTAACTGCAAATCAAAATGTATTTAAATGCATTTGGCCGCAAAACGCATCATATTTTCCATGGCAGATCCCAAACAGCCCCATCCCCCCCCCCTCCCACCTGGACCCCCTGCAGCAATGCACCTTTTTGGTGGCACAAATAGACATTGTTGACTTTGCATAATAATTGAGTTTAACTACTGCAAAACGAAGGCAACATGGACTCCGAAGGCGAGCAAAAGGGAGATGAGTTTAGCTGCTTGGCTGGGTTTTTGTTTGTGGTAAGTGAAGTCAAGTGCAGGATATGCACCCCCACCCATCCCTCTATCCCTCTGTGTGCTCTGCATTGGAATTTTTGGCAATTTCCATAGACTGCACCAAAGAGATTCAGGCAACACACACACACACACACACTTATATAGACAGCTGCTAAACAAACTTTGGGTAGAGTCCTCACGCACCATCTACTGCTTCTACAGGCATATCAAAAGGACAGTCTAGTGGTAAAACAGTGTACAGCAGCGCAAAGTCCTGTAGATGCCAGATTACCACCAGCTGCAATTAGATATGTGCTTAGAGTGTGCAAGAGATACAAATTAGCAAACAGTTAAGTTTTGGCCGCTCCAGATGTAGTCCGTACCTTTTAGGCAAGTTTTCCCCCTATATAGAGGTTTCCTTATAGCTTACAATATTTTCAAACCATTTTTACCAGAATTGTGTTTTATTATTTTTTTTTTTAAATTTTTAGACTTTTTTGTCTGTTAGCAGCATGTGGCCTGGAATATTTAAAAAAAGGAATATATAAAGTATACTAAATTTAGAACATATTCATTGAAATGAAAACTTATCAATAATTAAAAACGCTCTTTCAAATCATCTTTAAAGAAAATGTTTAGGAAAAATTAAGTTTTTCTTTTCAAAACCACCATTTTAAGCTAGTGAATTTAATATGAGTCTATAGATAATACAGTTTTATAAATCGTTTTGTAGACAGAACATTCAGAATATGCCCATCCAACATATTTTGGATTAGATGTTTTTTAAAGTGTCAATATTTAATATTTAATCAATCAGCATCAAGAGTATTTTAAATGAATATAAATATTCATCTTAATTATAAAGTGTGTTTATATGTATTAATAAAATTAATTAACCGCAACAGCATCTAATTTGCAAATGAAATAGAATAGTGTGCGACAGTTGAGTAAAAGTGAGTACGAAAACTTTTCGGCTGGCCTGTGTGCCAAAAATAAAGTAAATGTATGGCTAAGGGCGGCCTGCGCAATATAAATCAGAGTGCCCCTGTATCAGTGTGCCCGTATATGTATAGGTGTGTGTATCTGTAGGTATTCGTCTGTTTGTGCGGCCAGTAAGGAGTTGTCAACAAAAACATAGAGACGCAGTTATACGCAAATGTTGTTGCCTGCTGCAAGTGCTGCCAAGAGCTGTAGCTTTAGAAAACTAAACAAAAAGTGTGGACAACCTGCTGCTGCTGCTGCTGCTACCAGGTCCTTGTGCCCTGTGAGTCCTGTGCCTATCCCTACTGTGGGCGTTTTGGGTGCCTTCGGTTTATTTGGTTTGCTTGCTTTGCTTTGCCGCTCTTCAAGGCAGCTCCGTGCCTCTCTGTGTGTTTGCGAACTTTATTAGCAAAATTGTGTTAGTACCGAAATATCCATTAGCCCAATTACGTGTACTTTTGTATCTACGAGCCGGCTGCTGGCCAGGACCTGAGCTCCTGCACCACACTGTTCCCAAAAATTCTCCAACCCCCTCCCTGTAACCACAAAACTGATAAGCAACATTGCAAGCAAATGCGGCGACAGGCGACTATTACAACTGAACAGAAAAGTCCAGGTCCCCGATATAGTTCCCATGGATAATACAAGTTATGCAATATGAGGGTTTGTTCCGCTTATACGAATGCCAAACGCGCTTCAAATACCTATTATAATTATAATTTCGAATGTTTTTAAAATGATTATCCTTTTCATTAAATTTGGATCAAAATCGGATTATAACTGTTTTAAAAATCAGTTTCAATAAATTGTATTGTTCCTTTTTTATAACTTTTATAGCTGAAATTTGATTGCAATGAATTAGCTATAATATTATTAAAGAATTACTAAAATGCAATCTTGTTTTTTGTAAAACATGCAACAAAAAACAAGATTGGTTTTTTTTTGCAAATTTTATAATTTTTATATAGTAGTTCTTTAATAATATTATAGTTAATTCCTTGCAATCAATTACCAGCTAAATATGACAAAGATGTATGCTTTACTTTAAAATATATCAATAAAACAATATCATATAAAATCGGTCGCTAAGTTCGAAAAAAAACTCAAAACTTTTTTCCGGAACCGTTTTCGACCTAAGCAAATAAACCTTTTTACAATTTTTGAGAAAGGGACTGTTTGAAAAACCTCAATATCTCCGAATTGAATTTTTAGAAACAGTATAAAATAACCTATTAATCGGCAATAACTAAACTGAGAATTCAGCATCACAATTTAACCAAAAACGGAGTTATAAACTTATAAAAAGGACCCGATTCTGGACTTTTTAGAGTAATTTTGTACGTTAAATCGGTCGCTAGATCCGAAAATCAAAAACTAAATTAGTCTGACGGTTTTTAAAATAATCCAAAAAAAAATTTAATTGTGTCGAGTATAGATTCTATGATTTGAAAGAAGTAGACTTTTAATGATATAACTTTAAAACCGGATTATTCGCTATTTCAGGTCAAATGGAAACTTTTCATAAAACTTATCTAAAATAATTTGTTTCGAATCATACTTTTTAAGAACTAAGTGTATATTGCATTTTATTAATGTATATTTTATTAATGTCCATAACTTTCACTATATTTAATGCTTCGCTTGAAAAAACAGTTAAAATACGCTGTCGCGCACTTTTTATCAACAGAGCTAGTACTTTTTACGTTAGAGATATTACTGCAATTTTTACAGTTGGAAACTTTTTAGGACGAAAATGGCATACAAAAAATTAGCTTTTTCAATCATATCACTTTCAAACTCATTGTGAAATGTGTGGAACTGGGAAATCAAGGTTGTTTGTATGAACAAAATTTTATTTTTTGTACGCTAAGCTTCACTAATGAAAATAGGCAGCAACTTTTACAAATACCAATTTTTACAGAAGTTTCCTTTTAGGACAAAAGTGGGTAAATGTTCGTTCAAATACATTTGAATTCGTTTGATGTTTATCATTTTAACAAAAAGGTAAAACAAATAAATAGTAGAATATAATTGCAGTCACCGTCGGAATATCCGCGATGGCACCTAAACATGGAAATATTCCATTTACTTACCGTTCAACGAGTCATTTGCCTAAATTTAGCTGTTTCTTGACAACATTTCAAAAAGATTATTTTTTAAATTTTATTTTGAGCCATGTTTCGTAAAAGAAAATTACTTCCGATTTTCAGGATAGCATTTTTTTTTTATTTGTACATAGTTTAATCTAAAATTTATTAATAATATTTTTATTAAATCAAATCAAATAGATTATTAAATTAAAAAATGTTGTATATGTAAATGTAGTCTATTACTTTTTTAAGAGAGACTATAGTGCATGTTGTATGCAAATTTGAGTAAACGAGTAAACGATCCTTGAAAAAAGGCTGATGCCCTCAATTCAAGTGTATTAGATCTCTCTATATACAAAACATACAAATACATTTACAGCAAACTATTTAACCCGGCAATATTGTTGAAATAGATTTTATTTTAGGTGCTGTGTGCATTGTCGATTGTCAAAATTAAGATTTATGAGAATCGAGTGCATTTGATTATTATTAAGTGACTATTGTCCCTGTATATGTGTGTGTTTGTGTTGGTTTGTAGAAATAGATACTTGGAAAATTGAAAAATATAACTAAATGGTAATGGTAAAATATTCTCAGAGTTTTATATGATTCTATTAAATGCAATAGATTGCACAAACATAAAGCAATAATATAATTTCCTTTCTACTCATTTCTGTTTCTGTCTGGCAGTTGAGTTTGCATTGAGGGGAAACTTGTTAGTTGCGGTCGATGAGCTGCATTTTATCTGGATTCACTTGTAGTCAAATGTTCATTGTTGTATTGGCATTTGTGTTTTGAGTTTGTCAATTTGAAAACATTGTGTCCAGCTGATACTTCAAATTATATTTCCAATTGCCAACTTCGATTGACTTCTACTAATGGCTTCTTTTACCTACGTTTACAAAACTATACAAAACAATTGAAGGAGCTCGAATTTTGCATTTGTGGGTGCTCAACTAGAACTAATAAACCATCGATTTATGTTTATTCAATACCAATATACTACAAACAAATGTATGTACGTATGTCATGAATGAATCCCATATTTTGAGGTGACTTTTGCGTATAAATACAATTTCTTAATACTTTCTAAAATAACTTTTAAATTTGTTTGCCTATCTGCATTATAATAATAGGATATAAAAAAGAGGGGTGCATTGGTTTTTGAATCACACTTATCACTTGGCCTCCTTTATAAACCCTGTATGCATTATTAAGCAGACACAAAAGATCGAATTCTTAAATCATATATGCTGCATTTGATTGTAATGAAAGAGTACTTTCTCGTCGTCTATACCCAACACGCCACATTTGCAGCTTATTATCCTTTCTATAAGAGACTGAGAAACAATATGCTTCTCTAACTATGCCCAAGAGTATTCAAATTGTTTTGAGCGACGAAAAGTTGTCCATGAGTAGCTAAAAGGAGAATCCCCGGACAATTCAATTCACTTACCTGTCAGGATAATTTTTGGCATTATAATTACGCGACAACAACAAGTGGCGTATTAGTGCGGAAAATATTTGCATCATTTCCCCCAAGGAGCAAAAAAAAGGAAACGGGAAAGTCCGAAAACAAGTGGCGCCGAGTTTTCAAAGCTTTTCACACCATTTTCGCGGCACAAAGGAAGACAAAAAGCATTGGCGAATAGAAAACGGGACTACTTATAAAAGCCTGGGACAAGAGTCCTGCGGCTCGGACCGAAGCGCTTATGTATTATGAATAAATTTTACACAATTTCCCTTTTACGCGTATATATCTGGCAACTCTTGCTCTGTACTCCACTCCCCTCCACTCCACTCCCCTGGCGTCTAAGCAACTACTTCTCTACTCTCTTTCGCTCCTCGGCTGCAGTTGCTCCTTTTATAGCCGCTGCGATGTCGTAAATAGCGGAAAATTCAATTAAAAAGCTTCAGCCACTAGAAAAATATCGTCGCCATGGCTATGACTACGACTACGACTACGACTATGACTATGGCTATGACGTAGGTAGTGTCCAGGATACGCTGTCCTCAGTTCCTGCGACGCGACGACAGAGCCAGTGAATAAGCACAGAGGGGGATGGGGTGGTGGATGAGGCGTGGGGCTGGTGGGGCTGGTGGGGGTGTTGGAGTACTTGTCATTATTACTAGCTGACGTCGGCCTAACAGCTGGGCCGACTCCGGCCAAGAGCTTCAGTTGAGCAATCACGTGACAGGTTTGTCAGGCTTTTGCTGAAAAACAAACCGAGCCTGCCAACTTCTAGTCCACGTCCTCGACGCTGTCGTCCTTACAACAACAGCAAAAGAAAGATGGAAAAAAGAATTGGAAAATCGTGAAAAATTCTGTCGTGCGTTTGTCTTTTTCAGCTTCTCATTTTCAATGATTTCTTTCTTTTGTGGCTTTTGCTTTCTTTGCCCATTCGCAGCTGCAGTAGAAAGTCCTTCGTGCAAGGATTTGATTGTTAATGTCTAGTTGGTATTATAGTAAACTTGCTGATTGGTAGATTATATGAATATCAATTATGAAAGTGAAATCAAGTAAAAGCTGTTAAAAGCAAAGTTTGATTCCTCCATAGTATATAACAAATCATTGATGTTTTCTTTGAAATGGGTTGGAGCTAGAACTCTTAATAAATATTATTTTTTATTAAAGAGCTTTGTGCTAAATTGAGCTAAAATGTTTTCGTGGCAATTTGTTCTGTCTCTTCAAAACTGAATTAAAATGCTTTCGTTGGCTTTTTAAAAAAAGTGAAATTTCATTAGAATCTGTAATGAAATAACTATCACAAGTCTTTCTTATTATTATTTATTACTCTCACAAGCACTGCTTTTGCTTATTTTGCTTTCCTCACGGCGAGGAAGTGAGAAAGGACTCCAAGCTCAAACATAGAACCGAGCTAAGATTACTCTTTTTATTTGTTGGATTTTTCCCAACTGTGAGTTCAGAAGTCTCTAATGAGGTTCGCAGTTTGACCTACGTCAAAAGATGTAAAAATTATCAATTAAAAAAATAGTGCAATTCGGATTTAAATATATAATTGAAACATATAACAGTCAATAATCAAAATTGTCTTGGGAATAAAAATCTAAGCATTTATGACAAACTAATGGGAGTTTGAAGCCTTGAAACGGAATTTCTATTGACTTAAGAGTCTTATATTGGCTTGTTTTTAATAGCAAATCGAAAATGCTTTAGATTTAAACGCAGAATTATTATATATGCCAAAGCATGATAAAAAACTGAACCGTATCCGATAATTGCCCAGATTTACGACATTAATAAATAATAATAAAACAAGAGGGAAAGGATTATCTTCGGCGTGCCGACGATGTTATACTCTTTTCGAATCATTAGACAATTTTCACTCCTATTTATTTATTTTTGCAGAATTAAATTTATTAATAGTATTAAATGAATTAGAGACATTGACTGCAAAAAGCTCACAGCTTAAATGTCTCCTATTCATATTTTGATTATTTGGTACTTAAATGTTATTAATTTTTTGTAAAATAAACAATACAAGCAGTAAGCAAAAAAAGCGGCTTAAGACAACCCATAAGCCCAGACAATCATTTTTCTTATTCACCATTCACCATTCGCTATTTCCAACGAATTAATTTCAACGTGGCAAACAACAAGAACCGAGCCTCGACTCACTCCTTGATATACCAAATAGACGGCATGGCAACCTCGAAATCCCCGCTGCTGTTACGGTCAAGTCGTACCCACTTCAACCCGTTTATAACCCCTCTCTCTCCCTCTCTCTCTCTCTCTCTCTCTCACCGATCCCCCTCTCCCTCTAGCACCACTCGACTTGGCCCCAATCGACTCTGTTTGTTTGCTAGCAGTGCTGGGCCCGTTGTCTGCGACTCTATGATGGACATGCTTTTGCGCTTTTCTTACTTGTAATTGACAGATTTTTCCAGCGTAATGGCAGACAAACTGGTAACGACTTGACCAACTCAAACTCCAACTCAAATGCAAACTCAAGCCCAGACTCTAACTCAGCTAGGCCAGACTCCTTTCTGGCAGGCACTGATCCACCGACACGTCCATGTTAAACCAACGGCACAAACTTTGGCCGAGCGTAAACAATGGGCTGGATTTGATTGAATACCCTGCCAAGTGGCAATAAAGACTAAGTCATCAAGTTTGAAATGGCGTATTTGATACCTTTTTTGATTAAATATGTTAAGTTTCGAGTAATTTGATTATTCAAATTTGTTTCTTACACTGAAAAACTAAATACATTTAACGTTTTAATTTTTAATAAATACATTTTGTGGTTGTCTTCGTAATTGAAAATCAAACAATTTTGATACAAGATTTTAAATCGTATTATTTCCATTGACCAATTTTATAAGCTATTAAAAGATTATTAAATATAATTAAATTTTTTGTTAAAATAATTTAAATCATTGTTCTCATTTTAAGAAACTCAAAATTCCTACTCTGATAAAAATACGAAATGTCTCGAGTGACAATGGCAAATGATCCCAGTGCGTTAACAAAAGCTATTTCTCTTGATCACAAATAGTTAAACTTCTGCAGACTTCTAAAGTTAATCAAAATACACAAGGCAATACATTTATTAACATTTAAATATTTGTATTGTATATTGTCAAAGATAAGGAAGATATGCGATTACCATCAGCTTTTCTCCGACCTATATCGCTCTATATTGTTTTGTTTAAATATCCATCTATACACCCGTTTACTTACTTAATTTAGCTTTACTTATCATAGCTAAAATGCTTAAAAAAGCATAAATAAATTGCGAAAAGCTCCTAAGTGCATTGCATGTTCGACTATTGTCAGCTTTGTTTTCTACTTTCATCTCGTCATTGTTTGTGTTGCCAGACACCGTCTGCATTTGATTTGTTGGCACCGACTTGCCTCGATATATGAATATTAATAGACACATCGGCCTCAGGTCTCTGACTCTGACTCTGAATCTGCCTCTGCCTCTGCCTCTGCCCCTGACTCTAACTCGGACTCCTTCTCAGACTCAGTCTTAGCCCGCTGCTGAGGCAGAGTAATGGCAATATTTATTTTCCATTTTGCAAACTTTGATTTCTCACCGAGACGCACACACACACACACCTACATATATATATATATATATATATAAGGACACGCACACTGTCCGAGTTGATTCATTTTGTGCCCTTTTTTCTCCAATGTCGCCAGCTCAGCACTGTCTTTTGCTGTGCCAATTTTTCACTTTAGTGCATAAATATTTATTGCAACTCAATTTCGCAGGCAATAGAAATGCCATTTGCACCATTAATTCAGTGCAACACCTGCCAGCGACGACTTGGCTCTGACTTTTTAGCAACGCTTTTTAACTCGTGCTCTCTCTCTCTCTCTCTCTCTCTCTCTCTCTCTCTCTCTGTGCACCTTTTGGACCAAAAGGAAAAGCGTCACAAAAAAAGAAAAACACATGCAAGAATTTTGCTGGCTGTGGAAGGCGAGCCAGGTAAGAATTTGAAAAATGAAGTCATACTAAAATTTTTTGTGTGTTTATAAAGATTCCAATATATATATATATATATATATACGCTATATGCTATATGCTTGGCAAGCTGAGCGTCTGGCTTATGGCTATTTGGTTGCTGCTGTTGCTGTATTCCATTCATGGTCTTTATCGTTTGTGGCAACAGCTGTTGCCTGAATTATGCTCAAATTTGCGCCGCAGCCAGCAAACGAAAGCCGCCAACATCATCATCATCATCCCCCAATTTATACCGATCCCATCATCATCATCGCCCTGACAGCTATTTCGGTTACTTTTAAGTGATTTTTAATAAAGTTGGCTCTGGTTAGCAAAAAAATAACAGCAACAAAAAAAAAAACAGAGTAGCGGCAGCCGAAAACCCCAAACGCAACCGCAAGTGTGAAGTGTGCGTAGGGCAGTTTTATGATTATGGCAAACTTTTATCATTTTATCATAGAGCACGTGCTCTTTATTCCATATTGAACAATTTTAGCCTGGCATTTATTATGAAGTTTCGAGGTTGAGTTTAATTACATTAATTTGGCGCTCCACTAACCAAATCTGTCTGCTGTCGGTGTGTGTGTGTGTGTGTAAGTGTGTGTGTTTTTTGTCTACTTTTCCATTTAGTGTTAATGTGTGTGTTAAGTTTTTCCAATCAGCAGTTGACGATTTGATTACATTGCTGTTGTGGTCAAATTACAAAGCCGCAAAACAGTTCCGCCTGGCGGCAACTTGCAACATGTTGCATTAATACCGCAGTTGCTGTTATTCAAAGCTGCATTATCAGAAATAAATATATGGGTGGCAAAACAAGTTGTTAACATAAAAACTGATTTCTATTAATTAAATTGGCTCATTCTTGTTGCTTATAAAACTGCCAATTATAATTACATCCATTTATTGCCAGAACAACTATCGAAGTTCCAACCTAATATATTATATGATTTATTATTAACTATATTAATTTGTATGTTTATGTGCAAAAGCAAATACTAATAAAATATCTCAATTTGGAAACTTTATATTTTAATTGTTAGCATGTATTTTTCTGAATCAGCAATATATATAATATCTGGGCAAGAAACTGAACTAAATTATAATAAATAACTTAACAATTATTGATAATATAACAAATAACAATATATTACTTATGGCACAAATAGGTTATTATTAAACATACGATATTTATTAAATGCTTTTAAGATCGTATCAATTATTATTATTTCTACAAGTGAGAAATTGCACTGCAATAATATTGGGACAAAATTCTATATGATTTCACTATTTACACCGTTTATTCCTGAGAAAATTAATTATTTTAATTAGATGATTCTCGTATGTTTTGAAATTTATTATATTTATTATTATAAGGACAGCAAGAAAAACTCTTAATAAACTCATCCTGAGCTATACTCAAGACCAGCATAATGACTATCAAACAGTTTTAGCTCGGCAGGATAAGGGTGTGCTTGTATATAGTAAGGGGTAGTTTTGGAGAAAATTCATTTTTATAATAACTCATGGTTGCGAACTGAGCTGAACTGCTATAAACAAGGGGTAGTTTATGGTAAGTGGAGAATGTATGGCTAAGCTTATACTTCTCAGGTATGACAGTCGCACAGTTGATAACTATACTTTTTATAAGATGTGTATAACAGTATAATCGTTTAACAATGTATAAGATGTATGTTATACTAACAGTGATACTTATAACAATATAACACAAATTATACAAACTATAATACGACTTGCATAGGAAAGAAAACGTATAACGATATAACACAGTTCGTTGAAATTGATAACTGTAAAAGTTAACTGGAATATTTATATGTGGCAAAATTGGCATAAAATAAAATCTCCAAAAACAGACAAACTCTACAATTCTGTTTAAAGCTTCAAGGGTCAACTTATACAAATCAAACATAGAATTCGACGATATTTAAAAAGCTTTTGCAATAGGAATGTATTGAAACAAATTATAGCAAGTCCTTATAAATCAAATGCTCCATTTAAAACACAAATCAGATATAAAACAAAGAGACAAAAAAAACAAAATATAACTGCAATTGTATTATATAAAATAAAAAATATATCAGATTAAAGTTCAAAAACAAATTGCCTACCTTTTTATATAGGGATATAAAACACAATAAGCTATCCTATCATTTGACTCATCGCAATTTAAGACCAAAACAAAATTTAACTTGTTTTTGTAAATTACATAAATTGAAGTTAGTAGTGAAAAACAATGCATTTTTTTAGATCCCTTTTAATTGCGGGCATTTAATAAATGCCAACCTCAATTTGTTATGCTGTGCGAAGCTATTAGCCGACTATAATCTGACTAAATGATATTTATACATATATCGCTTAAGTGTACTTAAATAAATCAAAAAATTTTTTAGCATTCGCAAGCAGCTCTGAATGAATTTCAGCTATTTCATAATATCAACTCAGGCCTCATGAAATTAAATCAATGCCTGATAAATGGCCAGCTAAAAAACAAAAACTATTCACGCAAAAAAAAGAGGAACAACTGGAAACGGTATTAAAAAAGGCAGTTGACTTTTAAAATCCGCTCAAATTTAATTTAAAAACTGGCACACACGCAAAACAAATAAACAAACACACAAATAAACCTCAATCAATTGGGCACAGACAAATAAGCCTCGGATGCAGCAGCAGCAACAACAACAGCAACAACAACAAATAGGCAAAGTTTATTGTTGTTGTCTGCACACAATACTAAAAAAAATGAAAAATAAAAAACGAAACTTTGTCTATAAAAATGCCAACAAATAACAAACGTAGTTGAATATACTGAAAAAATGGCTACCAAAAAGGCACAACAAAATGTAACCAAAACATACTATATATACTTTTTTGGATGCACATCGAAAATCCTTTTTACGAAAATAAAATGAAACTAAAAGAATTTTCCAAAAATGATATCAGTACAAAATAATAGTGAGGCATTTGTGGTAAGCGGCTCGTTTGAGTAGAAAGGACTTAACATGAGCTCTCAGTGCATAAATGCTAGGGTATCGTAGATCACTCGAAAATACTCTTTAGAAACAACTCATCGACTCTCCTTTAAATATTACTAATAATCATTACTGTAGAAAGAGTATTCTGTTATTGATTGACTTCAATATTTCTGTTCACGACACGTTCCTTAATTTGCTATGAAGAATATGTGCCTATGGTCAATAAATTTTTGTCATACCATTTGTTGCTCTTACTTATGTGTTTTAAAAAACCTACAAAAACTAAACGAAATTTTACGCTCAAGCACACACACTCACACACACCCACACACAAATGCACACGGGTTGTGTTGCTGGGCGGAGAACAAGAATGAAAATATGTGTTTTGGATACCATTGAGGCAAGGTATTCAAGAACCTCAACAGTTTACTGCCAGTTAGGGACGATAGTGTAGTGGGTAGTGGGGTGTGGAGAGTGGAGGGGGGAGGAGTGGGGGGGGGTGGGTTGGTTTGTTCGGTTCCGGTATGGAGGCCAGGCAAATCTGCACAAAATTCAACGTAAATGAAATGTGTTTGCGTGCCGCACCAGCTGCACATGTGTGTGTGTGTGTGTGTGTGTGTGTGTGTGTGTGTGTGTGTGTGTGTGTGTGTGTGTATGTGTTAGTGTGTCAACTACAAAAACCGCACGTGCACACATACACACACAGACGCACACACAGAGTCACTGAGGCACATGCCAAAGCTTGCACAACAGCAGCGTATAACAAGAAATTGAAATAAAGTTGTCAATGACGATGCTTAAATACGCTTTATGATAAGAAATATAAATAATTTATTATATTTTAAAAACATTATACACCTAATTCTCTTTTTACACAGTAGATAGGATAGAGAAAAAACCGTTATAAAAAAAACATACCAAATTTTGGAAAAAATTAAATTCGATCAAATCATGTGAATTTTTTTAAAAAATTTTTATTTTTAATCCGTTTTTAAGCAAGCCCGTGTAATAGAGAATTAGGTGTATTCATATTAAACTAGTATTGTCAAAACATTTACATAAATTTAATATATTTTTTAAATATACATTATTCCACACAATTTATTGTTTGGTTTTAGCTTAAATATAATTAATAGCTTTAAAGCTATTGAGAAAATCTTTATATTTATTATTATTTTGTCACAACTTTTACATAAATTAAATTATTCATATATAAATATAAAATATATATATATTTATATATATATATATATATATATATATATATAGTTTTGATTCGTAAGTACCAACCAATATCGTTATTCATTTATTTTTATTTTTTAAAAAGCTTTGCTACATGAAATTGTCTAGTATTTGTGTGAAGCTCTCTCAGAAAAGTTATTTTGTTGAAATTCTTATAATTTCAAACATTCTTTGGTTTTGCCTCAAAAATATATTTAAAATATTTCAAAATAATATTCATTTTTGTAAGACTATTTATTTAAATTCGTATCTAGCTAATCGAATTGTAGTCTATGTTTATATTATAATTGCTAGTGTTGCCAACTGTTACCAATTGTCCTGGATAGCTGTGATGTCCTTGGCGTGTCGCCTGAAAATGTCACATGCAACAATTTCCTGAGCGCATTTTAAAGACGCTTTTTATGCGCCGCCATTTTGTGAGTGAGTGCCAACGAGCGCATGTGTCTGTGTGTGTGTATGTGTGTGTGTTAGTGAGTGAGTGTGCCGACATTACACGCAAGTCAAATAAAAATTTTTTGCTACACACACACACACACGCACACACACACACACGCACTGACAGAGAGCTGCAAAGTGCGCTATGTTTGTGCCTATGCGACCGACCGCCTTTAACTTTGTGAAAGCGAACATTTTCAAGGATTGTGAAAGCGAGTCAATGACAAAGGCGAGGAAGAGAGAGTGAGAGCGAGAGAGAGAGAGAGGAGGAGAGAGGGAGAGTGCAGCGTGTTTAATGCTTTGAGTAACTTTGAGCAACAAATTAAATGAACGCCAAATGCCAAAAAAAATGTGACAAGCAGCTGGCAGAGCAGCGACGCGATGCGATGCGAAGCGAGGACGAGAACGAGGACGAGCTATCCTGCGGAACAGCAATTGTATGCACTTGACATGCCAGCAAACAGTGCGTAACTGTTGCGAGTATCTGTCTCTCAGACAGCAACTGCAGCTGCAGCTGCAGCTGCAAATGTATCTCTTACAACATATACTACATATGTATGTGTGTATCTGTGTAAGTCGTCATGCATTTTGTATAAAGGCTGGCTGGCTTAGAATGCTTGCATGCGGGACTATGACTTGGCTTGGGCTTGGCTTTGATGGCACCTTTTGGTTCGAATGTAATTACAAACTGCATAAGGACAACAAATGCAGACGAGCCAGCAGCTCAGTCAATTACAAAAAGATTTGAGACTGTTGTGGGACTAAAGAGCATACAGAATTAAGAAACTAATATAGCTCTCAAGTCATCTGATATGGGATAGGAGTATCAAATTCAATGCCAACATAGACTATTTAAATAAATATAGTTACTAAATGTTTGGTAAAAGTAAACGTTTAAAAATTCAAATAGCTAGTATATCTTTGATAAATTTTTTTTGTCAGTAAATTATTTTATCTAACCTTTTTATTTAATGCCCAGTGCTATTCGACACAGAAAGTAGGATAAAATTATAGATTTATATTTATAAAATAATAATTGTTGATTAAAATATGTATATTTCTAAAAAAAAATGGAAACAATATAAATGTGTTCATTCAACATAACATTACTTGGAGACATTTTAAAATTAAATCGAGCAATTTCTCCTTCTACTTTATTTTTATTTATTTATGTATTTCTCTCTTATTTATTCCGCTCAAGTTAAGCTAAACAATAAGAAATTTAATTACTTAAATGCTAATCAGCTAAGCCAGTCACAAATTGCATAGCTTCAAATGAACTCAAACTCCTCGAAAGCAGCTCCCCTTTACACTTCACGCTCGGCTAATCTGTCCACCCAAAACACAAGTTGTTGCAATTAATTTGTCGCTAATTCAATTGTCACTGCGATTGCCGATTGCAGTGGGCCCAAACAAAAGTCAGAGCCCAATTAGGCCTTATAGTTTATGTAGCTGCAGGCGGCACAGGAGGCGGCTCATTAAACCACAAACAGCTTAAAAGCCCATTAAAGTTAATGAAGTGAGGCGTCCAGCGGCAAGCGGAATTCGCGTGGGGGCAAATGTGAAAGGTAAACATTTTGTAATACAATGCAAGCAGTGCATATGTGAGTGGCCGTACAGTGTTGGCTAACTATGATGAACGCATGCAGGTCAGCCGGCAAATGACCCATTTCCTCAGCAACGTCACGTATACGCCGCGTAATCTGTGCACTGACAATAGCCCAAAACTACAATGAAACCGAAAACAGGAAGCAAACTGCTTACAAAGTATTTCCAGCAACCAACCCCCAACCAACCATCCAACTGTCTGGCCCAGCTAATGTGCACCACACACATTTCCATGCCGACATTGTAGTTGCTCCATTGAATCTAATGAGCAGCCAGCTCCTGCCCTGCTGCAACCCTTTCTTCCCACTCCACACACTATAAACACTTTGTCCCTGCAAAATGATAGTGAAACTGTTTGTTTTTTTTCCGTGTGCCACTCGCACGAGCACTCACAATTCAACATACAAATGAACACGCCACTCACACCCGCACTCAAACACACACACACACACACACACACACACACACACACACACACACACACACACACACACACACACACACACACACACAAAAGTGCCGCAGATAAAACACAAACACAAACTGAGATTTAAGGTGGGCAAATGTTATATGTGGCACAGTGGGGCAAGTGGTTAGTAGGCACTGACTTCAATCAGCTTAAGAAGACTTTTTCTTAAATGAATATAACAATTGTTATTTATTATGTTATATTTATATGACTTTCCTATGACAGCATTATTTTAAGTCTTTTTATTTTGATGAAATAGTTTGTATTTGTTGTTTTTAGCAGCTTTGCTTTTTAAATGGATTTATTTATCAGCTCTGCTGCGCTTCAATAAAAAACTTATTAAAGCCCGCACGAATGAATTACAAAATTAAATGTTGCAGAGAGCATTTAAATTAAAAAAAATTAAAAAGTAACTGAAAAATATCGTTGCCCTCTTTTAGGCTGAATGGTAAAGCAAAAAAAGCTGAAGTATTCATTTTATTTGTTGGCTTATATAAATTTATTTTAAAAAATAGTATGAAATTGTAAAATAATAATTACATGGAGTTAAAAAGAAAGTATGTATATAAAGGTAAGCTAAAATATGTCTGCTATATCTGTCAGAGGTAATATATATAAGCTAGCTGCTGAAAGAAGATTATTTTGTATTTTTGCGTAATCCTAAGAGTAAATATTTTCTGTGGACTATTTAAATGGATAGAGCAGCAATGGGCCCACAACGAGAACCATAACAGTAAACATTTAAATCAAAGTTGTATAAAAACTGTGAGCCCTCAATCCCGGCAGCCACTCTGCCCCAACGCTCAAATGCAATCCCAGCGATGGCCTAACCAAGTGGAACCCAGGAGGGAAGGGTGGCTTTCCGGGTATCAGTCGATGACAAAGTTGCAAGCGGATCTCTGGCCGGGATTGGGGGCGCACGGAAAGCAATTAAATTCAAATAAATGAACTTAATTGAAGCAGATTAACTCGGCAGCCGTCGGCAGTAGACAGCAGAAGGACGATGCATCGCTGGATGCGGTGTGGCTGCGAGAGTGTCCTTGTCAGCTGAGGGGACGAGCCGGAGACGTGTCCTGCTTTCACATCCGCTGCCATATCCGTCGCCATTCCTCCTTATTTAACTGTCAAGTGGTGTTTCGTTTGTGTTTGTGTTTCAAGTTTTAGTTTACGCTGAGCTTTTCATTTTTATGTATAACTTACTACATACTTGTATTTACTGCCGTCGGCTATATGAGCAGAGTATAAGCTAAAGTTGAAGTGTGCGTGTCGAAATTGAGGTTAATCGTGTGCAGCACCTGCTGCTCCTTCCCCCCCCCTCACCAGTTTCCCCCTCCCCACTCTCCACAAGCGACCTCTCGTGCTCTGTCGATTAAAGTACTGCGATTTATTTTCCATTTAACCAAGTACAACAACAACAGCAGCAGCAGCAGCAGCAACAAAAACAACATCAACACACTCTTACACCTGTAATAATATTTTGCAGGCACATTTTATAATCTTTTTTTATATCTGCTTGATTGTAAATATAAGCTTATTTCTACGCTATGATTATTATATGCAGTATATATATAAATACACAAAATAAAATGCAACTTAAAATAAAATACTTCCATATTTAATTTATTTTGTATTCATGTATGTATTTGATTTAAAAATAACCGTATTAAAATGGAAAAGTTAATACAATTTCAATTTAAATTTCACATTAAATAAATTTACCATTGTAATACGGTTTTTATTACATTCATATATTTATTTCAAATACAAAAAAATTAAATATTGATGTATTCTATTTTAATTTGTATTTTTTTCTGGATGTATAAATGTGGACTGTTTTTCACACTTTATCTTTACACTCTAGTACAACGAAATATTTAGTTAACAATCCTTAAATCCTTTTTACTTTTTATTTTCATAAGTAATTATTTGAAAAAATACTTTTCTTACTCTGCATTCTTTCCTAAATTTTTTAATATTATATACATAATTTGTGAAACTAATCAGAATATTTTCTAGTTGTGTACTCTCGCATAACTTTTGTTATTATAAAAATATTGTGCATGTATTAATTAAATATTTCTGCTGGACTTCACAAGTTCTGTATAAATATGCATGTGTGAAAATCGTACATGCATATTTATACAGGATTTGCACTCCCACTGTGGGCTGTAGGGGCATCAGCGTCAACATGCACTCTTGAAGGATTAATTGCTGGCATGTAAGTGTAATGAAATTACTTAGCTCAGCTGTACAGCTAAAAGGTTGAGACCACTTGAAGGGCACTCTGGTTATCTGAATGAAGTCATCCGCATGTGGTGCGTTTATTGAATATTATAGAAATTTATATCAAATATATTCTGATACAGATTTGGAATAAATTTACTATAATTTAACTTTAACTTTATAGTCCAAACTTGAATTTTCAATTTTTTTTCATATAATTAGCTTGTTTAGTAATTAATGAATTTAAAATTTCTAAGTCGCCTTAGTCACATAAATAAATAAACATGTTTCCATATCGAAAATCATAGTTATCATAACAATTTATATGCTGATTTAAAAAAGCGTTGCCTAGAGTTGTCATTTCCTATGAGGATATTCGTGTTGCAGCAGCTTCAACAACCCTTAAAGTCACAAAGCTCAGGCACATAAAGCTCTAATAAATTTTATTGACGCTGAGCTTTTCACAATTCATTTTAGCAATAACAGTCACCGTTAACTTTTCAAAAAGCTTTTTTTTTCAATCAAATGTTGTGCTTAAAGTTTGCAAAGCTCAGGAGTACTTGAGAAAGTTAGATATGCTTAAGTTGTTAAGAAGGGCATAAGAAACATTTTTGGGAACTATAAGATATGAAATAAAAAAGTTAATATACTTGATTAATTGTTCAAATATATTGTGAAGCATTAACGATTTAGCATATTTTGGAAGAAACAAAACATTTTTTCGATACGCCTAAATATTTTGTAATTATTTTATTTGTAAGCAGCATTTAATAATACAAAATTATACATAAAATTAAGAATAAGCAAGAAGTTTTCTACTGATTTTAAAAAAATTGATTTTTATAGCGAAAATCACACAAGCCAAATGAAAATCGAATTTTGCAGCAATGCCAAAAACACACAGCTGTCAAAATTGCAGCTCGTTCTGGGAACAATAAAAGCGGCCAACAACAAGGACAACGATCGGGTGCAATGCAATGCAAAACAACAGAAACAACAAACAGAAGTTGTGACTGCAGTTGCAGAGTTGTAAGTTCGCGTATTGGGGGCAAAATCGAAAGCGCTGCACTTGAAGTTGAATTGAAAATGAACGCAGCGTCCCGGAGTCGGAAAAACTCAGCCAGCGCGAAAAGTGAAACTGACAAAAGCAGAAAAGTTTTATAGAGTTGTTGTTCCTGCTGCTGTTGTCGACAGTTATGGGCGACGCACTGGCGACAGACGGACAGACAGACAGACTGTCAGACTGTCAGACAGACAGATAGCTCAAGGTCGCCTCGGACCAAAAGGCTTACAGCAGCAAATTGTGGTTTCGGTTGACCCCTAATTAGCCAAGGCGCCTTAAGAGTTGAGTGACCCCAGCGAATGAACCGATTTGGAGGGGCAGGCGACCAGGATATAAATGTGATTAGCATCCCTTGCAATAAGTGTCAGTTTCAGCAGCGACGCCAAAGGTTTCATGGGATTAAAAGTTCTTCGAGGCAGCCACATCTTGCGGTATAGTTCACAATTGACGTCACACCCAAGCCACCCCCAATATATATGTATATATTCTTACAATACTTATTCCTAATTACAGCTGACAGGTGTTGTCGCTTAGAACACAAGACTCAGAGCCCACCACAAGGTTATCTCTCCCTCTCTTTGTGTCTTTACTCATTTACATTGCCTACTGACAATGAGCACTGTCTGTCTATATGTTCTGCATATATATATTTGACTACTGATGCTAACGAATTAGTAGGTATTTTATTGATTTATTTTTGACCTGCCAATCCAATCATGTGTACTATTTATGTACTAATGCTGCTTATCTGCACAGCAGATAATATTTCTTTCGGATTATTTCGTGATTCACATATACTAAGGTTATCGATATTATTCAACTAAAATATAAAAGGTAAATATTAAAATGTATGGTAAAAATATAGCAATCATTAGAATAAATGCAATACAAAGGTATTAATTTTTATTTCAATTTCCACAAAGCATCTATAAACAATTGAGTTGTGTAAAAATTATGAAACGGAGAATGTCTGCAAAGGTCATAATAATTGGAAATATTACTTAAAGAATCTAAAGATAACCTGACCAATATGGTTGCTAATATATTGGTATTTATGTTGAATGTATTAATAGTTATCAAATTTAATCAAACAAAATAAAATATGTAAACATGCAAGGAATTGTTCGTAAATAGTTGCAATTCGTGTATGTTTACTTCCACATAATTGAACTCCAACTCGAATGCAATTCATTTTGATTATGATACGAATATGAATGAAATTTAAACATGGCAATTTTTCAAAAAGTTGTCAACAAATGTAATTGAGTTCATTAATCATAAATTCTAATTTAAATGAAATATTTTTGTCAAACGAGTGCACATAAAAAGCGAGTTCAAAATGAATCATCCTTTTACAGCTCTTACATATCCATATAAATACCTATATATATATATATATATATATATATACATTTGCATATGTATTTTGACAAGTGTTTCATTGCGAATTTCGATGCTTTTGCACTTAGCCGCTCTTCTGTTGAACATTCAACAAAAATTCAATGCTGTCACTTGACTCGTCTCAATTGCCTTTCCATCATCGCAAACTGAGACAGATGGAGGCCAGTTGTCCCGTTAGTCGGGCTCTCCAGTGTCATTTGGAAAGGAGCTCATCATGATTGCTGATTATGCGCTCACATCCGGGCAGCGACCAAGGTGCTGCGATGGTCGGGATGGAAGGATTCGGGAGGGATCCCGTCGTTCCTTTATGTCCACATTATTAACCCGAAATGTATGCATTATGTTTTTCTCTCTGTGCGTGTGTGTGTGTGTGCTTGTGTATTTTCATTACCACCACGCGTGCAATTATTAATATTTTATGCACTCTTCCCACGGAGAGAGAGGGAGAGAGAGAGAGGACTCGACATCCAGAGCACAATGGAGCTGCAAGCGATAGCAGACGGGAAGTAAGCGACAGTGAGTACTTTCTGCCAGCCCGTCTCAGGCACAGCCTTCTCAACCTTCTCAGACTCCTAAGCGAAGGCGCCTTTTACAGGTGGGGCGGGGGGCGGGGCGCCTCCCAGGCAGGTAGGCAGGCAGTGAGGCAAACAGACGTTAAATACGGAAAATAAAACAAAAAGCCGGTGTGGAAATTGCGAGAGACGTGCAAGAAATTATTACAAGTAACATTTATTTTTATTAAAGCCCATGCAGGACACACAGGCACACACACACACACCGACACACACACACAGACAATAAGGAGCAGCAGGAGCAGACACAGCTTGGGTCCTGCCAGCACGTCACACAAAGTGATCTCATAATCATCCTTGGTGCGTTTGGCTTGGCAGCCAAACAAGGAGCATAATTTTTACAAAAGGCTCCTCGCACCTTCGTCCTGTAAAAATTGTTGCGCGTCTCTCTGCGTGTGTGTGTGTGCAGATTAAATGTTTGTCGTATGCCTTCGCATACCGTTGATATTCCAGTGGGGGCTGGGAGCGGTAGCCAAAGGTGGCTACATGAAAACAAAACGCCAAAACGTAGCACAGACAGCCAACAGAGGAGGATGCCAGTTTATTACGGTTTATTAGCGAGTGTAGCGGCATTTCTTTTCATCTACTGGCTTGGCCTTGCCAGCTCAACTCTCTCCCCATCTCTCTCTCTCTCTCCCTGTCCCTTTTCGACTCTTTCTCACTCTTCCTCTAAGTGTCGCAGTCTGGCAGCATGCCAATACGTATATATATATATATGTATGTTGCTATAGGTATGTAGGCCCAGTCCTTTGAGAGTGTGCAATATAATGTTTTGATTACTATTATGTTGTATTTTAAAGCCTAATAGGTGGAGCATGTCTCTCGTTTTATTCGCTTTAAAATACTACAAAGACAACTGAGAAAATATATGCAATCTGACATGTGACTGCAAGCTGCGAAAGTAAGGTCAACGACACTAGAAGGTCAAAAGAGCTCACTGCAGCAATCACAAATCTCTAATGTATAATCTATGTATGTGACACAAGTTTGTAATGCATTATAAAACACTTTCTTGTTTATTGCTGATGAGAATCAAACTGGCAAATTTGGTTAACAGACAATTTAAGTTGTATTTACTTGTTGTTGAGATCATTTATAAACTGAAAGTTAAAGTCCCAACTAACTCACAGACTCTAGAATAATTTGTTTATTATGTGAAATATATATTACACTTCAAATATAAGACAATTTAAGTTGTATTTACTTGTTGTTGACATAATTTATAAACTGAAAGTTAAAATCGCTACTAAAACACAGACTCTAGAATAATTTGCTTATTATGTGATATATATATTATATATCAAATATTAACAATGTTATCAATACAGATCAAATTAATTTCAACAGCTTTATACAAAATTAGTTTTAGACGAAACTTTCAAATATTTTTGAGAAACTGTTAGTTATGCTTTGATTTATATAACTTTCTACTTTATTTTCTTTGTCTGACTGCATTTAGTAGACAATAAAAAATAATACAAAATTATTTTAAATAAGTTTAAATATTATATATTTAATCTGAACTATTTAAATAGCTTAAATACCGATGTGTGTATTTTTATACAAGTTAATTTTCGCTTGATTGATTAAACTATAGCAACTACATATAATAGTCATTTATTGATTTATGCCAATATGTTGGAAGCATTATAAAAGGGTTCATTGATGCAGTTTATGTTTTAATAAAAATATTTTATGTATTTACATTTTAAGCATTATAATAATCTTTTAAAATCTAATCTAGTCTAATCCTTAAAAATTAATCTTTAAAATTCATTTCATGCTAAGCAAATGAAATTCATACTTTTTTCCCCCACCTTCCTAAAAGGTTATCGAAATTACCTTAACCTATTCATGGTTTGTGCTTGAAATGAATTATGCATTAAATATTTCTTATATTCACATATATTTTTCATGAAATGCATAATGTATGAAATAATTAATTAACTTAATACTTGCAATCTTTTTTGAAATCCAACTGCAAATTCGATTCAATTAAATGTATTGATAATTATGAAAATTTGAGTTAAACTCCTGAAACGCATTAACCGAAAATGGCGCATGAAATTTACATTTGTGCGGCGTCTGGTTTAATAATTGCATCAGCATCAGCATCAGCATCGGAAGCCACGTTTTGGCTATTATGCTGCTTGGTAGAAGCTTAAGTAATTAGAAGTCGATTACAGGCCAAGACGGTGGCTGGGCAAAGAGAGGACCCAAAAGCAGGACGCAATTGCATTCGCAAACTTGCCAACAAGTCGAAAAACATTTCATGTGCATTGAAATGCAAAGGACCAAAACTAATGCCACTGCCTCTACTTACAGCAGCAGGACGATGGGTGGAGCACTGAACAGCGGAACAGTGAACACTGAACAGTGAACAGCGAACAGTGAACAGTGAGTAGAGACTGCCAGTGTCCCAAGTTAAGTTCATGCAAAATGCAAAATGCAGAATGCGAAAATCCTGGCAATTAAAAAAAAACACAACAAGCTGTACAAAAATGGAAGGGTACGAGAGAGAGTCGGGAAAGGTGGGGAGAGTTGGGAGGCGTCAAGTACAAATGGGCAGAGCACGTTGACAGCTGGCAGCAGGAAGGTGTACACACACAATGACCGCAAAGCAGCCGCTGGCGCTGCAACAATTAGCCAAGTCCCGCAAAACCGCTCCACCCCTTCCCCTCCCCCCCTAGCTTACACTGTGTGCACACATGTGTGTGTGTTAGTTTAGGCCACGACAAATTGCGCACAATTCGTGCCTAATTTTTAGCCAACATTTGTGTCGCTCCATTCCACCTATTTTTGTTTTTCGCTGCTTTAAAATGTTTTTGTTTTAAAATTCCGCAAATTTTGACATCCCGATAAGATTATCTAATTGAACGCATGTTCTCTCTGATATAATAATAAAACCTTTCTTGTTGTCTAGCTGACAATTGTGTGTCAATGTTCTTTCGGTATTTCACATTCATTTTTGCTTACAAAGACAGCTGCGCAAATTAAAATAAATTTACTATGATAATTTTATTTTAATCCGTTTTTTTTAGTCTTTTGCATACAACGTTTTTTTCTGTAAATTTTCAAATTCAATCATTTTTTAAGTGATTAAATTTATTGTTTAAAATACCACAAACTCCCATTATAAGAAAAGTAAGAATAATATGACAATTTTTGTAATTTATTGGAAGAAAAGCATAAAAGTCATATACATAATATTTAAATTTGGTAAATCTGATTTTCTACAAACACTTTTTATACCCTGAACCCATTAAAAATGGGTACAAAGGGTATTATGGTTTTGTGCAAAAGTATGTAACAGGCATAAGGAAGCATCTCCGACTATATAAAGTATATATATTCTTGATCAGTACCAACAGCCGAGTGGATTTAGCCATGTCCGTCTGTCTGTCTGTCCGTCTGTCCGTCTGACCGTCTGTCCGTCCGTCTGTATGAACACGCGGATATCAGAGACTACAAGAGCTAGAGACTTCATATTTGGAATATAAGTTCTCGTAGTGCCGCGACAGATCAAGTTTATTTCATTTTATCGATAACTCGACCCATTCAAAAGTTATCGATAAATTTATATTTCAGACTAGCGTTTTTGGGCTATAACTTACAAGTTATAAGAGCTAGAGGTCCCTAATTTGGCATGTATAATCTCGAATAACATACACATGTAACAAATTTTTCACTTTTTGGATACCACAACCCAATTTCCCCCAAATTTAAAAAACTCATTTTTGAAGGTACGAGATTGCAATTTGGTTTGGTCTTACATTTTATAGCCAATGTTATGTCCAAAATTTCAGAAAGATCGGACAATAAACACAGAAGTTTTTTAAGACTTTACTTTCCATTGTGTGGGGCTCGGTGAAAAGCAAGCTAACTGCTTAAACCGCTTGCACTGCTTGAACTGCAGCATGTGTGTGTTTAGATTAGTATGCATGATTGTAAGGACTTGGTTCAGGGTATCTCCTAGTCGGGCACTCCCGACTAGAGCACTCTTACTTGTTTAATATAATACATTTAATTCCAATTGTTTTTTTCTTGAGCAAAATAAAGTATTTCGTGAACGTATCATAACAAAACGTTGATTGCTTTAATTGTAAAGTTACTCGATCCTCTATAAAAAGAACTTTAACAAAATGTAAAATTCTTCCCTGAAGGTTAATTTTCTGCAAATTGAATGGCCTAATGCAAAAGCTTTTATCAATAACGCAAGCCAATCAAATAAATAGACAAACAAACCTGCACACTAAATAAATGTAACTTTTCGTTACCACCACAATATCAACAACAACAAAGCAAAAGAAACTAAATCGACTAAAAAGCCAAAATACCCGTAGGCAGTTTCCAATACAGAAAAGGTCCATTACGAAAGTTCCAGCAACAATCTTGTTGACTTATGGCAAATAGCACAAAGAAATTTGGCAAATTTTGGGAAAGGCTTCTAGGCGTGACTGACCTTTGAGCAAGTTCTACCAATGTGGGTTTTCAATTAAATTTATGAAAAATGCCAATTAAAATATATGATACGGAATTAGTGTTGAAAATGCAATTGCAACTGCATTACCGTAAATATAAAGCTGTCAGCCAGGTCTGCTGCTTGTCAAGCCCTTAACTGCCATAGATACCAGCATTAAATTGACAAATGTCATTCAATCCAAGAGCAGAGTACAGAAACTTCCTCCACAACTGCAGCACTGCAACACTGCCACTGCCACTGACACTGACACTGACACTGTTCCTGTCTCTTTCTCTGTCTGTGGCAGGTTGTATCGGTAACAAACACACAACTGAAATGCCAAACACAAATTGCATTTACACCGAAATATACTGAGTACATATAAAGTAGAACATCGATATATCCACAAGGCAAAATGATTGTTGATTAACACTTCCCAACCTCATAAATTTATATACTATTTATGCAAAATGTAATGCTGTACAGCAACTTAAAAATAACTGCGAAATTATTGTTGATTGACGCTCCCAGCCTCCAACATAGTATTTATACTTGTGTAATGCAAAATGTAATGTTGTACAGCAACTTAAAAATAAACTTGATTTTTCTTTCATGTTTTATTAACACTTAAGAGGAGTTATACTGAGTTCATAAATTTTTCTGTCAATTTAGTCTCCTTTAAATTTTAGATTGCCCAAATAAAAAAGTAGACGAAAAAAAAATATTTTATAAATACTACATACATACTCCCAAGTTTTTAAAAATCTTCTGTTGAAAAAAATTTGAATTTAAATAAAAAATTTTATTCACTCACAAAAAAAGTTAATATACTTTTTTACAAAACATTTAAAAGTATAAATAAAAGTCAAAATATTAAATTAGAGATATAAAGTTAAGAGCTCTGGTCCAACATTTGGCGCAAGGATTGGGGAAACCCCAGAAAACCCCAATCAAAATAAAAAAACAATAAAAAACAAGTAAGAGTGCTCTAGTCGGGAGTGCCCGACTACGAGATACCCTGAACCCAGTCCTTACAATCATTCGTACTACTCTAAACTCACACATGCTGCAGTACAAGCAGTACAAGCAGTGCCAGCGGTTTAAGCAGTTAGCTTGCTCTTTCGCTGAGCCCCACACAATGGAAAGTTAAATCTTAAATAACTTCTGTGTTTATTGTCCGATCATATTGAAATTTTTGGGGCAAACAATTGTCGATAATATGTGTTACCAAACCAAATTGCAAGGTCGTACCTTCAAAAATGGGTTTTTTTAACTTTTGGGGGGTTTGGGGGGTGGTATCCAAAAAGTGAAATATTTGTTACATGTGTATGCTATTCGAGATTATACATGTCAAATTAGGGGCCTCTAGCTCTTAAAACTTGTAAGTTATATCCAAAAAACGCTGGTCTGAAATTTATCGATAACTTTTGAACGGGACGAGCTATCGATAAATTTTAATAAACTTGATCTGTCCCGGGATTAGGAGAACTTATGTTCCAAATATGAAGTCTCTAGCTCTTGTAGTCTCTGATATCTCGGTGTTCATACAGACGGACAGACGGACAGACAGACGGACATGACTAAATCGACTCGGCTGTTGATACTGATCAATAATATATATACTTTATATGGTCGGAGATGCTTCCTTATGCCTGTTACATACATTTGCACAAAACCATCATACCCTTTTTACCCATTTTTAATGGGTTCAGGGTATAATTATCAGCAATTTGTTAGTTTGTTATTGTTTCCAAAAAATGTATTTATCTGTAGAGTTAAAATTAGAGAGTATAAATACTTAAAGAAGTTGTATAAATGCTACATTTTAAAATGCATTTTTTTCCTGTGTACCAACAGTTTAATTGTAAATTATTGCAAAAGTTTTCATCGGCTTTAAATAAAACGAAAGGCTGTGATTTTGTGATTTTGTTTGTACTCTGTTATTTTTAGGTATTTAACTCTCGGTATAAATGCTCAGGTACTAAGAATATCAAATAACTTCTGTAAGTCAAGCATTTACAATGCTTAGCTGCCCAGCTTGAATTTTCTGATATAGGTTTTGTAACAGTTTCAATCTCTTGTTCGATTAAACCGCACACAAGTTTGGGGGGCGATGGCTACAAATTGTCGCATAGCTTAAATGACTTATGAAATTTATGATTAAACAAGTTGTCGCTATTACAAGCGTTGGCCAGCGATGCCGCTGGCGATATAGCTATATCGATAGCCAGTTGTCAGCTGAGGATAAACTGTTAAATGGTTTCGCGTCCCGTTTTGGCTTAAGAAGCCAAAATCGATTTTCACGAGGGACGGCTGGGACGGATGGAGCGGCAATTTGTATGTGTTTGTGTGTGTGCTGGTGTGTTAGTGTGTTTGTGTGCTCTGCAACTTTCTAAGCCGAAAATTATGTGCAGTAAGCAACGCTAGAAACTTGGCGACTGCTGCTAGCCAGTCAGTCAGCCAGCCAGCTTCCAAGACCATCTCAGTTGAATGTTTGCGCCAGTCGTGAGTTGGCCGAAAATTGCATTTCTATGCAAATGCCAAGCGAGCCGCAAACAGTCAATGACTTTGTCACGACTTTATAAGTAGTTGGCTTCAAAGTAGCCAAAAAGATTTCAGGGGGGGAGGGGGACGCTCTGCAATTTGGTGACAGACGCGCAGACATCAGAGCAGACAAACTTGGCTTGGCTGATGATCAACAGTTAGGCAAAGTTGCTGCCACCGTTAAGTGTGGAGCAGGTTCCACTCGTAAAGCACAAAGCCAATCACCATTAGTGTAATCGCCTTTGGTATTATGTATTATCGAGTCGCCGTCGCCGTCGCCATCGCCATCGCCTCTAAGCCACTCGGCTCTGGCTAAAACGCATAAATTAAACGGGTCAAAGAGCGAGCGCCGTGGTAGGTTGGGTATACCCCATATGTAGCCCCATTCCTTTAATTTCCCCGACCACTGTTATGGCTCTAATGTTGACCACTTAAAAGGGCGTCAACTTCTGGTTCTCTGCACAAATTGTCAGTGGTTTATTGACCACGTTAATAGTGCGTCCATACAGATAAGAAATGGCTAGAAGAACGCTCACTTCTGCTCGTATCTGCTGATCAATTTAGGTTGTTCTTCTTAAGCTATTACAAATTAAATTTTTGTTTTTTAAATATTTAATATTTACTTTGAAGTTTTGGAATGTTCTGCAATCAATTGATCATTATTTCAAATACTCTTCTTTGTTATTCTTATTATTCAATTTGTCAGTTCTTTATTACAGTTTGGATTTTCAGTAAGGTTAGTTTAAAATTTCATTTTTTCTAATTATGTTAGTAAATTTAATTCAAAATTTCATATTTAAGTTATGTGTAACAAATATTTATTGAAATAGTCTATTAATATATTATAAATCTTTTTATCTACTTGTATATAACATTGGTATTTTCTGCAATCAAGCAAACAAGACTATAAAATGAAAGAATTTCGATGCAAATATCAAAATTGTACATTTGCTATATAGTTCAATATTCACTTTAAGTTTTTATATCGCTGTTAAAGCAGTACTTTCCATATGACACAATTTTTAACATATTTTAACAACTGGTCGATAAACTTTTCAATTATTTACTGGTCAATGGTGCAATGTCAGCTTGTGCTTAATGGCCATCAATTGGTCGTAATGCCTCTAATAGATACATATTTTCATCCTCGGTAATACAATATTTTTATCGCATTTGTCGTATTGCGGCGCCATTTAAAAAATATTCGCTTCTGTCCCGTCGACGATTGCACTAAAAACCAAAACTTTTAAGTGTTTCCGAATTGGCGCGCAAATTTTGCCAACTGCAGTTTTGTCATTGAAATTTTTATGTTGAAAGTTTTTATTTTGGTCGTTACGCTTGTTTTGTGCTTCTCCCAAATGTTTGTTGCTACACTTATTTCCCATCCCATCCCACTAATATTTCATATTTTTTGTGTGCATTTTGTGTAAATGTGCTGTCGACTTTAAAGCTTATCGCGTTGTACATTGCAAATACCAGAATAAAGCATAATAGAACAGTATACGCTCTGATTTCAGAGTCTGCTCTTTAACTGATAGCTTGTATATTAAAGCATAAAAGCTTGTCGATCCCAAAACTATTACTATTCCAGTCAATTTCGATTGATTGTCTTTCATATTTTGTAAACATATTTTTGTACAACAAATTAGCTGAGAAGATTTTAGCATGCTATTTGTAAGTAGCAGTAGTAGTATTTTAATTAAATATTTAACATGGTTTTAAGCTTAACCTAAATTAAATTGGATACACAAATGATTTCATTATAATATAATACTATGACTATATAATTCCAATGTGATGCAAAAGAATAAAATCATGTAAACTACACCATTACACGGTTTTTTTTACCCTGAATAGGTTTTAATTCTAAAAATATTCACCAATTTGTTAAATTTTAACCATATTTTGTATGTACATTTATTCTGTGATAAAAATATAAAAATTCTTTAAATAATTTTAGTGAATGTGTTTTAATGTTCTATAGGACAAACATTTATTTTTAATTTAATAAAGAGTGATAAAATTGTGATGTCAATTATCTCATTTACTATAAGGTATTTCCCAACTAAGCAAAGCCTCGCAATTTTTCAACTCCATACCATTTTCATTAGTTTTGTTAGCTCTTTGTTGCTCCCGCTGCAGTTGTGGTCAGTTTTTGCGCGAAAGAATGAAGAATATGAGTGCTGTCATTAACAAGAGGAAACGAGTTCCGAATGCGAATTGGAATTCGAATTCTCCTGGTCATTTGTTATCTGTGCGGAAGCTGGGGACAGACGGGGTACAGCAGGGATCGACATAATCTCATTGCAACAATGTGACACTCGCAGGCAAGTAGTCTGTGGCAAGTGTCACAGAGTCACGTTGCAGATTTCGGTCGATTGAAAGGACGACGCAGGCGGCTACAACAAATACTGGCACTCATTCATTATTTCCACAACGTTACGCGCCATGAGCCGCAGCGGGGCAAACAGATCGTAACGGTGGCAAACAGACCTTAGGACCGAAACACTGAGAGCCAACAATTTGGTTTTTAAATTTCGCAGGCATAAAAACTTTACCCAATGGACGCGAGCTGCACTCGACATTTGGCTTTGGCTTTTCAAATGGCGGACAGATGGACAAACAGATTGGCAGCTACACGGAGCAGCCTTTAGGCATTAAAACTAAACCCAAACCCAAACCCTGCCTTGCTAGCCCCATCAAATTTACCACTGTGACACAATGGGGCCAGCAGCGAAAGAGCAACAGCAGCAGTAGGCAGCATCAGCGAAACGGGTTTTTAACAATTGAATTTAAAGTAGTTGCAAAAAGTCCAAAATATACCTGTGTACCACCTGTGCCACCGACATCCCCCCCCCACCGCCCAATCCTCTAGTACTTAAATACGCATAGATTGAATTTTTCCATTTTTAGGCCTTTTCCGCAATGAATCCTCTGGAATAATATTTGCCTTTTCAAATGCAGCTGTCTATAAATAAAATGTGTAAACAATTTGTATATGCATTCCATTTGATAGCCAAATACAAATTCACAATAAAATAAATTAATAGATGCCAAATGATAATTTAAAGTTTAACATTTTAACCTGTACTTTATTGGTTTATAATTGAAATGTTTTTGTTATTCATATAAAAACATGAATTGTTTATAATGAATTTAACCAACTGACATTCCATTTCTCTCATTGTAATGTTTTAGAGAAACTTGCACTTAAATTAATGAAATATTCTACAACTTAAAACCTATTTTTACAGGCTCACGAGTTTATTTACTTCCACTAGAATGTTTGATGAAAACAAGTGGGAGCGGATTAACTTCGGCGTGCCGAAGATCTTTTACTCTTTTCGAACCTTTAGACAATTTTCACTCTGCTAACTGCAGCCCTTTCATCTGTAAAAATTGATATCATATGATATCAATTTGAATTGAAATATTAAATTAATTTCGAGTTGCATGGCAGCTTTAAGATATAGTGATCCGATCCGGCCGGCTCCGATAAATGTGATGTATGTTTGAATAATAAGTATCTGTGCAAAGTTTCATCGCGATAGCTTTGAAAACATGGGATTTATGGCCAAAACCGACTTCAAGTTGTATGGCAGCTATAAGATATAGTGATCCGATCCGACCAGCTCCGATCAATGTTATGTATGTTTGAATAATAAGTATCTGTGCAAAGTTTCATCGCGATAGCTTTGAAAACATGGGATTTATGGCCAAAACCGACTTCCAGTTGTATGGCAGCTATAAGATATAGTAGTCCGATCCGGCCGGTTCCGACCAATGTGCTGTCCCTTTGAATAATAAGTCTCTGTGCAAAGTTTTATAAAGATAGCTCAAAAACTGAGAGACTAGTTTGCATACATACAGACAGACAGACAGACGGACATGGCTAGATCAATTTGTTTTGTCATTCTAAGCATACTGGCAGTAACTTTTGGGGGTCTCCGACGCTTCCTTCAATGCGTTACAAACTTCAGCACAAACTTAATATACTATTTTCTTCGAAAAGAGTATAAATATACAAATTCATAAAACATTTGAAACTCATCTACATACGGTGCTGTGTGCATTATCCCATTTATTATGCTTGCGGCAGTTTCCACTGAAATCCACATGCCAATCTCATGTGCTCAGAAAAACATAACCTTGTTTTGCTTGCGCCATGCCACGCCCACTCCAACGCCATTGCCAACGCCCCCAACAATCTAGTCATACACAGACCGCAGAGTCGACATAGCTTAATGAAGTCGTTTTGTGTTTCACTTTAACGGCAAAAGCAATAAATTCACTTTGTGCCCTGCCGTCGCCGCCTGTTGTGCACTGCAACTCAACGCAGCGTTCCTTTTTTCGTTCGTCCTTGTCTGCCCAGGAGTAATGCGAATGCCCGGAATGCAATGCAGCTGGAGCAGTAGCGCCCAGTCGTCTAGGGGAAAGTGAAATTCCTGGGGCACAGGAGCACACGCGCCCGGCAACCAAGCTCCTGGGCAAATATTTCATATGGTGCCGTTAAGGGAACAGGGACGAGGCCAGTGAGTGCTAAGGACTAAGAACTAAGGACTAAGGACACTGTGCAACTGCTGCTGACGATTGGCGTGCGTCTGATTTGCACGGAAGTCACTTGAATTATTGTTGTCATTTTTGCGCAAACGATTCGCTTTTGAATTCGAATTGAGTGGATGTTTTGGGGGAGAAGGCAGCTTTAACCCAAACTTTGAGCAAAACAGCAAATGTTTCAGATACAACACATAAAACTGACTTTGGATTTGGCTTATTGCGTACTATACTTTTACGTAACTAAATGTATCAATACACAAATTAAATGTTCTCTTTTTAAAATGAAGGCTTGAATTATGCTTTCATTCACATACGAATAATATCTGTAATCCCAGCTGCAAAACTCTTTAATATCAATCTCAAATACAATATAATTTTAGGTACTTTAACGTATTTATGTGTATTTTAAGGAATTTTAGAGTATACTGAGGTACAATTTTAATTTAAAAATAAAAACAAAAATTAATGAAAATTGGGTCCAACAGCTTTAAGTATAGCTACAAATATTTTACATATTAAACTCGAATTGGTTTCAGATAAAACACGCAAAACTGACTTTTGATTTGGCTTATTGCGTTTTATACTTTTACTTAACTTAGAGTATTAATATACAAATGTAATGTTCTCTTTTTAAAGTTAAGCTTTCATCCACAGACGAATAATATCTTAATTACTCTGTGGCTTTAATTACAGCTTGAAATCTCTTTAATATCAATCTCATATACAAATGAATTTTAAGAACTTTAGCGTATTTATTTGTATTTTAACGATTTTTAGATCACTTAGGTATCTTACAATTTTATTTTAAAAATACAAATTAAATTACTGAAATTTGTGTGCGACAGTTTAAAGAATATTACTTAACTTTAGTTGAAAGTATTTCAGCAATTTTAATTACTTTATTACTTCGTCATGTTTAAATGTTAAAATCTCTTTAAATGTATTCAAAATACTGATTTCTGTTAGAAATCTTTTACTGTGCTCTTAAGCCATCATTTCATTTCATTTCTAAATAAAAAAAAGTGCAAAATGAAACAAAAACAAAGACATCCCAAGATAATTACATAAAACTGAAACATAAACCATAACGCTGACATAAATATCTCAGATTGAAGTATCGAACGGTGCGTGTTCGTGTGTGTGTGTGTGTGTGTATGTTTGTGTGTGTGTGTGTGTGTGTGTATGTGTGTGCTGTTCTACCCACACATTGCAAATCCACACACAGAGTCAAAAGCACGTAAATTTATAAGTGAACGATATTTAAGGTAAGGCAGACGACACAGCCTACACAAGGATACGAAGGACGAAGGACGAACAGACGCCTTCAAACAAATCTGCCAAAATTATACCGACAACTTTTTACATGTGTCTAAAGGAAGCAATCAATGTGACTGGGGCAAAGCGGTGCGAGCGGGCAGCGAGCTGAAGCTTTGATTTATAAGCCTTATTGAAGGCCATCAGCGGTGAGTCATTAAAGTTGATTGCACCGATAGAGCCAGAAAGCTTCTATATCCTGGAGTTAACGCAGTGTTAATACTCTATCAGACAAAAAAATAAATAATTTAAAGGAAATTTATTGTTTATTTTCTCTTCGTTTATATCCTTGTGAAAATTCAAATACTTTGAACTTCTTTATGCCGAATTCGCTTTAACTGAACCCAAATTCAGTTACAAAATCCTGTACAATTTTGTACCGATTAGTCGAGGTCCAAAGCTCGAATTTTTCGATAGCTCATACAATAATTATGTTCTTTTAATATATTTTTGAAGATCTTTTAATATCATTTGTTCAAGATATTGGACCAATTTTTATACCCTGAACCCATTAAAAATGGGTAAAAAGGGTATTATGGTTTTGTGCAAAAGTATGTAACAGGCATAAGGAAGCATCTCCGACCATATAAAGTATATATATTCTTGATCAGTATCAACAGCCAAGTCGATTTAGCCATGTCCGTCTGTCCGTCTGTCCGTCTGTCTGTCCGTCCGTCCGTCCGTCCGTCCGTCTGTCTGTATGAACACGCGGATATCAGAGACTACAAGAGCTAGAGACTTCATATTTGGAATATAAGTTCTCGTAGTGCCGGGACAGATCAAGTTTATTTCATTTTATCGATAACTCGACCCATTCAAAAGTTATCGATAAATTTCGATTTCAGAGTAGCGTTTTTGGGCTATAACTTACAAGTTATAATAGCTAGAGGCCCCTAATTTGGCATGTATAATCTCGCATAGCATACACATGTAAAAAATTTTTCACTTTTTGGATACCACCCCCCAAACCCCCCAAAAGTTCAAAAAACCCATTTTTGAAGGCACGACCTTGCAATTTGGTTTGGTCACACATTTTATAGCCAATGTTATGTCCTACAAATTTTAAAAAGATCGGACAATAAACACAGAAGATATTTAAGATTTTACTTTCCATTGTGTGGGGCTCAGTGAAAAAGCAAGCTAACTGCTTAAACCGCTTGCACCGCTTGCAGTATGTGTGTGTCTGTATGTATACACACTATTAGGCAAGTATGAATGGATGTCAGAACTGGGTTCAGGGTATCTCCTAGTCGGGCAGTCCCGACTAGAGCACTCTTTCTTGTTTAATTTAAATACACCGATATATTTTACTTTCGAAATATGTCATTTTAATTTCACATTTAATTTCAAAATTTAAATTGTTCTATAATTTATACTTTTAATCAATTTTCTACTTTCGAATGGTTTTTTAAACTAAAAAGTTTTAAATAAAATGCAAAGTCTGAAAGTCGAATTTCTTTCAAGTTGGACTCTATAGTACATTTTTATTCAGTCTGCTTCAAAGTGTTACGCATTTCATCATAAAATCACAATACCCTCTATGCAAGAGTATAAAGAGTCTGCAGGCTGTCGCAGAATGCTTCATTGCAGAAGGTGTCAACTTGACGACAATATACGCAAAAGCCAAACAAGTGAGTTACATTTTGTGGCATTTAGTGATAAAGTTTGGATACAAAATTCTTTGGCTTCAACTTTCTCCTGTATGTGAATATGTATTCAAACTTGAGCTGATCAACTTTTGTTTGTCTGCAAAAAAGGAATGGTGACTGGAAAAAGGCATATTAAATAGCAGCAGACATCAGGTTTTTGCTCCACATCATTTTCATCATTAGCATCTTTTTTTATTATCATCATCATCATCATCGTCATCCACCTTTGCTGTCAGTTGCATTTACAAAAATTATGAAAATGTTCTCTTAAAATGCCGTTGACACTTTTACTGAAATGCAAAATATGCTTGCGGCGGCTTCTCAAATACGAATAGACAAACAGACAGACAGAGAGGCGGAGAGTGAGTGAGATAGATCAGAGAGAGACAGGTATAAATTTGCACGCCTTTAACGAGAAGTCCAGAGAGTGTGTGTGTGTGTGAGTGTGTGCGTGTGCGAGTGTGTGTGTGTGTGAGTGTGTGTGTATGGGCAGGGCTGTGGCAGTTTGGACAGTTCGCTCATCAGTTGACTGGCAAATGTGTGTAATGCATTTTCGGGGTAAACCTCAGTTTAGTTTTCTATACCACAACTCAGTTTTGATAACACGACTGCACTTGTTAGGGGTTTAAATTTACTGTGCAAAATTCTAGACAAGTAAATAGTTACTTTTGTAAATTAATTAACTATCATTCAAAATGTTGTTATACTGTGTTTGAGTTTCATAACTTTTCAATTCAATTTAAGCGCCATCAACTCTTGAAATAATTTACTATTGTACTGAAGGACTTAAGAAATATTTCTATTTATATTTGCATAAGTTAAATAACTTAGTTTCAGCATCGACTTTCTGTTGTTAAATATTTCATAAGTTATTCTGTCAATGCATGCAAAAAAAAATTCTACAAAATTGCATTATAAATTCATGACCGTTAATATCAAACCACAGATATATCCTTTTAGGGGGCGGCCACTTCCAACTACATACATACATATGTATGTTCCCTATTGGTTTATCTCTAATTGTTTTATTATCGGTGCTTAGAGGCAATTAGCAATGTGTCTTGTACAGTTGCGAAGCTGCTTTTTTGGTAACTGCCCAAATGTAGCTGCTCGAACTTGGCTTAAAGACATGGCTTTATATGGGCTAATGGCCAGTTGATGTTGCTTGCGGCTGTCTTGAAGTTGTCAGGGAACAAGTTGTGGTTATAGATACATTAGATCCAGTTGGGCTCAAAGTTTGAGTGGCTTAAGGAACAACAAATCGAATATAAAAAGTTAGCCTGTACTGAGTACGAATAAATGTGCATGCTCGCTGAAGAAAATCTATATATAAATATAAAACAAGTGGAAAAGGATTATCTTCGGCGTGCCGAAGATTAAATACTCTTTTCGAACCTTAAAGCAATTTTTACTATTTTTCCGAGACTGCTTATTTAATTCGCAGATATTAATGTCGCATACATATACCCCTACATATAAAATAAAATATATAAAGGTATTCATGTAAACAGGGACGTTTCACTATCCGCAGCTCGTGGACGCGTCCCTTAGCATTCATAAGTGCTACCGAATAGAACAATAAACAAGTTTCAGTTTTTCCAAAAGTCAAAACTACATTACATATGTATACTACAATATACATACCAAATTTTGTGCCTGTTGCTCTTATACCTTTCAAGGATGCTGTCGGAAATTGAATTGTCATAAAACTTAATCTGAACATACGAGAGCTTATATTCAGAATTTTAGATCCATATTTTTTTTCGCGTGGCATTGGTTTTGCCAATGAATTTAAATTTTTCTTTTGAATTATTCTATTTAAGCTACTTTATGTATGAAAAAAAAAATTAGAAACAATTTAGGAAATTGAAAATAAACGAATTTGATTACAGCTATTATATATTTGAAAAGAAGAATAAGAAAAAATGAAAATAAATGACCAGTCGCCGCTGGTCTTGAACCCAGGACCTCTCGCTCACCAGTTCGCAACTTTACCCCTTACGCCACAAGCCGTTTTGATGATCGCTGACAAAATCCCTTGAAGAGCAGACTATCAAAAGCTTTCTTGCGCTTGACTTTGTTTGCTCATATGCACCTGTTTTTTCAAAATAATTAATGACGCATATCTTCGCTGTTTATGACTCAATCGATTTGCGATTTTACCCATTGATGAGTTATAAGGATGTTCAAGTGTACAAGGAAATTTAAGGCAATTGCTTTGAAAACATCGGATTTATGGCCAAAACCGACTTTGAGGTGTATGGCAGCTATAAGATATAGTGGTCCGATCCGGCCGGCTCCGACCAATGTGCTGTCCCCTTGAATAATAAGTGTCTGTGCAAAGTTGCATCGCGATAGCTCAAAAACTGAGGGACTAGTTTGCATACATACAGACAGACAGACAGACAGACAGACAGACAGACAGACGGACATGGCTAGATCAATTTGTTTTGTTTTTATAAGCATATTGGCAGTAACTTTTGGGGGTCTCAGACGCTTCCTTCTATGCGTTACAAACTTCAGGACAAACTTAATATACTATTTTCTTCGAAAAGAGTATAAATATATATCAAATAATCATTTGAAAAACAGAAAATAGACTCTGCAAAGTTGAATAGCATAATTTGATGTAAGAATCCAAAATATATATTTTTATTGAAATTTTAAATATTAACAAAATATACTCAATGAAAACGAATTATTCATTGTGATATTCTCACTTTCTATGCTATTCTCTAGATGTCTGTAGTTCTATATGAATACTTTCGACTTTAGCTTGCCCCAAGTCAGTAGATCCACTCAGTGGATATACTAAACTAATCTCAAGGCAGTCAGGCATGAACATTCGTATATTTTAGTCCTGTGCTCAACTAGCCGCAAAACGTCTCGGCTGTCGCTGCCAGGTAATTGATAATTTCTTTTGTTATTAACATATTGCCGCAAGCAGGCAGGCAAGGAGGTCCTTTTTAGCCGCAACTAAGTAGCTTATTTCACGCCTAAAAGGCAGCCAGCAAACGAGTATCCTGCACGCGGCTTTAAGCAGTCAGGACACGTACGCAGAAGCCAAGCAAACGAAACGCAAAAAACAAGCTAAAATAATCGACTGCTTGCTTAAGTCTTTTCTTTTTCTTTTCGCTTTACTGCTTCTTGTATTTTATCTTGTTTTTTTCTTCTTTTTTTTTGGTATGCGAAGGTCGCTGCTCCTGTCATTTTATGTGATGCAGTGTAAACAAGACTGTTTTGTGAATGAGTATGAACCTGAGAGGGCGAAGTGGAGGGACAGGCGAAGAGCTATGGCGCAGCATTGAGGGCGCTGCGCTCGCTGGTCGCATCATTATGTCAGAACAAAGGACTTGAAACTAAATTGCACTTTAAGCAGCCATTAAACATGGAGCATATGCGGCGTATGTGAAATGTCGCCTGCACTATGTGCTAATTACTTATTTATGTCGCTCAAAATACCCACACAAACACAGCCTGCTATACACTGCCATCAAATGCATTGCATACTTTGCGGCGACCCGCCGGCAAATTTTCTCAACCACTTGAGCAGCTCTCGTCGGTCGTTGGCAGCTTGCAGTTTGCAGTTTTCAGTTGCTAGTTTTTCGGTTTATGCAGTTGCGAGAGTTTACCGTTGTCTGCTCATTGAAACTTGTGCCTGAATTGAATTTGTACCTGTACCGACAGCCATCGATCTGCATCTGTGCATCTCTGCTCACGCTTGCTATCCGTGTCCTGCTCAAGGATAAACTCAATCAGTTCCCAATTGACCGTGTAATGTGGCCCTTTTTGCAGCACTTTGCTTGCGGCTTTCAATGCTTCAGGCTCAAGTTTTGCGGTAGTTACGTGAGCTATTTCATCAAATGCCTGGATTAGCAGTTGAAGTAGCCGAGAAATTAGGATCGATGAACGGAAAGATTGTAAATATATATAAATATACATACATGTACTTTGGAAGCAAATCAAATTTGTATGCATGCATTTATTTGCGAATTTCCTTATTCTTTATTTTAAAATATGCAAATAAAATGCAATAAAACTATCTTATCTTTTATTATTTTTTGTTGTTTACTATTAGTTTATAAAATGTGATTAACTTATATTATTTGAACATTTTATTTAATGTACTTTTTATTTAATTTATTTTATACATTTATTGTTATTATTATTTACCAACACAATTTTATTGAAGAAACTAAGCCTTTGGAAAGTTTATATAGCCAGCTTCAGACTTTAAATATACATCATAACTTATTTTTAATGGCAAATTATATTTTCTAGCAAATAGATAATATTATTTAGGTAATGAATAATTGAATAGTAACCATTGCATTTTATTAATTTACAATCAATTCTTAAAGTGTGCAGAATTTGTTGCATGCTTCTCTTTGGGTGGCGATTAAAGCAGCTCAATTGTCATAATATATGTTAATTAAAGCTGATTCGATGGCCCCAATCCCTCCATTTTAATAAGTGACGAAATTCAACTGAGGCGCACAGCCAAGTAATATTATCGAAATCATCGACGAAATGTGGCCCGAAATGCATACGCGAATCTCAGACAAGGACATCAGCGGCTTAAGCGAGGCGAGTGCACAAGTGACTGTGTGAGTGCGAAAGTTCTCGAGTGAATGGTTTGCCAGTTGTCGGATGCATGGCAGAGCGGCTCATCGATGAATTGTGGAAAAACATACAACGGATGTATGGCGACTTAATGCCGAAGCGGCCGAAACTGGCACTGATGTGGAGCAACCTTTCAGAACGACGATTCAATCATGCAATTAACATTGACGTTAATTTGCTGGCCGTTAAGCTTCTCCGTTGGCCGCATGGCCCACATGGCGTATACTTCATTTGGCAAAAGTAAAGAAGTATATTAAAAGCATTTGGATCCGAAAATATTTTGCTCGCCAGCCATGTGCAAAATATCGCTTCTGATTTCCCCACAGGCTGTTGGCGAGTAATTAATACGGCTGTCACAAATATGAATATGATTATAGCATTTAAATGCCAATGCCATCAGCCATTCGAAATCGATGCGTATAGAACTACTAGTGAATGCATTTCCAACAACTAATTGAAAATCAGGAGCTCGGGGGAAAATGCGACAATGCCAGAACAGAAATTGAATGGTAAAGGTACATTTCTATATATAAATATATATATTGCACTATACATCAATTTCATCTTCAAGCTCCGAAAACTGCAAATATAATTCTTAGAAATTGTATATAGTAATTATTAGGACATTAAACAACTTTGTTCTCTAACTCTCCCATCAAACACAAAAAAGTTGTCTTAGTTTTACAGAATTTACAGTATTCATTTGTTATTAATATTAGACTTTCGACGGTGTTTTTTGAAATTTGTTTTCAAATCAAGTTTATTTGCTCGTATGTCACATTTTTACAGTGATTACCAAATATTCTCACTATTTTCGAGTGCATACAAAACTAAAAAGTATCTGACAAATCTCTGAAAGCATTTTTGGTTACATTTATTTTTGTGTGTGTGTGTGGGGCGTTTTTGGTTTGTTAGCTTCAAAGTCAATTAGTGTAATTAATTTGACTTCACGCGACCCTTACACAGCGCACTGAGCCCATTTATCAGCAAATGTAAAAAGCGGGCATCCGAAAAAATTGCAATCCTTTACATACCACGTTTTTTCCTCTCTCTCTCTCTCTCTCTCTCTCTCTGTCTCTCTCTTTCTGCCTGTGTGTGGAAAAACTTCAAAAGCCACAAAAATGTTGGCACTCCTCCACTGATTGCATAGTCCTCTAGTATTTTTCTGTTGCATTTTTTTTAGTTTAGCCTGTGATTTCAATCAAATGTGCTGCAAAAGTTGAAGTTGTTCGAATTTTGCAGCCAATTTAAATCCAGCATTGCGCATACGCCCTGTGTACCTTTTTTGTTAATGTGTGCGTGTGTGTATGTGTGTGCAAAGTCACTTTAAGATGCTGACATTTTGCAGCTCTTCAGTTGATTTACCTGCTCTTCAGGTAGCACTACTCTGAGCCACTGTCAGCCAAGCACCAATAAGTGGATTAGCTTTTAAGTTGAATGGCTTACGGACGGATTGTCTGAGAGGGGTGCATGCGATGGGTGGGGCAGGTGGTGGTGGGGCAAGGAGGAGGAACATTCAACACACCGCATGCGGTAAAAATAAGCCAAAGCCAAAACCCGCCAGCGGCAACGACACGCATTAAATGCCAGCCAAACAGAAGTTGTCCACTTCCACGGCTAGACGGACTAGTTGGTGGCAGGTGGATGAGGGGATGAGGGGATGAAGTGGGGCTAGGTGTACAGCAGAGTGTTGGCGGATTCGCATTCGCATTCGCACTTGTTAAGCCCCGTTAAGCGTCAAATGTGTCGCGGCTAATGTGTGTTTTATTGGATTTATTGTTTCACGCCAACTTGGCGGATAAAGTCGGGAAGCAAAACATATACTCCGAAAGTTGCCCACTTCCAACATTTGACTAAGTCAGACTTTGGTTGTAGTTTTTAATTTGCTTATTAAGAGGCAGACAGCGAATGAAGTTCTTAAATTACTTCCCGTTTCGTGGCTCTTCGTATTGTTTGTCTGATTTGCTCAATAAATTATGCAAATTAGTGGAGGTCCGCTTGATTTGATGCTTTGCAGACCGTAAATATTCAAAATAGGGTGCTCAAGATGACAGCTGAAAGATGACGACTCGTCATACAAGTCCACAGTCTGTCTCCATCGCTATAATTAAAGCTGTTTGCTCAACGAGAGCCCTTAATAAGGAAATTCAATTAAATTGTTGAACTGTCCAAGATTTGCATATGGACTCTTGAACTTTGATTTGGAGAAAGAAGAGTTTGTTTCCGGTGTGCAGCAGATTAAAGACACTGTTGATTGATTTTTTGACATTTTTATAAGAAGTCAGAGTCAGTTTTCGAATAAAAACACAATTAATGAATCTAATAATTATATAATTTTAAAATACATTTAAAAGCTGTAATAAAGACTTAAATTGCGAATAAAAACATGAGGATGGGTGTTTCTATTCGCAACAAAAAATTATCAATAAATTAATTAAATTTTAAAAATTCTGTTATTTTAATATACAATTTAAAATTCTGTTATTTAAATAGATAATTAAGAAGTAGAAATAAAAGCAAGACTTCAAGCTAACAGAATAGTTTATAAGTATGAAGAGAGAAAGACCAGAATAAACTTTTTATTCAGATAAAAAATGTTTACATATTTCGAGCAAATATCAAATAAAAAGTTTCTTATTATATATTTATATATTCTGATTGAAAATATATATCCCTGCACGGACACACAGTTTAAGAAACTTACACTTTTACTTTAAATAGAAAAGATTTCATTTATATATATAGTATTCTTAAAGTGTCTTCTTTCATCTAATAAACACAAAAACCATGCAAATGTTTCGTTTAAAAGCGAAAATACTTTTTCACTTTCCCAAATGACAACGCATTCAATATGCCAAGAGCATCGATAAGCTGAGCTCTGCTTTGTGCTTAGCATTTCATTATGCAGTCTCACAGTCTAATTGCAACGGAGCAGAGAATCCAAATTGGCACAAACATAAATACTTAATGCGCAAACCCAACCAACCAACCAACCAATTCTGCCACCCATTTCGCCTGCTGGGACTCTGCTCTACTCGGCTGCTAGTTGAATGCGAGCCAAAGGAGGAGCAAAAAACCCAACAAAAATTAAGCATCTTAAAAATTTCATAATTTGTCTTGTCATTAAGCGTAACTGGGGCTGAGTTGGCACCACCGAATTTTGTGGAAACGATGGCAAAACTGAACTGAACTGCACTGCCAACTGCAAACTGCCAACTGCTGAATGCGGCAGCCCAGAGAAAAAGAGAGAGAGACAATTTCTGTCACTCGTAAATTTTCATGGCGGCAACGAGCCGCCGTCGCATCCTTATTCCTTGATATGTTGCCAAGTGGCAGTCATTGGCTTTGGAGTTGGCTTTTGGATTTAGCTTAACAATTCGCAGATTTACTGCGAATAAGCGAACACAGAAAACCGCGTCACACAATTTATGCATGTCGCAAATTTGAACTTCTTTTTTTCATCTGCACCCAGTCTCAATGGCGCCACCAAATGACACGAATGACGCAATTTTTCCGAGCTGCAATCGACAGGACAAATTAAAGAGGATACGAGAGCTCAAACTTTGTAATCTGTAGTTACATCATGGTACAACAAATTAGAAAGTCAGAAATTGAAATTCATATTTAGATGTATTTTTTCTCCTATTTAATATCGATCTTATATAAAGTTAAGACATAAGGGAAGCAAATTTCTTCGTAAAAATCGAAATGTTCGTAGTTACAATTTCAGGTTTATTTTTTCAAATGTTGGACCCATGTTTTAATTTTTTATTAATATCCCCAGAAATTTTAACTTTATATCTTTTATTTCATATTTTAAATTTTATTTAAATGTTTTATATACTTTTAAATGTCTTATAATTTTATATAAATTGTTTTGTGTCGACTGTCAATAGTCGAAAATAAGTAAATAAATAAAAAACAATTTTTCTTTTTTTTAAGGCTATTATTTAACACATCGTCATGTTTTAAATATCATTTATTTTTTTTAAATGAAAGATAATTATGTTTATAAAATACTTACTTAGTTTTAATTTTGAATATGAAACATTTCAATAGTAATTTAAATTATATTATTAGCTATATATTTATAAAATAATGTTTTGGGTTAGAAAATATGTCAAATATATACAGAATTTAAATATTTTATATTAACAAAACAATTAATATATTTAGAGAATTGTACTTGTTAATAAGGTCTCAAGATATATATTCTTTAAGCTCATTTGTTATACATATAATATTTCTATTACACCTATGTCCAATATGAAAGTAACATTATTATTAAATGCACAAAGTAAACAGTGTTAATTAATGAGGTTTTAGCTGGAAAATCAGATTGATTAATAAACTCCACTCCGTGCTTATTGATTGACCCAGCTGGGAGGCCCCAAGAGCAGCCGAGCGTTGTGTTGATTTATGCGCTATGTTCTCAAATAATTTAGTAGGCAAGGCCACAGGGCGAAATGAGTGCTTTCATCATGTTTTAAATGCGCCCGATGAACTGAGCTCAACATTTTCCGACTTGCGCTTAAATTATGCAAGTTAATTTGCAGCTGGCTGCAAAATGATGACAAGAAATTCCCGCACACACAGTCCAGCAACTGAGGGCTTCTGGCCAACAAGAGTTATTTCCCGCAGACCGGAAGTGAAGTCGACATAAATTGTGGCTAGAACTGACGCCTGCCACCCAGCCCCGCCTCCCCGCCCTGCCACGCCTCCCCGCCCCGCCAGCGCCCCTTTGCCTGTTGTTGCTTTGGCAGCTGAACCCTGGTTTATTTGATACAAACAGCAGCCTTTGAGCAGGGTGCGGAAGTTGGCTGGGCAACTTGGGCGGTGTCCCCTCTGGCTGTTGGCTGTTAGCTGTGAGCTGTTGGACTGGCGGAGTGGCGGACTGGTGGAAAAGCTCCTCTGCATTTTCCTGCAGAAATTCAGATTGTTTGCTGTCGACAACTCAGGCTCGTGTTTGTTTTTTCCAACTATGCGTCAATGCGCATTCGAAGTGGGGGGCAAATGAGCTGAGTTGGAGCCAACGATGTCGTTATGGCCTCAATAGATTAACGCATTTATTTATGAGGAACAGTGAGTGTCAAGAGTATGTGCATGCGTGCCGTCTATACCGAAGGCACACTGGAGACCAGCGTGAGATTAGAGCCTTACACTTAAATAATTATAAACTAGTCAAAAAAAATTATAAAATAACAAAATTATTTTGGATTATAATGAGCACAAGTGGGGAAGGAATATCTTTTGGCGTACCTAGGATCTTATTTCACAATTTCACAAACTTATATTGGGGGGTGGTATCCAAATATGTGAAATATTTGTTACATGTGTATGCTATTCGAGATCATACATGCCAAATTTGGGGCCTCCAGCTCTTATAACTTTAAAGTTATGTCTCAAAAACGCTAGTCTGAAATCGAAATTTATCGATAACTTTTCAACGGTACGAGCAAACGATAAAATTAAATAAGCTTCAAGTGTCCCGGGATTACGAGAACTTTTATTCCAAATATGAAGTCTCTAGCTCTTGTAGTCTCTGATATCCGCGTGTTCATACAGACAGACGGACAAACAGACGGACAGACAGACGGACATGGCTAGATCGACTCGGCTGTTGATACTTATCAATAATATATATACTTTATATGCTCGGAGATGCTTCCTTATGCCTGTTACATACTTTTGCACAAAACCATAATACCCTTTTTACCCATTTTTAATGGGTTCAGGGTATAAAAATCTTAATGAGCTGCACTTTACCATTTACACCACCGAAATGTTTTTAAAATCGCTGAAAAACTCGATTAGAGTGAAGTCAGTTGAAAACTTACTTGCCCTTCTCTTTATTTGCTGTAAAATCGAAAACATCCAAACAATTTAATATACGCCTATATAGTAGCTGACTTCCTTTGTTTTTCCAGCTCTCTTTTATCACCCACAACAAACAAAGCCACTCAAGGCAAACTTAACTCATACGCAGAAAAATCGTTGATCAAGTGAAAGGGCTGCAGGCGATCCTTGAGGACTTTGGCAGTTGTGGTCAGGACGCCGTCAGAGCCAGATCAGGAGTAAAACAATATTTAATTAGCATGAGAAAAGGAAGGAACCTAGCTACTTCAGTCGTTGCTCCTTGCAATTAATTGTCCTTTCGCCTGTGTAATAGTGTCAGGTGCAATGAGAAGGCAACAACCCAAAAATCGAAAGCAGATATCGCCGCTCAGAAATTGTGTCATGTCAAGAATTTAAAAGTTTTTGGTGCTCTCACATGTTTTTTGATAATGAAATGGGTAACTTCTGGGCGGACTTGAGTTGTTTTCGCTTTTTCTCTCTGTCGCACAAACAAACTTGTTGTTGTCATGTTTTGTTATTTGTCTGTGGTCGCTTTCATTTCATTTACAGTTACAGTTGAAGTGGCAACAACAGAGACAAGCGGACAGACAGACGGACAGACAGACGGACACCAAAAGCCGAGCCGAACGAGGCCTGCATGAGAGCTGCTTGATTTCCCCAGGTGCCAAATGGGTAACCACTCATCCCAGCACCACCACCCAGACCACCCACATAGCCCACCCACTAAACGCCCACATGAGCCCGCATTTTGTATTTTCATATTTTCATGCCTGACCATTTGCCACTGTCTTCCGGGCCTTGACAAGTGGAAGTGGCTCCTAGTCCTAGTCCTCGTCCCAGTCCTAGTCCAGAGTTACGGGTAGGGGTTTTCATAAAATGCATGCGGCTGATTTGGATGGGTCTTGGGCTTATTTGTGGTTGCCCAGATGCACATACATAGATACGGAGACTGTAACTGCATATAGAGCTTGTGTTTCTGATATACTTTGCAGTTTGTTGCTGCTGCTGTTGCTTTTGCTGCTTGCTTTTGCAACCTGCAATTCCTTGTTACCACAATCGAGTTTTGTTTATGGCATGAACACTTTATGAATAATTTCATAACAGATCTACACACACACCACACACACACACACCACACACAACACGCACACCCTGCCATTGCCAATTGTATCTTATGAGTTTCCACAGATGTTGCGAATTTTGTTACCACAAGCTGTGGATGTGGGCTGGTAAATAGCAACTTTTGAGCATTTTGTGCACTTTAATGAATTTCTTTAGTTAGCTAATGGCAGCTGTTGGTTGTTGTGTCTAGAATACAACCAGTCGTTAGGCTAACAATATACAAATATATTCGATTTTAAATAAATATTTAAAAGCATGTTTCTGTTGCTGTCGTTTGAAAATCAATTTATAATTTATTTTAATTCCTTTTGTTACTTCCTACAATTGCTTTTTTTTGACAAGCAATATAAATTAATGTATCAATTACTATTATTCATTTGCTATAACTGTTAATATTAACTAAAAAGTGATGACCCAAATTCGAAAAATTATTATGCCTAAAAAGTTACATATCTATAGTGTAAATGTTTCTAAACTAAACACTATATTCAAATTATATTTGTATGATCATTATTATTATATTATATTTCTAAGGCCAACGATATTAATATTTAGCTTTTAGCTAATTAATAAGCGAAAAAATATTCTATATATTGCATTTAAATGTATTTAGTATATACATATACTAAATTGTAATGCAAGAATAATTGATTGAGTTAAGAAAACTTTAAATTTAATTATTTCTTAAATATTAATAATAATATGGATTTAATCTTAACAATATCTAAATATTATATTTACATAAATGTGGATTACATATGTGAAAGCCATAAATTTTAGTTAGGCGATAAATTGTGTTATTTATTGAATTGATACTTACTTGTAATAAAGGACTTTTTAGATTCTTCAAGTTTACTTTGAATTTTTCTTTTATTTATGCAAAACTTTAAGCTCTTATTGGCCCTTTTCAACATTGATTTTCAACAAAATGCAGGAAACTGCAAGGACTACAAGTCTGTTGACATATACATATACACATATATATAGATGTATATATGTATATATGTATGTATATAGAATGTCTGTGTATGCAGCATTGCGTCGCATTGGCTTTTCCTCAGTGGCAGTCGCCACGTTTTCATTTTTTAATTAAATTGCTCTTGCCAGGCAGGCAGTCAGGCAGGCAAAAGACATACGGAATTTTTGGAGCCTCGTGGACTTTGTGTGGTAAATTTACTATGTAATTTCCGCCGGTGACGCAAGGGGCGTGCCTCCGCCTCCGCCGTCCCCTAGGACGACAGCGACTTATTTGCGCAGCGCCACACACTTGAATTTTAATAGAAGATGCGGCACCCAAAACTGTGGCTCATTAAGTCATAACTCATGACTGCTGCAGGTTGCAGGTTGCAGGTTGCTGGTTGCTGGTTGCCGGCCAGACTTTAAAAATAATCAACCTAAAGGCCAACCGAAAGACATGCACATACTTACAATATAAAGTATAAAATCTGGCATGCGCCATGGAATGCGCTCTCAACAAGTTACAAATCTCACGGCTACGTGCCCAAAAGGTCCCTGACAGCGGCCAGGAGTACTAGGAGCTGGGTATTGGGTACTGACTGGGGCACTCATTGTTATGTTTGTCGCGTAGATCTGATCAATGACCTACGTGCCGCTGGCAGCGCCTGGGCTATTGAGATGTACCATTAGGTTTCAATAGCTAGCTAGCTGGGCGGAAATTGTGGCAAATTGATTGAACTAAATGGGCAAATATCAGTCGCCAAATTGGCTGTGACAATGAGCAAGGCCTCCTCCTCCTCCCAGCTCTGCACCCCTCCGCCTCTGCCTCTGCCCCAGCCAACATGCCTGCCCCTAACAAGCTGTGAGCTCGCTGGCAGCAAGCAGAACGCACTTGCAGCTAGACATGTTCTCTATATGTCAGTCTCAAGTGCCGCAGCCAGACGACAACATACGACGCAGGCACTCGAGTTATTCCACCTTTATTGCTGCAGTTCTTCTTCTGCTACTGCTTGTTGTTGCTGTTGTTGTTGTGGTGGCTGTCGTTGCGCGTCTGTTCTTAAAGCTGACACAGCCACAAATGTCAGCAAAGCTTCAATATGCAAAGCGAAAAAAACAAGTAAAAGTGACCGACTAGGAGATACCCTTAACCAGTCCTTACAATCATTCATACTTACCAGCAGTGTACATACATACAACAACACACACAGACTGCAAGCAGTGCAAGCAGTTTAAGCATTTAGCTAGAGTCACCAAATTTGAAATTTAGATTGGTGCTAAGATATCCTATTCCCAATGATATAATAGCTACAAAAGAGGTAAAAACTTTGTCTTTGCCTTGTTATAAATAAATACAAATTATAATTAAAATAATAAAGTTACACTTTGTTTTCACTTTAGTTTTATATTCAAAATTCAATTTTTGTATTAAAAATCTTTTATTTATTTTAATAATAAATTATTTTAATGTTTAATCCTCTGTATTTTTCTGTGCCAACAGTTTTTTTAGTCGACATAAAATATTTATTTATTGTTGGGTGGTATGACAAAAATATTCTGTGTTAGAAAAAAACCAAAATTGGTCTCATATATTATGGAGATTATTAAAAATACTTTCTTTTCTTTTGTTTTTGATAATGGAAGGCATTAAAAACTGCCGTCCACAGGCAAGTTGCATTTGAGCTAATAACCCCATAGCAGTGGGAAGATGCGGGTATGGATTTAAAGTTTATGCCTTAAATATTGCTTAAGAAGCTAGCCATAAATATAAATTAAGTTTGGTAACCATCTTTCAAATTTAGATTTATATGAGGCATGTATTTGCAATATTTTGATGATTTGTAGCATGAGCTGAAAGATATACAATAAAATTAAATTTAATATATATATATATATATTGTGTCCTTTGTCAGGGATATCAGCAGTAGTCTGATATGATAAGAGATGGAAGTGCATAGCATGTTGTTCGTTTGCAAGGCAATATTCCCCATTTCGAGTTCTCCCAAACAGAATACTCATCAATTGGGGGCTGGGTCTGCCAACGACAGAAATTGCTGCCCAGGTCAATGCCGGAATCAAAAAGCAGGCGCGTTAATATAGTCAAATGAAGTCCAATGGAACTGAAGAGATTTTCAATGAGTGTAAAAGAAGGAGGAGGATGTGGGGGTTAGGATTGGTGGTTGGGAACGTGATAAGTCAAAGTAAAGCGAACGAAGATTGATTCGAGTTGTGAACAGCTTTGTCCAGTTTTGAATGCACTTCGCCCCATTTTGCTTTGGCCAATTAATCAAAGGGCAAAATATACTCGGATTTTCTGGTATTGATTAATTGGCTCTAGTGCCAAATGCAATTAGTGCTTAATAAATTAGTTAAGAAAAGTTAAGCACGCCTAAAACTTGAAATCCAAGATGCCCGATAATGAGATGCTCTTTCGCTTATTGCTTTCAACATCGTATAGTGGGTAATTTGAAAGTTCAATTAAATTCAGCACTTGTGTTGAGTCAAAGGATTAAATAGAGCAAGTCACAAAAGGATGATTAGTAAAATTATAAAATGCATTTACTTTAAACTCTTTCTACATATACTGTAATCTACTTGTAATAAATATTTCTAGCTAGTTGTTCTTCCTATTGGGAAGTTAAAAAGGTCTACTGTTGATTTAATAGTCGTTTATGTCAATCTATTAATTAAGTTGCCAAGCTGCAACTAAATATTGAGTAATAATACATTAAATGAGCGAAATCTAGGTATCTATTATAATAAAATATAGATCTAAATAATTTAAGAAATATTTTAAATATATGTAACATTTACAGTCGACTGTTAAAACTACAGTCAAATACTTAATCACTCAAATAGGCATAGAAAAGCAGATTTCCCTATAAAGGTCAATTCCGTTGTATTTCAATAGCTATTTAAAAATCATATTTTTAGTTTTTAAAATAAATTAAAATGTTACCTTATTTATATATATTCTTGGCTAGCATATTCTGATCGAAATCAGAGAATTGCAATATTATATATAATTACTATATTATGAGAGTAAACTTAAAGGAATTAGCCTCAGCTCTAAAAATGAAAGAAACAAAGAAAAATGTTGGGATTATAATGTTTTCTATAGAATATGTAATAATTGTATTACTTGAAAACGAAATTATTATATCTAGAATACAAAGTTTAAATAAAGATCACCTCACGCTAATGTCAAACCCCAACTAATCAGCACATTATCCAGCTTATAATTAATCAACAAGCACTCAAGACTCGCAACGCTTAACCCAAAAGTCCGTTTTTGGCCAAGACAAGTCAATCAATTGCCGGATCTGATCAATGGGTCAGTTGGGGCTGAGAGGCTAAGCCGATGCGTTACCTTCGTCCTTTGCCATAACTCAGTTGTTTCCAGCCAGCGCTGAGCTCTGCTCTAGATACTGTTTGAGGTCCCTTGGACTGCCCCGACTGGCGTCAAAACTCTTTTTGTTTAGCGTTCGCTTTCTGGCTTGTCAAGTGCTTGCTTGCTGGCTTGCCTTTGATTCTGGCCGTTGGATTGGGTCTGGTTTTTGTGCTCCTTTGGGCCTGCCTCAAGTGGATTTATTGTTTCGACTGGCAAATACAAATAGCGTATAGCAGCTCGCTGGCTCTGCCACATCAATTCAGTCTTTTTGCCCAGCCTGTCATGTACAATATTCGCCGCCTGTTAACAATAGTCGTCAGTGTTGCCAGGGTGCCTCAAAACGAGGAGGACATCACACACACACACACACACACTGTTCATCACTTCAATTTCGATGGGCCGACATATTTGTTATTGTTGCCGTTAATGTTCTGCTGACATGGGCATATAGTACATGAATACAGTATGGCCGAATGCTGTGGCTAGAAAACTCAAACTGTGCCAGTTCTTTGCTCATCGCACACACACACACACACACACACACATTTGCCAGCCTGTGCACACATTTTCATCCCAGTCTATTGACATAACTTGTGGCATGTGGAAAAGGACGATGTGTGAGAATGCTTTTGTCTTTAAGTTGGTCGCCTGGCGTCTGCCTTTGCCCTTTTCCAACCATCCATATATTTGCTTGATCCCTGACTAGGAATACTTTTGCATATGACACTCGCCGTCGTTGTTTGATTGAACAACATAGACTTCAATATAAAAACACATATTGCTCTCAACTGGCGCATTGTTAACGATTCAAAATAGTTGCCTGAAGTGAACCAATTGTCAGCTGTCATTCGCATTTCGAATTCTATGGTATCAAAGACACATTGCAAATAAAATAAGTAAGAATACGAACAGAGTGCGAGAGAGAGAGAGAGAGAGAGAGAAAGCAGTTTTGCTTCGAGAGTCACGCTCGCTTTTATCCCATTCTCTGCGACTCTCACTCACACTTTTCTGCCTTTCTTTTTCCATTTTCAATAACTCACACTTACTGAATATTTTCATGGTAAAAGAATTGCTATAAAATCTGTTTGGTTCTTGCTATTTTACAGCTTCTTTGTGTCTACTATTTGCACTCTATTTATTTTTTCTGTCAGCATAAATGCAATAGTTTTAAATACTTGCAATCATACATCAGCTTTGATTTATATTTATGAATAGATTTAATGTATATAACTACTATGGTCTCAATCATATATATTTCGTTTTAATTTTAAAATTTAACAACATTTAATTTTTGATATATCATCGAAAAGCAAGTAAGATTCTTCCAATCATAAAAAAAAAATCTAGGAGCTACACTCTTGAAAAACTTATAATTTGTCAGATAATATTACTATCTATATTTAATTGAAAAACGATTTTTTTTGTATTTACAACAATGTTCAAGTCATTTCGAGCCGTATAATTTTTAATAGAATATTCGACATTTTTGCATGTTTATCATACATGCAAAAATATGGCCATTTTGATATTCGAATATTGTCCGATTGACGATATCATATTGTACAAACATCATATTGAACATACAACAGATTAATTGCTTTTAATAAAGATTTGTATTTATTTAGATGCTCTCGAGTTTCAAGCAAACATAATTATAATCTTATCTAAATATTTTGATAAACGTCAATTCATGTGCGATTTGTTACCTAATTACCGAGATACCACGAATGACCGTTCGTTAGTAGGGGGCTTGGGGTTGGGGGTTGGGGGTCGGGAGGGTTGGTGGCACCCCCAAAGCGAAAGCGAAACTTCTTCCCCTAATTGGATGACAGAACGAAACGGCGTGTCAGAAATGCGCAACGGGCATGCGAAGGCCGTCGGGGAAAATCGCGTGACGCTCTGCGGCAAGTGGGCAGAGTAGGGTGGGGAGGTGGTGAGATGGGAGATGGGAGATGGGTGGTGGGCGGTGGGCGGTGGGATGGGGGAGTGGTTCAGTGCCGCATGGGTTTTATGGCACTTTGAGGCACTAGCCAAATGACCCAGACGCTGGCCAACATGCGATGCGGCGCTGCAAGTGGCCGGCAAAACACTTTTGTCGAGACCAGCACACGCTCAACCATCCATTCCACTGTGCACAGTGTCCCCCATTCGTCGTCAAGTTTTTAAGTGCTCCATAAAAAAAAAAGAAGAGAGACAGCAAAACGGCGGAAGAAAATGTTCCGACAACGTTGACAACTTCAACATGCGTTGCCCGACTTGTTATGTAATTAAGCATTTCTTTATTGGTTTATAATGAGCATTTGATCACGGGTCGAGCAGGCGCCGCATAATCAATGCTAACGTTATCACCGCCTTTTACGACTGGCCAACACACTCGACTGTTGCATTGCATCTCTCTCGCTCTCTCTCTCTCTTTCTCTCTCTGTCTCTGTCTCTCTCTCTCTCGCTCTCTCTGTGTTGAGTGTTACTTTTATGACCTAGGAGAGTGCATGTGGAAAATGTATCTGAGTTATGGGTTTACTGCTCGCATTGCTTGAATTTGTGTGCCCCTATAAAAATGCTTGAATGGCAGCATTGCGATGTGTAAATGTGTGTAGCAGGTAGTTCCACACATTTGCGACTACATAAAGTATATATTTATGCGTAAGTATCAGTAAATTGGGTAGGTTTAATCTATATATATACTACAGTTGCCAGTTTCCAATCGAACAATTTAATAAAAACAATTTTCAAACACATATTAAAATATTTGTTACACTCAATTCCAAATAAGTTGATCGGTTTTTAGCAAGAGTGAAGAGCATTTAGAAGTCACGCACTCACACAAGTTTCAAAGCATCTTTTTTGAAAACCATTTTATAAAATAAATAATAAATGGCAGTTGGACAAATCAGTTATATAAATTGCAGAAAACTTAAAATTTATAATGTATTGTACAGTAAAAAAATTTATATAAGGAATGTTAATTATCTATTGGTTTTTAAATTGAAAAAATTGTCTAACATTTCGTGCACAATAACTGAGGAAAAAAAGAAAAAAAACCCAATCAGACCAGAAATACTATAAATAAATATATATTATAATATTTATATTATCAATCATCATACTTAATTATTAAAAACAATTTGTATGTAACCCATTAGTCTGATATAACGATGCGTTATTTGTTGACGGAATACCTTAACTAAATTAAATTTCTTATTAAAACGAAATTTATGAATCATTATAAAATTTATCCCACTTCTAGAATGAAATTCAAACACAAGACGCCGTTTTTCATTTGCTTCAATGACAATGTTCATAAATACTTTTCCGTTCAAATGCCTCGCCCAAAACGGCAAATGCCAACAGTTCAATACACGCCCAGGGCAATAGAACCATCAGGTCTAATTAGCCAGTCATAACGAATAAGAACAAAGTGAGGGTAAACTTCCAGTTAAATAGGAGCAAAGATAAAAGCTGCCAATAGTGGATAAGGAAAGCCAAGAGTTCAATTGAAGGCAGACAATTAGAGTGTCAGAAGTGCGGGTGCAAACTTTTGCTTGGGCTTGTCAGGTGTGTTTTGCAGTCGCGACATTATTAACACGTGACTGCAAATTTTTAATTGCCTAATTTAATTGTGCGGGGGTGCAGGTGGTGCAGGTGGTGCTGGCGGTGTCCACAGCGGAGGCTTGGCTTTAGTCATTAAAATAAGAATGATAATGGCAATAACAATAACAATAAAACTGTCCCCGACTGAAATAAGCTCGTAAAGCTTGAAACAATCGCAGTGAAAGTAGCGACACAAAAGCAACAGCGGCAGCAACCACTAGAAAAGCCAGCATCCACAAGCTGCAGCTAAGGTAAAGTCATAAAAAGTTAAACATTGCGCATACGCCACACTGGCACATTTTTTTCGGGTTATTTTTTATATTTTATTCTTTTTTATTTTATTTGCTTTCATTATTATTTTTTTGCTGCTGCTTGTTGTTCGTGTGGTCCATAATAAAGTTGTAAAATGCAACTATGTATACATTTATTAGCCGAGAATGTTTATCAAAGTGTGGCGTGAATATTTTTGCTTCATTTTGTTGTAAGGTTTTTAAAAGCATTCGCTTTGTGGAAATTGTTGTGGAGTTTGCTTCAACTGGTTGCCGAGTAGAGTATTTTTTTATCGGTGATGAAAACAATAAAAGTTTACGAGTTTTATTAACAAATGGTGTTAGATTTCATGTATTTATTCAAAATATTTTAATTTGTGATGAGTATTATTGAAAAAGTTTACAAATAATGGAAAAAGCAAGACTACATTTCCATTAATTTTGGTAAAGTAACAGAAACCTTCCTACTAATTACATAGAAAATATAAAAGTTTATTAAACTGAGATAAAAACTTTAATTAAACATGAGTTTAGTTATTCTGTTAGTTGCATAGTTTTTTGGTTAAGCTTTTTAAACGTTCAATATATGCTTTTTGGATTAGCCTGCTCAGCGAAATAAATGTTTCATTTAATTTTCTACTGTCAATCGAACGATTACAAATTTTCAAGCACTTAAATTTTCAATTATACGATTCACATTCACGCAACTTTTTTATTGACACTGAAATCTCATATTTCGCATCATGTTTTTGCGCACATTCATCGCGTGACACTTGTTAAGTTAGTGTCAGCTGCCTTTTACATTTTATCTGCCACTTCACACATATGGGGTCACATTAATTGCGTATCGCACACACAGGATAGTCGCAAGGACACGTGAAAGAAGTGAGAGAAAAAATTGAAGTACTTCAAGACGTTGCAGAGGGAACTAAACTTGTCTGGCAGGTGCTTGAGCAAACGCCGATATGCTATACATGTGTGTATATGTATCTGTATATGTATCTGTATATGTGAGTCAAAGCCGAAAGTTCTTGTAAACAGCAGTGGGGGAGGCGGGGCGGCGTGGGCGTGGGTGTGGGCGTGGCAGCGCCCATACAGTGTTGCGTATACAAAAGTAAAAGTAGTGCTCAAGTGCTCCACACTTCCTTGCAATGCGACAAAGTGTAAGAAGACAGCAAAAGCAAAAGCAGCGGCAGCAGCAGCAATAGCAACACACAACAAACAACAAGCAACAACGACAATCTGCAGGCAAAAACAAAAAGTTGCAAGTCACCAACAAAGTGGGCCACAAAACAACCCAATACAAAAAATAAAAGTTCACTCGAGCTGCCAGCAAAACTAAAAGCGGCGAACATTTCTCTTTGGGCTCTGGCGACTGAAAAAACAAAAACAAAAAACAAAAAGCACACAAACGAACACATACACTTATGCATAAACAGGAGACTTGAAGTGAGCATACAAAGGACAAAAATTAAAATAAAAATTCACATAATGCCAGCATATAACGATATGACAGTTGAGCAATACTAAAATGAAATACAAGTTTGTATTGCATCGGGTGTTGTGTTTATTCTAAGGATATCAAATAAGTACATACATATGTTGATTTAATAACAGTACACTGCCGAATATGAAACTAGTATATATGGTAATTCATTAGTTCCTTTGAGGCATAAAACGCATGACGAGTTTATTATTTTAGTTTTTATAAGCGTAGTTTCCTCTTAGCCTCGATATTAAATTATGTACAGATTGCGACTGTTTCCCTTCAAATCGCTTTAATAATAAATTATATAAGATCACTGCCATAATATCTTATGATTAGCTTGCTTCTGGGACAGTCATATGTTTATTAATCTTTACTTTTGCTTCTGAGAATTTCATACAGGCAAATCAAAAGCTACAAAATCAGTATATTTATCTATAATTGTTCATTATAATATTCGTCTCTTACTCTTATTTGCCTGCTGATTTCTTAGTTTTGAGTATATATGAATAAAAGCTGGCACACATAAAATCATTTGCTCACAATCACATATTATGGTATTTAACTGAATTTATATAAATTAACGGATACAAAATGAAACGGTTGCTTATATCGACGTTCAAAATATTGTCGCTCCAGTTTCTTTAGCTTTGAATACAATTTTGTTGTCCTCACATCTTTTGCTTTTATGTATTCTGCCATCTATTGAGTTATTGAATTTAACTAAATCAAATTGGATTAAATCGAATCCTAACTATCCAGTATGAAAGAAACACCATTGTGAACACCATCTTTTATTGAATCTACTTAATGTGATATATAATTAGTTGCGAATAAACTCAAATTTGATTAAAAGGCATTCAGGTTTTCCATCTCAGCCATACTCTTTAAATTTCATGTTTTCTTCATACATATCAAAAGCAGTCTGCTGTGTGTTATGTGCTTGGTTTTGCTTTGCGATTCACAATAAGCATGCTTCACTGTATGTGCACGCTTATATGACTAAAGTATATAAATTTGTGGCAAGGACATAACTTGGTCGTCAACATTCGCAGTGGTATGCAAGTTTGCTCCTTGGCAGCCACTTGCCGTTGACAAATGTCATGCTTATACAGATACGCATACGCACACACTCACACACACACACGCACACACACACACACACACTTTCATACGCACAGACACATATGCAACTACTTAGAAGCAGCAGCACTTGCTGCTTGATCCTTGAGTTTTCATATAAATCTTTGAATAGTGCGCTGCTGCAGCCGCTTGAAACCAATAAAATATCTAAAGTCATGCGAAATACACACACACACACACATAGACACACACACACACATAGTAGACAGCTGCTTTTGTCTGCACTCACACACATGCAGGCATACATAGTTGAAGCTGGGATAACTTAACGGCATTTTATAGTTGAATAGCTGCAATTCATCTCCATTTCCATATCGCAAGATCTCGCTGGCTATCTAATGTGTGTGTGTGTGTGTGTCATTCTGAACTGATTGAAAATAATACTGTATTATACTAAAGAGATAAGAAAATAAAAATAAAATAGCTCGTTTGCAGCTATGTAAGGACTCTCAAAATATAATAGTATTACTATTAAGCAGAAGGAACAAAGATGTATAACAAATCTTTCTAGAAAGCTGAGCAAAGCTACAAAAAATGTGAAATAGCAAATAGTTTGTGTATTTAAATATAAGATTCAATAAAAAGGGCTCTGAAAATATTTATTGTTTTTTGAAGAAAATAGCTTTAATCGGTGTTTAAAAAATTAAATTTATTGTTTAGCTGTCATATTATAATAAACTATATACTTAAAAAAAAATTACCAAGGCGCATTGAGCGCAGCTTTTAGAAATAGGTTTTGCTTTAAATAAAATAAATGAAGTCGAAAAATAACAAAATTAAAAGTTCATCTTTAAACTAAAACTAGAATTAAATATGTAAATTGAATTATAATTGATTGATAAATGACAATTAATAAATCCTTTTAGTATTTCTATCTCAATTTCTGCAAATGTGACTTGTACTTGAATAATATTCTCACAATTCATTGAGTTGAGTGCATTGAATTGAACTCAGGTCCAATGGCCCTTATCCAAATAATATCCCAAAGTCCAATGCCCTGCAGCAAATTGTGCAAAACATAATTCATAAGAAAGAAATCTTTTGCAACAACAAAAAAAAATTTATATGCAGCCAAAAGTTATAATTTAAATTTCATCAAGAAGTGAAAAGTTTTGCAGCACTTCGTTGACTTTTGGCTAGCAAATAATTAAATAACAAAAAATAGCAGCAAACAACAACAAAAATTGGCCAGCTCCCTTGCCCAATTGGTGGCAGCCAAGAAAACTCCGAGAGAGACAGAGAGAGAGAGAGAGAGAGAGAGGGAGAGAGAGAGAGCCCGAAAAACTAAATGCCAAACGGGCCTCAAGTGTATCGCGACAAACAAGCAAACTGCAACTGGCAACTTGCAACTGGCAACAGCAATTGCAATTGCAATTGCAACTGCAACTTTGCAACAATTTCATATGCATTTGTATCCTTTTGTGGCAGCGAGCAATTGGAAAGTGCTCCTCCAGCTGGCTGTGCACTTTTGCCCAAATCTGACCATTGGCATCAGTGGAGCGTCCAAAAAGTTTTTCAATTAAATTTGTTTAGAATTAAACTTGGTGCCCGCCAATTTGGTATCCCTTCTAGAAACTACTACAAGTGGCAGCTAAAGTTCAGTTAACTGTGAATGCAATGGAACAGTTTGACATTCCCTCTTGTTACAATCAGCTTATTATACCCTACAGCAAAGGTATGGAATATGCATAAGTGTTTAGTATATGCAGACAAATAAATCAACTCTTAATTCAATCTTTACATTTCTGAAAAGCTACTCCACACAAGATCTAGCTCAGAGAAACAGAAGAAATAAATACTCTTATATCTATATGTACTTTAGATCCATAAATCCAAAGTCTATTTTACTATTCATTAATGTATTATTGACTTTTTGATATTTCAAAGTATCTCCAATTCGGGCACTCCTGACTTTCTTCTTGCGAACTTGAATTGACATTGAGACATAAATCAGAAGTGAAACTGCTTGGAGTTTGCTGTAAGTCACAAAGGATTATAAGCTATTAAACATTGTGCATTTCTTGGTATGAAAACAATAAATAGAAAAAATTAAATCAATTCAAATAATTGTTTATTTATTATCACAAAGGAATCAATTTAAACGAATATTTACAAGATTTGTACGTACAAGCTTTAATTTTATTAACAAAGGGATCAAGGATATTAACAAAACTCAAGATAGCATATTTCATGAAACTTATTGCCCATTTTGAATTATTATTAAAACAGATTTTTACAGGTAAACAGAACCGAATGAGTATTGCTGAAAATATATTAGTTTCTCACTTGCACGAGCTAAGCTATATCAAAGCGTATTGCACTCTTAACCTGTTCTCTATATTATGCCAAATATGCTTACCTATATCTTATAGTCAAATATTATAAATATTATATATTATATGCTGCTTCTCGATTCGTGCTAAAGCGCATTATAATTAATGCAACCTGTTGTCAGATTTGTGCAATTTAAATTGGCAGGAATTATGTTGGCATTATGTGGACAAGTACGTGAGCAGCATGGGAATGCGTTTGTCAATTGAAAGTTATTATTATATAGGATGAGAATACGGCCTTTTGTATACCCTACATCTGTTGTGTATTCTATTGTGCTGCTCTGTGTTCTCTTAGCCAACTTTGTTAACGTTTTGCGTACAATGTGCGACTGCTTGTTGTTGCTTTTGGCACTGCTTCCTTTGGCTCATTGTTCATTCAGAAATCGACTTGTTGTCGTCACAGTTGTTTACATGTTTGTCTCCTGTTTGCCCCTGTTTGTCTGCCTGTTTGTTCGGGCTTCTTGTACTGTTGGCACTTTTAATTAGTCACCCAATATGCTGCCACACTGTGTTGCACATTTCTATACATATACATATACATATACATATATACAAATACAAATATACATATATATATAGTCGTACACATGTTAACGCTCTTGTCGTACTTACCCATTCCAGCGGAATGAGAATTGTCCTGGTTATCCTGGCATGTTCATGTTCAGCCTCAGCCTGTCTCCCAGCTTTATATCGATGCGTTATATCCTCTTTACATGATTCGTGCAACAAATTGTGTTGTGCACTGCATTAATAAATTATCTATCATTATAGTAACCCGTCCAGGCTTGTCATTAACAATTCCGATTGTATTTTTATATTTCGCGCACATACATGATTGCATTCGTACATATATAGATTGAAACAAACTTACATATATAAATGAAGTTGGCATATTGCAAAAATTTAATTATAATTACTAAATAAATTAAAGTTAAGTAGCAATAATGCAATTAATAATAATATCATAACATTCATACTTGTTGCAGTCCGACGTATCCGACTGCGTAATACTCTGATAGCGATCTTTGGGGATGTCAGTACCAATCCAAATTCGGTGACTCTAGCTTCAAATATGCACGTTTTATCGAAATTTGATAGGCTAATTGTATCTGTGTTCTTTGGGGGAGGTTACGAGTAATATATATTCCAAATATGGTGACCTTAGGTCTAAAACTTGGGTAGATAAAAGTATTTCCAAATATTTGTGCAGGGTGGCTGGTGGCCCTTTTTTGTGGGAGTGGCTCAAAAATCTGGGTTCCAATTTGTTGGGGAAGTCACCGGCAATATACCTATAAAATTGGATGACTCTGGCTTTAAAATTATGGGAAATATTCATGTTCCACAAAACTGGAACACACATGATCTTAAATATACAACAACACGTTTAATAGTCCAAGTTTCAAGAATATAGTACTTGCTCTCATACAGACGGACATATGGACAGCCTGACAAGCATTGCACAAACCTAATATACTATAAATACCATCGGTATCAGAGTATAAAACCTTTTTTAATTGAGCAATTTAAGTATATTTTCGAACGGGTTTTGCGTATCTTAATGATTAAAGGATTCAGTAAAAACAACCGCCTTAACATTAAATAATTATATTTATACTCTTTTCGAAGAAAATAGTATATTAAGTTTGTGCTGAAGTTTGTAACGCATAGAAGGAAGCGTCTGAGACCCCCCAAAAAATAACTGACAGTATGCTTAGAAAAACAAAACAAATTGATCTAGCCATGTCCGTCTGTCTGTCTGTCTGTATGTATGCAAACTAATCCCTCAGTTTTTGAGCTATCGCGATGCTACTTTGCACAGGCACTTATTATTCAAGGGGACAGCACATTGGTCGGCGCCGGCCGGATCGGACCACTATATCTTATAGCTGCCATACAACTCTAAGTCGGTTTTGGCCATAAATCCGATGTTTTCAAAGCAACTGCTTTAAATTTCCTTGTACACTTGAACATCCTTATAACTCATCAATGGGTAAAATTGCAAAACAATTGAGTCATAAACACGAAAAACGAAGATATGCATCATAAAATATTTTGAAAAAAGCAGGTGCATATGAGCAAACAAACCCAAGCCTAAGTAAGCTTTTGACAGTCTGCACTTCAAGGGATTTTGTCATCGATCATCCAAACTGCTTGCTTGTGGCGTAAGGGGTAAAGTATCGCTGACAAACGAAAGCTCGCGGGTACGAAACTCAGCGGCGACTGGTCATTACACATACAACGCAAAAGAAATGATCAGTATAATCGAGTTTGTCAGCGCATTTCAAAACTGCTTGATGGCGTAGGTATTAGAGTGCCTGCGCTGGCAAACGGAAGACGGTTCAAATCCCAGTCGCGACTTATTGCTTTTTATTTTTTTTCTGATTATTTTTTTCAAATATATATCAAATAGCTTGAATTCAATAATTTAAAAGAAAAATTTAAATTCATATGATACCAATTCTTAGAGCAAAAAAATAAATGCCACGCGATAAAACGATTTTTTACTACTTTTGAAATTTCAGTGGTGCAGTTGGCAGAGTGAAAATTGCCTAAAAGTTCGAAAAGAGTATCTTCGGCACGCCGAAGATAATCCTTTCCCACTTATTTTTCTTTCAACTCATTTCAACTCATGTGCTGAACTATATAGTAAATTTTAATATTTCAAATATCTTTGGTTGTCAAAAACTATTTTTAAAATAAACAACTTAAAGTTAATAATAACACATATTTTTAAAGGTGCAATTGGAAAGCTGCGCTTAGAGCATTTTTATACCCTGTACCAATTAAATACTTGTGCAAAAGTATGTAACTGGCAAAAGAGAGCATCTCCGAGCTCAAGTTCTATATAAATATTCTTGATCAGTATCCACAGCCGAGTCGAGTCGTCCGTCCCTCTGAAAGAACACGCGGATATCAGAGACTACAAGAGCTAGAGACTTCATATTTGGAATATAAGTTCTCGTAGTGCCGGTCAGGTCAAGTTTACTTCATTTTATCGATAACTCATCCCGTTCAAAAGTGATCGATAAATGTCGATTTCAGACTAGCGTTTTTGGGCCATAACTTACAAGAGCTAGAGGCTTCAAAATTGCTGCTTAAACTGCTTGCAGCTGTGTGTGCTTGTATGGACGGCTACTGATAAGTAAGCATGAATGTAGTTTAGGGTATCACCTAGCCGGGCATAATAATAATAATTGTTGAATAAATAAATGTGAATTTAGTTTTTTTGAATGTGGTAAGGCATTTTATTGGTTCAATGTATACAAATTGGCAAGCATAATAAGCGTTTTAGTCTGCAGCTCCGATCAAAAGAAAAACTATTCATTATGCGCGTGTCAAGTATTCAAGACAGTAATCAAAACCTAAGTTTGCAAGATAACTGAAAATTGCCAAGGCCAGAAATTCCGAATGCTCCAGCATCGTAAGCTGCTGATGATACTCGAAATAATTGATAATCGAAGTAGGTCTGTAGAAACAAAATACGATGGTAACCGTGAGGATCGTCTTGCATATCCATATACAGGTGCGCTCGTAAATGTTGCGGGACTCATCGCTAAAGCGCCAGGGTCCGAAAATAGGTTGCAGCTGAAACCAGTTGGTGTAATAGAACTTGGTCCAATAACGGAACCTTATAAGGTATTTCTTCCAACCCATCGCCTGTTCCAACCGATTGGCGCGACTATTCGTTGAAATATGTGCATTTGGCATGCAGGAGACGCGAATCTTCTGGGCTCGTCTCACCCAGCTGTGTATGGGAAATGTGTAGCTTAGATCGCGACGCAGATCGTCCACCTGAATGGCACGACAGTACCAGGTGGGGTACCTCCCGGACACATCATGGCTAATCGTTACTTTGCAGGGCAATTGCACTTTCTGATCACTGATACGTATCATACCGGATGTATTTGGTTCCAGATGCGGATCAATTGGATTCTGATAGATGATCACCTTGTAGCGTCCCAGATTCGAAAAGAACACCAGCTTTATATTGGCTGTTGTTTTACCCATCACTACACCACCAGTACGCAGGTGTACGATGACATTCTCCGTTCTGGGGTCCGCCTCATCCTGATCCGTGCGAAGGACCCGAATTAGATTCAGCTTCTTGCGACGCACTTGCAGGGTACCCACGGTCAGCAGTGCAATGGCACCCAACATCATCAGGCAGTAGAATATCACAAAGGCCACATTGGGGGGCAGCTCCCCCCCAGAGGTCTTTATTTTGCTGACGGGAAAGGCCTGGAGGGCGTACTCCTTGGCAGTGAATATGGACAGATGATCGTTGTCGCACAGCAAGTAGCCGGGACTCTGTTGCAAGGTTTGCGGATAGCAACCTGTGGGCACCCAGTGTTTGTAGGTGTCCACATTACCCCACGTCAGGCACTCCTGGGCGCTCAGACGAAACTTGTACTGAGCGGGTGTGGTATCAAAGGAGTTGGCCTTAAATACCGCTATGTAGGCAATGCCCTTGTCTGGACAGCGATTCTTCAAAATAATCGTCGTGTTGCGTTCACCCGGGGGCACATTGCAGTTTCTGTCGTACAGATTGAGCAGCGTCGGCTCCACATTCATGGTGACCAGGACTCGCAGTCTTGCGGTGCTGTTGACAAATTTCACCATCATATTTAGACGACCCCGCAGCGGTACCTTATATATAATCATATTGTTGTGCAACTCGTCGGACTGATCCCAGAGAACTATGTTTGGATTTTCGTTGCGACGCACTTTCAATTTGTACCACTGATTTGATTTAGATTTGATCTTAGTGGGCGCATTGGTGCTTAGAATGTTGACGGCCAAAACGGCACTACTTGGCATCCAGGATTCGGGTGCCCACCAGAATAGATTCGAGTTGAAACACCACGTGTGCAAGAGGAGCTTATTGGTCTCATAGATCCTTCGCTGGAACTCCACTGAGGGCAGGGGTACTTCCAGGGAGCAGGACGTGCAATTGGATGCATAAGTGATGGGTTCATAAGTGTCATGCATCTGCACCCTGAAATTAACACCCTGGGAGGTATAGTCAAAGGGTTCCTCGGGTTCAATGTAATGGGTTATTTCCTCGCCAATTAGCTGCCAGATTTGGAATATCAAGTCGATTATATTGGAATATCTGTGAATGTGTGTCGTAATTTCCTTATTGATGATTGGCCAATCGACAAAGCCCTCTCGGAACGGATCTTCGAATTCCCAGAGGATAAACGTCTGGCTCACAAGATCCCTGTCCGGACTCATGCAATATGCGACTATTTTGGTGATTAACATGGACAATTGCTTAGCTGTCGTTACTTGTATATCCTGTATTTCGTGATCCTTTCGAACATAATCAAAAGCGAATGTCACTCTTTTCAGAATACATGAAATAACATAGGCACTGTAGCTATCCAAGAATGGCACTGCTGCAATACATTTGTGGGCAATTTCCAATGTCTTCCCCATTTCAAGGACTGTGAGCGTTCTATCCGTTTGTATGGCCTCGAAATGATCCATGACATCCTTGATGTTCTTTGAGCTAGTTGAGAGCTTTTGCAGTATGCAGAATGCCTGCTGTCTGCGACCCTCCAGGAGTGCCACCTGAACGAAATCCACTCCTGTCACATTAGTGGGCTCAACCGTAAACGATATATTCTGATATACGCATGTGATGTAAGTGCCGCAGATGGCAACAACTAGTGGTTCCAGCCCATTGAGATAGAGAAACGTTTCGGTCGAAAAGGTGGCATCCTCATAGATGTCTCCCAATTTGAAAACATACTGAATCGGCTGGTTATTCGGCGTCGAAATCTCCTGGCATTGAATGCGAAACTTGGTAAGGCATTCCACACCGCTTTGAGGGTAAATTTCACAGTCTGCCCCAGATGGGGGCAGTGACATTTGCAGTCGGGTCTCATCGTATGCTTGACCGTAACGATCGGTCACATTAAGCTGGACGAACAGCTCACCATCCAAATCCGCTGCAAGTTTGGTCACCAATCTGGGTTTGTTCTGCTCCATATTCACGCCGTTCAGGAACCAAGTGTAGTGGATGGCTACAACACCATATTCACAGACGGCGAGCAAGTGAAGCACATGGTCCGGAGCGTATTCCTCGTTCTGACAGTTGTGGACGCACGTAATATCTACGGTGAGCGGATGTGATCGGTGGACCAAACTGAGGATTTGGCTGAAATTATTGCGGCGGGCATGCACATGTTTGTTGGTAACCTGGAGTGTGATAAGATTTTGGGGGCCCATCTTCAGAAGTTTGGTCGGTATTTTGAGCGTGGGCCCTGTAATGATATTCTTTCAATAAGCGCTCAGAAATATAAATGCCACTCAAAATTAGGAACACGGCAAGTAAAAGGCGCCAAGGCCAAGTTTTTTTTTCTTTTAAGTAAATTTTTTGTGTTTTTTTTTTGAGCTGCTTAACGTGAGAATGCAACAAACGTGATTTAAGCTTGTTTGTTGTGGAACAAAAGTATGTTCTTGACCTACATTTTTTTATATTTTACCGCCATGTTCACTTTTGAAATCAATATTAGTGCAAACTTACCATTATCATCGATGCTAAGGGTTTTCGCATCGCTGCCGTCTAAAGAGCTTAATACCCACGTATACATTAGCGGCTGTAAGCGCTTATAACTTGTAGCAGGCTCATGACTAGACGAGCCATCAAGGAAAACCTCATCACTCATGTCATATACTTCTCTGTAGCGGTCACCGTCTATTGTAGCAACCACATCGCGTGCTGTGACATTTATGTAACACTGGACGAGTATTTGCGTTAGGACAGCTATTCCAGTCGTCGTACGCAATACTTACTCGTGCGGCAACCCACGGGCCATTACTCTCCTTGAGCTTAAACTGCACGGTTAGCAGCAGATCGGGATAGAAAGTCAGCATATGTGGGTACCACAAGGCATATTGCGGTATTTTAAACAACAGCTCGTCGCCGACATGTTTTGAAAATAAGGCAACTGTAAAGAGACAGAGAGAGAGAGAGAGAGAGAGAGAGCTTAAGCTGCTGAATCTACTATAGCTTGTGATGCATACACGGAACAGTCTGAGACCCCGGAAGTTATATCTGTTCGTCTGTCTGTCTGTATGTATGCAAACTAGTTCCTCAGCTTTTAAGCTATGGCAATGAAACTTGCCACATAGGCATTTTATTCAAAGATGCTGCACATTTGTCCAAACCAGCCGGATTGACCTACTATATCACATAGCTGCCGTACAACCGGAAGTCGGTCTAAGTCATATTTTTAATATTTTTTGAGCTATCACGAAAATAGTAAAATCTAGGTTAAAAGATGCAAGTCGCGGACCATTCTGTAGCATAACCATAGACATACAACGTAAAATATACGCAGTTTCAAGATTCGAAAAGTGTATACAATTTTCGGCAAGCCGAACTAAATCCATCCTCATTGGCTTTTCTTACAGTTTTCGCCAAAGTTGTAAATGGTCCAACGGGTTGCCAACTTGCTGTGGAGTGGGAAACATCGTTTTTCCACCATCGCTTGGATGTTCGTGAATAACTCGATGTCCACCTTCTGGGGTTTCCGCGGGTTCATGCCATGCTGAAACGTGATCACTGGGAGGCAGAATACGGATCTTGGCTTTACCACATGCACGATCAGCGAAAGGATCTGCACTCGTGGCTGCCTGCCAAAGGACTCAATGGACACTTGCAGCTGATTTGCACCCAATGTGAAATGCTTTGCCGGAAATATGTAATACTTTGCATCGTTATACGGCAGTCGCATATGTCTCCTAATGCCCAGATCCTGCAGAGTTGCCGTCAAGTTGTTTGTGTGCCGGCTTTGTACGGTTCTCGAGGCTGCCTGCCCCTTGGTCCCTGCTCCTACTTGGGCAATCATGTACGTTGGCGTCGACACTGTTATCTGCAGGGGAACACTGCCCAGTTGCTCAAAGCTCAAGACCACATGCTCTGTACTCCCATAGACGGCACGCACATTGTAGTTGCACATCGGCTTTGTTGGTCCTTCCGTGTCCTCGCAGTGATCTCCGCTGGTCCGATGGTGCGGACAATCACAGATCGTCTGACCCACATAGGGCACACAAATCTGCTTACTTGAGCACATATTTTGGTCAGCTTTGCACAGATCCCTCACTTGCTCACAGTACTTGCCATGAAATGCCTCCCCGTAGCACTGGCAATTTGGTTTCCTTCTCACAATTCTGCATTCGCCGGCAAAGTTGCAGTACTCGGGAGAGCATCGCATCTCCACACTGGCCAGAGCGAATAAGTTGCACAGTAGAAGGCTCCAGAGTTCGACTTTGTTGATATGCATGATAGTGGATTGTAATAGATGTATTGCCTGATTTCAGTTTTATAATATAGAGGAGTTGTTTGAAATACAGTAGAGTTTCAAAAGCTGCCTCGACTGTATATCTGTAAAGCTAGAGACTTTTTATTATACCCTGAACCCATTAAAAATGGGTAAAAAGGGTATAATAAAGTTTTGGCAAAAGTATGTAGCAGCATCTCCGACCATATAAAGTATATATATTATTGGTCTGTATCAACAGCCGAGTCTGTCTGTATGAACACGCGGATATTAGAAACTATAAGACTACAGACTTCGTATTTGAAATATATGTTCTCGTAATCCGGGGAAAGATCAAGTTTGTTTCAATTTATCGATAACTCGTCGCTTTCAAAAGTTATCGATCAATTTCAGAATTTAGATCAAGATTTTGGCCCATAACTGGAAAAAGCTAGAGGCACCAAATTTAGTATACATAATCTTGAATATCCCCCAATCCGCCCAAAAGTTAAAATACGCATTTTTGAAGGTATGACCTTGTAATTTGGTTTGGTCACACATTTTATGCCCAACAATTTTCAATAAATACAGAAGTTGATTACGATTTAACTTTCCATGACAGTGCAGAAGCAAGCTAACTGCTTACACCGCTTGCACTGCTTGCAGCATGTGTGCGCTTGTATGTATGTACACTGATAGATTAGTTTGAATGAATGTAAGGACTGGGTTCAGGGTATCTCCTAGTCGGGCACTCCCGACAAGAGCACTTTTACTTTTTTTGTCGATAAGTCGTCCTGTTGTAAAGATATCGATGAAATGCAACAAATTTGGCTCGAAAAGCATACACATACACAAAATATTTCACTTTTTGGATACCGTCCCCCCATCCCCCATATGTTTAAAGCACACATTGTTGAAGGTGTCACCTTGCAATTTGGTTTGATCACACATTTTATGGCCAATTTGATGTCCACGGGATTGGACACTAAACACAAAAGCTGTTGAAGATTTAACTTTCCATAGTTTGGGGCCCAGTGAAGAAGCAAGCTGACTGCTTAAACTGCTTGCACTGCTTATATTACGTGTGCGTTTGTATGTATGTACACTGGTAAGTAGCTATGAATGAATGCATGGACTGAATTAAGGGTATCTCCTAATCGGCATTCTTTCTTCCTTGCAGCTGCCAATAGTATAGAATAACAAATAAATGTATATACATTTATACATATGTATAAATACATATACTTATATAATATTAAGTTTAAGTTCCTCATTGATATCTAAAATCAGGAAAAAATTTACAATTACTTATTACTTATTATTCTATATTTTATTACTACATTATATACTACTTATTTTATGATCGATTTTTTGAGAATTGAGAAGCTTTTCCTATAAATAAGCCAAGCAAATAATAAATGTATAATAAATAAAAATCAACTTACAAGCGATGCACAAAACGAAAAAAAAAATAAAAATTAGACAATGTAGGCATCAAAAAATTAAAAAAGACTAATGCCTTAAACAGTTTAGCGCCACAAAGTTGATGGGCCAACAATTTGAAGAGCAATAACAGGAACAGCCCCAGCAAGGAGACACCAGGACTACAGCATCCGAGAAATTGCAAGCAAAATGTAAAAGGACAGCAACAACAACAAGAACAAGAGACAGCAACGTTGCCGCAAAAAGTTGCGAGTGAAAAATATGAAACGAAAGCGAAAAGCGAAAAGCTAAAGAAAGAAAAGAAAGGAAACAAAAACTTTATGCTAATTTCACTTTTCTCGAACGACGCATAACCCAAATTTATTTATTTCTTGTTTTTTTTGTTGCTTCGCTCGACCCGCTCAGAGGCAAATAAATGGCGCCAGGACAACAACCTGAGTGGGAAGAAGAGGTGTGGACAACAACAACAACAAGAACAAGATGAAAAAATGATAATTTTGAAGTGAAGTGAAAGCCACACAGATGAAGATGAAAAAGTCCAGAGAAAATACTAAACAGCACAAACACACAAAATTTGTAATTTAAAAAATTGGTTGTCTGTTTTGCGGCTTCTTTGCTGCTCTGTCGACTGAAATTACGTATGAATAACTAATTAAACAACAACGCGACGATGCGTAGCCAAAACAAATGCGAATAATTAACAGCTTCTCCTCCTCCTGCTCCTCTTCAACTGGTCGACTTCAACTGTTCCACTGATGAACTAAACCCAACCAAAGAACTTCACATTCAATCACTCAAAGCTTATCAACTTTTGTGACTAAGAAAAGCCCTTCCTTTCAGTTTTAGACGAGCTGTGAATTATATATAAACAGACAGCTCAGTTTGATGGCAAACCGCACGAATAGTTTGGCTTCAAAATAGATTTGAGCAATCAAGCTATAATTACTTATTTATGTTGACATACAGTATTTTATAATATTGCTGCTTACTAATAATCAACTCCAAATACAATTACTTTTACCTTTTGTTTATTGATTCAATGACAACTAAAGTCAGTCGACACAAATATAACAAATAACATTAAAATTTAAAAATGTAATGTCAAATTTAAGAATTTCAATTATCTGGGGGTATTTCTTTATTTGTTGCTCGAATTGAAGAAAATCCAGAAAAAAAACCCAATCAGACCAAATATTATAATAAAATGATAAGGATGGATTAAAAACTAATAAGTGAGCAAAATGGAAGTAAACATGCCAAAATCTTAAAAAACAAAATTTTTTGAAAGTGGCATGAGATTTTTTTTTAAATTACAAAATTCAAAATAGTTTTTTTTTAAATTATATATCTCTCAAATCGGCTCAGTTTTGTCATAGCGATTGGCAATTTGAAGTCTTTGTCAAAATTTATGTAATTTTTTACACGAATTTCGACTGAAATTACTTTTTCAATGGATTAATACTAATACAAATAAAATATTGAAGATTCTAAAAATTAAAATAAATATTGTTTTAAAATTAGAGTTTCAGCCTTTTTTGGAAACAAATATGCAAATGAATACAATTTTAAAACAACCATAAACATTAATAATAAATGTAAATTAGAGGACAAACTATGTGCCAAATTCGTCCCCTAAACTACAAAGGAAAACTTTAAAATGTGCTTAGTTTTGTCAAAGCTATTGAACTATCTGAAGTCACTCAAAACCGAAGTGCACACGAAAAAGTTGTAAGAGGAAAAGCCGCATCATATTTTCCCCGAGACAATATGTTCTATATTGTTGATTATTTTGTAAATAGAGCTCAAGTCGGCTTCGTCGCCAGCTTCGGTTTGGCCTTCGTTTCTGTGTGCGCAGCGCACACGAAGTGGCCCGAACGTGTTGGCAACATTGTTGCGCTGCTTGCATGTTGCCGCAACACACGCCGAACAGGTTTGAGTGGAGTTGTGCCAACAAGCTGCAGCTCAACAGTTAGAGGCATATGCGTGCAGGTTTGCGAGCGATTGATGCAACACAGTTTGGCAGCCGTTGAGTGGTGAGTTTCTAGTGCCCGATAGATGTTGCTGGCAACATCGTCGAACTAGGTTTGAGTGAGTTCGTTCTCAGGCTGTCCGATTGAAACTTCCTTCGAACGCAACTTGCTGACAAATGCGTTTTCTTATGACACTAAGTTTTCTGCTTCTTCTCTCTTAATGCGCTTAACATCTTAACATATTTCTGGAATCCGATGCTATAAAAAAAGAACTCGTGCAACATTGGGGGTCCGAATAAACACATTTTGTCAACGCTTTCTTTTCGGTGGCACATCCAAATCAATATCTTTACATATTTTTGGCAGCCATTTCAGATATTTCAATGCTTAAGCCTATTAACGCCAACACAGGCTCAAAACGGGATCGTAAATAGTCGACTCAGTGGTCTGAGACAACAGCAATTAAGCATATTTTCCCTGTGAAGTTGCAGCAATTTAAGTTCAGCTGACTGTGGAGAATTATCAAAGTGTTTTTATAGATTTATAGTTTGTGAGAAACTGAAAAGCACTCGAATCAATTACTTATTACAAAAATTAAGTTACCTTTTTCGTTACATGAGTTTTAAAAAGATGACAAACTAATTTCAATATGTTTATGTAAATAAAAAATATATATAGTTTAAATATAATTTGAGAAACAAGTATATGCAAATATTTAAATACATTTGTTGTGTATTGAAAAATATACAAAATATATGAGCCATAAAAGATTTATATAGTATATCTAAATAATAAGAACTTAAAATTTTAATATAAGGAATAAATAAGTCAAAATCGGTGAGCTTTTTAAAAACGCTTCTACATAGTGAAAATCACACTAATTTATCTAAGATAATCTTTGTTTTAGTTGCTACGCAAACTTTAATTATATAAAACGTGGCTTACATTTAATTGACATTTTATACAAAAAGAAATGTTTTTCCAAATGATAACAATATAAAATATTAAGAAATTTTGAATTAAAATCAATTTTCTCTTATTCGAAATATTTTCAATATTAAATTAATTTCATGCAAAGTGAATAATATATATATATATATATGTATATATTATTGATTTTTGCTCTCTGTCAGAACTTAAATGGCTCCAAAATTTCTTTAAATTCTCATTTCTGATGTACATACATATATCAATTTATAACATATATGCAAGATTAGATAGAAATGTTTTATAGCGATTATAAGCGAATGTTAAGTTATGAAATGTGCTAAGCATTGAATAGGAATCAGACATCAGATTATATATAATTTTAAGCCCATTCTAAGGACATTGAATTACACTGCCACTGGCAAGTGAAAATATCGAAAATTGTGTGTCAATTAAATGCGATTGCGTTAATATAATGCAAACAAATTTAGACAAAATGTTGCCCCAGTGCAATTGAAATCTGAATTCACTGCTCATAATTAAAACGTCATTGTTGTCTATATGTACATATATACATACATATACATATATGAAGCACACACACACACACACACACACACAGAGACAACGCGTGGGCGGCATAAATTAAATGAGGCGTGGCAGGCGTGTTGATTTTGAACAACAAGCGAATATTTCGCATATGCCACGCGGCATAAAATAATTATAATAATTATCATTTAAGTGCATTGGCCGAAAACTTGCGAAGAGCAACTGCCTGATAGTGATTAGTTGTTAGTCACTGCCTGCTATTATACATTCACTTCTCATCTGGTTGTTGTTGCTGTTGTTGTTGCTGCTGCTTTTGTTGCTTAAGCGGCTTACAAATGATGCGTCTAATAGCAGCAGCAGACGACAACAGTTTAAAGTATTCTTCCGTTAGCTAAGTGGGGTTAATCAACTTGGGCATCGCGTTTGAGACGCACAAGTAGACAAATGCAGTGAGCTTATCTATTATATTATTATATAGTGCAACAAATAAGTATATATTTTTAACTCATAATTATTACTCTTGTATGTCCCATTTTAATTTTATTCAGAATATAGTATAGTAAGTAGTGCTAGTATGTATATTATATAGGTATATATTTGCACGATTTAAGATTTCAATAACAAAATTAGTGAACAAAAAATTCCTTCATATAATAAAAATTTAAAATATTTATTATATTAATATTTTTGATGTATCAGAAATTCTAGTTCTTTTATATTCTAGTTATGTATATTCTTTTATATTTGATGTATTAGAAATCCTAGCACTTTTTGTTATTTTAAAATATTATTTAGTGAATATTGAATAAAAATTAAAAGATTCATAAGAAACAGTATAAAATATGAGCATTACTGTCGTTTCTATTATTGTTTCAATCACTGTATGTATCTCAGAGCTAAATACAAAAATTAAAAAAATTATTATTATTTATGTTTAATCAAGCACACTAAAAACAAAAACCGTACAATATTTCTTATTTGCAGTGGAATTTCTTTTAATAATCATAACACAAGTTCGAATATTTTGCGTTGCACTCAAGCAGATAGAACTAAATCCTTTTTACGCTAATCATAATAATTATTACTATATTGAAGGATAAAAAACACATTGTGGAAGACATATACATAGATATAAGTGCAGATACATTTTTTTAGATCTTTTATTTGATTTATAATCTGTGTAAATATGTTGAGTTTAAATTAACTAGTATTTCGAAAACAAAATGCAAATTGTTTATTTCTCAATTTATTCTCAGTTTATTTTGGTCATTTCTTCTAACGTCAATATCCACTTAGTTTGCTTAGAAATTTAAACATTATTGAACTACAAATTAGAATTATATTTGATCAGCTAATGTATACTTATATATGCTTACTTTTTACTATATAGAGTGTGTTTGTCAATTCGGCTTAATAAATCAGCTTGTTCTTTTCCATTTTTTTAATACACTACTTTTCACAGTTGCGATTTCAATTTCATGGCTCTGTGCGTAGGCCATTCCGTGTACTGTGCAAGTGCTAAATAGTTGACTGAATTATACACACACACTGATACACACACACACACACACACAGACAGATGAAGGCTTGTGTATTCTGCAAATAAATGAACTGAAGCGTACATAGTTCCTGCCTCCATTCCACTTGCCACTTGCCTCTTGCCACTTGCCTCTTGCCACTTGCCCCTTTTTAACATGCAGTCCGAGTCCGGAGTCTGAACATAATGAAAACTTTTCGATCGAATGCACTTTTACTGCCCGTCGAAATCGACGGCTGCTGTTGCTGCTGTTGTTGCTGCTTTTGCTGCTTTTGTTGCTGCAGTGCAAACACATAATTGTTCATATGGCCAGGATATGGAGATGCAGCAGCAGCAACAACTGCAAATCAGCAGCAGCAGCAGCAGCAGCAACAACATTAGCAGCAGCAGCAGCAGCAGCAGCAATTCGTAGCGAGGCATTTTACAAATGTGTGGCAATTGCATTTTAAAGTTGTTGCCACATCGATGTGTCCACTGAGTCCGAGCGAGATAGATCTGCCATCATCTATATCTATCTCTATCTCTCTCACTCTCTGTCTCTCAGTGTGCACTCGCTGCTTTTTTATTGCCATTAACATTTGGCATACTCTATAAAGCGATGCGAGTGCACGATTGTGTGCATATCGTTCAAAGCATTCGGTTGACTGACCAACATGATTATGTAATTGTACCCGGCACACAAAGGGTATAATAAAGCGACGCTAATGTTTATAACAGCAGCAGATGCAAAAGCAGATATTGCCAAAACCAAAAAGTCCTTACATAGCTATTTTTGATCTGGACGATGAGCAGCGTTCGACTCTATTTATGAAGGAAAAAATCCAGCATTTGGTAGATACAAAAAGATATTTGGAGTGCAACATCTACTTTCTAAGGTAGCTTGTGAGATATTATAGGTGTTTAGGTAAGTATAGGTGAGATACAAAAGTATCTATAATAAGCCATTGAAGCTGGAAGTTAAGAAGTATCTATGAGCTAATTGTAGGATACAAAAGTATCTGGGAGTCTCGAATAATCTATGAGACACAAAAGCATCTGCGAGATGTAACAGTAACCTATCAGATTCAATCTTTTATCTTAGATACAATAGTACATAGAAATATATAAGAATATAATGAAGTGAAGTCAAATTAGTTCGTACATTTAGGGCTTTTATACAGCTGACAACGACAAATGTAAATGTAAATCGCCACTTTCAATTATTTTGGAGGTGGTGGAAAATGTAATTTGCAATATGCAAAAATATATTTAATTATACTGATTAGCTCAAGTTCGGACATTCTTAAATATAAATCGATGCTGAAAGGTATAAATAATCTCCATCTGTTACTTTTACACACGTCTCCACAACTTGATACCCCTTATGAAAAGCCTACACATTTAAATTCAATGATGATGAGTAGCCAGAAATGATCACATAACTTTTGATTATTGGGCGCAGTTGATTATGCTGAGAACCGCACAACATGAATACACAAATCCGAGCATGACCAATTAAAATTTTCTACCTGACGACCACAAAGCATTCAGCGTTATGGATATGCCCATAATGCCTCAACACTCAGCTCTCAACTCTCAAGGAGTTTTCGGCTTTTGGGGACCGCACACCGACTCCGACTCGGACTCCGAGTCCGTCTGCAGTGTTGTCTTTGATTGCGTCTGGCTTTTCAATTAGGCGAAAAAACCCTTGATAAATGAAAACATATTGCTTTTATCACCTGCACACAACAAACAGACCTCTCTCTCTCTCTCTCTCTCTCTCTCTCTGTCTGTATGCGTTTCAACGATTTGTAAGAAGTTATCCTTTTCTTCACTATGTTTTGTCTGGCGCTGTCTGCAGAGAGCCCAAACAATTAAGATTTAGATACGCACGCACGAATGGTGTTGAAAGGTCAGCCTAGGGTCACAGCGGCGGCCAGAACCGGTTCAGTTTGATTTCGGCATACAAATGAAATTAAAATAAATAAATGCCGGCAATGCCTCGAACTCGTGCATATTTTAGGACCGCAGCGCACAAAATTTGACTAATTGGCCTGAAATGTGGAGCGGCTCTCTCACTGCTAAAAATTCCCATGTCACTGTTCGGTCAAAAACTTGCGACCAGCATTTAAATGCAAGCGGCTAACAAGAAAACTGCATTAGGCCAACTGGCCCTTTTAGCAACAAAAACAACAAAAACAGTCGAAAGCCTGAAAATCAATGTAAAATGATAATCTGTGGTAACAACAACAACAACAACAACAACAAAAGAGCGGCAGTTTAACAAATTTGAAACCACCTTCCGGGCAGCTGAACAACAGTCGAATAGTTTGTTTATGTTATTAATTGGAAACTTATGGAAATGCTTTCACTTAACAGGTCAAAACTACTGAAGGCATTATTTTGGTAAGATTCCGGAGTGAATTCTAAAGATTTAAAAACACTTTGCTTGTTCTTTTTATCTAATCTAGTTTTTGTTCAAATAGAAACATAAAATGTACTATATTCTTGATAGTAACATTATTAAAATTGCTATCCTACAAAAGGTAACCCTTGTAAAATATAACATTAGATACATTTTTCTCTTGTTGTAAATGAAAACTTGCATAACTTGTTGAAATTATGTCAGATTTTCAGTTGATAAAGCTTTTTGGACTCGATATGCCCTTGTCCAAAAAGTTATATTTTGTATACCCTGAACCCATTAAAAATTGGTAAAAGGAAGCACGCTAACTGCTTGCACTGCTTGTACTGCTTGCAGCATGTGTGCTTTTGTATGTATGCACACTGATAGGTTAGTTTGCATGAATTTGAGGACTGTGTTCAGGGTATCTCCTGTTCGGGCACTTTCGACTAGAGCACTTTTACTTGTTTAAATTTCCAACTGTTTATACTCTTTTCGAAGAAAATAGTATATTAAGTTTGTGCTGAAGTGTGTAACGCATAAAAGGAAGCGTCGGAGACCACCAAAAGTTACTGCCAGTATGCTTAGAATGACAAAACAAATTGATCTAGCCATGTCCGTCTATCCGTCTGTCTGTCTGTATGTATGCAAACTAGTCCCTCAGTTTTTGAGCTATCGTGATTAAACTTTGCACAGATACTTATTATTCAAGGGGACAGCACATTGGTCGGAGCCGGCCGGATCGGACCTCTATATCTTATAGCTGCCATACAACTGGAAATAAATTTAATATTTCAAAAGAAAAATGTAAATTCATTTGATATCAATTCGTAGAACATAAAAAAATAAATGCCCCGCGATAAAACGAATTTTTACATCATATGAAAATGCTGCTGTTGGCAGAGTTAAAATTGTTGAAAAGAGTATAAAATCTTTGGCACACGGAAAATAATTCTTTCCCACTATAATCATTTAAAATATATGGCAGATAGCCTGTCCAAACTTCAACTTTATTTATTTTTATTTTATGTACTTAATGTCGACTAACAAGCAGTCAATCATTGAAAATTAAGTTTCAGGAATTAATATATTATTTTAATAAAAATAGTTAAATTGTTAAGTTTACCATTAGTATTTTAACAAATATAAATTGAAAGACTTAGCCAAGTTCAGAATTAAACAAGTAAGAGTGCTCTAGTCGGGAGTGCCCGACTAGGGATACCCTGAACCAAGTCCTTATAATCATGCATACTAATCTAAGCACACACATGCTGCAGTTCAAGCAGTACAAGCAGTGCAAGCGGTTTAAGCAGTTAGCTTGCTTTTCACCGAGCCCCACACAATGGAAAGTTAAATCTTAAAAAACTTCTGTGTTTATTATCCGATCTTTCTGAAATTTTTAGGACATAACATTAGCTATAAAATGTGTGACCAAACCAAATTGCAAGGTCGTACCTTAAAAAATGCGTTTTTTTCAAATTTTGGGGAAATGGGGGTGGTATCCAAAAAGTGAAAAATTTGTTACATGTGTATGCTATTCGAGATAATACATGCCAAATTTGGGGCTCTTAAAACTTGTAAGTTATAGCCCAAAAACGCTAGTCATTTATCGATAACTTTTGAATGGGTCGACCTATCGATAAAATGAAATAAACTTGATCTGTCCCGGCACTACGAGAGCTTATATTCCAAATATGAAGTCTCTAGCTCTTATAGTCTCTGAGATCGGCGTGTTCATACAGACAGACGGACAGACATGGCTAGATCGACTCGGCTGATGATACTGATCAAGAATATATATAATTTTTATGGTCGGAGATGCCTCCTTATGCCTGTTACATACTTTTGCACTAAACCATAATACCCTTTTTACCCATTTTCAATGGGTTCAGGGTATAAAAAAAAGCAAACATTGCACATTCCGTGGACATAAAATTAGATACTTTGAGTCCTGTTTGCAGCTTTAGCTAGTATTCAATATACAATTCCTTTTGTTACTTTATGAAACTGGGCAGGTGTCCTTGCTGTGCCCGAGTCCTGTGGACTCTGCTCTGTCCAGCGACAATATCGACACATTTACAGACCACAATATTAAGTGCTTCACTCCACTTAGTTACAGCCACATAAAATGCTCGTGTACGAAGAAGCAGAAGAAGAAGTAGAGCACGATTTGGGGGCAAGCAAAGATTTGTTTACGCACATTTATGAGCCAAGACATAAGAAACACTTTTAAGTTCCATTTGAGTGTAGTGCCATCCCAGAAGACCCGACATTGGCCCGTGCCTCAACACTTAAGCAAATTGCCTACTAAACAATTCATCTCAATTTTTCTGAAACAACATTTGCACACATTTTGCCAAAAAGGGGGCGTGGTGTCATAAAATCAATTCGAAACTGTCCCCAAAAAGCGGAATGCGAGAGAGGAAACTGAAAGCTGGCTTTGAGCTGAGTTTTTGGGCCATCATTTGGGACCGGCCGGTAATCAAATATAATTTTTAACTATTTACGAGTACATTGTCCGACATTTGGAACCCGCACACACACATCTATATATATATATATATATATATATATATACTTGTGCATTATTAACATTAATGCCTCACACGAGCGGCACAAAAAGTCAACAGGGGGGCGTGGCAGCTTCGATTTTTCTCGTGCTGCGTCTCTTTGCGTGTTGGGCATATTGATGCCAATTTAGACGAAACAACAACCAACAACAACAAGAACAACTCGCATAAATAATATGACCACATAAATGAAAATGGAATGGAACGCTAATGGAAATGCACATACATAGATTTCGATTTGTTTGCCTGGCCCCACCCCATAATTGAGTGATCATAAATATGTGAGCATAGGCTCGTGAAAAACCTTTGTGTCCCACAACAAGATTAGCTCTTCCCTCTCTCTCTCCCCCTCCCCCCTCCCCCTCCCCCCTCTCTCACTCTCTCTATGAGCTTAACTGAACTGAACTGAACTCAAACATAGTTTTGTTTGCATGTGGGAGCCATAAAAATTTCGCTTTTCACATCAAATTATTTATGATGTTGATATGTGGGCAATATTGATGGCCTTTGGCCAGAGATAAAGTCAACACTTGGTTATTATTAATATATGTACAATGTTTACAGGAAAGCTAACGCCCTTTTTTCTAGTAAATTTAATTGAGTGTAGTTTGCGTATTAAACAAGTGAGAACGTTGCAGTCGGGCGGAGCCGACTGCGTAATACTCTGATACCATTTTAAGAACAGCTGAAAGCAAGTGAACAGAAAATTTTTGCTGGTGTTTGGGTGACCCGAAATCGGCATTCCAAGTTTTTGGGAACGGGAGGGGCATGGTCGATCTTAAGAGGGGTGACCAGAAGTCTATCTACCAATTTTGGTGACTCTAGCTCTAAAACTGTGGAAGATATAAGCTTTCGCGATTTTTGGGGGCGGGAAGGGGCGTGGCCCCAAAAAATTTGGCCGATCTTTAGAGGGAGTGACAAGAAGTCTATTTTACAAATTTCTTGACTCTAGCTCTAAAACTGTGGAAGATATACATTTTCGCGATTTTTGGGGGCGGGAGGGGGCGTGGCCCCAAATTTTTTTTACCGATATTTAGAGGGGCTGACCAGAATTCTATCTTCCAAGTTTAATGACTCTAGCTCTGAAACTGTGGAAGATATAAATTTTCGCGATTTTTGGGGGCGGGAGGGGGCGGGGCCCCAAAATTTTTTGCCGATCTTTAGGGGGGCTGACAATAAGTCTATCCTCCAATTTTGGTGACTCTAGCTCTAAAACTGTGGAAGATATAAATTTTCGCGATTTTTGGGGGCGGGAGGGGGCGGGGCCCCAAAATTTTTTGCCGATCTTTAGGGGGGCTGACAATAAGTCTATCCTCCAATTTTGGTGACTCTAGCTCTAAAACTGTGGAAGATATAAATTTTCGCGATTTTTGGGGGCGGGAGGGGGCGGGGCCCCAAAATTTTTTGCCGATCTTTGGGGGGCTGACAATAAGTCTATCCTCCAATTTTGGTGGCCCTAGCTCTTAAACTGTGCGAGATATAGGCTTCCGTGTTTCGTGGGGGCGGGGTGGCTGGGGGGCGTTCTAGTGGGCGTGGCCGGAAAATCCAGGACGCAATCTTTTGGGCTGGTCAGCCCTAGTCTAAATTCCAAATTTTGGGACTCTAGCTTCAAAATTGCGGGAAATATACACGTGTTATCGAATTGTGCATTCATGTATATCGATTTTCGCGATTACGGGGGCGGGAGTGGGCGTGGTCGAAATTTTGTTTCTGTAATCTGTAGAGGACGTCACCAGTAATATATATTCCAAATATGGTGACTTTAGCTCTAAAACTGCGGGAGATATAAGCATTTCAAATTAATTTTGGAGGGGGGGCTGGTGGGCGTTATAATGGGCGTGGCCGATTAACCTAGGATCCAATTTTTTCGGGAGGTCACCAGCAATATACCTACCAAATTTGATTACTCTAGCTTCAAAATTGTGGGAGTTATTCACGTTTAATCGATTTGTGATTTGAGGTGTATCGACATGTTATCGATTTGCCAGCCTCCCAGTGGGCGTGGCATAAATTTGGAATAAACTTGATCTGAAGCAGATAGCTATAATCATAACGCAAAAGATTTCAAGAGTCTATCTAATATCGTTTCGGAAATACGCGCGTTCATCCAGACAGACAGACGGACAGACGGACAGACGGACAGACGGACGGCCTGACGGACATTCGACAAAACCAATATACTATGAGTACCTTCGGTATCAGAGTATAAAAATAACTTAAAAGCATTATTTTGTATTTGGGATATTATAATCAGACCTGTCAAGAAGCAAATTCACAAAACAACTAAGCAAATGTCAGCCCGGATAAAAATAGTTTAAGTTTTCAACCAAAAATACCTTACCAAAAAAAAATTACTGGGAGATACCCTGAACCAAGTTTTTGAATTCATAGTTACTTACCAGTGTACATACGGACAAACACACACATAATGCAAGCAGTGCAAGCAGTTTAAGCAGTCAGCTTGTTTATTCACTGAGCCCCACACTATGGAAAGTTATATCTTTAACAGCTTTTGTATCCTTTGAACATCAAATTGGCAATAAAATGTGTGATCAAACCAAATTGCAAGGTCACGCCTTCAACAATGAGTGCTTTAAACATATGGGGGGACGGTATCCAATATAAAGCTAGTGTTATATCTATCATCTATCAGAATCCAATTGATCCACATCTGGATCTAAATACATCCGGTGTGATATGAGTCCCGCAACATTCACGAGCGCACCTGTATATGGATATGCAAGACGATCCTTACGGTTACCATCGAATTTTGTTTCTACAGACCTACTTCGCTTATCAATTATTTCGAGTATCATCAGCAGCTTACGATGCTGGAGCAATCGGAATTTCTGTCCGTGACAATTTTTAGTTATCTTGCAAACTTAGGTTTCGGTTACTGTCTTGAATACTTGAATGAATGAATAGTTTTTCTATTGATCGGAGCTGCAGACTAAAACGCTTATTATGTTTCCAATTGCCTTACCACATTAAAAAAAAATAAATTCACATTTAATTCAATTTTATTCAACAATTATTATTATTATCTGTTTATACTGTCTCTTGAACAATCAACACCGCAAATCATAAGTAATAGCTTTCTTTTCTTTTATCACGATTGGGAGTATGGAAATTATAAACATTCGACCAGAAATTGTAAGAAAAGAGGGATCAATGTTTATATGGATAACATTTAAGTGGAATACATCATGTTTTCTTCTTCCTTTGCAACGAATGAAGATATTTTTTCTCTCCCATTTAGTTTGGGCAAACTAGAAGGCACTAGCCGGCTAATTCTAAGACCAATGATTTCCTAAAATTTGAACGTCAACTTTCTTTGCATCGGGTAAAAACTTAAGAAAACGTAAATATGCTAACATTGGCACTTTTTAAAATTGAAAAGAATTCCTTTAAAATTTGGCATTAACTCACAGGAAAACTAGCCAATCCCCGCACCGCTTTCCCCCAGTTGCCAATCATCGATTATGTTGCAATCGCAAACTTTGGCACTTGACTTGAGCAATTGATACTGCTGCCTTAACACACACAACATACACTCGCTATATGGAGCTGTAGAAATGGATACATGGATGGATAGACAGATAGCTGCATGCCAAGCAAATTCAGAAGAGTGCAGCGAAAGGGCGTGAGAGGGGAAGAGGAGAGCCTTAAAAATTAAAAAGAAACTTGCGATGGCAGCAACAGCAGGAGTTCGAGTTCATGAAAATTGCAAAGCGACGATAGACGTAAAAAGGGAGTTGAGGAAAAAGTGGCAACCAGTTCCGTTCCCAAGACGATTTCAAAGATTTCACAGCAGCAGGAGCATGTGTAGCCCAGTCAAGTTTTCATGTTGTGAAACAGCTCTTCAAATATTCAGAAGTCATTCCATTACTAAAATGACTTGAAAACGTTAGCAGCCAGTGGAGAACAAGAGACGGGAAGCAGCATTAAATTCTTCTCGCTGCCGTTGCATTGCATTGGTGTAAAAATTCAATAGCATTTCCTTTGTTGCCTTCCGTTGTTGCTGCTTATATACCCTGTACATAATATACAGGGTATAATGCTGACAAATATATGGCTAATGGTAGATATCTGCTCAACATAATAGATTCTTCGATATTATCCATTGGAAAGAATAGATATATCATGCTCAAGAAAATATATACTATATTAAACTTAAAATAAGTAAGAAAAAAAATAAAATATTAATTATAAATATCAATGTACACAAAGACTAGTCCCATAAATATAAGATTATTTTGTTGAGCTGCGAATTTTGAATAAATAAATAAAAACAAGTGGGGAAGGATTATCTTCGGCGTGCCGAAGATTTTATACTCTTTTCGAACCTATAGGCAATTTTCACTCTGCCAACTGCACCACTGAAATTTCATAAGTTGTACAAGATCGTTTTGTCGCGTAACATTTTGTTTTTTTTTTTTTGTTCTAAGAATATTTAATTCATTGCCAGTTGTATAGCAACTATAAGATATAGTGATCCGATCCGGCCGGCTCCGACCAATGTGCTGTCCCCTGGAATAATAAGTGTCTGTGCAAAGTTTTATCGCGATAGCTCAAAAACTGAGGGACTAGTTTGCATACATACAGACAGACAGACAGACAGACAGACGGACATGGCTAGATCAATTTGTATTGTCATTTTAAGCATACTGGCAGTAACTTTTGGGGGTCTCCGACGCTTCCTTCTATGCGTTACAAACTTCAGGACAAGCTTAATATACTATTTTCTTCGAAAAGAGTATAAACAGCAAGATTTTATACACTTTTCGAATCTTTCGACAGATTTCATTAGCCTATATTTCATGCATAGTCAGCCTAATGCGCCTTTGCACCTGTTTCTTTCACAATATCTTATGATGAATATCTTCGCTTTTTATAACTCAATCGTTTTGCAAATTCAAACATTGATGAGTAATAAGAATGGTCAAGTGTACAAGGAAAATTAAGGCGATAGATTTACGAGCATGGCAAATATGACCAATACTTGCTTACAGTTGTATGGCAGCTATAAGATATAGTGCTCCGATCGGGCTGGTTCCGACCAATGTGATGTCCCTTTGAATACTACGTCACCATACCAAGTTTAATCGAAATAGCTCAAAAACTGAGTGACTAGTTTGCATACATACAGACAGACGGACATGCCCAGATCAATTTGTTTTGCTATCCAAAGCATAGTGGAGGTAACTTTTGGGGGTCTCCGACGCTTCTTTCAAGACATACGACAAAGAGTATAAGAAATTCCGAATAAGAAGAAATCTCTTTAAGTTTACAGAGCATTTGCAAGTCAAGCACTTGGGCTGCACCATTTGGCCTTATTGTTGCTGCTTTTCTTGCCACTGTTACGATTTCAGCTATGCATGTATATGTAGCTTTGGTTGCTTGACCCGCTTTTGGCAGCCTGACAGTCTGGCCCTGGCGCATTGAGTTCCCACTGACAGTTCGGATTGTTTCTGTTGCTGCCCCAAAAAAAGGGGCGCCACTTGGACGCCATTTGCTGAGTCAAATGCGGGCCAAGAAAGCTGCATGTTTTAGTTTAAGGCAGCGAAGTTTGAGATATACATGAAATTTGACTAGTATCGATATGTATGACATGTTAAGAGTCACAATATTTAAAAAAAAATGGTAGAAAAACACAGAGAAGCCAAATATTTGCAAGATCTGAATTTTACACAAAAAGTGAAATATGTTTCGCATGTGTATTCTATTCGAGAATATACATATCAAATTTGGTGTTAAGCTAAGGCCCAAAAACGCAACTCTGAAATTTAAATTTATCGATAACATTTGAATAGGACGACCTAGGTCGAAATACAAGAAAGAAATGAGGGAGGGAAACCTAAACAATCAAGCGTATATAGCAAGAGATCATACTTGACGGAGTCAAATGCTTTACTGAAGTCAGTATATTTTACATCAGTTTGCATTTTTAAGAGAAATGCATCATTACATATGTATGCCGTTCGACATTATACATACTAAAATTTAGTGCCTCTACCTCAACTTTGAAGTTATGGACAAAAACCGATAGTCTGAAATCGAAATCTATCGATCACTTTTTAAGGGCTTGCGTTATCGATAAAATTCAATAGACTTCATCTAACCAGGACTACAAGACTTATATGAAAATATGCTTTTATAGTCTCTGATAACCGCGTTTTCAAACAGACAGACGGACATAGCTAGATCGAATCGGCTGTTGGTACTGGTAAAGAGTATATATACTATATATGGTCGAAGACGCTTTCTAATGCCTGTTACATACTTTTACACAGCTTCATTATACCCTTTTTACCCATTTTTAATGGTGTCAGGGTATTTACATCCAAAATGGTCAATATAAGTCAATTATATAAAAGTATTTAAATATTTATTTCAATTTATCTGACTTAATTTACCTATTTGGGCCGTAGCCATATTTCATTTAGTACAACTAAGAAAAATATTATTCGCGTAAATAAAGTCGAATCTTAGAATCATCAATTCTTATGTCAGCAATCGTTTCTTAGACCTTCTTACGATTTATGCAATAATATTATTGCAATAATTGCAATTAAATTTATAAGTGCTTTGGCCATTTTGCCATTTAAATATTTTTCTAAGAATATTATGTCATCATTGGTTAACAGTCTGTGGCTCTCTAGGGCAAGCTGTGCTTTTGGTGTCGTAAGTTTCGTGTTTGAAAAGCACTCGAATCATTAGCAGGTAGCTCTCAGCTCTCAGGTGACTCTTGTAACGGGCACTTTACTCGGTAAACAACTACAGCAGCAACAAATACGACAAGAAGAAACTGAAGTTGTAGTAGGGGTAAGCACAAGTTTTACGCCCTGAAAGTGCGGTAATTGATGTCAAAATGTCAATTACCCGAAATGTGCTTAAAACACTTGCAGCAGCATCTGCAGGCGAAAGGACTGTGTGGCTCAAGGCTCGAGGCTGGAGGCTCTGGGAGCCGAGCCACAAGCAGCTCCTGACAGCTCCTGATAGGGGTTTTCGGTTAAGGAGTATACGCAAAATCGATTGTTCAAACTGTTTAATTGGCTTTGTGAGCCGTAACGAATTTTCTGTACATGTTACGGCAGACTTGTGCAGCCTTAAGTTTTTATTATTCTATCGTGTCTTCAAAAATGAAAAGCGACAAGAACAAATCCTAAGCTGCAGCTCACAAAGCAGAAGGAAAATATATATGTAGATGAAAAAAAGGAAAAGGTTGAGCTAAGGAAATTCCCTTGGATGGACTCGCAGCGCTCTTTCAATTTCGTTTTACTGAATTCATTAGACGTAATTACGCAATCACAAAAGGATCCCCAAAAACTCGGACGAGCGCCGAGCTGAATGAATCTTAAGCAGCCCGTCGCATCACGCCTTTGTTCGCCTCTGGTCCAGAAAGGCATTCATTGGACTTTGGCTTTGGCTTTGGCCTTTGCCCGAAATCGGAATATTTAATTGATTAGGAAATGAGTTGAGCTCACTGAGATTTTTGTGGCCATTGATTTCGGCCGTGATGTGGCATTGCAGATATATATATGTATGATAAAGAATACTTTTGGATTAATGCATATTTAAAATGTACGTTCCATGAATATGTTAATATTGACATCAATTTTTATTGCAACCTATAAATATGTACTTCAGTAGGCATGTTAATATTTATTTATTCAAATGAGAATTATTCACAACAATTAATATTACTATACAACTCGACTTTTTTTAAATAATTATATGTTATTTATTTTTTAAACATAAATCTTTGAAAAATCCCATATATGCTCAGCTTACTCCATATTTATTTATTTAAATTAGACTAGTAACAGTTGAAACAGAAAATTATTTTAAAGTAATACTTTGGAAAAATATAAAGTAATATTTCTCAATAAATAAATTTAAATATAAAGACAAAAAAAAAACTATATTTAAGAAACATGTGTTTTAATTCAAACTTACAATATTTTCCAAAATTATTTTAACAATAGTCAGCCACAGTTGATTTTTAACCATAGATGTATAGTGGCCACCAAAGTAAGCATAACACGAAATTAGGTGAAATGCCAAACGCTCACTTGAAACTTTATATTTAGTTGTTGTTGTTGCTGTTGATGTTGATGTTGCTGCTGCTGTTGTTGGCAGTAGAAAGTAAACAAACATGAGCAACCGCTTTGGAGGCTTTGCTTCCTTGTTGCACAGGAGGCAGCACAACTGAGGAGATAGAGTAAGCCACATGTGTTTGTACGGTGTGTGTGTGTGTGTGTGTGTGTTTGTGTGTGTGTTGTTGTTGATGTTTTAGCGCTGTTTGCAAAAAGTTTTCTAGTTGTTTAACAAGTTTTCATCGTATTTGTTTTTTACTGTGCGTCATGGGAGAGAGAGAGCTGAAGAGTTTTTACTACTGCTGCCCGCCATTCTATTAATTGTTTCGCAAAAGTTTATTTCATTTAAAGCGCAATCTCAGTTAAATAAATGTTGTTACCACAAACACAAATTGTTCATAAGTATTTCACAACATTTCTGCCCACATTCAAAGCCATCAAACTGCGCTTTGATAAATCAGCCATAACCCGTTGAACCCTAATCAATTTATTTGCCTTACACAAAGCTTAATAACACGCCCCGATCCCAGACTTCAGTGCAGTTCGACTGATCGCCTCAACTCGGCGACTCGAAGGCACAGTGGTAACAAGGCACAGCCAAAGGCGTCAACACAAACTTGATTTATCTGCCGGCCTGCCCCACACGAAGCCACATCTCTCTTTTGTGGCACTCTGACTCTGACTCTGACTCTGGCTCCGACTTCAACTCCTACTCCAGCTCAAAGTCTATCTCTGGCCTGGCTTAAGTTGCGGGAGGCATCGCTGCAGTTGTTAAATTAGCCGCTGGCCAAATGATCATAATTGCCGATGAGCTGCACCAAGTCAATATTTGTATTGAGATCTTTGTTAACTGCGTAGCTTGTAACGATGTATGCTTGCGAGATTATAGAGATTACCCCTAATAATAGGCTTTTGCCATTTTAAGCTTATGAATAAACATGAAACTACGGGTTGTACGAATAAATATTGAAGCTTTTTCCTCAAAAACTAACTTTTACATCGTAAAGGAAGGAATTATCGCCTAATTTTAGTTTGCATAAAAAAAAATGCAAAACATATGAAACATACGTGTCATTTGCAGCTCTTAATATTTTTTCATTTCCAAAATAACATTTTTTGAAATATGAATTGTCTTAAATTTGACAAAAGATTTACAAATTGTAATTAATAAAATTAAAAATTAAATTTAAAAAAATAAAAAATTAAAATCTATATAGTGCTGTCTAGATAAAGTTTTGGTTAAACTGTTGTTACTAACAATAAATATATATTTTACTAACTAATTAAATATTTTAAAAATTATAATGTATTATATAATAAATAATGCAATATAATTGGTTTATCGATTGGCTTAAAATGTACAATTACATATGGTTACGATCCCGAAAAATAACTGCCAGTTGTTATTTCCTGCATACGAATTTAGCAGAAGTGCAATTGTAAGCAAAGCAACCAATAAACCTGATTACATTAGCCGCCTTCGACAGTTTCAGTTTCATTACTAATGAAACAGCAACATAAATCCAACTTCGAGGCACTATCCTCAACCAACCCCTTCCCAAAAAACACTCTATATTTATTTGGAATATATTTGCTGCTGACGATGGCCACGACACAAATCATTTCTCAATCACGTCGCCGCAACAGCTCAACAATTTGCCACGCTCCCAGTCTCGTCGTATTCTGTGCCTTTTGTGCTTTTCATTACATTTTTATTTCATGTTTACTCATACGCGTATTTTCAACCACCTAGTCCTGTATATAGTCGCCCCCCCCCCACACTCCATCTCTCGCACCACCCACCACCCACTGTCCACCGCCCACCGCCCACCGCCCAGTAGGGCCGCATACATACTTAATGTGGATTTAAAATGCGTGCTCATGCAATTTCTCACACAAATCCTTTTATTGCACATTTGGCTTATGTCGGGTTTACGTACCAATTTTGCACGCCACCACGCCCCCGGAACACGTCACGCCCCCTAGTCTCGGCCAGTGTCCTGCCTGGGCAACATTTTTATTTTTGTTTGTGGTTGTTGCTGTTGCTGTTGTTGTTGGTGTTGGTGTTCCTGGCCTGCGGGCCAACTGCCGCCTACTTTATTGGTCACATAACAAAAGATTACAGCAACAACGGAGCAACAAATTCGTTTGCCAGTTCCCGGTTCACGTTGCCCTTTTGGCAGAAGTGTAGCGATACGAATCTTTATGTCTACGTGGTTATAAAAATATGATGAGCATTTCATATATATACATATACGTACATACTATACATACATATTTCTATAATTTCTTTTTATTTTGTGGCCTCTTTGTGTCCTGTTGACTGTTGATTGTTGTTTTTATTTGGGAGTTGGAGTGGGGGCAAAAGCAACGCAACAAATACCACAATTTAATATTAAATCTTACCAAAGAAAACGAAACCTTAGCTCTTATAATATCCTAAATAAAAGGCATTGTTCTTTAATAAATATTGTATCTATTTATAGGGCTTAAGATAAATTGAGAAACAATACATAGAAAATTTGATTAACTTCTACTTACGCTATGTTAACAGTTTAATTCATTATTATGTATAGAAATTTACATATTTAGTAAATAGTTGTAGTAAATGTATCTAATTTATGCTTTTGTATCCTTTTTTACTGTTGACTGATGATTGTTGCTATTTTTTGGGGGATTACAAATGCCACAATTTGATATTAAGTCTTACCAACGAAAACGAAACCTGAGCTCTAAATAAAAGGCATTGTTCTTTAATAAATATTGTATCTATTTATAGAGCTTAAGATAAATTGAGAAACAATACATAGAAAATTTGATTAACTTCTACTTACGCTATTTTAATAGTTTAATTCATTATTATGTATAGAAATTTACATATTTAGTAAATAGTCTAATTTATGCTTTTGTATCCGCTTTTTTACTGTTGACTGTTGATTGTTGCTATTTTGATTATTACAAGTTACACAATTTGATATTAAATCTTAGCAACGAAAACGAAAGCTGAGCTCTAACAATGTGCCACATAAAAGACATTGTTCTCAAATAAGTATTTTATCTGCTTTTGAGGCATAAGATGAAGTATCGAAAATGCCCCAGTTCTGCTTAAGCTATTTTAACAATTTAATTCAATATAATTTATTCAACATTTTAACTGGAAAAAGGGATTTGCTTGGCCCAGGTGACAAACCGAGTGGCAGGCATATAAATTTACGCCTCCGGTGAAGTTTGGGTGCCAAGTGCACGGCTACAGCTACGGCTATGGCTCCGGTTACGGTTACGGGCCATGGGAAACGACGGAGAGAAATGCGTTGGCAATCGTTCAATGCGTCAATCAAAGTGGAAACGAGTTCGGTTTAGCTTGACTTCAGCTGCAGCTTCAGCTCTTCAGTTGCAGCTCCAGCTCCAGCGCCAGCTTCAGCAATGCTCGCCCGCTTCTCAATTTAAATTAAAAACTTTGCCCGAACTTTAAATACAGCTTACGGCTTTATGGGCAGTAAACGAGGAGGAGGAAAACTGCACTTAGCACCGCTCCAGAGCTCAGCTAAAATCCGACGCTTCGCTGCCCTGAAAAGATGGCGTGAGTAAGTACTATGGATTCCAGTAGTAAGTCGGCCCTTAATTCAACAAAACTTTTTTGTACTACAACCATGTGCTTCATGTGTGCTGCACTGCATGCATATGGCTCTGTTGAACTCCTTGTTGTATTTGTTATAAATTTAAAGCAATTTGCTGACCACATGCCGAGCAGCTGAGAAATCAATTCAGTTTCTATACTCATTACCAAGAGAGCAAAGGCAGCAACAACAACAAAAATGCCAGACACGTTTTTGCTCATCAAACAAAAAATTCAAATGGCCAAAATGGTTCGACTTTCTTTTTGTGTTTGCATAAAAACATTGTAGCTGGAATTTGTCTTTGTTGTGGCTTGAAATAACAAACAAACACAATATTTAATTGAAAAGGTCTGCTTCTTTGCAGAGACTTGCACGTGGATAGCTTTAAATCAAAAATATATATATACAGATTTAAATAATAAAGACCTAAATATGCTTAAAATTTGTATGCATTTTTTAGTCTCTTGCTAGCATAAGAATGAATAGTTTACTTACCATACTAAAAACTCGAATCTAACTTTCACAACCTTATCACAGTGAGTATTTATTTTCTAAAAATATTTCATTTGATATATAACAAATATTTTATGTAATTATTATGTAATTTTCAAATAAAGATTCATATTAAAAGCCCTACCTGACTTTCAACTTGACTTTATTCGAATTACACTGATATTAAACATGGTTTGTCCTATAAATGGATTTGACATTTTTACTTTTTAATGTATCCTTTATGCAATACATTTTTAATTTATTTTCTGTTTACTTGCTGTACTTTTTTGCATGGAGTAACGCAGCCAAAACCTGTATATAGGTATATATATTTTTTTGCTTGTCTTGTTTTGTCTTTTCCCGGTCTCCGCACAATCCACGTTGAACGCCAGCTCCATAGTCCTTGACGGCTGCCTCCCTCGCTTATTGATTTATTTGCACCGACATATTTTTGCACTGCCTCACAGTGTCCCAAAACAAAAGAGGACAAAGGTCCACAATCCGCACGGCGAAACTCTGTCAGCGTCTGCTGTCCAATAAGTGTCAATTACAATCAATTTGGCGGCAGCTTTTAAGTGTATGTGTGTGTGTGTCTGTTTTTTGTTGCCGTGTATAACAGGCCGGGCGCTTACCTGTTATCGCTGTACGCTGCGTATGCGCAATTTTCTTTGCCAAGGCCTTCAAATGCGGTTTTAAAGCCGGCAACTGGTTGGTAATGAATGCTGATTGACATATGAAATTAAATTCGCCAACTGAGATAAAGACGGTGTCTGCGGCTGGAATTCTGGCTGCGGCTGACTCTGATCCTTTACAACTGTCTTCCTTGTATATATCTATTAAAGATAAAATTATATTTATTCTGTAGTCAATAGTCAGAATACATTGTACATTTTATAAATGAAATATCCATTGATCAACAAATTAGAGTAAGTTGTTCGCGACAGGTTTTATTATATTATAATTATAGTATTTTATTTAAAAACCCCAGAAAACTTGCAGTCTAATTCTTCTGTAATTTATAATTGTAAGTAATTTTCCTGTGTTCACTGTTCTTAGTCGACATTAAGTATATCTTTGATATCACATTGCATAAACGTATTCACTTGCAACTACACACAGTTTTTTTTTAACGTTGCCCTCAACTCAACTTGAATTCACTGCAGTTTTTCTTTAACGTTGCCTTGGCACAGGAATTGTACCAATCTTAAGATAAAGCAATGCAGAAATTCCTTGCTTGCTTCGAATAGGGCATAAATAAAGCATTCCGATCGAAATTGCATTGATAGTCACTTAACAAATTCAATAGAATGTAATAAATAAATCATACAAATTCTGATCTGTTTTACATAGTTTCGAGGCAAGTACAAAATAAACACGCACACACGCGCACACACACACACACACACACACACGCACACACACCAAGAGACTTTGCAGCTCAAACAAATTCGTTGCCTACTTTGCTGGGCGCAAACTTGAAGCGTTTGCCTTTTGTTTTATGCATGGCACAGCAATTGCCGGGCATATGATTGATTGATGATTAGCCCGGCTAGCAAAAACACAAACGCTCCACTTTAAAACAAGAACTTGCTCAACTCAAATAGAAAGCCCGAGTGAGCGCCTCAGTCTGCTCCTCGCTCGGCTTCCTTTGCCGTCTAGCATTATGGCAAATCAATCATTTTCATTTTCATCTTCAACTGCACACTGCACACTGTGCTCAACGCTCTTTGTTTGTGTTGTTGTTCTAGCAAATCAATCTTCACTCAGCGCGCAACTAAAAGTAGTACAAAAACCAACAAAAAAACACACAAAAAAGAATACCGAGAATTTCAATCAAAAATCTGATAATACGAATTGTTGACAAATTGTTTGGCATTAACTTGGCTTGCACGTCGCCACCGATTACGGAGCGAAATTGTGGCCATAAAGGCAACTCCCCGCTGGGATAAATACGCGATTCGTAGTCAGACATTCCCATTCAGCCAATCGCTGCATTATTTATGCAGCCGCTGAAATTATGACTGAAGTGTGTCGCATAAATAAGTGAAACGTTAACTGAAAGTTTATTCACATCATTTACATATGTGAATAACAAATGAGTTTAGTCTGGAAAAAATAAATAATTAATCTGACTGCACAACTACAAGTACTACCATTTGTTTCTAAGTACTGAATCTTCAGATCTGAGTCATCCTCTAAATTATATTCAAGCAACAAATTAAAGCTTGGTATAAAATTTAAAATCATATTTATTTTTAGCCAATGTTAAAAATCGATTACATACACAAATATTAAATCAATGCTTTCTCGCATTTTTCGTACTTCATAACCAATCCTCTGCAATCGGCCTCTTGATTAAACAATTATGTTGACTGCCTTCAACGAATAGTATTTCAAGTGTCGAGACAATGAAAGCATTTCATAAAAACACTCAAAAGAGTGCTCGGCAATTCACACAATTGATTTCGTTTCACAATTAACATTTATTTCTGTATTATGTGTTCAATACATCATGTATGTAAATGTGATTGTGTGTGTGTGTGTGTGTGTGTGTGAAAGCCGTGTTTATTATTGGTTGTGACATTTTAAATTGACAGTTGCAGCACATCACATCACACACACAAATTATTTGCCCCTACCCTTATTGATACCACTCTTTCCCCAGACAATGAACCGGAAAACATTTTTTAAATGCAGCCTTTTTTGGGGCCTGATGTTTTGGGTTTGGGTTTGGGTTTGGGGCGATGTCAGAATGAAACTGGTCCCAAGTGTAATCAATTACAATGCGCTACAACTGGCCGGGCAGCAATGGTATGAGTGTATCTGTGGGTGGACACTGTGCTCAATGTGTCCTGTGTCATTCCGTTTGACATTAATGGCTTTATAATTGTATGCAGGAGCCGTCCTTGATAGCAGCGAGTACTACTACGAGCACAATAGAAGCTATTGTTAATGCTATTGTTCAACTTTTCTCTTGCACGCCGGCAACTAACGTGCAACTACTTTGTCCAATTTATTTGCATCAATCATGTTGAACAAACTTCCCAGCTATGCTAAATATTCACAATAAGTGCTCTTAACCGGCTGCCTTCACAAACACGCGAAAATTATACGCTTTTCCAGATAACTTAATTTTTTTAACTTCTGAGTGTATTTTAACTAACGCTAGAGATAATATAAAGTATATTTAGGTTATATGTATTATTTAATAGAACTGGTACGAAATTGAATAGGAAAACAGTCATATAGGAAAAGTCCTTCCAAATTTGAGTTCCAGCATGGAATATATTATTTAAAGGTATAGTAACTAATTATTTATCTTCTGTTTATCAATTTTTGGCTTTGGAGACATTGCTAATGTGCATGATAACATATGAGAAACAAGTTAACTTTGGCTGACAGATAATCCAAAATATTATTCAATAAGTTATAAGTACACTAACTTATTGAGGTAGAACACAGAATAAAAATATAGTTAATGGTTTTTTAATGTTTCATTTTCAATTGCCAAAATATTATTTAAAGAAATTAATTCAAAATAAATTAAAAGCTATATAAAAAAGATAACGAACAACAATATAATAAGCCAATATAATTTGTATATAAAGAAGGGTATTCATCACCCAACAGCCGCACAGATCCTTGCTCTTTTCTATGAATTTCATTCTCATATGTATGTACATTAGTTGGCTGAGGGCTGCTTGTAAATATCAGGGACGTCAGGCTGGGCGGCAATTGCTAATTAATTCATATGCGTGGTGTCAAGAAGTTGTTGTTGCGTATACGCAGCGTCGACTGCCTGTAATTAAAGGTGTGCCCTTGTCGTCTGTGTGCGTATATGTGTGTTGGGAGTCTTTGCGTAAACCACAAAATCTAATTTGCACATTTTCGCACTTAATTTTAGAGAGAGAAAGGGAGAGAGACTGCGATGGAGTTGATGCTCTGACAGCATTGACAAGTCGCTTGTCTTTGGCCGCAGTTGCTGTCGCTGTCGCTGTCAGTCGAGGCGTATGCGCAACGTCAACAAAACCGCACGAATACATATACAAAGTAGCGACTAATATCATTTAATTTATTCAGCTCTAGCACAGCGTGTGTGATATTAATTTCCGCTTTGTCTTCTACGCTTGCCACTCTTGGCATTTTCACTTAGCCCCAGCCTTTTTAATTCATGTGGTTCTTAAGTTAATTATTGGCTCAAATGGCACTTTTGGCACAGATTTATTTTGTGGCGTCAACAGGCTGGCCTCTAAACGTATAAAACGAGGTGTCACAAAATCCAGTTAAAAATTTAATTAAACAAAATTGTGCACAGAATACAAAATTCGGTAGATGCCAGCAGGCTCTGATTTTTCAGTCAGCGTGGAAGTAAGGCCTATTCTACAAAATACATTATCTTCAGTTCAACACCTACATTCAAACCTTTCAGTTCTCAAAATAAAAAACGTTTTGAAGCCTCAAGAATTTTTCCTATTTTCGTGAAGCCCAATTAATGTAAAAGAAAAACCTTAAATATTTCTAATAAAAAGAAAGAAAATAAAACTATAATCGCAATTCGTTTACAGCTCACACCAAGTAACCATGTGTCAGTGGCCTTGCTATCCTTCTGCCTGCATCGGAACTTGTGGCGGCTGCCCTCCCAGTGGCTTCTATGATCCCAGCTTTGGATCATTGGCTGGCGCGACCTTCGGTCTGGGTGGCAATTGTCGTGGTTGTTGGGGTGGATGGTGCTAGCTAGTTCAAATATATGTCGTGCTCGTCTTGGTGAGTATATATTGACCTCGTCAAAAGTTAAATTTAAATTAATTAATCTGCACAGAAGCAGAAACAACTGGGAATATGCATGCGGTTAAGGCGGTTGTGCAGATTTGGCTTACAGAAGAAATCCAGGAAGAGTTCTAGGCGCATTGGCTGACAAAATTACTGATATACCAAACGGCGTTCAGTCCTCTGACGCTAGTTTGAAAACTATTGCCGCATTATGTTTTAATGGGCATAACAATAAAAAAAAATTAATAAAACACCAATTTGACTAATAATATAAAATTCATGCTTTGTTTCTTGTTCTTGTACTGTATATAAATATTTGAAGATAATTCTATATTTAACGTCGTATTCCTGATTTGATTGACCCAGACACAATTTTTAATAACCAATAAATATAGAGCCAATTGAAAATACTTTGAAAAACTCGGGTTGACTGCAAGACATTCTTAATTACTTTGGCTTTAATTTCCGATAGTTAACATAGTACTTTAAAATGTTGCTAAAAACTCAGTCCTGCAAAATAGAAAGCAGGCTTTGGAAATAAACGTCAAGCATTAGATGGACCTAGTTAGTATTAATACATATTTTTCTCATTCATATTTAGAAGCTCAAACAGAAAAGATCTCTATATATTTAACTACAGAAATTTTGTGACTGTTTTCAGGCGTGTAAGTAAAAGTAAAACATATATAAGAGATATTTTATAATAAATACATATTTTTTTATATTTTTTTTTATTTAAGCAGGTGCCAGTCTTTTCTGTAGTTAAACATTGTGCCATCTGGTGCATCGACTGTGTGGAAGTTTGGAAATTAAATTTTAACGCAAATTCTAATATTCACTAGTTGCTTGCATACGACACAGCTCCAATTTCCGTGAAAAGGGGTTAGTACTATTTATTTTAAATATTTATTATTATTATTAATTTATTAAGTAATCCTACCATTGCAGCTACTACTAATACAAGATGTGCAATCCGTGCTACTCGTGCTGCGGCTCCTCCTGCTCCCCATGCTGTGGTCCTTGCGGCGGTTGTGGTCCTTGCGGTGGTTGTGGACCATGTGGTGGTTGTGGCCCATGTGGCGGTTGTGGCCCATGCGGTGGTTGTGGTCCATGCGGAAAACGTAATGGACTCCAGTGCTGTGGACCTTGCGGGTTTTAGGACCATGCCACTTACCCTGGCTTCAGAACGAAATTTAGGAACTATCCAGTAGCACAAAATTATATAGACCTGTTGAAAAATTAACGTATATTCATTTCAATAAATAAGAATTTCAAAACCACCAAAATATAAGAATCGTGTTGTTGCTTAGTTTTGCAGTGGGATAACAAATATCTTATCAAAACAGCTCTTTCGAGTGCACTCATGCAGATTTGTACCACCTAGTGGGGATAATAGCCCAATATTGGTGCCTTCCCCGTAGGCAAATATTTTTATCAATAGCAGGCTTTGACTTTTGATTTAGATTGTAGCTCTAGCCTCACTATTCATATATTGAAATTTATTCAGTTTATCACCGACACTGAAACCTTCCGGTACTAAATTCAATAAGTTATTTTCTTTGAAATTTCGGCAATTTTTCCTTTATTCGTGTAACACAAGCAATGTGAGTCAATTTTAAACGATACAAACTTTAGATATTTTATATAATGTGGTCTATTTTTCAGCTCATACCAACTCAATATGTTTGGATATACGTGCTATCCCGGTGCCTGCATTGGAGTCTGCGGTGGCTGTCCACCTAGTGGATTTTGCGATCCCTGCTTTGGACCATACCAGGGAGCCTTCAATACCTGGGGTGGACCCAGCGGACCTGGATTCTGGACTGGGCGAATGTGTTAGTGCGGAGCTTTCTTCGTAGTCATGATGCATTCTGGAACAACTGGCATACACATTTGAATGAGTTGACTATGAGATCGCGGTTGCAGAAGAACACCAGGAAGAAAATCTTACAGCTACTATGTGTGGCTTTCAAAAATAATTTATGTCCATAAAAACAACTTTCACTTATAACATCACATAAAAAATATACCACAAACAAAGAATTATACTATTTTTTAATTATTTAAAAAAAAAGGTAGTTAAAAACTTATTTTTAAATTGGATTCCTGCTGAGTTGAATAAAAATAAATATAAAATATTTTAATTGGCTTCATTATAAAAAATTGGTACTTTGTGCATTTTGAATATCACTTAACTTATACATATAAAAATTATACTTGCTTTGTTTAGCTATATGCAAATGTGAAATTATAAAAGTAGTTTTTAAAACGTATTTTTACAAATCGTAGCCAGCTTTGACTTTTAAGTTTTAGGTTTCCAAGTACAGTTCGGAAGTTGTGTGGAAAATATTCTCATTCTGTACTAGAACTTGTTCGGTGCACATTCATTTTTCGGAATGAGAAGTTCAAATTGTAGAAGTTAATCAAAATTCCTTGGTAAATCTTAATTCCAAAAATTGGCTAAAATGTAAGTTCTTATTACAAATATAAAGCTGGTAAGCAGAATCTTTTGTTTTACTTTTCAAAACGTTCTTTCTCAGCTCCACAAATAACATTTCAAGTCATATTTCTTGCTTGCACTCCATGCTAATAATTTGTACGCACATTTTTTACATTGTCGACCAGTATTACAATATCGAACAACTGGTAAGGAAGACGGTGTACGTTAAGAAACATGTTAAACTCAATTATAATTTTAAATAGATTTTCATACTACATATGTACACATATCTTAAAATATTAGCCATATGTTGGAATTAGGATAGAATTTACAAACAACACATGGATACAGAGCACAATGCACCTATAACACTGATTGCTACTGGAAGTTATCAATGCTACTTATAAACACAAAAGTTGGGTAAGTAATATTTTTGAGTTCTATTAATTATGTATTAACAATGCATTATTTTCCAGGATTTGCATGGTTTCCAAAAAACAAGTTGGCATCAAGTCGATTAATGACACTGATGGTATGGTGTGTTAGCAATTTAAATTATAAAGAAAATGGAAATAAATGGCTTGTTTTTGATTCTCTGGTGTGAATTCATTTATTAAAATTGTATCATACGTACAGTAAAAATACCTATTGTCTTCCGTTAAAAGTTTGACGCGTTTTTTAGAAAGAGTAAATTTAATATTTGAGATTGGGATATACTTTCGTAAGTTCTGAGTCCGGTCGGTCTTAGTCCAAGTCTACGTCTAATGCTTTTTAATATAAACAAAAATGCGAAAAAAAAATACATCACAATTGAAATGTAAACAAATTTTTAAAACTAAGTAGGCCAAATTATATTGAAATTGTTTAGTTCCCAATAAACTTACAAAGTGTTCCTCATTCATTTTTCAAAGTTAGTTTGGTAAACATCTCAGCATTTTGTGATTTATTCGTGATTATTTTTTGGCATGTAAGTATTAAACAAAGTTTTACTCGGAGCTTTAATTCCTTGGGAATTCCAAGCGACAAAAACAGCAAAACTAAATTGATGAAAAGATAGTTATAGTATATATATTTATTTCCAAACAGGTACCAGTCCTTTTTGTAGACTACGCGTAAGGTGCTTTGGGCTGCGTGGACGCTTGGAATCCTAAATCAATCCAAAGCTATATATAAGCCGCTAGCCTAGAAAATCAATATAAACCTATTTTCCGTGAGGATTTTAGCGGTAAGTACTTTCTATAGGCCATAAAATATTCACTGTCCAACTTTGAAACGAGTCTCCATCTATTTATATATTAAGATGTGCTGCACCGGCTGCTCGACCCTCATCCCAATCTGGAGACCATGCTGTGAACCCTGCTGTGGACCCAGCTTTGGTGCCTGTTGTGGACCTTGTGGCCCCTGTGGTCCTTGTGGCTACTCGTGCTGTTCACCATGCGGTTCTTGCTGTGGTGGCTGTGGACCAAGCTGCTAGCTAAATCTTCAGAACGAAATCGAGGACAAATGGAAATCAATATCAAATCGAAACAAGGCCATAATTTAGGTTCATGAAATGTAATAGCCATAAATAAATTTAAACCAACTAAGAGACTTTACTTTAAATTGTGTTATTTTATTATAACTCATATCTTTATAATATTGCTCAAATATTTTTCGATTTGGGTGCTGTATATTGATGCAACGATTTCCAATGAAACCCGAAGGGATTCGGAAATCTTGGTGGTGGAGGCACTCCCGGCAATGGTCGGATTGGTGGAGGTAATCCTGGCAATGGTCGTGGTGGAGGCAGTCCTGGCAATGGTCGTGGTGGCGGTGGTGGAGGCAATCCTGGCAACGGTGGCGCTGGCGGTAGTGGAAGCAGTCCTGGAAATGGTCGCAGGGGTGGCAGTCCTGTAAATGGTCGCGGTGGAGGCAGTCCTGGCAATGGTCGTGGTGGCGGTAGTGGAGGCAGTCCTGGAAACGGTAGTTTGGGTGGCCTTGGCGGAGCCTGGGGTTGCGTTAAATTGTTTAGAGGTAATATGGGAAAAATTGGCAGTGGTTTTCGATTCGGGAGCAAAAAGCCAGGAGGTGGAGGTTTTATAGGAGGAAGGGGTAGATGCAGTGGATGAGCAGGTACATGATGATGATGAATGTGATGGTGCTGATGGTGCTCGCGGTCTGGTCCTGAGTTGGGATCAGAAGTTATCCCCGGTGTTGAGGCGGGTGTAGTGGACACTGATATTGAAACAGTTGTTGAAGCCGGAGGTGTTGTCGGCACTGGAGTTGTCACTGTGGTTGTAGGTACTGTGGTTGGCTCTGGAGCTGTCACTGTGGTTGTAGGTACTGTGGTTGGCTCTGGAGTTGTCACTGTGGTTGTAGGTGCTGTGGTTGGCTCTGGAGTTGTCACTGTGGTTGTAGGTACTGTGGTAGGTTCTGGAGTTGTCACTGTGGTTGTGGGTACAGTGGTTGGCTCTGGAGTTGTCACTGTGGTCGTAGGTACTGTGGTAGGTTTTGGAGTTGTCACTGTGGTTGTGGGTACAGTGGTTGGCTCTGGAGTTGTCACTGTGGTCGTAGGTACTGTGGTAGGTTCTGGAGTTGTCACTGTGGTTGTAGGTACTGTGGTTGGCTCTGGAGTTGTCACTGTGGTTGTAGGTACTGTGGTTGGCTCTGGAGTTGTCACTGTGGTTGTGGGTACAGTGGTTGGCTCTGGAGTTGTCACTGTGGTTGTAGGTACTGTGGTTGGCTCTGGAGTTGTCACTGTGGTCGTAGGTACTGTGGTTGGCTCTGGAGTTGTCACTGTGGTTGTGGGTACAGTGGTTGGCTCTGGAGTTGTCACTGTGGTTGTAGGTACTGTGGTTGGCTCTGGAGTTGTCACTGTGGTCGTAGGTACTGTGGTTGGCTCTGGAGTTGTCACTGTGGTTGTAGGTACTGTGGTAGGTTCTGGAGTTGTCACTGTGGTTGTGGGTACAGTGGTTGGCTCTGGAGTTGTCACTGTGGTTGTAGGTGCTGTGGTTGGCTCTGGAGTTGTCACTGTGGTTGTAGGTACTGTGGTTGGCTCTGGAGTTGTCACTGTGGTTGTAGGTACTGTGGTAGGTTCTGGAGTTGTCACTGTGGTTGTAGGTACTGTGGTTGGCTCTGGAGTTGTCACTGTGGTCGTAGGTACTGTGGTTGGCTCTGGAGTTGTCACTGTGGTTGTAGGTACTGTGGTTGGCTCTGGAGTTGTCACTGTGGTCGTAGGTACTGTGGTTGGCTCTGGAGTTGTCACTGTGGTTGTGGGTACAGTGGTTGGCTCTGGAGTTGTCACCGTGGTTGGTTCTGGAGTTGTCACTGTGGTTGTAGGCACTGTGGTTGGCTCTGGAGTTGTCACTGTGGTTGTAGGTACTGTGGTTGGCTCTGGAGTTGTCACTGTGGTCGTAGGTACTGTGGTTGGCTCTGGAGTTGTCACTGTGGTTGTGGGTACAGTGGTTGGCTCTGGAGTTGTCACCGTGGTTGGTTCTGGAGTTGTCACTGTGGTTGTAGGCACTGTGGTTGGCTCTGGAGTTGTCACTGTGGTTGTAGGTACTGTGGTTGGCTCTGGAGTTGTCACCGTGGTTGGTTCTGGAGTTGTCACTGTGGTTGTAGGCACTGTGGTTGGCTCTGGAGTTGTCACTGTGGTTGTAGGTACTGTGGTTGGCTCTGGAGTTGTCACTGTGGTCGTAGGTACTGTGGTTGGCTCTGGAGTTGTCACTGTGGTGGTGGGTACAGTGGTTGGCTCTAGAGTTGTCACCGTGGTTGGTTCTGGAGTTGTCACTGTGGTTGTAGGCACTGTGGTTGGCTCTGGAGTTGTCACTGTGGTTGTAGGTACTGTGGTTGGCTCTGGAGTTGTCACTGTGGTTGAAGGTACTGTGGTTGGCTCTGGAGTTGTCACTGTGGTTGTGGGTACAGTGGTTGGCTCTGGAGTTGTCACTGTGGTCGTAGGTACTGTGGTAGGTTCTGGAGTTGTCACTGTGGTTGTGGGTACAGTGGTTGGCTCTGGAGTTGTCACTGTGGTTGTAGGTACTGTGGTTGGCTCTGGAGTTGTGACTGTGGTCGTAGGTACTGTGGTTGGCTCTGGAGTTGTCACTGTGGTTGTAGGTACTGTGGTAGGTTCTGGAGTTGTCACTGTGGTTGTGGGTACAGTTGTTGGCTCTGGAGTTGTCACTGTGGTTGTAGGTACTGTGGTTGGCTCTGGAGTTGTCACCGTGGTTGTAGGTACTGTGGTTGGCTCTGGAGTTGTCACTGTGGTTGTAGGTACTGTGGTTGGCTCTGGAGTTGTCACTGTGGTCGTAGGTACTGTGGTTGGCTCTGGAGTTGTCACTGTGGTTGTGGGTACAGTGGTTGGCTCTGGAGTTGTCACCGTGGTTGGTTCTGGAGTTGTCACTGTGGTTGTAGGCACTGTGGTTGGCTCTGGAGTTGTCACTGTGGTTGTAGGTACTGTGGTTGGCTCTGGAGTTGTCACTGTGGTTGTGGGTACAGTGGTTGGCTCTGGAGTTGTCACTGTGGTTGTAGGTACTGTGGTTGGCTCTGGAGTTGTCACTGTGGTCGTAGGTACTGTGGTTGGCTCTGGAGTTGTCACTGTGGTTGTGGGTACAGTGGTTGGCTCTGGAGTTGTCACTGTGGTTGTAGGTACTGTGGTTGGCTCTGGAGTTGTCACTGTGGTCGTAGGTACTGTGGTTGGCTCTGGAGTTGTCACTGTGGTTGTAGGTACTGTGGTAGGTTCTGGAGTTGTCACTGTGGTTGTGGGTACAGTGGTTGGCTCTGGAGTTGTCACTGTGGTTGTAGGTACTGTGGTTGGCTCTGGAGTTGTCACTGTGGTCGTAGGTACTGTGGTTGGCTCTGGAGTTGTCACTGTGGTTGTGGGTACAGTGATTGGCTCTGGAGTTGTCACTGTGGTTGTAGGTACTGTGGTTGGCTCTGGAGTTGTCACTGTGGTCGTAGGTACTGTGGTTGGCTCTGGAGTTGTCACTGTGGTTGTAGGTGCTGTGGTTGGCTCTGGAGTTGTCACTGTGGTTGTAGGTACTGTGGTTGGCTCTGGAGTTGTCACTGTGGTTGTAGGTACTGTGGTAGGTTCTGGAGTTGTCTCTGTAGTCGTAGGTACTGTGGTTGGCTCTGGAGTTGTCACCGTGGTTGTAGGTACTGTGGTTGGCTCTGGAGTTGTCAGTGTGGTTGTAGGTACTGTGGTTGGCTCTGGAGTTGTCACTGTGGTCGTAGGTACTGTGGTTGGCTCTGGAGTTGTCACTGTGGTTGTGGGTACAGTGGTTGGCTCTGGAGTTGTCACCGTGGTTGGTTCTGGAGTTGTCACTGTGGTTGTAGGCACTGTGGTTGGCTCTGGAGTTGTCACTGTGGTTGTAGGTACTGTGGTTGGCTCTGGAGTTGTCACTGTGGTTGTAGGTACTGTGGTTGGCTCTGGAGTTGTCACTGTGGTTGTGGGTACAGTGGTTGGCTCTGGAGTTGTCACTGTGGTCGTAGGTACTGTGGTTGGTTCTGGAGTTGTCACTGTGGTTGTAGGTACTGTGGTTGGCTCTGGAGTTGTCACTGTGGTTGTAGGTACTGTGGTTGGCTCTGGAGTTGTCACTGTGGTTGTAGGAACTGTGGTTGCCTCTGGAGTTGTCACTGTGGTTGTAGGTACTGTGGTTGGCTCTGGAGTTGTAACTGTGGTTGTGGGTACAGTGGTTGGCTCTGGAGTTGTCACTGTGGTTGTAGGTACTGTGGTTGGCTCTGGAGTTGTCACTGTGGTTGGCTCTGGAGTTGTCACTGTGGTTGTGGGTACAGTGGTTGGCACTGTGGTTGTAGGTACTGTGGTTGGCTCCGGAGCTGTCACTGTGGTTGTAGGTACTGTGGTTGGCTCTGGAGCTGTCACTGTGGTTGTAGGTACTGTGGTTGGCTCTGGAGTTGTCACTGTGGTTGTAGGTACTGTGGTAAGTTCTGGAGTTGTCACTGTGGTTGTGGGTACAGTGGTTGTCTCTGGAGTTGTCACTGTGGTCGTAGGTACTGTGGTAGGTTCTGGAGTTGTCACTGTGGTTGTAGGTACTGTGGTTGGCTCTGGAGTTGTCACTGTGGTTGGCTCTGGAGTTGTCACTGTGGTTGTGGGTACAGTGGTTGGCTCTGGAGTTGTCACTGTGGTTGTAGGTACTGTGGTTGGCTCTGGAGTTGTCACTGTGGTTGGCTCTGGAGTTGTCACTGTGGTTGTAGGTACTGTGGTTGGCTCTGGAGTTGTCACTGTGGTTGTAGGTACTGTGGTTGGCTCTGGAGTTGTCACTGTGGTTGTGGGTACAGTGGTTGGCTCTGGAGTTGTCACCGTGGTTGTAGGTACTGTGGTTGGCTCTGGAGTTGTCACTGTGGTCGTAGGTACTGTGGTTGGCTCTGGAGTTGTCACTGTGGTTGTAGGCACTGTGGTTGGCTCTGGAGTTGTCACTGTGGTTGTAGGTACTGTGGTTGGCTCTGGAGTTGTCACTGTGGTTGTAGGCACTGTGGTTGGCTCTGGAGTTGTCACTGTGGTTGTAGGTACTGTGGTTGGCTCTGGAGTTGTCACTGTGGTCGTAGGTACTGTGGTTGGCTCTGGAGTTGTCACTGTGGTTGTGGGTACAGTGGTTGGCTCTGGAGTTGTCACCGTGGTTGGTTCTGGAGTTGTCACTGTGGTTGGCTCTGGAGTTGTCACTGTGGTTGTAGGTACTGTGGTTGGCTCTGGAGTTGTCACTGTGGTCGTAGGTACTGTGGTTGGCTCTGGAGTTGTCACTGTGGTTGTGGGTACAGTGGTTGGCTCTGGAGTTGTCACCGTGGTTGGTTCTGGAGTTGTCACTGTGGTTGTAGGCACTGTGGTTGGCTCTGGAGTTGTCACTGTGGTTGTAGGTACTGTGGTTGGCTCTGGAGTTGTCACCGTGGTTGGTTCTGGAGTTGTCACTGTGGTTGTAGGCACTGTGGTTGGCTCTGGAGTTGTCACTGTGGTTGTAGGTACTGTGGTTGGCTCTGGAGTTGTCACTGTGGTCGTAGGTACTGTGGTTGGCTCTGGAGTTGTCACTGTGGTGGTGGGTACAGTGGTTGGCTCTGGAGTTGTCACCGTGGTTGGTTCTGGAGTTGTCACTGTGGTTGTAGGCACTGTGGTTGGCTCTGGAGTTGTCACTGTGGTTGTAGGTACTGTGGTTGGCTCTGGAGTTGTCACTGTGGTTGTGGGTACAGTGGTTGGCTCTGGAGTTGTCACTGTGGTTGTAGGTACTGTGGTTGGCTCTGGAGTTGTCACTGTGGTCGTAGGTACTGTGGTTGGCTCTGGAGTTGTCACTGTGGTTGTGGGTACAGTGGTTGGCTCTGGAGTTGTCACTGTGGTTGTAGGTACTGTGGTTGGCTCTGGAGTTGTCACTGTGGTTGTGGGTACAGTGGTTGGCTCTGGAGTTGTCACTGTGGTTGTAGGTACTGTGGTTTGCTCTGGAGTTGTCACTGTGGTCGTAGGTACTGTGGTTGGCTCTGGAGTTGTCACTGTGGTTGTGGGTACAGTGGTTGGCTCTGGAGTTGTCACTGTGGTTGTAGGTACTGTGGTTGGCTCTGGAGTTGTCACTGTGGTCGTAGGTACTGTGGTTGGCTCTGGAGTTGTCACTGTGGTTGTAGGTACTGTGGTAGGTTCTGGAGTTGTCACTGTGGTTGTGGGTACAGTGGTTGGCTCTGGAGTTGTCACTGTGGTTGTAGGTACTGTGGTTGGCTCTGGAGTTGTCACTGTGGTCGTAGGTACTGTGGTTGGCTCTGGAGTTGTCACTGTGGTTGTGGGTACAGTGATTGGCTCTGGAGTTATCACTGTGGTTGTAGGTACTGTGGTTGGCTCTGGAGTTGTCACTGTGGTCGTAGGTACTGTGGTTGGCTCTGGAGTTGTCACTGTGGTTGTAGGTGCTGTGGTTGGCTCTGGAGTTGTCACTGTGGTTGTAGGTACTGTGGTTGGCTCTGGAGTTGTCACTGTGGTTGTAGGTACTGTGGTAGGTTCTGGAGTTGTCTCTGTAGTCGTAGGTACTGTGGTTGGCTCTGGAGTTGTCACAGTGGTCGTAGGTACTGTGGTTGGCTCTGGAGTTGTCAGTGTGGTTGTAGGTACTGTGGTTGGCTCTGGAGTTGTCACCGTGGTTGGTTCTGGAGTTTTCACTGTGGTTGTAGGCACTGTGGTTGGCTCTAGAGTTGTCACTGTGGTTGTAGGTACTGTGGTTGGCTCTGGAGTTGTCACCGTGGTCGTGGGTACAGTGGTTGGCTCTGGAGTTGTCACTGTGGTTGTAGGTGCTGTGGTTGGCTCTGGAGTTGTCACTGTGGTTGTAAGTACTGTGGTTGGTTCTGGAGTTGTCACTGTGGTTGTAGGTACTGTGGTTGGCTCTGGAGTTGTCACCGTGGTCGTGGGTACAGTGGTTGGCTCTGGAGTTGTCACTGTGGTTGTAGGTACTGTGGTTGGCTCTGGAGTTGTCACTGTGGTCGTAGGTACAGTGGTTGGTTCTGGAGATGTCACTGTGGTCGTAGGTACTGTGGTTGGCTCTGGAGTTGTCACCGTGGTTGGTTCTGGAGTTGTCACTGTGGTTGTAGGCACTGTGGTTGGCTCTGGAGTTGTCACTGTGGTTGTAGGTACTGTGGTTGGCTCTGGAGTTGTCACCGTGGTCGTGGGTACAGTGGTTGGCTCTGGAGTTGTCACTGTGGTTGGCTCTGGAGTTGTCACTGTGGTTGTGGGTACAGTGGTTGGCTCTGGAGTTGTCACCGTGGTCGTGGGAACTGTGGTTGGCTCTGGTGTTGTCACTGTGGTTGTAGGTACAGTGGTTGGTTCTGGAGTTGTTACTGTGGTCGTAGGTACTGTGGTTGGCTCTGGAGTTGTCACTGTGGTTGTAGGTACTGTGGTTGGCTCTGGAGTTGTCACTGTGGTCGTTGGTACTGTGGTTGGCTCTGGAGTTGTCACTGTAGTCGTAGATACTGTGGTTGGCTCTGGAGTTGTCACCGTGGTTGTAGGTACTGTGGTTGGCTCTGGAGTCGTCTCTGTAGTCGTAGGTACTGTGGTTGGCTCTGGAGTTGTCACCGTGGTTGTAGGTACTGTGGTTGGCGCTGGAGTTGTCACAGTGGTCGTGGGTACAGTGGTTGGCTCTGGAGTTGTCACTGTGGTTGAAGGTACTGTGGTTGGCTCTGGCGTTGTCACGGTGGTTGTGGGTGCTGTGGTTGGCTCTGGAGTTGTCACTGTGGTTGTAGGTACTGTAGTTGGCTCTGGAGTTGTCACTGTGGTTGTAGGTACTGTGGTTGGCTCTGGAGTTGTCACCGTGGTCGTGGGTACAGTGGTTGGCTCTGGAGTTGTCATGGTGGTTGTAGGTACTGTGGTTGGCTCTGGAGTTGTCACTGTGGTTGTAGGTATTGTGGTTGGCTCTGGAGTTGTCACTGTGGTTGTAGGTACTGTGGTTGGCTCTGGAGTTGTTACTGTGGTTGTAGGTACTGTGGTTGGCTCTGGAGTTTTCACCGTGGTCGTGGGTACAGTGGTTGGCTCTGGAGTTGTCACTGTGGTTGTAGGTACTGTGGTTGGCTCTGGAGTTGTCACTGTGGTTGTAGGTATTGTGGTTGGCTCTGGAGTTGTCGCTGTGGTTGTAGGTACTGTGGTTGGCTCTGAAGTTGTCACTGTGGTTGTAGGTCCTGTGGTTGGCTCTGGAGTTGTCACTGTAGTTGTAGGTACTGTGGTTGGCTCTGGGGTTGTCACTGTCGTCGTAGGAACTGTGGTTGGCTCTGGAGTTGTCACCGTGGTCGTGGGAACTGTGGTTGGCTCTTGAGTTGTTACTGTCGTTGTGGGTACTGTGGTTTGCGTTGGAGTTGTCACTGTTGTTGTTGGTTGAGTTGTCGGCGCAGGAGTTGTTAAGCAGGTTGGCCAAAATGGAAAAAGTTCACAAAATGTTGGTGGACGTTGCCGGCTTTGAATCTGCCGTGCTTTTCCTGGAGCGCATTTTACCATCGCTACAGAAAGTGCTTGATAAACCAAAAGGAGCAGCAAAAACCTGGAAAGCTAATTGTATCTTTATGAAGATATGAAGTTAATATTTTGTATAGTGTTGTGCCTTACCATGTCGAGCTTGTGAAACGCACTATTTCTGTTTTGTTCTGCCTAACTATTTATATCCAATTTCGGAAGCACATAATATAGCATGTGTATGAAAAACATAGGCTTCCAAATTTGTATTAAAACGTTCTGGCTGTCAATGATCTACTATCTCTCTTAAGAAATGTCAGCAGTATACAGTAATGTTGTTTATGGAATGTCGTTCGAAGCATGGCTTCTGCATTATTTGAGCTTATATATTGTGCATTTGAAGTTGTATCTAATAAGATAACATAGTTCATGAAAGGTCAATATATCTATTATACATGCATGGTGGCATGGCATATTGTCTCCGAGAAGCAAATATTTCTCTTGCCTCTTATGTTTTTTCTTACCTGCGCACTTCACAATTGCAGTTAGGCCAAAGTGAAAAAAATAAACGAAAGTTTCACAAACACCTCACATAAAGTTTTTAGCTTATCATAAAATATAGGTAGGCCTTGAAATTCCATTTCCAACTATTTACTTCTCAGTCCAATTTTTAGTCATATTTCATTTGAACATTGCTCAATAAACATCCCAAATTGTTTGTACGCGTTTTTGTAACTGTTTTCAAGCATGTAAGTAAACAAAATTTCTTTAAAAAATAAAAATAACATTTTTGTGCGCAGGTTTTAGTCTTTTGTGTGGTTAAAAACTTGTAATATCGTCTGTGTGAACTTATGGCCTCTGAATAAAATGCAGAAGTCAATATAATCATCCCAATACTCACACAATTCGTGTACAAATATGTAGTATCTATTGCTGTGAAAAACCCAACTGAAAGGTGAGTTTTGGTCTAGCATTGAGCAGCATATTACTTGTTGCTTTCAGCTGTTCGTAGTCCCACATTCATCAAGATGTGCTATCCGTGCTCCTCGTGCTACAGCCCCTGTTGCAGTCCGTGCTACAGCAGCCCTTGCAGCAGCCCCTGTTGTATGCCCAGTTGCAGCCCCTGCTGTACCTCGAGATGCAGCCCCTGCTGCAGCCCCTGCTGTTCCCCGTGCTGCTATATGTCCTGTGACTACCCATGCTGCTCGCCATGTTGCAGTCCTTGCTGTTATCCAGCATACGGATGCGGCACATGCTGCGGCGACTATGGACCATGCTGCTAGGAATACCTTCCGAAAGACCTCTAGATACTACCCCTATACTACAACTTAAGGCTTGAACTATGCCAACGTGAATATGAAGACAAAATGAACAAATATTTAAAATTGTAATATTTGACTGGATTAAAATATTAGAAGAGAATTACAGAAAAAATCGCTTTACTATCTTTTTATTTTATTTTAGAAATAATTGCACTTGCAAAACTATAAACTTATCGATCGACTTGCAATCTCAAGCTGAGTAGCTTTCCAGCTGTGTAAGTGTGTAGTATATATTTGGATGTATGCATGTTTAATATATATGTATGTAAGTGCACCGACTGCAAATTTGTCTATGCGTTCTGCAAGCAATTTTATGCAAAAGCTGTTAGCTGCTGGCCAAGTGCTGGCCATAGATACGCGAAGGTCCTTTCAATTCGATTTGCTGAGTCGCACTTTTGGCTTTTGCCTTGGCCCTTGGGCATAGGATTGACTCCTGTCTGCGTCTGTCTGGTCCTGCGTTTGTTAGTCTTCGCTAATGGTGCATGCTCTATTTTGGGTTTTCCCAATTCAACAATCTTAAAATGCAATAATATTTTTTCGGATGCAACAAATTGACTGAACAGTTTTGTCTATGTCTGAAACGCATAGATCTTAAAAATTACAGCTCCAGAATAATACACAAAAACATTTTTGTAGCTATTATTTTTATCCTTCGACCTTTTAGTGATGTATTTTATTGAAACCCAGAAAATCAAAAATCACTTTAAAAGTCTGCTTGAAATTCATAATTTGTTCAACAACTACAATTATTAAGATATTTAAGAGTATACAATAATTCACTAGGAAAAATTTTAATAATAATTTTTTTTTTGCTATAGTATTTTTATACCCTAAACCCATTAAAAATGGGTTAAAATGGTATTATGAAGTTGTGCAAAAGTATGTAACAGGCATAAGAAAGTATCTCCGACCATATAAAGTATATATATTCTTGATCAGCATCAACAGCCGAGTCGATCTGGCCATGTCCGTCTGTCTGTCTGTCCGTTCGGATATCAGAAACTATAAGAGCTAGAGTAGTCCCGGGACAGATCAAGTTTATTTAATTTTATCGAAAGCTCGTCCCGTTCAAAAGATATCGATAAATTTCGATTTCACACTAGAGTTTTTGGGCCAAAACTTTACATTTATAAGACCCCAAATTTTGCATGTATAATCTCGAATAGAATACACATGTAACAAATATTTCAATTTTTTTATATCTCCCCCAGTCCTTCCAAAAGTTCAAAAAACGCATTTTTGAAGGTATGACCTTGCATTTTGGTTTGATCCCACATTTTATTGCCAATTGAACGCCCAAAAAATGTCAATAAGATCGAGCAATAAACACCGAAGTGGAGAACGATATAACTTTCCATTGTGTGTTGATCAGTGAAAAAGCAAGCTAACTGCTTGCATGTATGTATGTACAATGATAGGTTAGTGTGAATAAATGTATGGACTGGGTTCAGGGAATCTCCTTGTCGGACACTCCCGACTAGAGCACTCATACTTGTTATAATAATTATTAGAGGCATTGAAAATGCTATATTTGAGGTAAAATGCTACATAATTCCGCAATATAATATTTATAAATAAAGCTATATGCAGATCAGCAGAAAATTCGAGTGACTTTTAAGTAAAAAATATGAAATTATACTAAACTTAATACTGCAATGGTCTTTTGTTTATTTCAATGGCCTACGAAGCCTTGCCAATATTTATTAAGATGATCTTTATCCTTATATACCTTATGTATGTGTTTCATAATAAGAAGAGATGCAGCCTATGCACTCAATTGCACTACCTGTATGTACATATGTATGTACTCGTGGCCCAAGGATATTGCAAACCAATTAGCCAAAATGATGCCCAGTTTTGTTTGACTAGGCTCGCTCACAATTACGAGCTTCACAACAACAACAACAACAGCAACAGCGCATGCTTTTGACGGTTGATGGAATTGAAGTTGATTTGAACAGTGGTTTCCATTCAGTGCAGCAGCTAAGCCTTCTGCAATATAAGCAGGTGCGATGCCAAACTGAAGAGGCATTCTGACCCGACGATTGAAATGGGGCCACACGCATCTAAAGCTGTTTACTGGCAAGGCCATAGTCTAAGAAAGGGAATTGTGTTAACAGAAAAATGGGGAAATTGGCAATTGCTAAGCAACAAGAACGTTAATGAAAGTAAGGAAAATTAAAGCTTATTTCTCATGAATTTGTATAACAGTTTATATTCTATTCAACAATTAACCAAACTATTTTTTTTTCATTATCAACAATATTCAAATAGATAGATAGATATGTATGAAAGCTTGAATGTTTATGTTTCTTTCAATACTCTTGCAGCATATATGTATATAAATTTGCACATCCACTTGGAATTCGCATCTTGTACTCTGGAAATTCCCATAAACAACGAGACCCATTAGCGAACATTCTTAAACAATATTCCTTGCCATTTGGACTGTAAATTAACTTTAGGGTCCTTAAGTGACGCGCACCTTCCGGCAATATTTTAAAATTTAAATATTTATCAAAGCGAACGAAATTATTAACTACTGTACGCAATTAATCTTAATTATAACGATGCCACAAAGTGTCAAACACATTTCGTATGCAGCACAGGTAAATTGGTAGCTTTCAGTCCGGGTCTTAAGCCTGTGCCGGGTGTCTATTTAGAATGTCCAAGGATTGTCAGCAAATCAGGTGCACTACGTGATGTGCTTTCAATAAAGTGCACGAAATAAAGAAAATCGCCAAAAGAAAAAAAAAGGAAAAAACTTTTAATGCGCTTAGGCGACGAACGATACACAGCACAAAATGTTGAACGGTAAATGGTAAACAAAATCAAGAGCAAAGCAAACCACAGACCTGCCAGCACTTAAAATCCACCCGTTCATCCATCCATCCCACCCACCCACAACAACGAACCCGTGCGTGAGCAATTTTTCTAAACGAGGCACCCGTTAGGAGCAGGGAGTAGCAGCACGTTTCGGTTGCGACTGCTGGACATGCTTGATCATCATCATGATGCTGATGCTGATGCTGCTGATGATGATGATGATGAGATGGTCGGTTAAGGATTATTTAAGTCATGCTCAAGTTTTTCGAGCAAAGGTGGGCTGACCTTCTCGCCGAGCATTAAATATTACAAAATACTTAATGCACTTTACTTTTGGGTCAATCGGAAGGTACTTAATGCTTATTATGTTGGATATTTCGCTAATGAAACGCATCGTTGGGCATTAGTTGATATTAGTTGGGATCTTTACGTGTAATTTGTTGAGTGGAAGGTCCAAGTCCATTTTCGATTTCCAAGTATTTTGTACATTTTCAAGCAAAAAGCTACATATCTATACGGCTAATTTGCGGTGACTTGTATTTTATCATTATTTTATCGTGGCTTTTTTTACAAATTTAGCTTTGCTTTTGTATGTTATGACATGTGCTCACAGAGAACAGTAGGCCAAATTTTTCACAGCAAAGTTGTAATTTCATTTTAGTAGTAGTAGCAGCACCAGATATAAAGCTATACAAATTTGTTAAAACTTAACCAAAATTGTTGACCGACAAAAATTGTTTGTAGTTCGAAATATAAAATAATTCTCGCAATGGCCGCAAAAAATATAAATAAAATTAAGAGTTTGAATCTGATTGGCTTGGCCAAAAGATTCCCCAAGGGTAAGTGCCATAGCTGAGTGAATAGCGAGAATCATTCCACATCACCAACCACCATTCAGGCTTAGCTCCACATCGAAATGTCTCATTTGCCAAGCTGCTGAAGAAACGTCCACAGAAGAACGAGCCCGATTTTACCAAGTTCGTAAGCAAAAACTCCGCAACTAGCATTATAAAAGAGGAGAAGCTTAGGAACAGCAATCCCAATGTGGAGAGGCGCTTCGAAAACGAGCTAGCCGCTGATCAGGTGCGCAAATGCAATGAGATCCTCAAGGAGCACTATCTGCACAGGCGCAAAGTGCAGGAGTCTATGGCAAACGGTGCACTGCAACAGGTGCCCGCATTGACAAAGAAGCTGAAGGACATCATGGCCAAGGATTTCGAGAGCTCTCAAAATATTGTACCCAAGAACGAGAATGTCCGGCGCTGTCATGGGCTAGAGGCCAAAACCAACATTATTGATTATAAGCCACAGATTTGTGACAATATCAACCGCTGGCACATGAAGATCCCCAAGCGGAAGCCGAAAGCAGTGGACGAGAGGAAATTACGCCACCAGGACAATGATCCTACTATATTGAGCAAACGAAGCCGCCGAGCTGTTAAAGTCGTCAAGCCTCCGGTAACATCATTGCCTGATAAAATGACGCCTACCGAGAAGAAATCAGCAAGCACAGGCTTAAACAAAGAACGGGCCAAAAAAAAGAAAATGTGGCAAATCGGTAAATCAACACGACATGAATATTCATAAAAAAACGTCAATATTACTAATAATAACATATCATAATATTTTACCGAATATTGCAGGTGAACGTACCATTCCACAATTGGACTAACAAAATTAAATTCAAAATTAGAAATAAAATATTTGTAAATAAATTTGTAGTATTATAACTTTCAACTAATCATCTGCCGCTTTAAATAAAAAGTTATTGCATTGAAAGTTGTGTAGCTGTTAAATATGTGTACTTTAAACAATATTTATAACGCCCGTTCCTTCAAAAGAAAATCTTTGTAAAATCAGTTGCAAATACTTTTTAATGGGCACCGGAAAAAAATGAGTATGCAAAGTTTCAAATGTGTCCTTGCAACAAAGCCCATAAAAGCCAAATTATACTTTGTGCGAGTTACAAGAAATGTGCTGTTCCAAAGATTGACAGGCTTTAAGTAGCACTCAATGCGCCCTCTAAATGTTGGCAAAACAATTAGCAGGACATTTGAGTGGTAAGCTTAACGCACCACTTAGCTGCCTACTAGCAATATAAACCACCCATTTAACATGAAGAAGCCCCCCACTCACACATCAAGCATGGTCAAAAAATTAATTAAAACTTACCTCAATGAACTGACAGCCAATTAAAGTTTACGCAAGAGACACGACAACAAGTCGAGCAAGCAAGAAAAACAGCTGAAAGGAGACACCAGTTCCTAGAGATACACAGAGCGACATAGAGAGATAGAGAGAGAGAGAGAAGAGTGAAGTGGAGAGGACAGCAGACGATGAGCAAATGTAACGTTCAACGCGCCATTAAACGCGCTGCAGATCGTTGGACGAGGGGCGAGGGGAGGCTGGTGAAGGGGGGATGCGAGCCATAGGGGAGACACCGTTTATTGGCCAAAAGCAAACAAACAAAAGCCAACAGAGACCAAAAGCCAAACAATAAGCAGCAGCCACATCAGCAGCAGCAAAACAAAGGCAAAAGCGGCGAACGAATAAATACTAGAAAACAAAATGGACTGCGCCCCGCCCACCAACAGGATGTGACTTGTTTGTCTTGGACTTGAGCGGCGGTCGCTGCAGCAGCAGCAGCAGCAGCAGCAGCAGAAGCAGAAGCAGCAGCAGCAAAACAATTAACAATCTCCGTTTGTCGTAATTGACTCAAATGAGCGCAAACAATAAATAAAACAGTAACAGTTACAGTAGCAGTAGCAGTAGCAGCAAGAGCAAGAGCAACAGTAAATGTAACGGTAGCGGTAGCGGTAGCGGTAACGGTAACGGTAAACGTCACAACGGCAAAGAGAGCAAAACAAAGCTGAAAATCGTTGACAATGACGATGGCGACTTTTGTCGCAGAACCAAAAGGTCCTTCAGTTAGAGATGGTTGATAGGAAATGTGAGCTTCCAAATTAGGCAAATGGACCCAAATACAATAAATCGCTTAGCAAACAAATTACATTATCAGATATACCAAAGCATACATTTGAAAAGTTTTTTTAATGTAAACTCTTCTCACAAGAAAACAATTAAATTAATAAAATATAAAGCAGTTAATAGTAGGATTAAAAATAATTAATATTACAATTTTATTAGTGCATTAAGTAATAAACGAAATTGTATGTAACCAATATTAACTAGTAGTATATCAACAAGTATATCTTGTATATCTTTAAACAACATTTTTACAAAAAACTAATTTAAATATCTTGTTATTTTGCAATTTGAACAAAACAGAGTTTATATAACTTACAGAAAAGCCGAACTTAAATATTTATAAAATTATTTTCACTACAATAGTCTTGTTATAATAGATCGTTTAGATTCGAAATAATTCATAAAACAGCCGCATTGGAAAATATTTTATTTATGTGTAGTCAATATTTTAGACAAATATAGCTAATAATTTAGTTTAAGAGCATATAACTTTATTGAAAAGTTACCATATTATCAAGTCTGTGTATTTCACCTTCCACCACCTAGATACAATTATTTAGGCATGTTTTCACGCTGTCATCACTACAAACTGGGTGCCTGCTCATCCACACACACAAGCACACATATATATATAGACATATATATATATATTAGAGTCATTTCTGGCGTGGGTCTATAAGCGAGCCGTGAGAGCAACTGCACCGCATCCACGTCCTGGTTCACGTTTGCCTTTGCAGAAGAAGCAGAAGAAGAATCACGGCTCGGGCTGCATTTTTGTGATGTCGTTGCTTCGATTGTTTGCACAGCTTGTCAGGGATGGCCACTGTCAGTGGGTTTGGCAACGGACGTTGAGTCCTGTAAGTGGATATCTTTGGCTAAGTGCAGCCGGGAGAAGGCTGCCATTCAGCCGCCAGCAGAACGCTCCAGTTTTTGCCAACTGTTTGCACTACAATATTGTATTTTTAATTATTCAAGTTCTCGAGTGCAGCTTGGCCCAACAGTGGGCATTGTGTTCCACAAGTCCGTCAAGTGTAGCAGTACGATGGGCATAATATAGTGCTCGCTACTTAGCCCCCTATAAAGTGGGCAATGACAACTGTCAAACACATGGCAATCCGACACTTGAGTCAATGTGAACAGAGCCAGTTGGCTATTATGTAATGAAAATGATTTTCTCATTGTAGTTATTTTAATGACAAACTATTTAATCCCTTTGGGACACACCGAATTACAAATGTCTATAAGTAGTGCATAGTACAGCATTTACATATATAGTTTTTTTTGTGTTTTTTATTATAATCAGTTTATAGTAAATAATAACAGAATACCCGCTTCGTTGACCGGGAATTAGGATAATAATAGATAGAATAGTTCCACTTTCGAATTTATTTATGGGGTTCCATTCTTTTCCTATTTGTATTTAGAAATATCTCAAATTAGTTGAATTTATCCACCCTGAACTCATGAGAAATGTGTAAAAGGGGTTTTGTAGAAAAGTATGTAGCACGCATAAGGAAGTATCTATTCTTTATGACCAGAGACCATAAGAGAAACAAGATTTGGAATATAAATTCTAGTATAACCTGGTCACATAAGTTTTATTTCATTATATCGATATGTCCTCACTTTCGAATAATATTGATAATTTTCCATTTCCAAATACAGTATTTTGTGCCTTAAAAGTAATTAGAACAATTTCGATATGTACTATATGTATATTCTACAAAAGCACACAGAAGTAGGGAATATTTTACTTTTTGTAATCAGTATCAGAGTCACTGTTCTAATAGGGTTTTAAGCTAATCACAATCAAGTAAAATTAAATCTTAAGTTTCTAAGCCCTAACAAAAAGTTGATTTGAGAACTTGGATCTTTGGTACTTTTCCACCTATTTGCAGGTCCAAGTACACTGAAAATTATTTGTGAATTGAAATTTATACATAAGCAATTACGAGCAATGCCACAACTGGGGCACTTGTCTAGTGGTAAAAGGCTATACAACATGATGACAGTGTGGCTCTTGTGGATGTCTATGCCCCGTTAGAATCCTTTTGTGTGCGTATGTGTATGTGAGAGAAAGAGAGAGAGAGGGAGGGATGGAGAGTGTGTATATGCCATAGACCAATTATGCGCACATTTCATGCATAAGAAAATTCAATTCCACGTTCATTTGCACATGCAAATCAAATTTATTTGCGGCAAGCACTCGGCACTTATGCAGGACGCGGCAGGACGCGGCAGGACGAGACAGGACAAGCTGGAGACGTTGTTACAGCATGGGCCATGGCACTAAAAGTAACTGAAGCTGTTATCTGCCTGATTGTTGTTGCTGTCGCTGATGACGCCTGCAACAGCAACAACAATAACAACAGCAACATCAGCAACAACAAAAGAAAATAAAATAAAGTATTTCAGCGCGAACTTTTGCAAATGACGTTGATGATGAGTTGCAGCCTTCTTCCATCTCTCTCCCACTCTCGCACTCGTGTTGTCTGTCTCTCATTCATTCATGCAATTTTTAATATGGCATTCAACTGTAAATGTCACGCACTTGAAAGGCGATGAAGGTATTTCAAATTCTCCGAAAATCCGAGGCACTACTTCAGCCTGAACAACCTTCATTTCGTAGGTATTTTGTAACGAAATGCATTTCAACGGAAGGTTAATTTAGTTTGTATGATAATTTGTAAGCTGCCACAAACATCTAATGTGAATTGCCCCATCAGCAATTTTGGTGAATCTTAATTATAATTTCAATAGTCTGCATAATTAAACTGACATTTTCACGCTTTCAATTTGACAAACTGTTACGAATTTTGTGATAACTCTTGTGATAAAATATACATATTATCATTCCAAGAGACTGTAATAACTAGAGCTGTAACTAGCTGTTGTTTTATTACCTTCATTATTATTACAGGACTGCCTCAAGCACTAATATCTTCAGGCTAAAAGCTATTTTAACAACATACAGGTAGATATTCTATATTGTAAAAGTATGTTTGAAGAAACATTTAAAGAATATTTTATTTTATCGAAATTTTACTCAAGTTGAATCCAAATAAGAAATTTGAATTGAATATCTAGTATGGCTTAAAAATTAAAGGAATTCAGAATTGATTTATAAATTATATTAAAATTATATAATAAACTTAATGTATATCAATGCGAAGCACTCTTAAAACCACATTTCCAAAAGGTATTTTAAGACAATTGTAAATAATTCGAATCCTTTTTCTCACTTGTTGAAAGAACACTAACTTCGGTTTATTGCTTACTATCGTCGACGTAACTCTATTTTGATATGCACAAAAAATAATCAAATAACTCTACTCTAATGAGGAATTAAGCTAAAATCAAACGTTGTAATCATTTAACATCCACTTTGTTTCAGAAAATTTCGTAAAATACTCGTTTGGTTTCCAATGTCACAAACTCTATATTAGAATTCCGCCTTAAATTTCGCGCCGCAAATATTTAAAGAGTGCGCTTTGCATTCAGGATTTGATTTTAAGACTTTGCCTTTTTGTGCTGTCATTTCCGCTTTGCTGCTGATTTGGAACTCAAGGCTCTTTTCAGTGTCCGCTTGATTGGAGTAGTCAATATGGTAAGCGAGTGGCGATCCATTAGCCATTTACAGTAGACCCACTTTTAAATTATTAAAAGCATTCTCGGGCAAGACAACTTTTTCAACTTGGGCCAAAAAGCGGGCGGCCTCATCATTAGCATTTTTCTGTTCCCGACTGGAGTGGTGGGAGGGAAATGGTGGCTCGTTGGTCGCTCCAAGTGGCTTAGCTAAATGTGTCGCGAGGATTTGGCGCCCTTGTCGTTGGCGTTGTTCCTTCGCCCGCCTCCTTGCTTCCTGTGGCGCTGCTCAGAGTTCAGTGTCAGTCTCTTGTTCTTCATTGTTTTTGCACGCGAGTTTCCGCCGCAAGGCTAATGTGATTTTTATTGGATTTATAAACTTAAGTGTCAACTTCCGGACTTGCTGCCCGACTTCTTCTTCTTCGTCTTCTGTTCTTCTTCTTTTTCTTGTCGTCTCTTTCACATTGGCATTGACTGCAATTTGCATTTTCCAGCAAATTTAAACTCCCCCATTAAGTTTCGAGCATAAATATTATGGCTCGCAAATGCTTTGGTTTTCCTTGCCAATTGAATTTGCATTGTTCACCGTTAGACTTTGCATGTTGAAGTTGGACTTTTTAGCATATTGTAATAGAGTTCTCTCTCTCTCTCTCATATGCAGACTCAGTTTGGAGTTTGGCAGCTTCGTTTTCCAAAGTTCTCCAAAATGTTGTCGAAGTTTCCCAGTGTTCTGTCTCTGTCTCCGTCTCTTTCAGCCGTTCATTAGTTTGCATAATTAAATTTTACATTAAATTAGTTGAATTTGCGTGTTAGAAACGCAAGTTGGTCGGTAATTGAATACACGCAAGAAATTCGGCAATTGCAAACTTGCCGAGTTTCCGATTGCAATTTTGAAGAGCTCAATTGCTCAACTATAACTTAATTATGTTATTCAATACCCAATCGAAGCGATGTTCAATCAATGTTAATATGCATAATATAACTGCTCAGAGTTTATTCTGAACATATTTTGAGTAACCGACAAACATCCATACACAACCAGTAAGAACAAGTAAGAGCTCGGACATAACAGTAACCGATTTTTGGGGGAGGGAGTGGGCACGGCCCTAACATTTTTTGTACCCTTCTTTAGAGAGGATGACCAGAAATCTGCCTTTCAAGTTTGATCACTCCAACTCTAAAACTGTGGTAGATACAGGCGTCCTATTGGACGTGGCCGGGAAATCTAGGTCGTAATCTGTGGGGGAGGCAATCTCAATTTTAAATTTGGTGACTCTAGCTTCAAAATAGGGGGAAGTATTCACGTGGTATCGATTTGAGATTTTTGGTAAATCAACATGGTATGGATTTGCCAGCCTCCCAGTGGCCGTGGCTCAAAAATCTTAACACTTTATCTGAAGCAAATAACAAAAAGGACAATAGTTCAAGTTCCAAGTCTATATCTTCATTAAAGTTGCGTCCACACAGACAGACAGACGGACACCCTGACGGACATTGTACAAACTCATTATTCTATGAATATCAGAGTATAAAAGGAAAATGTGTCTGTTGCTTATAGCATATTCTGTTAACAAAAAAAGTAGCTTAGCAAATAAAATTGCTCTTTCCAAAGATTCACACCGCACAAATGAAATGGAATCTTTTTCCAGCAAAATATATGCACATTATTTATTTGTTTATGTTGTACAGGGTATAAAAACTAAAGGCTTTTTTTTTATTTTCATGTAGGATAAATGACGAAAAACCCACAATAGCCAACAAGTCATACACACACGCACACACTCACTCACACACACACACACACACACACACACAATGACGGTATGCATATTGCCTTTTCAATTAGCGTAATTAATTCGGTCTTTGGGCACGGAAAAATGCCAAAAATAACCAAATATGACCAGCACAATTGGACACTGAATACGAGCGAGTGTGTAGTTGCTGCTATGTATGCTAGAGAGAGAGAAAAACAGAGAGAGAGAGAGAGAGATATATATAGACAGAGAGAGGTTGACAAAGCAAATGAAGGAAATATGCGATTTTCCTGATGCCATCAATCGCAAATTCAGTGCAGCAACTAAACGAACTTTTGCACTCCAGAATTTTAAAGCAATATAGTTCTTTATGCATGTGTGTTGATTAAAGTTTCTGTGTGGCTCTCAGTTTGTTTCATCATATCAACTAATCTTTTTCTATTTATGCAGTAAAAGAGAACTTGGTTTTTGCAAATGAAGTTTTTATATAATTAGTGCAAGGGATAACGTTTGAGCATAAACACACAGCGTTAAAGAGAAGCAGATAACTAGAGTTGTATGAAAAAAGAAATATCAAAGAGTAACTTAACAAGTAAGAGTGCTCTAGTCGGGAGTGCCCGACTACGAGATACCCTGAACCCAGTCCTTACAATCATTCATACTAATCTACAAGCATGTACAAGCAGTACAAGCAGTGCAAGCGGTTTAAGCAGTTAGCTTGCTTTTTCGCTGAGCCCCACACAATGGAAAGTTAAATCTTAAATAGCTTCTGTGTTTATTGTCCAATCTTATTAAAATTTTTGGGGCAAGCAATTGTTAATATGTGTTACCAAACCAAATTGCAAGGTCGTACCTTAAAAAATGCGTTTTTTGAACTTTTGGGGGGTTTGGGGGGTGGTATCCAAAAAGTGAAATATTTGTTACGTGTGTATGCTATTTGAGATTATACATGCCAAATTTGGGGCCTATAGCTCTTATAACTTTGAAGTTGTGTCCCAAAAACTCTAGTCTGAAATCGAAATTGATCGATAACTTTTAAACGGTACGAGTTATCGATAAAATGAAATAAACTTGATCTGTCCCGGGATTAGGAGAACTTATGTTCCAAATATGAAGTCTCTAGCTCTTGTAGTTTTTGATATCTGTGTGTTCATACAGACAGACGGACAGACAGACGGACATGGCTAGATCGACTCGGCTGTTGATACTGATCAATAATATATATACTTTATATGGTCGGAGATGCTTCCTTATGCCTGTTACATACATTTGCACAACTTCATTATACCCTTTTTACCCATTTTTAATGGGTTCAGAGTATAAAAAGAAACAAGTGAGAACGTTGCAGTCGGGTGGAGCCGACTGCGTAATACTCTGATACCATTTTAAGAACAGCTGAAAGCAAGTGAACAGAACATTTTTGCTGGTGTATGGGTGACCCGAAATCGGCCTTACAAGTTTTTGGGGACGGGAGGGGCGTGGTCGATCTTTAGAGGGGACGACAAGAAGTCTATCTTCCAATTTTGGTGACTCTTGCTCTAAAAGTGTGGAAGATATAAGCTTTCGCGATTTTGGGGGCGGGAGGGGGCGTGGCCCCAAAAATTTAAGCCGATCTTTAGAGGGGGTGACAAAGAGTCTATCTTACAAATTTGATGACTCTAGCTCTAAAACTGTGGAAGATATAAGCATTCGCGATTTTTGGTGGCGGGAGGGGGCGTGGCCCCAACAATTTTAGCCGATCTTTAGAGGGTGTGACAAGAAGTCTATCTTACAAATTTGGTGACTCTAACTCTAAAACTGTGGAAGATACAAATTTTCGCGATTTTTGGGGGCGGGTGGGAGCGTGGCCCCAAAATTTGTTGTCGATCTTTAGAGGACTTGGCCAGAAGTGAACCCTCAAAGTTTGGTGGTCCTAGCTTTTACACTATGCGAGATATAGGCTTCCGTGTTACGTGGGGGCGGGGTGGCTTGGAGGCATTCTAGTGGGCGTGGCCGGAAAATCCAGGACGCAATCTTTTGGGCTGGTCAGCCCCAGTCTAAATTTCAAATTTGGGGACTCTAGCTTCAAAATTGCGGAAAATATACACGTGTTATCGAATTGTGCGATTACGGGGGCGGGAGTGGGCTTGGTCGAGATTCTGTTATCTGTAGAGGACGTCACCAGTAACATATACTCCAAATATGGTGACCTTAGCTCTATAACTGCGGGAGATATAAGCATTTCAAATTAATTTTGGAGATTTGATTAATTTAATCGATTTGTGATTGTGTTATCGATTTGCCAGCCTCCCAGTGGGCGTGGCATAAATTTGGAACAAACTTGATCTGAAGCAGATAGCTATAATCATAACACAAAAGGTTTCAAGAGTCTATCTAATATCGTTTCGGAAATACGTGCGTTCATCCAGACAGACAGACGGACAGACGGACGGCCTGACGGACATCCGACAAAACCAATATACTATGAGTACCTTCGGTATCAGAGTATAAAAAGAGATATTGACATTTAATAGTATAAAATATTCAATAATAAACTTGTATAAAATATATACAGATCGAATAAAGAAAGAGAATAAATAGAATTGGATAAAGTTTTGATCTACCAAATTTGCAAATTTTAAACACAAAACGCAAGTACAAAATAAATGAAGCAAATCAAAGGAAAACCTAAGTATTCAATGTAGCTCCACATTATATTCGTTTTTCATTCATTGCATTCACCGCTCATCATTTGGCCATCCAGCCATGACGCAGTGCCTTCCAACTATCGAAGAGGCCAGTTCTTGACTGTTGTCCCAAAACTAATGATGACGTATCGATTGGTTTATCTGTGTGGGTTTGGGGTCTGGTCAGCGCTTTGTGGGCCAATGCAAGTGGAAAAGGAAAATGTTGGAGAAATGGGAAATCTAATGAATGCGCTCGCCGCGACTTTTGCTGACTCGTTGCGAGTCGATTTGTTTTCATTTAGCTTTCTCGCTGTGTCTGAGATGTTCGTATCTGTTCTGATGTCTCCATCTCCATCGGCGGAAATCATTAAAATTTTCCGGCATATTTGGCAGCGTCCGAGATTGTAGCAGCAACAAAAGCCAGCAGCGGAGTAAGAGAACGCTTCAAAAATTCAATAACCGCAAAAGCTTTTTGGAGTTCTACTTGTTCCCTCTGGAAACTTCTTTTTGGCATTGAAGTGTTTTTCAGCCATGGCGCAGACCAAATCGCTTTTAGCCCCTTTACGAAGTTAGGAAACGTTGGCTGACGGTTTCCTCAATTCTTTTGCTGTTGCTGCTGTTGTTGCTGTTGCAGCTGCTCTTTTGCCATATTTTCCACTTTGCCTTTTGCGCGTTAACCCGGTTAACAAAAGGGCACTGAATATTCCCACAGCTCAATCGAATTTAGCCCGAACCAATTTGTACGCAAATCATTTTATCGGCCACTGCCACAACAGCGCCACCTACCGTGGGTTACACGAATATGTATGGGTTTGTCCTTTTTTTCTGATACCCTGATATGCTACAGAAGGTACACAAGATTTGACGGTCGTTTTGAGTATCGTAATAAGTTGAAACTTCCTAACAAAACAAGTAAGAGTGCTCTAGTCGGGAGTGCCCGACTACGAGATACCCTGAACCCAGTCCTTACAATCATTCGTACTAATCTAAACACACACATGCTGCAGTACAAGTAGTACAAGCAGTGCAAGCGGTTTAAGCAGTTATCTTGCTTTTTCACTGAGCATCACACAATGGAAAGTAAAATCTTAAATAACTTCTGTTTTTACTGTCCGATCTTTCTAAAATTTGTAGGACATTACATTGGCTATAAAATGTGTGACCAAACCAAATTGCAAGGTCATACCTTCAAAAATGAGTTTTTTGAACTTTTGGGGGGATTGGGGGGTGGTATCCAAAAAGTGAAATGTTTGTTACATGTGTATGCTATTCGAGATTATATTTGCCAAATTTGGGGCCTCTACCTCTTATAACTTTTAAGTTAAGGCCCAAAAACGCTAGTCTGAAATCGAAATTTATCGATAAAATTTAAACGGGACGAGTTATCGATAAAATGAAATAAACTTGATCTGTCCCGGGATTGCGAGAACTTATATTCCAAATATGAAGTCTCTAGCTCTTGTGGTCTCTGATATCCGCGTGTTCATACAGACAGACGGACGGACGGACGGACGGACAGACAGACAGACGGACATGGCTAAATCGACTCGGCTATTGATACTGATCAAGAATATATATACTTTATATGGTCGGAGATGCTTCCTTATGCCTGTTACATACTTTTGCACAAAAACATAATACCCTTTTTACCCATTTTTAATGGGTTCAGGGTATAAAAATATGAATTGAAAACAAAAAAACACGTTTAATTAATAAAGATATATTATTTGTAAGCGCCTAATATTTAACTTTACTGTCTATAAAATTTTTTTTTCAATTTAAATAAAAATTGTAATTATTTGCCGTTGATATATAGTGTTTTTGTATAAGTCCAATTACAGATTTCTCATTATATATTCAAGTTTTCTGCTCGTGATTAACTAAATATTATTATTATATTTCAGCACTTATTACGAAGGGTATTCCCGATGTGTTTTGCCATTATTTCGATGTTGTTTTTTCTTTCTGCTGTCATCCGGGCGACAATGGCCGTTGACAAGGACAAGGCGAAGGGCCATAAGTTGGGTCCCGCTCGGGTGTCCTGTTTTCCTTTTGCATTTGCATTTGCCATAAAAATATGATTGTTGTGTTTTCCTTTATTACATTGGCTTTGTTTGCCATCCCCTTTGGCGCCCTATTCGTTTCGTAGTTTTGCTCTTGGCAAAAAACTTGTTTATTTCTTTTACTCCATGCCGTCTTCTTTTATTGATGTACAACTTAAAAAAATATATATAAATAAAACAAGCCACTTGGACATGGCCAGCGGGAATTGACGATTTATCATTTATGATGATGATGATGACGTATGCAGCTGGCTTTCATGCTTTTGGGAGCGCTGTCCGAAGAAGAAACTTTTACACTAATCTGCACAATTGCCAAAAAAAAAAGATTTTATGATACCATTGAACAATTTGCATATTTATTTAAATTTTTTGTATTGCTTGTTGCGGGAGAAATTACGTTTACAGATAGCAAAAGGATCTAATCGGTATTTAAACGAAGAAAAAAATGTAGTTTGGATTTTATTACATGAAAATATAACATTTTAAAAGTCTTTTAAAATGGTGCTATAATTATAATAATTTATTTGTTTACAGAAAGTCTTAAGTCATCAATATTTGTATTTGTAAGAAAAATAGTTTTATGACAAAGAAATTAATGAATATATTTGTATTAATACTCACACTATTCAGAAAATAATAACAAAGAACAGAACAGAACAGAATAAGTATAATATAATCACATATAAACTATTTTATATTGTTAAACATTTTTTAGAAATTTTATTTTATATTTTATCTCAATATACGATTCTGAATTATCTTACCAAAGATATTATTAGGTTCATCAAAAAAACATATGCAATCGGATTGAAAGCTTATAAATTGTATTGTCATACATATATATATGAAGAAAACTTACTATAGTATACTTATATTCTGCTGTATAATAAATTTAATTAATTCATTTAAAACTGGAACATTTTTATGCGTAAAATTCTTGAGCTGGGAGCTTTTTTGCTTGCTGAAGCATCCAGACCGGAGCAGATCTACTCACTGTGAACTATAAATAATTACTACACTTGAAACAATTCGTCAATGTTGCTAAATTGTTGAACGATTTTCGTGGCTTTTCGCGCTAAAAACACAACAGCAACAGCAACTACGAAAATTGTACTTTATTTGCACATCAATTTAATTGAAAAACTTTTGGCACTGCCACGCGATTGTGTGTGAGTAGGCGTGGCATTCAGCAAGAGGGGCGGGCGGAGGCGGCATCGATTGCGGCCAGTGAGAAACCATTGAAGCAATTTGAGCTCCAGGCGGGTGTGTGATCCCTCCTCCCCCTCTTGACTCATTCCTATCTGGCGGCCTGTCGCTGCTTGTGACGCCACATATGTCGCTGCAATCCTGGACAGCCAGCCAGCCAACTACCAATATGACTTAAAGTTTTTGCCTGAAATTTACTTTGGAACAAATTAAAAGTTCAAGTTCTGCCTCGCCGGGGTCCACTGAGCGTGTGAAGTTTTACAACAGACGCCCAAAAAACTTTGCCAGCCGTCATGCCCCCTCTCTCTCTCTCCCTCTCGCTCTCTCTCGCTCTCTGGCTCTCAATTCTCCAAGCTTATTTTGTATTTGCACCACTGCACCACGCCTGCTGCACTCAATGTTGTACTTTCCTTTGCACTTTATGCGCCACCGCACAATCATTAAAGTTTGACGGACTCCGGAACTCTCGGTTCCCCAAGCTAAAGAGATCTGAAAGTTTCCACGCGCTGTGGCCTCAGCTCCGAATTGTGTTTGTCATTTGCTTGAATCCTGCCTGAATTCTGCCTGCCTGCCTGCCTGCCTGCCTGCCTGCTTTGGCCACCATGTGTTTGGTGTGGTGCCAAGTCAGCGGGTGTCAATTATATCCACAATTGCCACATGTGTATTCTTTGTTTAAACAAAATAACAAACAAAAAATCGCGCTAATTTAGTGAACATTGAAGATGCTCCTCTTTGGTATTTCTAGGGTACCTAAAATTGCGGGACGCCTGGAGTAAAGTAAACTATTTAAGAAATCCTTGCGTCAAAATAGATAGACTCAAAGCGATATCAAGAATAAGTTGTCTTCTAATTTTTGTGTTTTATTATTTGATGTCGATTTAAATTGCAAATGCATCATTAAATTACTAAGTTCAAAATATTTTTAAACAAATGGTTAGATTAAAATTGATAACTTAAAGTTAAGCAATTGGGAAAGGATTATCTTCAGCGAGCCGAAGATTTTATACTCTTTTCGAACCTTTAGACAATTTTCACTCTGCTAACTGCAGCACTTTCATCTGTAAAAATTGATATCATATGATGTCAATTTGATCTGAAATATTAAATTTATTTCCAGTTGTATGGCAGTTTTAAGATATAGTGATCCGATCCGGCCGGCTCCGATCAATGTTATGTATGTTTGAATAAAATGTATCTGTGCAAAGTTTCATTGCGATAGCTTTGAAAACATGTAATTTATGGGCAAAACCTACTTACAGTTGTATGGCAGCTATAAGATATAGTGTTCCGATCCGGCCGGTTCCGACCAATGTGCTGTCCCCTGGAATAATAAGTCTCTGTGCAAAGTTTTATCGCGATAGCACAAAAACTGAGGGACAAGTTTGCATACATACAGACAGACAGACAGACAGGCGGACATGGCTAGATCAATTTGTTTTGTCATTCTAAGCATACTGGCAGTAACTTTTGGGGGTCCTCCGACGCTTCCTTCTATGCGTTACAAACTTCAGCACAAACTTCATATACTATTTTCTTCGAAAAGAGTATAAATATGTATCAACAGAAAAGAAATATATATAATTTGAAACCTACTTAATACCTTCTCCAAAAAATATTTTAATTTTTTTGGAGCCAGACAACAAACTCTCTTTCTCTAAATATCTCGATCTTTTTCATCTATATAATAAAGCTGTCACTTTGTTATTTTAAAGGTTTCTTGAGAAAACTTGGTGCGGCAGCTTTCGAGTAGAGATAACTTTATTGAATAGTTTTCAGTATAATATATATTTTAGAATATAAAACGTATACGTATACGTATTCGTATTTGGTATACTCTATATAAGTAGTAACGATTCTCTCTTGTCACATGCAGCTCTTAATCCATTCATTATCATGGCAGCAGCTCGACAAAGAGAGAGAGTGTGTAAAATATGCGTAAACTAAATGAAGTCAGCAAACAGATTGCTGTTGTTGCAGTGCAAAAAAAAGTGGGAGTCCTCTGGCTAAAAAGGATAGGTGGAGCGGGTCTAAAACCCATAAACATGTTGATTACATTTGCAAGATTAAAGCAGACATAATCAATCTCAGCGATTGCCTCGCTCGCTGACTGACTGACTGACTGACTAACTGAATGACTTGACGTTCCACAAAGGTATGGGCCAACACGGAGTATTGGCCAAAGGGAGCCAGAGAGAGTAAGAGAGATAAAGAGGGATAGAGCGATAGAGGGAGAGCGAGACATGGCAAGGTGTAAAGCGCTTCAATGACATCGCGCTGACACAAAGAGCGACGTTTGATTAAGCAAAACGCCTTTGGCAGACGCCAGGACATGACACCTACATCAGCAGCTGTTATGCCATTTCCTCCCCTTCTCAGTCAGTACCAACAACCCCCTACCCTCCCCTCCCCTAGCTGAACACTCGCGCTTTGTGCTGCTGCCAAATGCAATCAGATTACACTTCGTTTGGCGTATTTTTTTCTCTGCTGCCGCCGCTGCTGCTGCTGCTGCTGCTGCTAAATTGTCAGTGATAACACAAAGCGAAAGTAGCGCAGCATAAAGAAGGAATAAAAAAAAGAAAGAAAGAAATACGCAGAGGGAAAATGTGAAGAATATTATGCAAAGTTTGCCATTAAATATCAAGTATACGACGTGGTCAACGCTGGGAACCTCTTTTCGGTCTGCCTACAGCCACGCACTGCGCTTATCTACGCATATCTTAAGTCTATAGTTGTTTCAGTGTGTGCGTGTGCGTGTGTGTGTGTGTGTCTGCAACGCATTGCCATTATGTACATTATAATTTGTTGCGCCTCGAGCTGTTTGCTTAGTTACACCAGAAATCGTAAAAATGCCACGCAAAGATACAGCGACAGACTCTCCCTCTCTCCCACTGTCCCTCTCTCCCTGCATAAAACTTATATATGCATGCGTATCAGGACATTTGTATTTGTATTATGTATGGCCTGCCACATACACACATAGTGCGTGAAATTGCTAAAGGAGCAAGGCACCTTCAAATGCTTGCGGTCTCTGTTCACTCTCTCTCTATCTCTCTCTGTCTCTCTTTGTCTCTTCCAGTCTCTGCATGTGAATGTTTATGATTATGTGTGGTTTTGTACCGACTACTGTGAGTGTGTTGTAGTGGGCGGTGGGCGGTGGGCGGTGGGCGTTGGGACGGTGGGTCGGTGGCCGGGTTGGAACCGCCTCGAGCTGTCACTTGTGGGTGGTTAGCCCGCTCTGCAGAGTGATGATGTTAGCTCGCCGCTCGTGAAAGCCCTGATTCCAGAATATAAGAAACTAAAGCTGCAATTTGACTTTTAGTCTGGTTTCTTGAATTTGAAAATTAGTAGGTTTGTTAAAGTCTGAATACTCTAGCAGTTATATATTGCAAGAGATATTCAGGAAAAACGATATGAATCCGAGCTGCTAATACAAAAATTTATATTAGCGCAAACCAAATAATTTAATGTTTGTCCCCGAAGGGATGGATTTTAAATAAATACTAATTTGAAAAAAGATTTAAAAAAACCAATCTAACAGTTGTGTTTAACTTCAAGTTGTTCTTGCTGGTATTCTATTTAGCATAATCGTATAGAGCATTTGTCAATCAAAAATATTATGTAAGAAACATTTGAAGCTTATATCCTTGGTAAAAACTTTAGACGATTTCGGACATAGGTTATATTTTTAAGCGAATTAATCCTAAGCTAGTAAAATTAGCTTGAAAACAACAAAAACTAGCTTATAGAAAATCACAATTTCTTATGAGTTTTGAATTTTCACTTTTATTACGCTCAAAATACATTTTTAATTTATAAGCATAGTTGAGATATTTGATAGTGACTGGATAAAAATGAAATTTTAACTATACTATAGTATTTATACAATATACGACTCATTTTACCTCCATTAGCACCAAGCTGAGTAAAATAAGAGATTATGTGAATTTACCGATTTTACCGAGGAGTAATATATAAAATTTTACTGCATGCTATCGATGAAAGCAGAACCCAAATTGAATTTTTAATCCTGGTGGTAAATTCCTGAAAATACATCTTTATCATCCTCTCTCAGTCACCAGTTTAACTCCATCTCTCTCGCTCTCCCTATATATTGTTTTGTTTTTAAAGCGCATAATTAGGCTATATTTTTTACGCCCAAAAGTAGGCAACAAAACTATAAGCACATCATTCCTCCATTTTTCTTCCACCTATTACAAAATCAAACTCCCATTTAACAATGACAGAATACTTTACAGAACAACCTGATTTATTAAATTTAGCACACACGACTTTAAGATAGAGTAGACAGCCAGCAAGTACCCAAATCCCACTTTTGACTGATGATAGGGCCCAGCGTTGTGGCGCTAAAATTAGCATGCCAAAAGTCGAGACAGTTGAAATGTGTAATTTCCAGTGAGTTCCAAGTGCGTAAATGGGATATCTCGATACCCTTGCAGCTTGGTGCAAACGGTGGAATTTGAAGATTAACCCACAGAAAACAACAAACCCATGTTTCACCCTCAAAAAGCTAATGCACCCCCCTCCAATCCAGCTAGAGGGAGTTACCCTGGAGCAGCCGACTCAAGCGAAGTATCTCGGCATCACCTTGGACAAGCGCCTTACCTTTGGGCCTCACATCAAAGCTACATTAAAAAATGTCGTCACAGACTGCTACAGCTGCGGTGGCTCAACAACAAAAGGAGCACCTTGCCGCTGAGATGCAAAAGAGCAGTATATGTACACTGTATTATACCGATATGGCTGTATGGAGTGCAGATTTGGGGGATTGCTGCCAAATCAAACTACAAAAGCATACAAGTACTACAGAATAGGGTACTACGTCAGATAACAAACTGTCCCTGGTACGTACGCGGCTCCACACTACATAGAGATCTCAAATTGGAAACAGTTGAAGAGCAAATAGGAAGACATACAAGTAGATACAGCGAAAGATTGCTAAGACACCGCAGCCTACTCGCAAGAGGTCTCCTCCCTGCCCGTCCTTTAAGGCGACTTAAGCGACAAGGTTTTGCCAAAACAATTGGACGCCACTAGGACCTTCTCCTTCATCTAAAATCATCATACTATGTATGATGTTCGGCTTTAATAAAATTTACCAAAAATGTGTTGTAAAAGTACAGTTGATGTACAGGTTCTACACTTAATAAATATATTAACACAAAAAAAAAAAAAAAAAAAAAACCATATTAAATTGTCATACAATAACTAGAAGTTATGATTATTGAAGTACTGAGTTTTTGGGTGCAGCACATAAATTTTAATGAAATGAAATGAAGTGTAATGATAAGAATGAAAATTATAGTAGTATGCACCTAAAATTGACTGGTAATGTATGATAATATTTACGATAATATTAATACGCCTATTATTAAACTATCCCAACTTTAAGCAAAATCGTCCAAACTTAAGCCCAAAGCAATTAAATAGATAATTATTTGTGAACCGTAGGAGTCCTTGTCACAATATATCACAACTCAAAAACCCACAACTTGCTCAATATTTATTTTAGTTTCAATTTTTCAGTCTACCATTCTACGCACATCCTTCCGTCCGGCATCCGCTTCGTGCAATTGTTTTGTTATTGTTGTTCTTGTTTGCTTGTGCGGTCAGTTTTGTGTTAAGTTCGCTAGCCGCTCTGTATATAAACTGCTTCTAAATTACTTTGACCAAGTTCTTCTGCTCATTCTTTTCTACGCCAAGCAAACCTGCTCCCTGCTGCCCCTTGCCACTTACTCTGCTGACAAGATTTGCACTTCCGCAAAAAAATAAAAATGAAAGGAATATAAAAATAGAGGCAAAAACTTTGCCCGGCATTGTTCTTGTCTACGCCTGCAACATGCAACTGTCTGCTTCTATGGCAAGTTATAGATCCTCTTTCCTTTCCTATAGTCTCTCGGGTGTCCTCTTACCCCGCCCCAGTTCATTGCTCATCTGGGTTCTCCCCTTTGGACCGTCCATCGTCGAATTGCTGCTAAAAGTTGATTTATTGTTTGCATTTTTACAACTTTTGTGTCAGTTTCTGTTTGGTTTTTCATTTCGTTTGACTTTGGCATCTCTTTCTCACTGCTATCTGGAAGCGCTGGCCTTTGTTTTTTGCTATTATATTGCTGCACATATTGAAATTGTCAACGGGTGGTCGAAGGTCCTTGACTGCAACTCAAGTCAAGTTTTATAGCTTTAAAATAGTTAAATGATTTATTTTGCTTACAGAGTTTCTTTATTTTCATATACATATGTATATAATTCTTTTGCTTCAGTTTTTATTTTATATTGGTGCTGGTATGTTTGTTGTTTATCGAAAACAGTTAAAAGTGTATATTTTGAGTTGAAAGGATTAAGATACAACTGAATATTTGTACTGCTGTTTCAAATGTTTAGCAACTAACTTGACATTCAATTAATATTTAAAACACCTTACCATCACAAATTTCTTATACGAAGATTTTAAAAATAAATAAATTTCTTGGCTATCGACGATATTTTCATTTAAATGCATTTAACAAAAATAAAAGCAGGAGGACTTTTTTAATAAAAATCATTTATCTTTAAGCTGTGTCAAATTGAGAGTTGCATTTAATAATAGGTATTCTTATAAATTTCATTCACATAAGAAAAAACACTGCACAAATTTCATTTGCGTACTCAAAACTTTCGTTAAACTAGTCTAGAAATCAGAAATCAGACTAAACGACACAGCACCTCATCCAAAAAAATAAATAATTCAGATTTTAATACTCTATTTCAGAATTGTATTCAATGGCATTTAAGCCAACACTTCGGCGTTAATAAAACAAGTTGCAATGCCAAAGGACACAAACAAAGACGGATTCGGTTTCCAAATCAAAGTATATAAATAAATATAAATAAATGTGTAAGTAAAAATGCATCTATTGGCAATACAGAAAATAAAATGACAAGCGTAAATAAATAAAACAGATACATAATAGCAGAAAACTTTAAGTACGAAATACTTAACCTATTAATAAACTATTGAATAAACGTAAGCACTGCAAACTAAACTATCCAAGATATATTGCAGTGCTGCCAAGGACTTTGCTGTTGATTAATTGTAAACGCTTTGCGCCCCAAAAGCACTTGAGGCATCATTGAGAGCGTAGCGCTGAGTAACGCTGAGCTGGCAAGTGGCAAACGTCAGGCCTGCTGTTAATTTCCTTAGTAAGGACACCGACCAATTACGCAAATCCTTTGACATTAATTCAAAACACAATGAGCTGGCACCGCCGCAGCTGCCAGGGGGACACCAACAACAGCAGCAGCAACAGCAAATTGCCAGGATGCTGGCCAAACAATGCAGCGTATCTTTAATTAATGCAACAACAACAGGACAACAGCAGGACTATTTAAATGCCTGACGGGCAGTCAGTCAAGTCAAGTCAGTGAGTGTGTCTCTCGCAGCAACAGCAGCAGCACAATGACTATCTGCATGTCCTTGCCCATGTCCCGTGTCCCGTGTCCCATGTCCTTGTTCGGTGCCTTGTCTTGCCTTGTGGTTTCGGACTGCACTTGAAACCAGTTGGGTTTAGTTGCGCCCGGGTCCTTTATACTCCGTCTAATGTAATGTACGCCTCGCCGGACAGCAATTGTCTGCGGCTGCTGCTCAGACGATTGTCCTGCCAGGGACAACTATTGTTTAAATAAGTACAACTCGCCCTCCCCCCTCTTTTCATCCTGTTGACATACGGGAATACAAAATAGAAAATGCTTTTCGGATTGCACTGCGACAAGGCTTCAATATTCCAACTACCATCTACCATCTACAGCTACAGCTGCAGCTACGTGCTGCACTTTGATTTTGATGATGATGAATTGCTATGCAGCCTTGCATCCTGTCGTCCACTGTCCACTGTCCTGACCCTTGCCAGTCGTATGCATGCTCGCCTGCATTTCATAGCCAAAACTTAATTAGCATTGCTGCTGCCTCGAAAGCAAATTAATTAGTAATACACAGGCACTCGCATTGCAGCTGATTGAGCATTGAGTAAGTAAATTTGATTTGATAAAACGTGATAAGAGCAGCAACAACAATTCCCCATAGACATCAGCAGCAACACCTTCACAGACAAGCATATCCTTTCAATTGTTTAAGCAGTTGACTTTATTTATATTTATTAAATCTCAGTTCTCCATTTAGGAGCAGCAGACGAGATTAACTATCGACTTGTTTAAACATTTACATATCACTAACAATTGCACTTTCGTATACGTTAGATTTATTCACGAATGTTTTATTTAAGTTCCGCATTTGCCAGCATATTTAAACAATTGAGAACACACACGTTTGTAAATTGTAACTAAATTGTTTGATTTATTGATTGCATTAAAAATTAGACGCAAAAATACTAAATACTAATTACATATATATAACTAAATTCATTTAAGGAATATAGATAGGTACATAAAAACACACAATTTATTGTTGTTGATTGTTGCTGCTTCTAGCTATCGAATGTTGTGCATAGACTTTCAAAGCGAGCAATCGATTTAGGAATTGATAAAATTCAGATGGGTGTAGATGGCTTGAAAATAATACTAGAATCCGAAAGTGATCTCTTGCAAATAAAAGGACAACAAATTCAAAGTAATAAATTCGAAAGCAGTTGCAGAGCTGAGTAAGATAGTGTTATTGTTGTTATTCGTAGAAATAGATAGTGCTGCTAATAGAGGCTGCCTTAATACTTTGATTAAACTGTTCCTAAAGCAACAACAATCGTAACTAGCTAAAATAGTTGTCTGCTTAACTCACGCAATAATCACAGCTGCAAATTATTATTTTGACTTTTCTTCTCAGCATTTGTATATCATGATCATATATGTATGTATGTATGCATGCATAGTACAAGCTATTCCATATCATATATATGTGTATATATCCATCTCAAGTAAATGATCTGTTCAGGCCTAGTTATAGCTCATATGATCCATCATGTAGTGTTTTCCAACTGCACTAACTAAGCTGGAAATACGACTAATTTTGGGTTTGGTTGTTTAAGATTAAGGCCACTTAAGTACGCGTTTCGATTCGATTAAGTGCGGTTTGATGATGTCACGTATTCGCCACCATCAAAATTGGATCGCCATGAGCCGAAATTCATTTTGCCAAATAGGCCGACTTCAACTGCTGATACTCCAGAATGCGTGCAATACCATATTCCTGTATGAAGGATATTAGAAAGGATTAGTTAAGCTCATTTAATTTAGATTGATGGATTCAATATACATATACATATATGTAGATTGAAAAATACAATTTATGATATGCTAAAAAAAACAATTGGGAAAGGATTATCTTCGTCGTGCCGAAGATTTTATACTCTTTTCGAACATTTAGACAATTTTCACTCTGCCAACTGCAGCACTTTCATATGCTGTAAAAATTCGTTTTATCGCGTGGCATTTTTTTTATTTTCTAAGAATATTTAATTTATTTGCAGTTGTATGACAGCTATAAGATATAGTGGTTCGATCTGGCTGGCTCCGATCAATGTGTTATCATTTTGAATAATAAGTACATGTGTAAAATTTCATCGCGATAGCTTTAAAAACATAGGAAATATGGCCAAAACCGACGTCGAGTTGTATGACAGCTATAAGGTATAGTGGTCCGATCCGGCGGGTTCCGACCAATGTGCTGTCCCTTTGAATAATAAGTCTCTGTGCAAAGTTTTATCACGATAGCTCAAAAGCTGAGGGACTAGTTTGCATACATACAGACAGACGGACGGACAGACGGACACTGCTAGATCAAATTGTTTTGTCATTCTGAGCATACTGGCAGTAACTTTTGGGGTCTCCGACGCTTCCTTCTATGCATTACAAACTTCAGCACAAACTTAATATACTATTTTCTTCGAAAAGAGTATAAAAAAGAACTGCTAGCTTTTAAGTGAAGCAAATTTAATAGACTTGCATATATATTTAACTATCTACATGTATGCATGATATGTATTGTATAAATACGATACAAATTATGTTAATTATTATTATTAACCAACACACAAAAACATTATATTTGCAAGCCAAAAATCATATGTAAGACCATTAAACGACTATGATTAACTATAATATGTTATATTCCAAGCAATAGCATTTATAATATTGGTCAAACTCAAAGTTCGTTATAGGATTTTGATATAAATTGGCAGCATTTTAGGTAAAGCTTGAACAATTTTTATTTTACTGAATCTTCTATTCGCGTAGATTAATTTAAATTAGCACAAATTTTTTTAAAAATCTTTTTTTTCTTTTATTTGAGCAAAAGAAACGTTATTATTATGTTGTTATTATTATGTTTTCTAAAAATCAGAAAATATTTATAGAGTTTGAATCAAATATATATCTGTATGTATACTGAAAGAACATTGTTAAACTAAACTAAACAAACTAATCTTAATCAATTGAATTGACTAGCATATTTACAATAAAACTGTGTTCAACAAAATACTATATTTGTATCACATTACTTCTATAATATCAAAATAGTAATTTAAACTTAAGCAAACAAACAAAGTCCGTTTGACAACATTCTAGTATGATTTGCATGGGTTTCAAAAACTTACCCAATAGCCAAACTCAATGGCGGAGGTAACATTAACCACCGACCAGAGACTCCAGAACAGATGGGACAGCATGGTAAATAGCTGCACCTCGGCATCGACAGTATCGAGTTCCTCGACAGTGGGTTCGAAATGCTCATCATCGTGATATTTCTTTAGATAGTTGACGATAAAGTCGCGTTGCTGCTGGGCCGTGGCATATTGCTGTTTGTAGTGATAGAAGTAGGGGAACTGCGGATTGGTGTAGTCGAAGGTCCATTCGATGAAGTGATTGGCCAGATCGAAGCCGCGATAGTTGTAGGCGCAGTACTCAAAGTCAATGATAATGAGATCCGGCTCATGATCGGACATAAAGCTCGAGTCCAGTGCGGAGTCATCTGTGGTGTCCAGTTCGGCGCAGGGTGAAGGGCTATGCGATTTGCTATATATGCGAGAGGCGATTAGTTAAATTTAATATAGATATGCAGGTATATGGCATGGATAACCTGTATGTATTTGGTAAATTTGATAGGACCGATTTTACAACCAGCTCATTAAATTTTTACTCAAATCACGACCGCAGCAAGGGGCCATCTAGAATTGTAGGTAGTTTTATATGCATATAAGGTGTAAGGACTAATTATGGCAATTGGCAAATAAATACGGGTTAGCGGCCAAAAAGAAGTGCGTGTTAAATTTAAAAATCAAAATAACTCATTAACTTACTTGTCGTCCGTATCCAAATTGCTGTTGCCGTCCAAACTGTCGCCGAGGGTCTCATCAAAGTTGGATCTGTTGTTGTATTGGCTGAATTAGTCTATAGTATAGATATATTCATGTAATCAAACCCACCTCAATATACTTATCGATTCCCTGGGAGTACGCTCCTGCCCGCTGTTCGATTGCCGCAACAGGATGTTGCCCTCCTGCAGATCGTTGTGACAGAAGACAACGGGATAGTCGCCCGCATCTACCACCGATCTCAGCCAGGCTATCTCCTGCACATAGTCAATGGTGCGCATTAGATCCCGCTGCTTCTGCAGCACCGTCGAATTGGGCTTCGATTCAATCTTGCCCTTCACAATGCTCTCCAAGCTGGCCAGCCAACGATCCATGCAGTTCCATATCCAGTCCGGTTCCTTCGACATCGGTATATTCAGGCTGTGGATTTCGCCCATTTTCTCAGCGATCTTCATTGATATGCGAGCATCGCCCAGCTCTGTGGTGGCCAACGAACGTGCCTGCAATAAATACGAAAGGATTATAATATTGTATTTAAATCAAATATAGGGTAATCTGTTTAGCCTGTCTAAGATTCAGATATCTACTGGCCAATATAATTGATTTATTTTACGTACTGAGAACAATTTAACCCACAACAGTTTTATTACAAAAGCGATTCTGATAATATAACAATATTTTGAATGTGCATTTAATGCATAATCGGATTCAAATACGAGTATTAGAAATAAAGCCAATTTTCGACTATTTACTCAAAGTAAATAGTACAAAATTATAGATATATGCTCAGCAAAGAGTCTCTTCTTCAGTTCGGAGTTTCAAACTTATACAAACGGATAAAAATATAGTAAATATACTAAATTTTATATAAATTTATATCTTCTGTTAAACACGCATTCTCCACTTAATGATACCCTATCTTCTCTGCTCTTTTGATACACAATTTGAGAACCTTAGAATAGGAAACAAAATTCTGCGCAAGTGAAATCTACTTTAGTCCATTGCTTCTATATTTACTACCCAATGTAGATATTTTAAATATAAAAAGTTAGCTCTATATCAAGAGCTGCTCTATTGATGACATAATCTTCAATATACAAATATTTGAATATATATCTTATATTTATATTTAACATATTTAAAATGCTCTTGATTAGCGTGTAACAAATGAGTTTATATGGATAAACGTATGCATATAGCTGAGATGGGCTCGACTGCTGCTTGGGAATGTTCTTAGTAAAGTATGTAAATATTCCTTAAATCGGATATTCCTTTTAAAAAATACTTCGTACGTAAAACATTTGCACACCTTAACACAAGTTAATTTAGAATATATATACATATATAATTATGTATGTATGAATAGAAATGTTATATAGAAGCTAGTATGTCTTTAGCTGTGTATAACAACTTTATAAGAGTAAATACAAAATAAATCTATAGTTCCTTATGTAAATACACCTCACTAAGTGCCTATTTGAAACACTTGCCAAACTTTATAAAAGCTTATACACTTTGTTATTGAATACTTGAAATAACTATGCTGATTCTAGATCCATTCATATCCCCCTTATCTCTGCTAGCCAAAGTCCAACTGGTTAATCTGCCTGCCTACCGGTATGTACTGCTCGATGCGTCCTCCGGGAAAGATGCCATGCAGCTTGGGTCCAAAGTTGCGCTCACTGAGCAGTGCAAACACAACGGATTCGGTGATCATGCTCTCCAGAGCGTGGTCGCCATGCGTTTGTCCATAGATGCGCAGCAGTACCTGTTTGACGGAATAAACATACATATAAATATTGAATGAAATGATCATTCCATTTGGGCCAATAGTGACGACCTACCTCACGCGGTTCCGGCTTGGGACTGTGCAGGCGCCTCAGTAGACTCGAGTCCACGCTGTCGCTGTCGAAGCGTCGCCGTTTATTTGCCTGTTTGGCGCTCAGCGCCGCATCGTCGTCATCATCGCCCCCGACAACAGTTTGTGCCAAATTGCTGGCCAACTCGGGCGCCTCATTGTCGTCGCTGTTGTTGTTGTTGATGTTGTTATTGCTGTTAATGCCGTTGCTATTCTTAGCGAATGTCGAGGCGGCTATGACGTGTTTGCCAATGTTGACATTTGCCTGCGGCAGCTGCTGCTGCTGCTGCTGCTCCACCTCCAACAGTTGCTGCTCATCGAAGTCATCCAAGTCGGGCAGACTGACGTAATACAGGAAATTCGAGAGGCCGCCACTAAAACACAAGCAATACAACAGATTAAATATCAATAAATTCCTGATTACATACTATCTATATATGCATCTATCGAGAACTCACCTGATGCGCTTCACCACAAGCTGCTCTGGGGTAACCACCTTCCAGCGTCCGGTTAGATAGTCACGGCAGATGCGAGAAGCCGCTTGGCGAATTTCCTCGAGTGTGGCCTATTTGGGGTGTTGCCAACACAAAGAGCGTCAAATCAAAAAGAGAACAGAGAGAGACAAAGAGAGAGAGAGAGAGAGTGAGTACATGCATTTAGTCACAGAGAGCGGCAACAAAATTCGACACGTTTTCAAAATTGACAAAACAAATGTTTTTGTACTTGGAATGGGGGGGGTGTGTGTGTGTGTGTGTGTATGTGTGTGTGTGTGTGTGTGTGTGTGTTGAGGGTGTGAGGGGGTGTTGCTGGTGTACTAAGTATATTAAGCATTTGCAGGCGCTAAGAGCATGCAAATTTAAAATAGCGAACGTCTGAAGTCTACAAAATTATACGCTTTGACTTTTATGGCAAATAAACAAGGCCTTGAGTGTTCTAAAATGTCTAAAATGTACACAATTTGCATGTGCTATAAATGACTTTTCTATGAACTAAGACCTGTATTAACCAACTAATGTGTACCAAAGATATTTACTTTAATTACAAATAAGTAATTACGTAATTTTTGAAATATCTAAAGACAATCTTCATATCTGAAAAGTCACAAATAAAGCTATAAATATCTAAATAGATCATTTTAAGCTCATACTAGAAACATTTGCGAGCTTGAGTGGCTTAAAAGCCTGTGTAACAGAAACTTGGTAAGTAATTGGTACGTGTACTAAAAAATATACCACAAGAGATCTAAATTTTGACACGATAAGAATTTATTCAAGATTTGCTACCAAATTTAAGCAATATACTTAAAATTTGAACCAAATATATCAAATATTGAATTTATTTAAATATAGGGTGTCCCTGTAATCACACTAAACAATTTTTAAATATAGATTGTTAAAGGACAATGTAAATATATATAACAAGTAAGAGTGCTCTAGTCGGGAGTGCCCGACTACGAGATACCCTGAACCCAGTCCTTACAATCATTCGTACTACTTTAACACACACATGCTGCAGTACAAGCAGTACAAGCAGTACAAGCAGTGCAAGCGGTTTAAGCAGTTAGCTTGCTCTTTCGCTGAGCCCCACACAATGGAAAGTTAAATCTTAAATAACTTCTGTGTTTATTGTCCGATCTTATTGAAATTTTTGGGGCAAGCAATTGTCGATAATATGTGTTACCAAACCAAATTGCAAGGTCGTACCTTCAAAAATGCGTTTTTACTTTTGGGGGTTTGGGGGGTGGTATCCAAAAAGTGAAATATTTGTTACATGTGTATGCTATTCGAGATTATACATGCCAAATTTGGGGTCTCTAGCTCTTATAACTTTGAAGTTATGTCCCAAAAACGCTAGTCTAAAATAAAAATGTATCGATAACTTTTGAATGCGACGAGTTATCGATCAAATGAAATAAACTTGATCTGTCCCGGGATTAGGAGAACTTATGTTCCAAATATGAAGTCTCTAGCTCTTGTAGTCTCTGATATCTGTGTGTTCATACAGACGAACAGACAGACGGACATGGCTAGATCGACTCGGCTGTTGATACTGATCAATAATATATATACTTTATATGGTCGGAGATGCTTCCTTATGCCTGTTACATACATTTGCACAAAACCATAATACCCTTTTTTACCCATTTTTAATGGGTTCAGGGTATAAAAATCATTGGGACCAGTAATGATCTAAAAACAAAAACTTATGTACTCAACTGATAATTATTATTATTATTAATATATCAAATATTGAATTTATTTAAATATTGGGAGTCCCTGAACTCAAATTGAACAATTTTTAATAATAAAGGCTAAAGGACAGTGTAAATATATATAAAATCATTAAGACCCGTAATGATCTAAACAAACAAGTAAGAGTGCTCTAGTCGGGAGTGCCCGACTTGGAGATACCCTGAACCAAGTCCTTACAATCATGCATACTAATCTAAACCACACATGCTGCAGTTCAGCTGCAGTTCAAGCAGTTAGCTTGCTTTTCACCGAGCCCCACACAATGGAAGTAAAATCTTAAAAAACTTCTGTGTTTATTGTCCGATCTTTCTGAAATTTTAAGGACATAACATTTGCTATAAAATGTGTGACCAAACCAAATTGCAAGGTCGTACCTTCACAAATGCGTTTTTTTTAAATTTGGGAATTTGGGGGGTGGTATCCAAAAGTGAAAAATTTGTTACATGTGTGTGCTATTCGAGATTATACATGCCAAATTAGGGGCCTCTAGCTCTGATAACTTGTAACTTATAGCCCAAAAACGCTGGTCTGAAATCGAAATTTATCGATAACTGTTGAACGGGACGAGCTATCGATAAAATGTAATAAACTTGATCTGTCCCGGCACTGACGAGAACTTATGTTCCAAATATGAAGTCTCTAGCTCTTGTAGTCTCTGATATCCGCGGGTTCATACAGACGGACGGACAGACGGACAGACAGACAGACGGACATGGCTTAGATCGACTCGGCTGTTGATACTGATCAAGAATATATATACTTTATATAGTCGGAGATGCTTCCTTATGCCTGTTACATACATTTGCACAAAACCATTATACCCTTTTTACCCATTTTTAATGGGTTCAGGGTATAAAAAGATAATAATAATAAAACATTAGTAAACGTTCATTTTAATAGTTAATTGCAATGAAATTAATTAGTGCAACTAAAAATTGCCAGCTTACATTGCGCCGAAAGTGTTGCCAGATATCTTCATATTTGCAACGTTGACGTTTGCAACAATTCTGATCAATTCCTTGAAATTTCAGCTGCTTTTGTCGGCGAGTTTGATGTTTATTGACACGTTTACGTTGTCTCATACTACGCGGTATAATATTTTACAACAGTTCGACAGTAAAAATGTGAATACACGATATATGTATGTATGTATGTATATAGTATGATATATAATAAGTGTAAATCGAATTATATAAAAATCAGAAAAAGTCAATTCCGTATGCACGCAAGTCTTTTAATGTTATTCCGATATATAAGTCGAGTGCTCCTCACGGCTGAGCGGCCAATAATAAACTGAAACGTAACTACAACAAAAACTGACTCATCAATGCCCCGAGATGCGGTCGCTGTTCTCTCTCTCTCTTTACTCCCTCTCTCTGCCATTTTCTTTCTCTTTGGTTTGGTGGTTGTTGCACCACCGAACGTCGCCAGGGTTGCTAGGGATAAGCATATGTTTACCTAGACCAGAATGGGCCGTAACTATGAAATACGTCAATCGCTTCTCGCAGCAAAAAAACAACAACAAATTGCGTGCTGCGATTCTGAACAGATGTTAAAAGACCCAATGGGGAAAGAGCTGCGTATTGACGTCTGGCACAGGTAAAATATAAATAATAAAGAAATAATGTTAAACTGGTTTTACTAGCAAAAACTGAAGATAAGATTGGGTTTTGAGTACTTGTAAATAGTGTAAACAGAATGGAACATAGGACCTTGATATCAATCTGTTAGCCAATTACGTTCGTTGACCTATCGGAGCCTAGCACCTGTTCAAATACACAGATAATGAAAGTATGTAACAACTAACATTCAATTAATTCAGTTTTATGTAATACTCGCAACTAAAAACTGATGTAATCGTACATTTTTTGCAACTTACAGATTATAATACAGCTGCCTTCCCTTATTGCATTTTAAACTCTTCGCTTTGCTTTATAAATGTATAATATACATATTCGGTATTATTACATTATTTCATCAAGTGCTTGGACCATATTTGTAGGAGCAGCAGGTATGCAACATTAAATATTTACTAGATTGTTCTTCCCTAAGCCAACCCTTGCTAATGTCTCTCTCCCTCTTTCTCTCTCTTTTAATCTCTCGCTCTTATTTCCACCCTCTCTTATAACTTACTCTCTCGCAAAACTCCAACTCTCTGTTGTTTCCTTTTTCTCTTGCTTCTTTTCTTGGATTCTCTTTTTATTTAAGTTACTAGCTCTGTTCTTAGCAATAATTTGCATTTTTTAATTCTTTTCGTAAGTCTCTTATAATATGATCTTGCGTTTAATGTTAGTGGGTTGCAATTTTAAGAATGAAAAACAACAACATTTTTCTATGTGTATTGGCTTTTCAATCAAACTCTGAAAAATATGATATGATATGCACAGTATTATTTTTCCAGTCTAATATTCTTCAGTAGCTTTAAGCCGAGCGAGTATTGACTCTATCAGCTGAAATTTTTAGATGTACAATTGAAAGAGAAGAAATTATGAAAAATATTCATATCCGTATGTATTAGTCGTAAGGGTCTTAAAGCAAAACTTGTGTAATACTTTCGCCCAACACACACAGCCACACACACACACTCACACACACACACACAAAAACACAGAGTGGAATTTTCCACGCAATCATCGCAACAAGAAAATCTTCCATTTACGCACAAAGCAAAAGTCTTATCATGGGGACGGTCATAAGAAGGGCGCTAATTTATATAATAAATATATACTAAGCAGAGCAAATAGATTAAGTAAACAACAAAAACCGAAAGAAAATGTAAAGCAAAACAAGAGAAAAAGCAAGTAAATTTCAAGAAGAAATGGCGAATTGCGGAAAAAGGAACCAACTATTTGCTATATAGTAAATATATATATATATATAAAGGGGATTAATGTGCTGGAATGTGGTAAACCCATTAAGTGCTTAGGTGGTGCTTAATTGTCACATTTCAAATACAATTAATACAATTAACAACAGCAACAACAAGAAGATACCATTAAGTAAACGGCAAAGGTCTTCTTTGATAAGCAGTTCCGGGCCTTATCAGCTAAAGCCGTTGAGCTTATCAGCAAACTATTTCATACGACGCCCACTTAGTTGCAAGATCTGCCAACTATTTGCGATTATAAATTGTGCTACAATTAACGCACTAGTTAGCTTCAGACTTAAGATTATGGCAACTACAATGGCGTACTAAAAAGAATTCTTCGGAGTGCAAAGATTCGAATCAAATCGTATGGAATACGCATTAAGTATAGGCATAGCTCTGGGCTTTTTGATCAATTTAAAAATCGATACAGAAGTGGGTCATATTCAATGCGTTTGTTATTTTCTTGATAATCAGCTATAAGTAGGTCAGTGTTAATTGGTAACAGCTAAAATCTGCCTCATTCCTAATACTTGCCAAAAATGCAGATAAGATTTTGCAAACAGAGCGCGTGCTAATAATCAGTAAAAAATTCCAAATCGTTAATATTAATTCTCAGTAAAGCGTGTTGCTAATATCTAGAGGCAATCACCTGAAACATTGTAACCACAATTCGCAAACTCATTAAGTCATGTATCTAGTATACTTTGTATATTAGTGTAATTATCTATAGTATAGTTTGAAAATAAAACTCGTGACTAATGTGCAACACTTGATTTAATAACACCGAAGGAATTGTGGTTTATGGTAGCTCGTTATCTTGATATATTATCCAATTATACTAATACACAAACTACAATATATATTCTATAATGCCCTTCGATGTGTATGCAAATAGTAAGAGTAGATTTTTCAATTTGATAACAACACTAATTAAACTGCACGTAATGCATGAGATTAATTAATAAATGCAACCTTATCTCTGATATCTGGTTTTTGTTAATTCTTTGAGTTGTTTTTGGAATTCCACATTAATGAAATTAAGACATATTGCTTGTGTTTGCTTTCTAATATCTGAAAAAATTTAATTGGTCAAATATATGGATTCGGAATCTGAATCGTAATGAAAAATTTGATCAGTTTTAACAAAGTTTTAGATGTTTTAGGTGGTTGAAAGGCATTTATTGGGGCTTGAGAGCCCTATTTTGGCTTGTTCTTTATAGAAAATCCGAAACTCGTAAATGCTTCAGATTTAAATACAGAATCAACATAGAAGCCAAACCATGATCTAAACTGATTTGGGAACGAAAAACTGATCAAAGTTATGGAAGTTTTAAATCTTAAATGTGCATTTCTAGGGAGTTTGGATCCTTATCATGTATTGATTATTAATGGAAAATCCGAAATTTGTTATGATTCAGAGAAATTTGTCTTTTTTTTCGATTTAAGAGTTATAATGTAATGAAATAAATAACTAAGCCATAACTAATTGTGATTTGATAAAAGTAAATTATATGTAGAAACGATATGATAAAAAATTTCAGTAAATTGTTTTTTTTTGTCTTGACAATCGGATTATTCTATTATTATACTGTACTGTTATGCATGCATATCTTTAAACTATATTGAAAATCGAATTACAAATGGAATAGAAGCACAGAAGTCATTTCAAAGATAATACACTCAATACATTTATCTTCTAATCGACAAGATTAGCTTCCAATATTTATTTTGCACACACATTGCGAGAGAATGTAACTTTGCCATCTCACATGATAAGTAGTCGTTAGTCATTACTAAGCAGCTTGCTCAGCAGATTGCAAATTCAATAGAAACGTTAACAACGAAAAAAAACCTTCCAACAGCAATAACACATGTAGTTAATATACTATGTAGATAATACCTGCTGCTCGCTCGGTACTGGAGCAATTACCTTTACCTGACTACAGTGCGGCGCGGCACGTGACCCGCTGCTGCGAGACTGGCAGCGACTCCAGGTGAGCGGTGAGATACTCGTCTGTCTACAAACTAAGCTGCGAGCGGAGTTTGCTGTACGCAGAGAGACCTGTGCGGCGCCCATGGCCACAATTGACTGCGACACGAGCTTTGCGCAAAAGTTCTACGGCCATAATAATATAATAATAAGGTAATAAACAATAAAGAAACATAAGCTTATCACGAGCAACGAGTTGTACTAAAGTGAAGAAAAAAAGTATAAGCCCAGCAACAACAATGCATGAAGGCAACATGCGATAAGCCAGTCTTGAACGATTAGCAAAGGAATCAGAATCACCATGAAAGTAAATCAAAAGAAACGAACAGAAGAGCCTTGAATAGCGGAGCAAGTCGCAGCGTAGATACCCTTGATGATTAGTGCGTATACATAAAGATTATGCTGTTTTCGGGAATTAAGTTGAGGTTTCTTGATATGATTATAAAATTCAAAGTACTTTGCTTTTAATACGCAATACAAACAAAAATATATAAAAACTAGTGGGAAAGGATTATCTTCGGCGTGCCGAAGATTTTATACTCTTTTCGAACCTTTAGACAGTTTTCACTCTGCTAACTGCAGCACTTTCATCTCTAAAAAATTGATATCATATGATATCAATTTGAATTGAAATATTAAATTTATTTCCAGTTGTATGGCAGTTTTAAGATATAGTAATCCGATCCGGCCGGCTCCGATCAATGTTATGTATGTTTGAATAATATGTATCTGTGCAAATTTTCATCGCGATAGCTTTGAAAACATGGGATTTATGGCCAAAACCGACTTCCAGTTGTATGGCAGCTATAAGATATAGTGGCCCGATCCGGCCGGTTCCGACCAATGTGCTGTCCCTTTGAATAATAAGTCTCTGTGCAAAGTTTTATAACGATAGCTCAAAAACTGAGGGACTAGTTTGCATACATACAGACAGACAGACAGACGGACCGACGGACATGGCTAGATCAATTTGTTTTGTCATTCTAAGCATACTGGCAGTAACTTTTGGGGGTCTCCGACGCTTCCTTCTATGCGTTACAAACTTCAGCACAAACTTAATATACTATTTTCTTCGAAAAGAGTATAAAAACTACAGATGCAACAAAAAAGTATAGCTGACAATGAAAAAAAACCAATATATGTATTATAAATATTGTAGTATTTTCTATACATATGGTTCTAGCTCATCTGTACGTCAGTCACGTAGTACCCAAGGAACAAACGTTTTATATTAGTTTGTACATTTTTTTATAAAGTTATTAGTAATAAAACCATATAAAAATGTCAAGTATAAAAAAACATAAGCAAAAATTTAATTAAAGTATGTGAGATTTTTATGGAATTATGAAAGAAAAACTACTATGCAAAAACACAACTTATATTTCAAAATATCAGTTCAAAGACTACAGTCAAACGTCATCACAATCGCAATCGACTTTATTGAACACGTTCCACACAAGGGTTTTAACCCACAAAAGATTGCGATGACACACAACCGGCGGTCAATGTACGAAAAGTGCATGCATATTTATGTACGTACAATAAATAGCAACAAAATATAAATAAAACAAGTGGGGAAGGATTATCTTCGTCGTGCCGAAGATTTTATACTCTTTTCGAACCAATAGGCAATTTTCACTCTGCCAACTGCACCACTGAAATTTCATAAGCTGTACAAAATCGTTTTGTCGCGTAACATTTTTTTTTGTTCTAAGAATATTTAATTCATTGCCAGTTGTATAGCAGCTATAAGATATAGGGATCCGATCCGGCCGGCTCCAACCAATGTGATGTCTCTTTGAATAATAAGTATCAGTGCAAAGTTTCATTGCGATAGATTAAAAAACATGGGATATATGGCCAAAACGACTTCAAGTTGTATGGCAGCTATAAGATATAGTGGTCCGATCCGGCCGGCTCCGACCAATGTGCTGTCCCCTAGAATAATAAGTGTCTGTGCAAAGTTTTATCGCGATAGCTCAAAAACTGAGGGACTAGTTTGCATACATACAGACAGACAGACAGACAGACGGACATGGCTAGATCAATTTGTATTGTCATTCTAAGCATACTGGCAGTAACTTTTGGGGGTCTCCGACGCTTCCTTCTATGCGTTACAAACTTCAGGACAAACTTAATATACTATTTTCTTCGAAAAGAGTATAAATACGTAGCAGCGGCTACTTAAACAAAAATCGAGGCAACACAGCAACCGGAAAACAAAACAGGTTAAAAATCATTTTACACTTACCGTTTGCAAATTGTTTGACATCTCTCGCTATTTTGCTGCCTTTTGCTGTCCGACGCGTTGTCCAAAAGGTACGTAACAAAATAAAATTTTATGGTTGGGTGTGTGTGTGTGTGTGTGTGTGTGCGTGTATTTTCTATTTGATATGTGTACGTATTTTAATCGCACTCCCACTAACAACAACAATTATAGGCACGGGCCACTCACACTTTCTATTCACGTCACTTTGTACTAAATATAATTACAAATAACAATATAAATAACTAGACGTAGTTGTTGTCTGTTGTCTGTTGTCTGCTTGCTTAACGGTATTTACTTTGCACTGCTTCCGCTTGAACATCCACTCGCGCGCACGTTTCAACTGCTACTGCGATCAGAGCTTTGGCATGCTAGCGTCAAGAGGACTGCGTTTTGCGAGCAGCAGCAGGTTCTTGCTTCGCTCTTCTTTATCTTATCACTTGTTGTTTTTTGCGACGCTTTTTGAACAGGAATTGACAATCGAAACTGCAATCGATACTACACGCGAGTGCCATCGAGCTTTTGCAACACTGCGCTAAAAAGGCGGCGATTACAATTTCAGCTTTCCCATCAATTTCTTATTGCTTTTTCGTGCGAACTTATCAGCTGGCAGCCGGCTCAAGGCTGACTGCTATGGCAACATTTATGATCGTTTTAATTTGAACAATTTTGCACATACAATTTCGTATTTGTCCATTCAGTTATAGTTTCGCACTATAACCAGTTTAAGTGTTACTAAATCCATTCTAACGTTCGGTCTGCTTTTCTGGGTCAAAGACAATCAATTGCGTTTCAAACAAATATGTTTACAAAAGCTCATTTTGGGAGTTCTAGAAAATTTCATGTCGTTTGGCACGCAAGCAGTTCGAAAATGTTGTATTCCGTGGGTGGCTATAAACGTTTTCAAATTGTTTTGTGCAGCGGAGTAAAAGATCTTGGAACTTGTTGAACCACACTCGCAAAAAGCTTTCGGGCTACATGGCCAGCACAATGCTCTACAAGCTATTAGCTTTTAAGAGCTTTGAGCTGAATGCCGATTATTCAACGCCAGATTACTTTGCAAAGCTTTTGATGTGAAAGCTTTCCAGTTCCGCGAAATGCTGTTGAAAAATGTACTTTACAATATGAATCATGGCACGGATTCGATCATATTTATTTGCGTGAAATGACCATGTCCGTAGTAAATGTGTATATTGAGCTTTTGCAAAGCGTGTAAACATGCATGCATGTATAGGTAAATTAGCATTCTAGCAAATAATTTAATTATGCACACATACATATGTACATATTAACAATCATAAGACCTATTACTCATTTAAATAATAATGTAAATTTCACACACACGCACACACACATACATACGAGCTTTCTGTGTCGCATTCAATGCGCGACGCTGGCTGATAAGCCGCGACTATTTCTGCATATGCTATGCTGTACAGTCGCGTCCCACAAGGCAATACGCATGCACATACATACACACACGTGCATACATACATACATACATATGTGCGCTTGTATGCTTGTATAATTTGCGACCATTGTGAGCGGATTCTAGGAAGCTTTTAGAAGTTGCTGGAAAGGCGCAAAAACCCTCCCATAAGAATTTACTGTTCTTTTTCGTATTCTTTTTCTTCCATTTATTTTGAATGTTCTCGAATGTTTGTTGTTGTTGTTGTTGGGTTTCTTTGTTGTTTTTGCTGGCTACGCTTTGTTAGCCATTTGCTTGTTCTTGTTGGTTACTTTTGAAAAGTTTTTCAATTTTACCATTTTACATGCTCTCTGCTCTAATTTTAATGTATTTTTATTGCCTATGGGTTGGTCTGTTGTTGTTGTTGTTTAGGGTTTTGCTGCTGCCTTAATAAACAATTACTCAAAATTTAAAGAGCTGGCAGGTTGGAGTGAGGGAGAGGGCACATACATACAAACACCGTTGCTCCAAAACTAAATCGGGGTCTCAAAATGCAAATTAAGCAGGGTGCCGAGTAAAACATTTTCAAGAATTAGCCAAGTGTATAAGTTAAACATATACATTAGAGAAGAAAAAGAATGGTAGTGTGGAATACTTTAAATTTTCTACAAATATAATTCCGTTTCACATTTTTGTTGGGCGAGTCGGCTGCTGTCGATTTGATTGCTTGATAAAAATGTGATATTTTCATTGAATTTTTTTTATATATGTAAGGTTGTTTCTCATTTCTATGTCTATAAGTATTTCAAAAAGTGGGAGGCAGCTTTCTGTTACTTGATTAGTGATCTTCTTGTTTGTTGGTGTTTAGGATTTGTTTCGAGTTTTAAACATAGAGCTTTCTTTTAATATAAATATTCATATATAATATAGGATCATACATAAAATTAAAAAAGAAATTATCTTAAACATGACATATGCGTAAAGTTAAATTTGTTTTCGTTTACTTTTCACAAGACTTGCAAGTTGTTGTTGTTGCTTTGTTTCGTTCCTTTTGTTTTTGTTTATGTTTATTATTAAATTTGACGCTTTTTCTTTTTGTTTACAACTCTTGGTTTTACATTCGGCTTAGAACGCGTCTAAATTGTCGTTTTTTTCTTGTTTCTTTTTTGTTTATATATATATACTTTTCTTTAAAGTTAAGTTTTGTTTTTGTTTAAGTAAATTTTTAAATGATAATGGATTTTACTTGTTGCTTGTTTGTTTGTTGTGTTGTTTGTTTGTTTGTTTGTTGTTAGTAAAAGTCAGAGAGAATCAAGACATTTTTTGTAAGACTACGCTCCCATTACAGGATTTTTATTAGAGAAGCGCCGCCGGAACACACACACACACACAAACAATGTACAAGCATTTACAGCTGCGTCCGTGTGTGTGTGTGTGTGTGCATGTGCGTGAGCGCAATTTTTGTGTGTGATTTTTTGTGTTAGTAATTTTATATGTAGTACTGTGCTGCTGCTGCTGTTGATGCGACTCAACTTTTTAGGCAGCTACCTCGCTGGCTTCGGCACCGTTTTGAACATCATCCTTTGTGCTGGCCTCGTCCAGCTTCGCCTTCTTCTCCGGCGTGGCAACGACCTCATCGGCCTTGGCAGCGGTCTCGTCGACCTTCCGCTTCACAGCTTCAGCGGCGGGCGCATCTAAACAGAAGAGAGAACACAAAGTTAGCAAGTTGCATGATTGTGAAGTTGGCCTATTTATTCTCACCTTTTGAATCACCATTGGCTGCCTCGGTGGCATCGTCGGCGCCATTCTCAGCTGCTGCTGCTGCTCCTGCTGCTGCTACTGCTGGTGTTGCGTCGCTGCTGGCCTTGGCCTCAGTTGTCTTCTCCTCATCAACTTTCTCCGCAGCTTCGTCCTTCTTCTTCTCATCGGCAACTGCTGCTGCTGCTGCAGCTGTTGCTGCTGCTGCTTCGGTCTTCTTCTCGCCATCGACGGCATCCTTAGCAGCGGCGGCGGGTGCAGCTTCAGCGCTGGCATCAGCGCCATTCTCCTTGGCGCCCTCGGCGCTGCTGCTCGACTCCTCCTCGGCGGCGGCACCGTTTTCTGTGGTGGTCGGTGTCTCGGCCGCTGCTTCGTCGGCGGCGACGGCATCCTTCTTTACGGCATCAACCTCCTCAGCGGCAACTTTCTCAACCACGGGGGTCTCGCTGTGAACAAGAAAATAAATTGATTTTTGTTTAGAAACTATTTGCCTTGCAAACAAATACCTTCTTAAAGAGCCAATCTATTAAGAGCATCTAAAATTTGATTTTCGATACTTTTTCGTTTATTTTTACTGTTGGTAACAAACAATTTCCAAACTCTTAAGTTAGGTGTCGAAAACTTTTGAAAATTACTTTTGTCAAGCAAATAAAAAGTCAGTCAGGAGAAAAAATTCCTGTTTTGGCGCAAAAGCGGCAAATACCACATAAGCGGTGCAGTCAAAAAATATCTAAGCTACATTTCGCAATTTGCTGAAACATGCAGTTAAGCGCAAACACAAAAGAAAACCGGCAAATAAAAAACAGAGTAATGCCGCAGCCGGCGTCACTTCCGCGTTGTTACAACCACCCCCAGTAGAAGCAGTCACATACACACACACACCATTAAAAGCATCTGCCGCCGCAAAATGATAAATGGGAGCAACAACTCGTGGAAACTGCGACGCAAAAGAAAGACACGAAAAAAAGGTGAGCGGCATGCGCTTCCATATAAAAATTGTTTTTTCTTTGATACACACAGCGGAAAATAGGTGTACATAGCATAAAATGTAAAGAGCGCTGTGGAAAAGGCAAAGCGTGCAAAAAAGAAGCGCGACTTGTTTGAAATACAACGTACCAACAAAAAAAAAAAAAAGAAAAAACTGGTTTTTTATGTTTCAAACACTACATGCATCTCTGTCGCACGCACCTTTTGAGGGCCGCAATGCGCGCGCGTCACGTACACAAGGGAAACAGCATTAAAAGAGAGCGAGCGAGAGCGGGTGCTAAGAAGTGCAATGCAAGGCAAAGCGGCAAAAATAACGGTCAAAATCACATATATGCTCACACAAACACCCACTATGGAGCATACACACCCCCGCTAACCCTCTTGCCAACACAACCTAAGACAACAGACAAAAGGTTTTAACGGTTATCGCTTCTGCTGCTGCTGCTGCGACGCAAGAGAAGTAGAGAATACAGCGTAGACAATGCGACGATTATTTTGGGCAATGACAAAATACCTGGAGAATCCGAATTTGAGCAGCTCATTAGCACAAAACAACAAGAACATAGAATGAGTAACAAGCGCAAAAAGCAGGCGAACCAATAATGCCAAGCTTCAAACGAAAATTGTGCAAAAGACGAACTGACGAAAAATTAATGGCCAGCAGCAAAAGCAAACAGACGAGACAGACAAAACGACAGCTGAAACTCAAACGGCACGACGAAAAAAAAAAAGCAAAGAAAAAGAGCGGCAACTTGAATGCTACACACAGATGCAGCGGTCACACAGACGTGCATACACACACACACACACACATGCATACTTATTTGCGCACTCCGCTTTGTACACACAAACACAAGCACGCTCAATATATTACTTCTTTGCCTTCACAGCCGCCACCAACAAGCATGCTGCTGACGAAGTCGCTGCCGCTGTCGTCGCGCTGTTTGCCGGCCGGAGTGTGAGGGAGAAAGCCTGATGACGCCGCGCCAAATTCAACGGCGTCGTTTTTTGCGCGCACATTTGAACCACCTGGGCCTGAGCGAGACAACGCTATTGCTTGTTCAAGCATTTTACGTAGATAGACACAAAATTCAAAAAGAAATTTTTTCCCAAACCGTTGGAAGAAAATGATGTACACCACTTGCGAAATTAGCCGCAATTGCCGCTATATATATTGTTTAAACAAATTCATCGCACACATGCATGGGCTACAGCACACACATTTACACACAAATTCAAATAAAATTACTCACTTCTTTTTCTCAGCCACATCAGCCATTTTATTTTTTTTTATGAATTCACTTTTCGAAGAGAAGCGCGAAAAGTAGTTAGCTTTTGTTTTTGCAAGTAGCACGCGTACGCAAACACGACGTTTAGATAGTTAAAACCAAACACTTAGTTTCAACAGAATTTGCAAATTTTATAAATTTGTGCAAATTGCTCTTGCTTGACAACTTTTTCAGGTTGTAGCTCTGCTTACAAAGTTGAATGCCTGCTAGATTTTTTGGCTGCCGTACAGAGAAACGTCCACACAGTTACGCAGAAAAACGCCGAATGAGACAGAGACAGAAGCTGAGGTAACTTTATATACACTACGCATATTAACATTGTATCGATAGTTTGCAGACCCTAACCGTCGATGTCGATACATTCACTGCACAGTCTTTAACAAGGCAAATTGAAAACAACGCAGGTAAACAGCAAGAGAAGTTTTATCATTATGTAAATAAATGTTAGGTACACTTACTCATAGCAATGTTAGCTTAAAGTCATACTTAAACTGCTTAAAATTTGTATATTTTTAAACAGGTATATCGATTCTTGCCGCGAATGCGATATGTACATTAACATAATGTTATACTCAAAATGGAACTGCTGTGGTGGAATATTGCGTCGCACGGAATAGCTAACTAGAAAACGCTTGAAGTTGGAGTGAGAGGGATAATCTCACCTCAGTGAGGAGCGGCAACACATTTATATCGATGACAATTGCGAATTATACTTTATATACTTTATATACAATGCAACGTTATATTCAAATGCTCAGTGTAGCATTTATAGAATAAATGTAATATGCCTGTTGGATTGCTGTAAGCATGGCTATGAAAACCAAAAACTGGCGAAAATGGCATTGCTTCCTTATTATTATATAGGTAGACTCCAAGTATTTTAGTCGAGTAAATCACAAAGCGTTTGTTTTAGATAGCATCCCAGCACTTTCTATATTCCAAATTCTAGATGCCTTCGTTTTTAAGATTAACCTGGCAATTGTGCTTTTCAAATAAAATAAATATTTATATGTTTTCGTAATGCTGTTTTAATATTTAAAAATGAAAAATTCACTCCATAGGTTATCCTCATCAAATGCATTTCCTTTACACATGCTGTTTCATCGCACATCTGCTCCTATCCCAAGACTCAACTCGTGCCAGCTGCCATCTGTCGTCTGGAGGCGCACTCGAAAAAATCGTCAAAATGTTAGAGAACAGGAAATGCTGGAGTTATTAAATTAATGGCTTCTATGATAATTTCAATTTGGCAGAGCATGTATATATACATAGTTATATACTAAATAATCATTATACTAGTTACATTTATTTGTAATTTTTTGAGTCTAACTATCCTATTTCAAGTTTGCACATTTGAATTACCTTTATAAGCGATAAGCGAAATTATCGATAGCAGGCATAAAAAGTGATGCACATACATAAACCGAACCATCAATCAAAGCAATGGTTTGTTGTAGTTTCTCAGTTTGCTAACGGAAATTACAACTTTCTAGCGCACAGGAGTTGAAGGCTCAGGTAGGCAGCCAGCCCGATCCCGAGACAGATGGATTAAGCAGCCTCACGTGCCATTGTGCGCGTCCTGGATTAATTCTGTTCAGCCGAACAGCAACTGAACAGAAAAGCCGGCTGTTTGTATGTTTTATTACCTGGTTGGTTGGTTGCCGGTTTGTTGTGCATTTTCGTTGCGCGCGTTTTCACAAGGTTTTTCCTGCTGCAGTTGCCTCTGTTTCCAGCTGCAGATGGTAAGTAAGCAAGAACATGTACACATAGTTATATTAGTGTTGTAAAGCGACTCACATACATACACAAACATAAGGCATTTGCATATGTACATACATACATACAGTGGATTAGAGGGATCGTTTTTGGTTAAGCTCATTTGTGCTCATCATGTCTACGCCACTGCATACATATGATTTATTATTATAATTATTGATCCTTGTCCACTTGCAACTCCTTAAGCCCAGAACAAACCAACAATTTTAAAGCGCAAGAATATTTTTGTAATTTTTATTAGATTAGAAAATAATGGTTTTTAATATTATTATTTAAATTATCATCAAGACGCCTTATATTCATTGTGGTGATATGATAACGCCTTAAAGTAGAAGAAATCACATGTAAGATTAAAAGATACATTAAATTTCGTTCAAAATGTGAAAAATCATGAATATGAATTTGAAGTTGTTGAATACTAAAACAAGTGCGAACGTTGCAGTCGGGCGAAGCCGACTGCGTAATACTCTGATACCATTTTAAGAACAGCTGAAAAAGTGAACAGAACATTTTTGCTGGTGTATGCGTGACCCGAAATCGGCCTTCCAAGTTTTTGGGGACGGGAGGGGCGTGGTCGATCTTTAGAAGGGGTGTCAAGAAGTCTATCTTCCAATTTTGGTGACTCTAGCTCTAAAACTGTGGAAGATATACGCTTTCGCGATTTTTGAGGGCGGGAGGGGGCGTGGCCCCAAAAATGTTGACCGATGTTTAGAGGACTTGGCCAGAAGTGTACCCTCAAAGTTTGGTGGCCCTAGCTCTTAAACTGTGCGAGATATAGGCTTCCGTGTTTCGTGGGGCGGGGTGGCTGGGGGGCGTTCTAGTGGGCGTGGCCGCAAAATCCAGGACGGAATCTTTTGGGGTGGTCAGCCCTAGTCTAAATTCCAAATTTGGGGACTCTAGCTTTAAAATTGCGGGAAATATACACGTGTTATCGAATTGTGCATTCATGTATATCGATTTTCGCGATTACGGGGGCGGGAGTGGGCGTGGTCGATCTGTGATCTGTAGAGGACCTCACCAGTAATATATATTCCAAATATGGTGACCTTCGCTCCAAAACTGCGGGAGATATAAGCATTTCAAATTATTTTGGGAGGTGGGGCTGGTGGGCGTAATAATGGGCGTGGCCGATAAACCTAGCATCCAATTTTTTCGGGAGGTCACCAGCAATATACCTACCAAATTCGATTACTCTAGCTTCAAAATCGTGGGAGATATTCACGTTTAATCGATTTGTGATTTGAGGTGTATCGACATGTTATCGATTTGCCAGCCTCCAAGTGGGCGTGGCATGAATTTGAAATAAACTTGATCTGAAGCAGATAGCTATAATCATAACACAAAAGGTTTCAAGAGTCTATCTAATATCGTTTCGGAAATACGTGCGTTCATCCAGACAGACAGACGGACAGACGGACGGCCTGACGGACATCCGACAAAACCAATATACTATGAGTACCTTCGGTATCAGAGTATAATAAGTAGCTTCGGTATCAGAGTATACTAAAAACACACATTGTTATCAATTAAAAGGAGACAAGGAACTGGTAAATTCGCCCTAAAGTTTCCGTTCTATTGCCAAAGGCATGTACATATAATTATTTAAATAGTTTTTAAAGTTTCACATGAAATAAGTATAATCAATCTTAAATAAACAGGTTGTTGGACTTTGTAGAAGTTTTGAATATAATATAACAGAACTTTTTGTATTTAATGATTTATATACTTAGTGCTACAAGAATACTCCTAATTACTTCAAAAACCTATGAATATTCAAATATTTCAAATAGTGTTTTAAGCATTAAATGTTCTTTGAAATATGTGTATTCCTATTCTTGGGTTTTTAGTCCAGCATCAAAGATTAGCATATCCAATTTAGAGCTATTCACTGCATTCAAGCGCATTCAATTCAATATATTGCTCTTTAACATGCATTACATTTTCAATTTACACACACACACACACACACACGCACACAGACGCACAGCAAGCCACAGCTGCATCCTGTGGAGAGCTCAAGGCCAGGTGCTGTTTTGTAGCCATCGGCGTCGACTGCGCTGCTGCCGTCGTCGTTGATAGCCATTTCAGTAACATTTCTTAATAATTAATTTTATGTGCCTGGCGGCAATTCGAGTAATCATGCTTAAGTGCGAGTATGAGGTCCTTTCACACGAGTATGAGGTCCTTTCACACACACACATTTACAGTCATTGCACATTGCGTTATCAAGCTGCACAGCTGTACCGTTATCAGTTGCATGCTCTTTTGCCCTCGCTCTCTCTCTCTCTCTCGCTCTCTCTCTCACGCAGACATGCGCTCACAGAGCTTGCAACCGAAAAGCTCTCTCCCAGAGAGCGCGGCTAGTGCTTATGAAAAGTCCTTGCTGCTGCTGCTGCTGCTGCTTCTGCTGCTGTTAAGCTGTTGGGCTGTTGACTGTCAAAAATTTTCACTTAACAATCAGTCAAGTTTATCGTGCGTCTTAGTTTAGTTGCAGAAATTCGCGTGCGCGACGCTTTCAAGACAAAAGTTGTTCCGCAGCATTAGCAGCAGCAGCAGCAGCAGCCACAGCAGCAATAAAAAAGTTTGGAAAAAAGGTGAATAAATTCAATTAAAGCTGCTGCCATGATATATTCAATAAAGAATAACACGTGAACAAGTGCAAAGTGTGTAAAGTGTCAAAAGTGGAAAAAGTGTGCTGGCGAAGGACTTTTCTGTACATGCTTAAAAACGTTATCGCAGCCTCCAATAAAAAATGACAAAAAAAAAAAATCGAAATCGAAAGCGAAAAGAAAAACCAACAAATATGTGTGCTGCCTAATTTGTTGTTTATTTAAATTAAAATTAGACACGAGCTTGTCTGCAAATGCATAAAGTGTGTACACACACAAACACACACAAATATATACACACACACGCACACACACAAACGAAATCACAACGCATTAAAACGAACCTTGAGCAAATCAGCCTTAAACACACATAGATAAACACACACACACAAACAGCTCTATATGTATGTGTATATAAGTATATGAGCATAGCTAGAAGTAAAGGATTTTTGTATGCCAAGAAAAGAAGCAACGAATTCGGCAATAAGGATCCGACAGCCAGCTGAAGAGGAAACAGCAACTCAGCCAGCGCAGCCAGGTAGCAGGAAAGAGAAAGCAAGACAGTAAGGCTCACACACACACACACAACCACACACACACACACACACACACACAAAGAGAGAGAGAGAGAGAGTGAGGGCGAGAGTGGAAGTAATACTGTGGTGTGCGTGAGTGTCAAAAGTGGCCCAAAAGAAATGTATAATTTATGCAAACGGTTATTAAGCGCTATGCATAAAAATTTTATAAGTCAATTTACATTCGGCCCAAGATTAAATTCTAGTTGGTATAAACTATTTTCACTTATATGTATGTATTGCTAACACAACACTTTTAAATCGGCGCACAAAGATAAGACAACTAACTAACAATATAATAATTGAATTCTGATATATCAGCAAACTCTCAAACTCACTTTTTCTATCTTATCTAATGATAAGATAAAACATGCGTGCACATCAATTTTATAAAAAAAACAAAAACACAGTAGCACTATTTTAAGGTATTTATAATGAGAAATGATAGCGAATAAAATCAATACAATAGTTTAGTGTACTCGTATAGAATTTTCGAATATCTTTTGAACTGCAATAAAATGTTGATAAGATAAAAAACATGCACAAACATTTAAAAATAAACCTATGCTTAAAGGTATTTACTTTGAGATTGCAATTGATTTTTATAGTGATAACATTTATATTAAAATAGTTTGTTGTAATATAATTTATGCTGCTTAAACTTAATTCTATAATTTCTGCGATTACCATCTTCTAAGCTGCTAGAGATTTCTATTATTTAATTTGTATTTAAAACGAGTTTGTTAAATTGTGACTACTGCAAACGGAATTTAATCACTCAGCTAAAAATGTTGTTATCTATATATTTTGAAAGTACAGTACAGTATGTGTATATACAAATATTCTATCCATTAGGGTACAGGTTTACTTTAAATAGGAACTGTATCATTCTGCTGTAATCTTACGATACACAATTTATTTGAGAACCAACATTTTGTTTGCTGGAAAATAAGTTTTCAAATAAAATATACCATTGAAATTCTTAAAATGAAATCGACCCCATTCCACTGTATTGCGGCGTCAGGAGCTTTTTGCTTAAGGCAGGCACACGCACACACACACACACACACACACACACGCACACACACAAGCACAGGGCCACGCTCATGGCTCTCGTACAAGGACGCTTCCGCCTTGGCGCTCACACACACAAGCATTGAGAGAGTGAGAGAGAGAGAGAGAGAGAACGAGTGTGGGAGAGCGAGAGGACGCGAACGCCACAAGGCAATCGGCAATCGGCAAATGTTAAGCCTCAAATGTACCGTTAACGTTTGTGTTTTGTGTACAAGTTGCGTATTTGAGTTTGTGCTTTATATTATTCTATTTACCAACGCGTCTAGCAGCTCCCCGCCGCTCCCCTTCGGTCGCCCCTCGCCCACTAACGTTCGTAACTAAGTAAAGACAACGCGACTGTGAACGGAAATGAGCTGGCTTCATTTATAAACCGGAAGGCGGAGGAAGGCGACTGATCAACGAAAACGTTTTTTGGCCAACTGCAATTGCGCTCGCAACATGCCGGAGGAGAAGGCAGGCGCCCATCTGGAGAATGGCCAGACAACGGCAGCATCCACGCCCAGCAAAGCCAAGCGCCAAAGGACCCCAACACGCCGTCGGCCCCCCAACGAGGCCGATGTCGTTGCGGGGGGCGTGGGCATCACCGGTGGCGGTGTGGTCATCCTGCCGCAGCACGTCCTCAACGAACTCTATCACAACTATTCCATCAAGCAGCGGCGCAGCGGCCTCAAGTGGTTCCTATTTGCGGCCGTGCTCTTCAATCTGTGGACGATTTGCATACCCTGGGAGCAGGCGTTGCCCACAAGGGGTGAGTTCTACAAATTGCACAGTGCAACGGGGACTGGAATCTTTCTCTGCAAATTGCGCATAGTCGCCTTATTGCAATAGAATTTGTCTGAGCTCTCTTCATACACATATATATTTATATTTTTAACGGTATTTTAAGTTTGCAAATAGCCCTGAAGGTGCTTTTAGTGCCGCTATTTTCTATATGCCCGCTTTCTCATCTCCCTTTTAGCTTAAAGCTGACTTTTGCTTTGTCAGGCTCATAATTAGCATATCTTCCTAACAAAGTAGTTGAACCAGCTGAAGAATCTTACAATGAACATTCATTTTCAGTGTTGCCCAATGTATATTCTTTGCAAGCTTGGGAAAATGTTTAATATTATTGCAAACAATTTAAATGAAATTCAATTAAAACAAGTGGGGAAGGATTATCTTCGAGGTGCCGAAGATTTTATACTCTTTTCGAACCTTTAGGCAATTTTCACTCTGCCAACTGCACCACTGAAATTTCATATGCTGTACAAAATCGTTTTGTCACGTAACATTTTGTTTTGTTTGTTCTAAGAATATTTAATTCATTGCCAGTTGTATGGCAGCTATAAGATATAGTGATCCGATCCGGCCGGCTCCGACCAATGTGATGTCTCTTTGAATAATAAGTATCTGTGCAAAGTTGTATCGCGACAGCTTTAAGAACATGGGATATATGGCCAAAACCGGCTTCAAGTTGTATGACAGCTATAAGATATAGTGGTCCGATCCGGCCAGTTCCGACCAATGTGCTGTCCCTTTGAATAATAAGTGTCTGTGCAAAGTTGTATCGCGACAGCTTTAAGAACATGGGATATATGGCCAAAACCGGCTTCGAGTTGTATGACAGCTATAAGATATAGTGGTCCGATCCGGCCAGTTCCGACCAATGTGCTGTCCCTTTGAATAATAAGTGTCTGTGCAAAGTTTTATCGCGATAGCTCAAAAGCTGAGGGACTAGTTTGCATACATACAGACAGACAGACAGACAGACGGACATGGCTAGATCAATTTGTATTGTCATTCTAAGCATACTGGCAGTAACTTTTGGGGTCTCCGACGCTTCCTTCTATGTGTAACAAACTTCAGCACAAACTGAATATACTATTTTCTTCGAAAAGAGTATAAACAGGTCATTAAAGGGTTAGGAAATAGGATGCTTTAAAATAAGCTATCTAAAGTCTTCAATTTAATATTACTAGACTCCAGAACACATTCTAGAGGATTGTCCATGCTGAGGCTTTCAGCTAGCAATCTAAACTCAATACTAGAAAAATCAAAGTTTTGAAAATGCGGAACTTTATTGATTACATTTAAACTACTGTCGAGCTTCTCTAACTAAAATAATAATAGAAACTTGTGGAAAACCAAACTTACTGAATTGGGACAAATTGAATTTCGATTTAAAATTTTCATTTAAATTCGTTTTATTCAACTTTTCGTGTTAATATAATCATTGTCAATCCTGAATTGTGACGTGCTTCAGCGGAACTTTAGTCTCTTATTGAGCTCTAAGGCTGTTGCAACTTTATTCCGGCACGTTCAAGTTTTAGAGATCTATATTATAGCTATAACTTATATAACCTCTTCCAAAACACTCCCATCTCTTTAGTGGTCAACTGCAGCATGTTGCTGGCCTATATGGCGCTGACGGCTCTTCTACACATCGGACGTGGTTCGGAGCAGCCATCCTTGCGACGCTTCCATCAGTCGCTGCTGACAATCGTTCCGCGGGCTCTGTGGTTTCTATCGATGCTCCATTTCGCCGCCTATGTGATGCTGCAGGACAGCTTCTCGCCGCGGTAACTAGCCACAATTGGTTACCCCAGCCACAATCCCACATAATACGATTTTTCTTAGGGATGTTCTCGGCTGGGCCATACTGCTGAACTTTCTGATATATGTGACGCTGCCGTTGCCGCTGATATTTCTGGGCCTGGTCATTGGCTTTTGCACGTACTTCAATTGCTTGAGTCTGCCGGTGGGCTTCTCGCGTCCGGATCCGCTAATCTCCGATCAGGCGGCGGCAAATGCGGTCCTCATCGCCACCGCTGCCCTAATTGGCCTTCTATACTACTTCATGGGCGAGGCCAAACAGAAGCGCGCCTTTTTGGAGGCCAAGAAGAGCTTGGAAGTTAAGATGGTCATCGAGGAGCAGTCTGCGGAGCAGGTGTGTACAATTCGAGTTTTCTGTGGTATGTATACTTAAACAATATTTGTATTTAAAGGAGCGCCTGTTGTTGTCTGTGCTGCCCAAGCATGTGGCCATTAAGATGCGCGAGGATTTGGGCTCATCCAGCTCGGAGGCGTTCAAAAAGATCTACATGAGTCGGCATGAGAATGTTAGGTAAGCTTGTGTGTAAAGTCTCGTAGTTGTATACCCATTACAAATGGGTAACAAGTATCTCCGACCATATAAAGTATACATATTCTTGATCAGTCATGTCGGTCTGTGTGAATAGGCAGATATCAGAGACTACAAGAGGTAGAGGCTTCATATTTGGAAGATAAGTTCTCGTAGTCCCGGGACAGATCAAGTTTGTTCAATTTTATTGATAAGTCGTCCCGTTTAAAAGCTATCGATAACTTTAGATTTCAGACCATAACTTAAAGGTTATAAGCGCAAGAGGTCCCGAATTTGGTATATCTAATCTCAAACAGAAAAGTTCCTAGATATTTCTATAATTTAAACCTTTCAATAAAAATTGTCATTATTTATATTAGAAACTACGAAAATTACAAAATATTATTGATAAAAAAAATAATTAACAATATTTATATAAAAATTTATATAAATTATCTAAGAAATTCAAAATTTGAATTTGTTTTAACAAAACTGAGGATTAAAGATTACATAAAGATGGGCCATTAAATACATTTTTGAATTTGTTTCCCTTGGGTTCTAGTGTTGTCTCGCTGACAATCTATTGAATCAATTTCCTAACATTTTAGGTAATATTTAATACTTGTAGCCATCGATGTCCTGAATCGTAGTCAGTCAATGTGCAAATTGTATTAATACATTTTAATCTTGTACTAAATCAACGCATTAAATATTTATACAGCCAGTAAATCTAACTCACACCTACAACTAACTACACAAATGTCAAATGCGTTAAGATCTAGGAAGTTATTTCCAGGTATATTTATGTATGCATAATAGTGCCCTTTACCGTTAATAGTTCCGTTGAATAATACCTGTCAGAAGTTTTCCTGCCTATAAATGTATTTAATAGGCTCATTACTTGGCAGCGACATATTTTATACGAAATTCCAGCAACGTGGCAACAAGCATTTTTTTAATCGTTATGTTATTTTTCACACCCACAACAACAACAACAACAACGAAAAGCATACTGTATGCGGATATAGTCGGCTTTACGGCCATCTCCTCAACGTATAGCGCCCAAGATCTGGTGAAAATGCTAAACGAGCTCTTCGCACGCTTCGATAGGCTCGCCGAGGTAAAGAGAAGAAAAACAACTTTCGTTTCGTTACGTTTTGTTTGGTTTGGTTTTCTTTTTCTTTCTTGTTCTTGCTCTTGTTTCTTTCGTGCTTTTTGCGTGTGTGTTTTCCAGCTGTTCGTTCACCTGCCCCTCCATGATAATCTCTTATAATAATGATTATGATGTTTCAGATAAGCATCAAAGCGTTTTTTTTTTCACCATTTTTCTCAGTTGCGCATTTCGAACTTTAATTTGAATTCTTCTTCTACATCTCTATTTCCTTTTTGGGCTCACTGCATAATGGTTTTTTTTCTCTCGGGTTTTTAAGGGGATGTGGGTGAGTAAGTTGTGGGTTGTTGGTAACAAAAGTTACGCTCACTCAGCCGTGTGAAATGAGTCGAGTTGATTTTTGCTCTCATGCGATTTTACGGGCTTGGCTAAAGGTCCTTTAAATTTAGGTCCAGTTAATTTGGTGCAGCTTTTACTGGTTTGGGACGGCGACTTTTGTGTGTTTTCCTTTTCACTGATTTGTGGGTGTTGTTTTCGTCTCTGTGCCCCCTTACATTTTTTCCTTCTTTTTTTATTGGTTTGCAGCACTTTCAGTTCATTTGTTTGGCTGGGTTGAAAGCACAAATTCAATTTTGGTTCTGGATTTGCGGGCATTTGTTTTTTTTTTTCAGCAAAAATGTCTGATAAAAACTTTTTTAAGTGAGTTTCTGACATGTTTATTTGCAGTTTAATGGTTGTATATGTCAGAGTAGTTATGCTGAAAGTAAATCAACTGGTAACGAAAATTAAAAAAAGCCAATTTTTGTCAGCTTAGTTTTGGTGTATTTATTAATCTGTTAATAGAATTTAGTTTTTGCAATTTTATGTTCTACAATTTAAATTTAAATTTTGAAAAGAGTCCCAAATAATTTGAACGTAAAACGCACTCAATAATTAATTTTAAAATATCACAAGACATTTTAAAAATTTCTTACTTGCAAACTGCAGTTGATTTATATTGAAAGTATTATTTCAGTTAATTTAAAAACTATTTTACTGATTGCAATTACTTATGATTTATTTTGCATTCACCTGCGACAACTGCAGCTAATGTATCAAGTATGATTTGATCAGGATTGTCCTGATAAATATCCAACTCTATTGTGCCTACATTAAGCAGCTTTCGTTTGTTTCTGATTATCTATATTTTTATTGATTAACCCCTTGGAATTAAGCTAATTTAAGTGTAACTGGCAATCATTGGAAGCGCCCAGCGACCAAAAGAGGCCCATTTACAGTTCGATTAGCTCGCTCCGTTGCAAGCACTTTAACTAACTCCCACACACACACACACACAACATATGCATATACACACCTTTACACCCCACAGAAGTACCAACAGCTGCGCATTAAAATTCTCGGTGATTGCTATTATTGCATTAGTGGAGCGCCCGACGAGCGACCGGATCACGCCGTGCTCTGTGTACACATGGGACTTTCAATGGTGAAGGCCATCAAGTGAGTAGAGCAGAGTGCCAGGCCAGGCCGTGGCGACACACAGGACACAGGACACAGGAAACAGGACATGGGAGCGAGGACTCGCGACAGGCGACGTCAAATCAACGCTTGTTCAATTAAATATAATTGCACTTAACCACGCGTCGTCGTCGTCCTGTCCTCTCCTGTCCAGTCCTGTCGTTCGTTGCGCGGCTCCTCCAGGACATAGTTTGACTATGCGTTTATGTTATTTTACCTATATATATATATTTTTGCTGTGCCGCAGATATGTGCAGCAGAAGGCGAACTCACCTGTTGATATGCGTGTGGGCATACACACGGGAGCTGTCCTGGCTGGCATTCTTGGCCAGCGTCAGTGGCAGTTTGACGTGTACTCCAAGGACGTTGAGCTGGCTAATAAAATGGAATCCAGCGGCAAGGCCGGGTGAGTCGCAACTACCCAAACAACTATTTGCATAAATGATGTGTCCCAAGTGCTGGCGTGTCCTGTGTATTCTTGTTATGATTTGTCCTTGTCACTTCAATATGCAAATTTGTGGACACACACGGCACCACACCTTGACTCGACTCGATTGAACTTTATTTATTTATTGTGTTTGGCATCAGACGCGTTCACATTTCCGACAAGACATTGGCCTTCCTCAATGGCGAGTTCGAGGTGGAGCCCGCTTTCGGGGAGAAGCGCGAGGAGCTGCTGCGCATAGCCGGCTTGAAGACCTTCTTCATTACCAAAGTGGTTAAGCCGGTAAGCAGTCGCACATAAATATATTATATATAATATATAAGTTCTATCGTCCTTACAGTTCGCATCGCCCTGCGGCAAGAAAATCAACGAATCCAAAACGGAAAATGCCAATCACAGCTCTGAGTCGAATGCCAGCAGCAACGATAGCAACGAAAACGCCGCAGATGACAACGATGCCACCTTGGACGATGAGGAGCTGCTGGCGCAGAGCGTTGTCATCAACGGACACAATCCCACGGCCGCCGAGGATGAGGAGGAGCAAATCAAGCTGGAGAACTTCAAGCAGCGCTTGAAAGACGAACTCGTCACTCGCGATGGACATGAGTGAGTGGAATTTATTAAATTGATTGATTAGTTTTTATCAAAACTGTCAGACACATATAATTTAATTAAGAGTTACATGAATTAATAATATTTAAAACTTAAAACTATGAGCTTAAGAATATTAAAAGTAAGATGGTTTTGAGGTATTTAAATTGTATGTTTTTTCCAACATTGTTTGCAAGTATTGGCGAAATTTGTAATAGGTAAAATAAAATGAACATAATTCAAATTAGATGTGAGAGAAAGGTTAGAGGGAGTAAACTAAAATTAGAGTTGTAATTATAATTATCAAACATATAATTACTATCATATTAATACAACCTGAAAAAAAAATTGTTTTGCTAAAGTGCAAAACATTAAATATAGAATATATTTTGAGGGTATCCCATGAATAAAACTGCCTTGAGCTTAAAAGTTAAGTTTTGGGTGCCTTAAAGGACAATTTCAGAAATACCCAAAACCTATTAGAAAATTTTTAAAAGTCTAACATAAAGTTTTTGGAATTAACCATAAATGAAAAATTGCATATTCAAATACATATGTTTATGTTTTAAATATCTATATTTACCAACTTTATTTTTTCTAAATTTCATTTCTTTACTGCAAGTTTTTATTTAAACGAGAACAATCTTAAAATAAATATTCTATATTTTTAATTTATCGATATTCTTTTTGCTAGATTTGTATTAAATTTGAATATCTGCAAGTTTGAATTGAATTAAACACTTATCAACTGCCGCCTTAATGTTTTAAATATCTATATTAACCAACTTAATTTTTTCTAAATTTTATTTCTTTACAAGTTTTAATTTTATCGAGAACAATCTTAAAATAAATATTCTATAATTTCAATTTATCGATATTTTCTTTTTGCTACATTTTTATTAAATTTGAATATCTGCAAGTTTGAATTGAATTAAACAATTATCCACTGCCGGCTTAATGTTTTAAATATCTTTATTTACCAACTAAATGTTTTCTAAATTTTATTTCTTTACTGCAAGTCTTAATTTCAACGAGATCAATCTTAAAATAAATATTCCATAATTTCAGTTTATCGATATTTTCTTTTTGCTAGATTTTTATTAAATTTGAATATCTGCAAGTTTGAATTGAATCGAACACTTATCAAATGTCTCTTTTTTTTTGTTTACAGAAATCTCACCAAGGACACGAACATCTTTCTGCGCTTCAAGAACCCGCAGCTGGAGCAGGCGTACGCCGTCTACCGTGAACCCTACAGCTCACTCCCGCTGCTGGCCGCCTTGCTGGTGCAGTGCATCGATGTGCTGTACTCGTACTTGGTGCTGCCACGCTCGACGCTCCATTTCATAAATATTGCGGCTCCGCTGGTGCCCATTGCCATGCTGGTGGCGATTAGCATTGCGGAAAGCTTCAGCGGCATGCTGCCCAAGTTCTTTGTGGACGTGAGCAAGCGATTCAATGACATTACCTTCGTGCGCGAGCTGGCGGCGATAATTATAGCACTTACCATTGGCCTCAGCAATGTCATCGACATGGTTAGTAGTCATGGCAGTCATGGCAGTCATAGCAGTCAGAGTCGTAGTCGTGCTCAAGTCCTTATTGATTTTGTAATACGCCCGCTTGCAGTTCTTCTTCGTCACCTTCGTGCGCACCGAGCACATTGTGAGCGAGAGCGAATTCAATGCCACGGCCGGTTTGGAGGAGGTGGCCACCGCCGAGCACCTGCTGCCGGAATCGTTTGTGGAGCAAATGCGCGATGCGGTGCCCACCGAGCGTGTCCTGTATCCGTCCTATCTGAGCAATTTCAGTGTCCTAATACTCATCGCAATTGCTGTGATTGCTCAGCTCACGCACCTGACCAAGATCCTACTGCTGTTGTCCATAGCGGGTAACTACTGTCAATGAAAACCACTTTGCAACTTTCTTAATGGTATATATTTTTGCAGCTCTACATTGCTATTTTAATGTGTGCATCATGCAGGATTTATACGCCCTGGAAGACGATCTAGCCAATCAGCCGTAAGTCTTACATTTGCATTAGTGCAAATATCTTACAGGAATTTTCTTAAAGTGTATATTAGATTAGGATTAAATAGTGTATAATAGATATTTATACTCTTTTCGAAGAAAATAGTATATTAACTTTGTGCTACAGTGTGTAATGCACAGAAGGCAGCGTCGGAAACCCCCAAAAGTTACCTCCAGGATGCTTAGAATGACAAAACAAATTTATCTAGCCATTTCCGTCTGTCTTTCTGTCTGTATGTATGGTATCTAGTCCCTCAGTTTTTAAGCTATTGCGATGAAACTATGCACAGAAACTTATTATTTAAAGAGACAGCACATTGGCAGAAACCAGCCGGATCTGAGCACTATATCTTATAGTTGCCATACAATTGAATGTCGGTTTTGGCCATATATTCGATGTTTTCAAAGCAATCGTCTTATTCCTTACACACTTGAACATCCTTAAAACTCATCAATGTTTAAAATTGCAAAACGATTGAGTCATCAATAGCGAAGATATACGTGATTTAATATTTTGAAAGAACAGCTGCACACGAGCAAACAAAACCAAGCGCAAGTAAGTTTTTAACAGTCTGCTCTTTAAGCGAGTTTGTCATCGATCATGAAAACGGTTTGGTGGTGTAAGTGATAAAGTGACGCGCTGACAAACGGAAGGTCATATATTTTCATTTTTTTTTTCAAATTATTTTTTCAAAAATAAAGTAGCTTGAATTTAATATTTCAAAAGAAAAATTTAAATTCATATTAGATTTTTTCATTTAAACGATTTCTACCAGTATATGAAATTTCAGTGGTGCAGTTTTCAGAGTGAAAATGGCCTAAAGGTTCGAAAAGAGTATAAAATCTTCGACACGCCGAAGATAATCCTTTCCCACTTGTTTTCATTCCTTTGGAATACTATATTCTTTACCCTTTGAGAACACATTACAAATGTTTTATAATTTTAAATATATTATAATTGTATATAATATTTATTTAATGAGTTGTGTACAACATATCCTTTTAGTTTAGTTTCCATTTTATAAACTGAAACGTTTATATATATATTTTTTAATATATTTGTTTAGTTTAGCTTACACTTTAAGAACTAAATTAGCTTTAAGTTTTTATACAAATAGTATGAGCTTTATAAATGTTATTTAAGTTTTTGTATTTTATGCCTATTCATCAGTTGTGTATTTTGATTTAAATTTTTTTCAGAATCATATCAACACGTTACTGTGCCTCAGGTCTGCTAATGGTAGCTGCGTTGTCGCTCAGTTTTCTGGCACGTCATGTAAGTATGGAAAACAAGTCAGGAATTGCCGACTGCATAATACTCTGTTTGTAGTATATTGATCCCAAAAGTTTAAGATCAGACAGTAAGCGTGCAAAAATGTACTTGCTCTCGTATACTCAACTTAGAAATTGTGAGACTCATATAAATTTTTAAAAATACAAAAAAATCCTAAGTACCTACGAGAATATTTATAGATTACTATAAAATAAAATAAATTTAATTCCGCACGGAACAGAGTGCAAAAACTTTAATATTTACAGTTCCTAAGTGTTCATAATGATATGCTTTAATAACTTAAATACCTGCATTCCCTTAATACCTTCACAAATTAGATGGATCACGAGGATCGCGTTATCTTCAAATGGAAAACCGAGGTGGCCGAACAAAAGGAAACCGCTAACGATATGCGTCAGCGCAATGAGGCATTGGTCTACAATGTCCTGCCAGTGCACGTGGCCGAGCACTTCATGAAGAACACGAAGCGCTCCCATGACGATCTCTACTCCCAGAGCTATGCCGAGGTGGGCGTTCTATTTGCCAGCATGCCCAATTTTTCAGGTAAACCACAGAGTTTTTAAACCCTTTGAAAGAGATCTTAATTGGCTTACATATCTCTTCACAGACTTCTACTCGGAGGAAACAGTTAACAATCAGGGCCTGGAGTGTCTGCGTTTTCTTAATGAGGTCATCTCTGATTTTGATGCGGTAAGTCTATACCAGGTTAAACTTGAGCCAGGCTAAAATACTCTTCATTTGCCAGCTGCTGGAATTGCCGCAGTTTCAGGACATTATCAAGATCAAGACAATTGGCTCCACCTACATGGCGGCCAGTGGCATCAATTTGCAGCGCAATCTGCGCAACGATGCACCCATCACAGAACGCTGGTCGCATCTGGCCGTGCTCGTGGAGTTTGCCCTGGAGCTGAAGCATGCGCTGCAGGGCATCAATGAGCAGTCGTTTAATCACTTCGTGCTCAAAATGGGCATCAATCATGGCCCCATTACGGCCGGTGTGATTGGCGCCCGGAAGCCGCACTACGACATCTGGGGCAATACGGTAAATGTGGCATCGCGCATGGAGAGCACGGGCAAAGCGGGCGCCGTTCAGGTGACCGAGGAGACCTGCAATATCCTGCAGCCATTCGGCTATACGTTCCTGCAGCGCGGCCTGGTCGTGGTGAAGGGTAAAGGTCAGCTAATGACATACTATTTGCAGGTGGGTGAGACTAGCAATAAGCAATAAGCAATTCATGTAAATACAGGCCAACCTCGCTAAATCGAACCTTCATCAGCCACATCCAAGGTTCGAGTTATGTAGACTTTTAGTTGGAGAATACCTAAATATTATACATATGCATATTCTTATTTTATTTATTCAAATTGCATCCTTGTTCTACAAGCTAAAGCTTCTTAACTATGGCTCTAGTCACTAATAGTTATGTAGTTTTGTAAGAGAGTCGTAGTCTTAAGAATTAAAGTCTTGTGTTTAATAGATAATCCAAACTATAAAATCGCTTCAGATTTAAATTCAGAGCTAATATGTCAAAATATGATCAAAACAGCTGAAGGAACGAAAATTAGATAAGTTATGACAAATTGATGCAAGTTTTAGGTGCTTTAAAGGCATTTCTAGGGACTTGTGAGCAATATACATTATATCCGGAATATAAAATCGCTTCAACTTTAAATGCAGAATAATTATAGATGGGAAACCCTGATCAAAACTATCTCAGGAACGAAAGTCGAATGAGTTTTGACAAATCTATGGTGGTTTCAAGTCTTGGAATGGCATTTCTAGGCCTTATTATGTCTTGATTTTAATTGAAAATCTGAAGTTCGACCATATTTCGAGTTATTTATTTAATATTTCGTAATACACAACGGTTATTCTGCACTTATTCATATCTCAAGATTAATTATTTCGTACGAGACAAAAAGTTTGAGCATTGTATAGTTTTCTTACCATAATCGCTATCGCCACTCAATTAAGTTTGAGTTATAGAAAAATTCAACTAATTCCAAGTTCGACTGTATTTTTAATTTATCTGCTGTCCTTATTGCAGGGCAAATCGGAGAGCAGCGCAGCAGAGCCCAAGGCGGCAATTGAGTTGCATGGAGGGGAGACAGTGGCAGCTCCGGCGCCCGTTAGTCTGGAGTGCAGCACGGAGCTGGAGGCGGATATTAAGACGCCGCTGCTGAAGCTGAAGCAGCAGGATGCGGCAACGGAAGCAGCTCCTGTGGCTGTTGAATCCTGTCTGACTAATGGCACAGTGGGCGAATCTCAATCGTTGTTGGAGTAATTTGCATTTGCTTCAATTCATATGTATGTGTGTGTGTGTGTGTGTGAGTGAGTGCATGTGTGAGTGTGCATGTGCGTGTGCGTGTGAACATAAAGCTAACTGTTATACAACTGTTATACTTGCTACATTTGATTTTGCCTATATTCGTGTGATATTCTGCTAAAAAAAACCAAACATAAATCATTTAAGACGACGAGAAAGAAGAAAGGTCGTTCATCTTTAGTTGTATTTGTGTAACTGGTCTTTGCTTTTGAGAAAAGTTTGTAAACTGTGTACCTAAAAGAATTATAACTATAACTAAGTATTCGAATTATTGTGAGTGTTTTGTTTTAAACAAATTGTTATTTAATTTAAATTTAAATCAACTGTAACATAACAAATCATTTGCTTTACAACAATTATAGTCGATGTGTAGTTGAGATCAATTTATAATTAGATTTAGGAATTAACTAAAAATAAATATTAAAGAAAACAAATACTACTTGCATCAATTTCGCAAAACAAAAATTAAGAACAAATCTCAATGTGAAAAGATTTAGCATACGAAATGCGCTTACAACTAACTACAAATAAATACATACATAATGCAAATATGTAGACTAAGTCGAAATATTTACATAAATTATACATTTAAATTGAGAATCCGAATCCCACCACACAAAATGCAACCCACAAAGCAAGTCCAAAAACAGCAAGAAATTATGAAAATGCAAAAAAACCAAAAACAAATGTATGTACTATACTTATACCGAATAATTATAATCTCTTAGTTGTTAGCCATTAAACCGTGTCCTATCTAGTCAAACGAGCAATAGATTGCAACCAAAATCGAAGAATTAGGCATGCATATTACCAAACAGAACATTGACTCCAAAGCGTTAAGATAGTAACATAAATACATACATGAATATAAATATACATATATATAGTTCTACATATGCATTAACACATATATATATATATATATATATATATATAAATATATATAGAGCGTCGCATGTTTACTAGACAACTTCAACGAATTAGTAAAGAATGAAACTACAAACGAACTTACATAGCAAAAACTGCAAAAAAAAATAGCATCAATATATTAAAACGTCTAACAGCAATTCCAGTTTATAAGCATTTTTATCCATACTTTTTGTTCGCGACCTGTCCAAATTTTTCTTTGATAATGGCTTAAAGCATGACAATCAACGAAAATTGTGTAAGTTAAAGGCATAAACGATGATTGATTAACTGTGAAATCCGCTATCTTCAATATACAAAATTATGATTTCATTTGGAACTTAAAGAATAACTAGCAAAATAAAAAACTTTAGTCATTACGTTTTAAGTGTTGTGTTTTAAGCTATTAACTGTAAATCTAACATTGCACTTTTATATAATTTAAATAAATAAAAACAAAACAATTAGCGAAATATAGAAAAAATAAATGAAAAACCTAATAAATCTAGATAAATATATATATATGCATAAAACGTGTAATTATTCCCACTCTGCGCAGATTGGAATATTAAAAAAAAAACCATGCAAGCACAACAGCTCAGTTATTCAAATTGTGCGCGCACTTGCAGCTGATTTGGACAACAGCTGTTCAAGTGAATATTCGATATTCTGCATTGATGACACATTGCAGTTTCGTGTGCTATCGTTATCGCATTTCGCTACTACAGGGTCGCATAGTCGCACTATCAATTTGTCGAAATGGACTGGCAACCCTGTCGCCGTAACATAAGAGTTCATTTTGGATTGTAAAAAAAAGTGCAAAAAAGACTAAATTTTACGCATTATTATTTAGTACACAGTGTAATTAAAAAGCGCGTAAGTGCATCACACACCTCGGCAGCACCGAAGTCGCCATCGCTTGCAGCCCACTGCATTCAAGTGGATTGCTGGCCATCCCGAGGCCGTCGTCGTTTCCCTTTTTTTGGCCTAGGGTACCCTGCTGATTATATGCCTGGCAGCAACGTACGAGTGGCAACGCAAATTTTACTTTATTTATAACATAATGCGTGTTTACAACCAATTCTAGCAGTGGCAGCAACTTTTGCTACTTTTTTATTGAAACGCCTGCTCCAGTGCTGTTTTGCTTAATGTTGTTCTTTATTTTTTATTTTTTTGTCACTCACCCACCCATCAAACCAAAATAGTTCAGCAAACAGTCCACATCCTCACACACCCACATAAACACACACCCACACATACCAGCAGAGATGTCGCTCAAGCCCAAAATAGTGGAATTTGTTGATGTCTGGCCGCGCTTGCGTTGCATCGCCGAATCGGTGATAACATTGAGTAAAGTTGAACGCGCCGTCTGGAACACGAGCTTTAGGTGAGTGTATGTTCATATTTTTCTACGACGCACAGTGGCACAACACTGTATACTTGAAGAGTTGAAAGCTGCCAAAATTGATAGATGAGCCCCGAAAAAATTCGATTAGTGCTGTTCCCATTTTCGATTTCAATCAAATCAGTCGGAATCGAAATTTGCGTTTAAATTATTCGCCTTCAAATAACTTCCATTAGAAATGAAAATTAAAACTGCTTTTGTGTACTTTGTTCTTAAAAACTTTGCAACATTGAAATATAAATAATGAAACTTAAATTGTATATTTCAAATTTAGCAAACTACATTTTTTAAAAAAGCTATTTCGAATACAGCTTTACAAATTATAATCACTTATTATTTTCAAGGGAACATCATATAAAATGAGTAATCAAAAAGTATTAACTCAAAACAATTAATTTGTGCTGTCATTTTTAAATCGTACGAATTGCTTGTCCCACTGTGCATCGCAGCATGATTTGCCAAAAAACAAAATTTTCTTTTACACATGCATACATATGTACGTACATATTTTCAATATAAATACTCATCACACCCGCACACACACATTCAAATTATAATCTATACAGCGATGTTTATACGCTGTGCGTGGCGCAGCCAGAACCGATGGCCGATCGGCTTTATAGCGAGACAAAGCACTTCCTCGAATCGCACGTCCAGGAGATGCTAGCCAAGAAGGTGCTGGCCGAGCACGACGCGACCAATGCGAACAACACCAGCAGCAAGCCCGATTTACTGCATCGCTACTATACCACCTGGATGGAGTACAGTCAGGGCATTAAATATCTACACCAACTGTACATGTAAGTGTCAATTGCTTTGTATATACATATATGTACATCTCACTTATTTGTATATTTCTCTTGCAGCTATCTAAACCAGCAGCACATTAAGAAGCAAAAGATTACGGATACGGAATCATTTTACGGCAATCTGTCCAGCGATGCAGCCGAACAAATGGAAATTGGTGAGCTGGGTCTGGACATTTGGCGTCTGTATATGGTGCAGTATTTGGCCCAGGAGCTGGTGCGTCACATACTCGAGGGCATTGCAGCGGATCGGGCCAGCAAGGGCACTCTGGACTCGCATCGAGTGCAAGTCATCAACGGTGTCATACACAGCTTTGTGGAGGTGCAGGACTATAAGAAGACAGGCTCGCTGAAACTCTATCAGGAGCTATTCGAGGGACCCATGCTGGAAGCGAGCGGCGCTTACTACACGAACGAGGCCAACAAGCTGCTGCAGCGCTGCACCGTCTCCCAGTATATGCAGGAAGTCATCAAGATATTGGAGTACGAGAGCAAGCGGGCGCAAAAGTTTCTGCATGTCAGCTCATTGTTAAAGTTGCGCAAACAGTGCGAGGAGAAGTTCATAAACGATCGTTTGGGCTTTATATATTCGGAGTGTCGCGATATGGTGTCGGATGAGCGGAGACAGGATCTGCGCAATATGTATGTCGTTCTGAAGCCCATACCCGATAATCTAAAGGCTGAGCTCATACAAACGTTTCTCGAGCACATCAAGAACGAGGGCTTGGAAACGGTGTATGCGCTCAAGGGCGAGAATATTCACATTGCGTTCGTGGAGAATATGCTGAAGGTGCATCACAAGTATCAGGAGCTAATTGCCGACGTTTTTGAGAACGATTCGCTGTTCCTCAGCGCGCTGGACAAGGCCTGCGCCAGCGTCATAAATCGTCGGCCCAGCGAACGACAGCCATGTCGCAGCGCTGAATATGTGGCCAAATACTGTGATACACTGCTAAAGAAATCGAAAACCTGCGAAGCGGAAATCGATCAGAAACTCACCAACAACATAACCATTTTCAAATACATTGAGGACAAGGATGTGTATCAGAAGTTCTACAGCAGATTGTTAGCCAAACGACTCATACACGAACAGAGCCAGAGCATGGATGCCGAGGAGGGCATGATCAATCGCCTCAAGGTGAGCACTGCGATGGCCCTTCAATAAATCATATAAATAATATAATATATGCTTTTTTTAATTACAGCAAGCGTGCGGCTATGAGTTCACCAATAAGCTTCATCGTATGTTTACGGACATTTCGGTATCCACAGATCTAAACAACAAGTTCAACAATCATTTAAAGGACAACGACATTGATCTGGGCACGTATTAAACAGTTTTACTTGACTACATTTTATAATGCAAACAGATTAGGACCGATATGAATATTGAAAGATATTTAATACATTTAAAACTGAATGATTGAAAAAATTTTGTAAAAAGAAAATTTCTTTTTTAAAATAACCGTTTACTCACTCAATCAAACAGTCAGCAGAAACACAAATTATAATATAATAATTTTGTCTTATTTTTTGTATATTTTTATAGGCATCAATCTGTCAATTAAAGTGCTGCAGGCAGGCGCTTGGCCTTTGGGGTCTACACAGGTTATACCCTTTGCAGTGCCCCAGGAATTTGAAAAGTCTATCAAAATGGTGAGTTCGAATTGGCCTAAACCTGTCCTAAGCATCATATTAAAGCTATATTTTATTTGCAAAGTTTGAGGACTACTATCACAACTTGTTTAGCGGCCGTAAACTAACCTGGCTGCATCATATGTGCCATGGCGAACTGAAGCTAAGTCACCTGAAGAAATCGTATATTGTGACCATGCAGACGTACCAAATGGCGATAATCTTACTGTTTGAGACCTGCGACACGCTGAGTTGTCGTGAGATACAGAATACGCTGCAATTGAATGATGAAACGTATCAGAAGCACATGCAGCCGATGATTGAGTCCAAACTGCTGAATACCAGCTCAGAGAATCTCTCGGGTGATACGCGTATCGAACTGAATTTCGATTATACAAATAAGCGTACGAAATTTAAGATTAGCTCGGCGTTACAAAAGGAAACGCCACAGGAGGTGAGTGACTATAAAATGCTTGTGTATATCATACATCTTAAACTATATAATTCTTACAGGTGGAGCACACGATCAATTCGGTGGATGAGGATCGTAAACTGTTTCTGCAAGCGGCCATTGTACGCATTATGAAGGCGCGCAAGGTGTTAAAACACAATGCGCTAATACAGGAGGTGGGCCCAACATAATAAATAACATAGTCAAATACATGAATTTTACATGTTGTATATACTTTTTCGCAGGTTCTATCCTTATCGAAAGTCAGCTTTACGCCCAACATTGCAATGATCAAGAAGTGTGTGGAATCGTTAATTGACAAACAATATATTGAGCGTACGGCCAACTCTGGTGACGAGTATAGCTATATGGCTTAGACTGCGAACGGGCACGGACAGCTGCTAGAGATTATAAAAAGAAAGAAAAACCCTTCACTAATTGAATTCACAATGCAACCACACATAGTTATCGTAATACCTTGTAATGCATTATACCAAGGCATATTTTGTTAAATTTTTAAATTTCATGACAACAAGAAAAACCATTACAAAAAAACATTATGATTCTTCTGTCTGATAAACAATAACCAAAACTTGGCACATACAGTCAGCTTGCTAAAGTTCTTCAAGTAATGCAATCTATTTTTGTTTGTTTTTCATCCCAACTAATCCTAAAGCAAAAGGCGTACAAAATGTGCGCATTACTGATACGTTTAATTAGATTATTTAGTTTTGTAAACGAATTTCTGTTTGGCGCGTGTGTTATAAATGCGGCAACTGTATCATTTCCTCTTTATATCTTGTATATTTATCTGGTTCATACATTCACATGCACACACAACACACACACACATACGACAAAAACACGCACAACACAAAAACACACGCACAAAAAAAACTAATTGCGAGAGAATGTGTAATAAAAAAAAAAGAAGAAAACAACAAGGAAAACAAATGGAATTCCAAGCATATGATTTTAAATTAAATAGTAAATAGTATATATGTATACTCTATATGACATATTTCTTCAACTTGGCCATTGATTCACCCGTTCAATTAAACACACATTTCTATTCATATTTCTCAAAATTTGCAATGCTATTTTTATTTCATTTCTTTAATTGTTTAATTTTAATTATATATATATATATATATTTTAAAAATTCATTTGTTCTTGCTAAAAAATTATATCATTTGCTTTGTTCTGTCTGTGCTAAACTTTTTCATAGCTCTTTTATTCATATGTGTGTGTGTGTTGTGTGAATTGTTATTGTAATTCGTCATATTTTCGTTTTCTTTAATTTGTTGTGTTCTTTCAAGCAGTAAATTTTTGTATAGCTGAATGTATGAGAATGTAGGATGTACATATAGTTTTTGGGGCTTGGTTTAGTTAGTGCTTTAGAAAGTTTGCTCAAATGTAGGATCTGTCAAAAAGTCTATAATAAAAAACCTCTCTAAAATCGACTTTATTCGTTTTATCCTTGCGTCTGATATTAAATTTCTTTTAGTTAAGATTTTATTGTTGCTTAATTTTTTCGTTCTCAAATATTACATTTTTATAGTAAAAGTTTCCAAGTGCCACATTTGCCAGCTTTACTTCTTTTGTTTTTATGTTAGTTATAATTTGTTTTCTCTGTTAGTTTTTCTTAATTTTCACACTACTTTTCTAAAAATATATTCAATAATATTAATACAAATAATTGTACATACAATATAATTAATTATAATAAATACCAACTTGCTATAGCATAATATAATAATTCGTTAATAATACTTTTCAACTGGCTCTCTCTCTGAGGGAGGGGGGCGCCTGTTTATAAAATGTTTGCCAATTTGTTGTTGTTTTTTTTGGCAGATTGGCTTGTCAGTGTGTTAATAAAAAATACATAATCTTCCATATATATCAATTTTCAATTTCTTTCAATATTTATATTTAATGACTAGTAAACGTTTACAGTTTTTTGTTTTCACTTATTGCAGTTATTCGTTTTACGCGCAGATTTCTTCAGATTCTTTTTTTTTTCAAATTACAAAAAGCAAAATGCTGCCTGGTAAAGTTCTATTGAGCATTTGTTGGATTTTTCTTTCAAGAATTTTATTATTTTTTTAATTGTATGCAAAATTGTTGAAATTGTATTATCAAACATTATTTGAAATTTGGAGGGCGTTTCGGCTAATCTAGTCTCTCAAAATTTCCAAATTAGATTTATTTTTCGATATTTTTTAAGTTTTTGCCTGAAATTCTACTTCGTGGTTGCTTGGCTTACGAAATTGAAAGATTGCATAAGTTCCATTGGTAGATCTCATACAAATCTTTTACGCTCTACGCCCAAAAGTCCAACGGAAGCGTAAAAAAAGGTGCTTCATGTATATCCAACATCATAAATATAAAGTAAGTAATGCTGCCTGGAACCCTAAACGGTTCAGTTATACTCCAAACTATGTATATAGAGTTTATATACTATATATAAATTCAGTGCTTGTATAAGTAGTTTTTTTTTAGATTTTTCCTTTTTCTTTTTGTTGCTCATCGTTGCGTGCTTTTTATTGTGTGTGTTACGTGTGTTTCGGCCATGGAATTGTTGCAAGTTCAAAGTCTGGGTTCCTCGGGTTCCCAAATATAGTGTATCAATAATACTGTTTGTGTCTGCTGGTCTGGTTGTGGCATTTGAAGTTCATATATTTTTGTTTTTCAATTAAATTTTCGTATTTTGTTACTCATTTCTTTTACATTTTTGTTTCAGTCTTTACGATTCACGGCATTTGTGCATTTGAATTATTCACTTTTTTCGCAATATAATATGACCGATATAGTTGTACATATATAGATATAGTATATATGTACGATAGATGCATATATGTGTATAATTTGCTTGCAATATTCAGTGAAATTTCAAGGTGAGCGAACTTACAAACGAACGAGCGTGAGAATAAGTGTTTGTGTGGTTGTGTGTGGGGTGTAAATAGTTGATGAATGAGCAGGTGAGTCTGGTAACTTGGAAGGGGCTGTGTATATACTTCTAGCGTAACAACACCATCTTCATATCGCACTTATGCGTTACACCTTACATAGTGTATATGTATATGTGCTGTTATTATCAACGTTCATCATTAAAAACATATACTATATCCAAATTGTTGTTGGACTGAGTGGTAGGGGCAGTGTTTTGGCTTCGTCTGAAACAAGTTGACGTTTTGGGGCTGCCTCTATTGATCCAGCGAGGTGGTTTTCGTGCGCTTCCACAGCGTCTTAAAGAGGCCTTTCTTTTTGGCCTTGGGTGTGGTGCCGACGACAGGGGCGACATTGTCCTTGCTGCTCTCCTTGCGCTTCCCGGAGCCCACTGAAAAGGCAGAGCAAGAGCGAGATGTCAAGTTTAAAATTGTCTAACAATATTCTTAAGTTGTAAACAGTGTATGGATAATTCCATCGATCAAGGCTGGATATCATTGTGAGAACCTTTAACGCCTGACAAAATATTTCAGACGCAATTAATCGAAATGGTATTTTGTGCAAGACATTTTAACGTAAGTTCAAGGCTCTAAACATAAAATAAAGTTGCACAAAATACAAGAACAACATTTGTACCCGGACAAAGCCGAGTAATGAATATGGCTAGTTACCAGTTTCAAATTCATAGGCATGCTTGCTATTACTGTCATCCATGGGCTGATCACTGTAAGCCTTGTGCTTGCGGTCCTTGTTGTGCTCTGGCAAGGTTAACAAATGTATTTTAACAAGACTCCCATACAGTTTAGATGGATGCACTTACTCTTCTTGGTGATTAGCAAACTGGTGACGCGACGCAACGCCTCGCGCGGCGACTTATTCAAAAAGGAGGGCGTCAAATTGGGCGGCAGGGTGAGCGGCTTGCGGGATTGGCCTGTGCCCGACATGCCCGCCGGATTGTCCCACACGCGCACCGAGGCCAAGCGATCAATATTCTCCGTGGAGGCGGGACGCATGTTCCGCTGCTTGGGATACCAGCCGCGAGCGGGGGCGCCAGTCATGCGCAGCATTTCATTGGAGGCTAAGGCGTGATTGATGGAACGCTGGCGGCAGATCTGAGCGGTGCCATAGGCGCCAGCTGGAAGGAGGGGAAGGTCAATCGATTAATGCATTGCAATATAATATGATATACAATTTATAATATATGTATATAAGAAATATATTTTGGGAATTCCTTTTTGGTAGAAGTAAATAGAAGGAAGTGTCGGAGACCCCCAAAAGTTAACTCCAGAATGCTTAGAATGTATGTATGTATGGTATCTAGTCCCTCAGTTTTTGAGCTATTGCGATGCAATTCTGCACAGAGACTTATTATTCAAATGTACAGCACATTGGTTGGAACCAGCCAAATCGGACCACTATATCTTATAGTTGCCATACAACTGTATGTCGGTTTTGGCCATATATTCGATGTTTTCAAAGCAATCGCCTTCAATTTTCTTGTACAACTGACAAACGATTGATTCATCAATAGCGAAGATATGCGTCATTTAATATTTTGAAAGAAAAGGTGCATACGAGCAACAAAGCCAAGTAAGGTTTTAACAATCTGCTCTTTAAGCGAGTTTGTCATTGATCATCAAAACGGTTTGGTGGTGTAAGTGATAAAGTGACGCGCTGACAAACGGGAGGTCGGAGGTTCCAAGTCCCAGTCGCGACATCATCAACAAAACGATTTTTAGTATATGAAATTTCAGTGGTGCAGTTCAGAGAGTGAAAATTGCCAAAGGTATGTGTATTAAATATATTTTAAATGGAACTATTTCCAAGGATCAGCACAATTTCTATAAATCCCATTTTACTTCAAGAAATTTAAAACTATGACAAATACACTTTCTTTATGTCTAGACTGTATTGTGTGTTGCTAAACTTACCGCCCAGAATGGAGCTGCCCATATTGATGCTATTCGAGGTGCTCGAGCGCGGAGCGGTGCGGGAGCCGCTAACGGGTAGGGGATCATTTTGGCGTCGATATGGCGTACGTGGTATGTCACAGCTGCAAAAAGAGTCAAGGAGATTATAAACAGAGCATTCGCTTGGGCTCCCCTCGCACTTACCCTCTGGCAAAGATTGGCGTTTCGGGAAGACTACATGAGGTTTGCAGGCGATGCTCCTCGCGCGGCGACTGCTTCAAGCTGCGCTTGGTGCCATAGTTGATGTACCGGCGCTGATAGGAGCCGGTGCCGGCCACAGAGCCGCCGTCGCACGACGACCCAATGGTGCCCATCATTGGTGGCTGTGGCAACGGCGGCATTTGGCCGCCCAGACCAGTGGGCGTGGTTATGCCGCTGCCACTGCTATAGCCAAAAAGCTTCGGCGATCGCTTGCGATACTGCGAATCAATGCTCCACGACTTCATGGTGTTGAGCGAGTGGCCGGCACGATGCGGCGGCACCACTGGCACCATGGGCGGTGGCGGCAGTCCCAGACCGGGCAGCACCTCGCAAAATACCGTCGACTGATGGTGAGCCGGTGCCGGCGGCGGTGGCAGCTCATCGTTGAAATGACGCACTGCAGCGACGTTGTCGCGACTGCGTCTCGTATGGCTGTTGCTGTGCACCGCCGCGCCCGAGGCAGTGGCATGCACCTCGACGATAGTGGTGCCGCGATTAGCGGGCACCGCAGCCACAATCGCTGCCGCTGGTAGCTCCAGCGGCTTGCGTGGCTCAATGGGCGACGGCGGCAGCGGCGCATCGTAGTCGAACATGTCCGGATTGGAGCTGGGCGGCGACGGTGGCAGCGGTCCAAAGCCCACGTTCTGCGACAGCAGCATCTCCTTGGCGCTCTCCGACTTGTGCACGCCCGGACGGAACTCCAGCACGCGCTTGGCATGCAGCTCGGCGGCAGCAGCAGCAGCAGCGGCGGCGGCAGCAGCAGCAGCAGAGGCGGCTGCACTGCATCCATTTGGTGGCAGATCGCCGCGGAGCAGGGCGCTAATGTTGTGCTCAATCTGCTTGAGCGGTGCGCAGCCGTAGCTGAAGTCTGAGAGCTCCTCGTCCTCCTCCAGAGTGGGCGCCAGATCCGTATGGGGCGTGGTTGTCGTCGAGACGCGTTGCTCTTTTGGAAGAAATGGACAAAGTATGTAATACTACAACTAGCAAGAGCTCGTAATAATTTATGGTTACTATTTCTATTATTTTGGCGTTAAATGCTCCGATGAAGCTATAAAGTTGCTACATTGTACAATGAACTTCGTTTACAATCAAAACTGGTGTGCCAAACTAACAATCTCTGAGATATATATATATATATATATATATAAAGTGGCGAAGTATAATTTTAGGGGTGCCGAAGATTTTGTAATCTTTCGAACCTTTAGGCAGTTTTCACGCACCACCGAAATTGTATAGCTTTGAAAACATCAAAAACGCCTTCTAGTTGCTATACTATATAGTGGTCCGATCCTGTCCTGATACTGTCCTTTTGAATAGTAAGTCTCTGTGCAAAGTTTCATCGCGATAGCCTTGTAAACATAGGATGAATGTCCAAAAACGACTTTGAGTTGTATGGCAGCTATAAGATATAGCGGTCCGATCCGGCTGGTTCCGACCAATGTGCTGTACATGTGAATAATAAGTCTGTGTGCAAAGTTTCATCGCGATAGCTCAAAAACTGAGGGACTAGTTTGCATACAAACAGACAGACAGACAGACGGACAAGGCTATTTCAATTTGTTTTGTCATTCTAAGCATACTGGAGGTAACTTATGGGGGTCTCCGACGCTTCCTTCTATGCATTACAAAGAGTATATGGATGTAAGGAACTAATTAGCTATTTTACATATTTCGGAAAGTGAAATAACATCTAATCTTATTTGTATATTTAAGATATATACGAGAAAGTAATTTGGCATGCAATTCTCTTATACTGGGTTATTAAATAAACTCGGAGATACACATCATGTGATCATATCATTCCAAATATGAAGTTTTTCGCACTGATAAAGTATGAGATGAAACAAGAATATTGCCTTAACAAATATAATTTAAGGATTCGTGTATATCTCATGCTATTTAACAATTGTATTATACATATATAGTAAATGGGTTGTCTCTGGCCCTTGCTGTCCCACTCACCATTTCCATTGTAGCCGAACAGATCGTAGCCATTGCCGTTGAGGCGCGCTTCGTCGAACTCCTCGCTGCTGGAGGTGTTGTCGGGCATGGACTCGGCGCTGAGACGCTTCTCCGTCAGCATGGCCGTCTTGCTCTTCACGGGCTTGTTGATGATGACGAGATGCTCCGTCGCCTCGGCAATGTCCAGCGAGAGCGCCGATCGCTGGGAGCCAGCGATTTCGTGGCCACGTCGCGATTGCGCCGCTGCCGCCTCGCACTCCTTGTAGATGAAGTTCATCTCGGAGGGCGCTGGCGGCGGTGGCAGCGGCGCCGATTCGCTGGGCTCGCTGTCGCTTGTGTAGAAGTCGTTGCTAATGGCGCCGGCGCCGATGGAGGTGCGTGGTGGCTTTGGTATGCTGAAGATATCGATGGCACGTGGCGGCTTCTTGCCCGTGGAGCGACGTATGACGAATGTGCCCTTGCCCAGCATGCTCTGCTCGTTGTAGACGAAACTGTTGTTGAAGTCGCTTAGATTGTTATCTAGCGGTTGTTGCTGTGACAAATGAGAAGAGACGAGACAAAGAGAGTGTTAAAATAAAGAAATTAGGAGTTATCGTCGATATTTTTTAGAATAAACGTTTAAAATTATATTCTGACTCTTGACAATGTTTTATAAAAATTCTAGTTTTCAATTTGTATACTCATTTTTGAAAATCTACACATATGATATTGTTGTCTTAAATTGATTTGATCATCGTACTAACACTCGAGTCTGATTTTTTGGCTAAGATATCTTGGATAAAAGTCAATAGCCCATTTTTCCTTGATAGATCCTATATCAACTATTAGATTAAGTAAGTCAACGTGAATAAAGAGCATCTAAAATAGTTTATGTTTATTTGTGAGTTTAGTGAAGAAATCTTTCAATGGATTCATCGGTAACTATAACATCTGCAATGTTCTGATTTTAATAAATACTTTCCATAAATATTAGAACATGGAATTTATAATATGACAATTGATGTCAATTAATACTTCTATAGCATCATAATGGTATAGTATCTGCTGTAAAAAGAAACAATTATCCAACATTTCATAGCTATATCTTCACAATGAGCTCAGTTCTGATAAAAACAGATAAACATATATATATGATGCATTTGTGAGATGTCTTCTTCAATGCATAGACAACTTCACTATCCTCACCTTTTTAGCCGCACCCGACGTTGCCTTTTTCGTAGCAGACGTCTTCTTCTTATTGCTCTTGAAGTGTATTTCCCAGGCAACGCCATTCTGCTTGACGGGCGTCAGATCCGTGGATATGGTCGACTCCTCCAGGGAGTCCTCGGAATAGTCATCCACCTGCTGCAGATGCTTGCCCGCAGCGACATTCACATTGGATGCCGCCGGCGACGCCTCACCGCTCGACGTATGCTGCGATCCCGATGAGGTGGACGTGGAGGAGGTGGAGCTATTGGAATGTGGATTCAGCATGTGACAGACCTCCTTGTGCTTCTCCACCGAGCTGATCAGCCGCTTGCTGCGCGCCCCATCGCCGCCTGTCTTGGCCGAGGGACCCGGATAGATGGTCACCGGATGCTCATTCAGCATAGGCTCCGGCAGCTTGGCCAGATTGCCACGCAGAACGGCATTGTGCACGGCGCTGATGTCGATGCCGAGCACATTGCGCTCCCCATTACAGCTGCCAGTCCGGGCGGCAGCCAAGCCACTGGAGGAATTGCAATTGGAGGAGGCGCACAGATTCGTTGTGGTGCGAGCACCGCAGCAGGGCAGACTTGAGTAGTTTGAGTTGGTGGCTGGCGCTGAGTTGGCACTGCGAGCCTTGGGCTGGGCGGGTAGAGAATATTAATTGGTTTCCCATTAGCTGTACGTGGGCCGAGTGTGCCGAGTGTGCTTACCAGCGTTGTCTGTATGAGTGGCGTTGTCGCTTCCTGGCTGTGCTCCGCCTCAGATAATTTGGTTAGATTTTCGGCCGTGCCATCCACCTCGTTGAAACTGCCCTCGGGCACGGTGTCTGTGCTAGGCGTTTGTGGCACATCTTCAGAGTCCTTCTTCGACATGCTGCACATGTGTGAAAAGTGACAAGCATGTTTCTATTAGTTTTATGAACTTTTCATTTACTACTTTTAGTTCACTTCTAAAGTGCTGGGCACTTAATAAAGTAAATAAGTTCTCAATTAAATTGAAAACTTGATTTGCTCTTTGTCAGATTTAAGATATGGACTGTCCACAAATATATTGTGTTTTTAATGAAGTATTTTCTTAAGCGCTTTTAAGACTATTTGAACATTTTACAAATAAACCGTTAGTTGTTTTATTTGTAATTAATTACTCAATTTTTTCATGAGCACATTAAAACAAAAACTTTCTATATTTGATGATTGTTAGATAAGTATATTTAGTTTTTTCTTAAATAAATAATGTTTTGATGATAGGAATAAAATAAAAACTTAGCATTTCGCTAATTCAAATTTTACAAGTATAAAGTATTAGGGCTATTAGATCTATTGTTAGTAAGATCCTATTTATATGATTTTGAGTATTAACCTCTTCAAATATATAGGAAATATTTAAGGAAGTGTTTATTGAAGTTTTCTTCAAGTTTATTGATTTGTAGTTTTTTATTCAAATTTTTTCTGAAATATACACTTTTAAAATGTACTAATTCCTTTCCGAAACTTTAATTTCTCTAAGATAAGCTAGCGAATTGATTTGCAAGGAAATTAACTATGGTAACTTGGGGATTTGCTGCATAATTAAGGAAAATACTAAGTGTAAGGTTCAAAAAAACTGATTATTATTTATTTCCACAAAAATGTATAGTATTTTTAGAAATTCTTGAAAATTTGAAATACTTCAAAAAAAATGGATGATAAATATGACATTTGTTTTTTAAGTTGCAACTCACTTTTTGCGACTCAGACTCATGTAGCCGTCGTCCTCGGACTGATTCTCGCCACTGTTGCAGTGCAGAGCCGCTGGCTTCGTTGACGCCTCCTCCTCGAACTCCGATATGATGTCGTCGAGCACTTTGATGGGCTCCGGTATGTCGTCCAGGGAGATGGGCTCCAGCGACTGCAGCTGCAGTTGCTCGCTGCAAAAGCGAAATGGAAATGCAAATGGCAATTTAATTAGGCTACGTGGCCAACTGTGTGTGTGTGTGTCTCTCTCTCTCTATCTCTGTCCATCTCGCTCGCGCGCACACTTGGCCACAATTTGAATTTAATTTCATTTAGAGGTGCTTGCGACATACTTTTGCTTTTGTTGGTCGTTGGCCGCTGCATCTAGCGCATCCAGAGCAGCGGGCTCCGACTCCGGCTCGGAATCGCCAACTGCTGACATGTTGTTAGCTGCCTCCGCCTCCGTCTCCGTCTCCGTTTCTGTATCCGCCTCTGTTTCCAACGCCTCCACAGAATCGCGTGCGCCACACGATTCAGGTGTTGCCTCCATTATGCGATTTTCATTGAAACCAAATGCAACGTTTTTTTTTTGTGTATTTTCTGTTTCTTTTCTTTTCGTTGATTATGAAAATGTAATCAATGTGCCCACAGTCGCTGTCGCTGCCTCAGTCGCTGCCTCTGTCGCTGCCTCTGTCGACGTCGCTGCTGGTCGTCTTTGTTGTCGGCTGTTTCAATTTTCATCTATGCAATGTGTGAAAGTGATTGGCGTTTTTTTCAGGTCATTAAATTCGTCATCCGAAATACTTTAGTTGCTGGGAAAACAACGGAGGGGAAATCATGTGTAATGGAGATTTTGCTCAAATAATCAAAATTGTTATTATTTGTTGCGGTTGCTGTTGCTATTGTGGTTGTAAGCCGCTTAAGTTTCTGTGTGCTATTGGCACCTTTTATAAATAATTAATATTGATTCGATTTGCGTAACATCCAATTAGAAATGTTTTAGCCTAACTGCTTCTGGTTTGGGGCACAAACGGATATTAGTATTTCCGCAACGTTGAACTGCGGATTAGCATTAGTAAGAAAATTGAGTGGTAATTTCCAGGGAGTGGATAAGTATTTTAATCAGTATTATACGTGAATTGTGTCAAGTGAGTTTCATAAATGTTGAAATCTTACTGCTTGCATTATTTATTTTCGGTTGTCTTTAATTTCTCAACCAATGATACATTTTTCCGTGAACTGTTGGGTTTGGAATTACCAATTGGTAAATTATCTTCTGTTTGTTTAAGTTCGTTGACCTTTATTAATATGCTAATAACCAAGTAGCTTATTTTTTCCTTTCTCGTACTACTTATTCTTAATTGTGCGAAAAACTTTGAGCTCTGATCTTAAAAATAAGCAATTAGGATTATAATCTTGTAAATTTTACTCAATACAAAACTGGGGTTTTGGGTTAAGAACAGGGTTAAGTACAGAGATCTCTTAACTTTACGATCATCTAAACAACGCAGACATTTTTGTAATAGCGCCCTCAATTTTATCTGGGTTTAGGCGTAAAAGAAGTGATAAATATAAAACGAAAAATCTTAATATAAATCGTGAAAAACGGGAACTAAGTAAAGAAATATAAAAGTATATTATAAACTATTATATTATAATACATTTCGGTTCAAAGCAGAAAGAGCTTTGAATTCAAAGATCTCAAAAAATAATTGAACTTATAAAATTTATTCAAAATATCATTAAGGATTTACCCATTGGTTTTTCTCTTTTCGCTTAAGTCATAGTTTAAGAACCATTTGTTATTGTTGTTAGAATGTTCTAATGAAACTTCCTAAATACTCAACTGGCATAAAAAATAGCTTTTCAATTAGTCAACGTTATTTTTCCATGCACAGCCACAATATAGGAATTTTGAAAATACTTTTCCGACAAATTCTTGCTCATATCTTTCACAATTCAGCAGATGCACACATCTGAAACTTTCAAACTATCTCACATTTTGAGCAGCCAATTAAAAATTTGTGTACATCCATCCAACAAATTTTTGCATTGATTTTTCACTTGGAACTTCGCCCCCAGCTCCTCCGTTGGAGCTGAAGGTGTGAAAATGGGAACGCAAGTGTGAGAAAACTATTCTCACTATACTTCTCCCACTTCCCTTTCCCCACTTTCCACTGCACACTCCGCGCTTCCTGTACCTACAGTTTTACTCAACTCCTTTGCTCGCATTCCGTATCTTCATTCATATTTTCTATACACTTTGTAGAGAGGAGTTATACATATGTATGTATATGTATGTGTATATGTATCAAATGGAGCTCAGGCGCACTCACACTCGCTCACACACACACACACACATACACGGAGACAGATTAGCCTCCCTGCCTGCCGCCCACTAAAAACCCATACATACATATAAAAATAATTTATGTGCTGCTATACATAAACATCACACACACACACACACACACACACGCACGCGTTGCTTCAACTTTTTGCACAAAGCGAAAAAAATGTGCCCAAAAAAAACGCATTTCAACGGATGCAGCCAAAAACAAAAACATGCAAAAAAAAAGTTTGCAATATTTAAGTTTCTAATACGGAAAAATTCATTTCCTGTCTTATCGGTAGCTGTCCATAAAGTCAGTTTCAATTCGAACGCCAAACTTCAGCTGCAGCCACCCACACACACACACTCACACTCACACACGCACACACAGACAAAGCAAAGCTCCAACTTTGTCTAACTGTAAAATATACTGCGGCGACGTTGGCGTCGCTGCCTTTGCCTTTTGCTTTACTGAATGAAGTTGCCTGGCGTCGACGTCAACGTCGACGTCGACTTCGCAGGGAGTCTGGCATCGATTTTTTCATATGCAGACGCACACACAAACACTGCAACCCACACTCACACAAACGCACAGATGGCATCAGCATCAGCATTTGCATGTTGTGGTGTGTGTTTGCTCCGCATCGCATAATAATTACAGTTAAAAGCTTTTACTGCCAAAAGGTCAAATCAAAAATCTTCCAATTGGAAATGTTGCTAAATATAGCAGAATGTGACAAGCCAAATGTGCTGTGCGCGAGAGCAGGACAGCCGACGAGCCCAACGGGGGCTGCTGCTGCTGCTCTGCTACTGTTGTAATGACAGACGTAGCGGCGGCTGCGACGTTGGCGGCGGCGGTCGCTTTTGAGACGATGACAAAAACAGACGACAACTTCCGAGAACAAGAGAATTCTATTCGCATTTAGCAATTTGCTTATGAATTACATACAAACGCACACATGAGCACTCACACACACACATTCATACACACATAAGTCGCCTTTTTTGTTGGTTCCGCTCGTTTCGCAGCAAATTGTTGACTATTTTTGCATTATTTAATTCGATTAATTACGCTTTTGTATTTGAAACACAGCACAGACCACAAACCGCACAATTGTATGTACACACACACACACACACACACACATACCTATTTACTGAAATTTACAAAAATATTGCAATGCATGCGGCGCGCGAAACTTCCCACTCGAACACGTCCGCTTGCCTCGAACAGCGAAACACGACTGAACGGCAGAGCGAAGCCAATTGGACATTATTGCTGTTACTGTATCTGGTGGAGGTTGTTTGCTCCCACGGTTGCGAGAACATGATTTGCTCTATCTGTAACGAATTGTGCGTGTGGTTGTTGTAACCATTGTTCCTCACCGATTGAGCGCAAGCAAAGAGCACGACTCATACTATTGCATTGTGTGGGTGTATGATCCGCTGATCTGTTAATTTGGCTCTCTTCACCTGTAAATGCTCTCTTTGCCAAACGTGTCACGACTGTAATTTAATATGTGTACATTTTAACATTCAAAGGTACATACCTCATTAGATAGAGGGTATAAAAAATAGATATTTTCCGCAGCCATACAAATGCAGAGAGCAACAAAGAGCGCGTGCAAAGCGGCACATGTGAGAGCGCGCTGGTGTGGGAGTTCGTATCTCGATTGCATTCACTCTCTATCTCTCTTTCTCAGTCGCGCTGGCACCCCACGCTGCTGCTACCGCTCTTGTTGTTTTTGTTTGCCAAACGCCGCATGTCGCTCATTTGTTGTAATCATTAACATTGATTGGCTTTGTGCGCTTTGCTTTGTGATTTTGCACTTGGCCACGCGGCGCGTTCCACGCACGCACACACATACGCACTGCAACAAAAACAATAACAGCCTAAACGCAACCCCCGTTGCAGTCAGTGTCGCAACTACAGCTGTTAATGTTTAACAGAACAGTGCAGGTCGCTTTAGCTAGTTTATGGCTATGTTCTAAATGTTAGCTAACATTTTGGATACAGCTTGGAAATTGGCTAACATTTTGAATTTCAGCTGGTAAATGTTAGCTAACAGCTTGCACTTGGAAAATGTCACTAGTATTTTGGAAAGCAGCCCATAAAATGCTTGCAAATGTTAGCCAACAATTTTTTAAAGATAATTTTTTTTGAGAATCGAACATGTTAACAGAGCACTTACGTTGTGCGGTGTTAACTGCACTCTTTACAGCAGTCAGGCATCACTTCTAGCTATTTTCAGCCTAATCTTTTTGGTCATCTATCCCCTTCGTTGCTATATTTGTCTTGTTTTTTTTTGGGTCGAGTACTTTTTGGGCACTCTCTATGTATGTATTTGTAATGTTTTTATATAAACTTAAAGTAGAATCATGTACTTGATTTATTTTTGTTGTTGTTTTACTGTTATACAATTAATAATCATCAAAATTTCTTTAAATGTGTGTGTTTTTAAAACGCTGACAGCGACCGTTTGCGATGTTAGTTTTGATCGATTCCCCCGCCTGCTTTTTTGTTCTTCTTAGCCAGCAGGTGCAGGAGCAGGAGCATCAGCATCCCGTTGTAGTTGAAGTCGCCGCTTACAACTTGTCCAAATACTGCGACAGATCGGGCAGACCATCCTTGAGACCCTTGCGCTTGCGGGTGTCCTGGACGATCTGGTAGGGCTTGCTGGATGGCTCGCACGGATCGCCGGGCAGCACCTGCCAATGGTCGAACACGCACTGTGGGAACGCCTGTCCGCCAGTGTTGGAGCGCAGATCAGCGGTGAAGCCGAAGGACTCGTTCACAGGCAGGTAAGCCTTCACAACGAACATGGGCGTGCCGACGACCTGGTTCTCCTCGAAGACGTGGCCACGACGTCTGTTCAGCACACCGTAGATGCCGCCGACGGCGACCTCAGGGCACTGAATCTCGCACAGATAGACGGGCTCCATGAGACGGGGACCGGCCGTGATGGCGGCAGCGTACAGGCAACGACGGGTCGTGGGAATGATCTGGCCACCACCGCGATGGATGGCATCAGCGTGCAGGGTGACGTCGTAGATGTTGAAGCGAACGCCGCGCAGATTCTCATCGGCCATGATACCCTCCTTGGACGCCCATTGGAAGCCAGCGACGACGGAGTCCTTGATTTCGTTGAGGTACTGCACGGACTTGGTGCAGTCGAGGATGAAGTTGGGTCCTGTGCCATCGGGGCCAAAGCACCAGATCTTACGGGCCTCAGTCACATCGTAGTCGTACTTCTCGGCCAGATAACGGGCACGCACCTTGAAGTCGTCCTTGGAGCTGACATCACCGTTATCAATGTCCTCGGGCAGACCATCGGGCATGGGCAGAGCCTTCATGAGCAGACGGTTGTGCTTGTTGGGGGACTTGGACAAGCACATCTGGTTGGATTCCTCGTTGACGGTTTCGCGATAGGAGACAACGGGATCGGACTTCTTCAGGGGGATGCAAGCGTGATCCTCCTCCAGATCCTTAAGGCAAATCTCCAAATGCAATTCACCGGCACCGGCAATGATATGCTCGCCAGACTCCTCAATGATGCACTGCACCATAGGGTCGGATTTGGCCAGACGCTTCAGACCCTCCACCAACTTGGGCAAATCAGCGGGGTTCTTGGGCTCAACGGCAACGCGCACCACAGGCGACACGGAGAACTTCATGACCTGAAAGCATTGAAAAGTAAAAAAGAATTAGTAAGATTCACAATGGGAATAGGGGTGTTATTTGCATTACCTTCATGTTGTGGGCATCCTTGAAGGTGGTGATGGTACCAGTCTTCACGAGGAACTGATCGACACCGACCAGACCGCAAATGTTGCCAGAGGGCACATCCTCGATGGCTTCCACATAACGACCCATCATCAGAATGGTACGCTGAATGGCCTTCTCGTACAGATCCTCCTTCTTGCCGGGAGTGTAGTTGGGGCCCATGATACGGCACTTCTGGCCGGTGGCAACCTTGCCGGAGAACACACGTCCAAAGGCGTAGAAACGTCCCTTATCGGAAGTCGGCACCATCTTGGAGATGTACATCATCAATGGGCCATCGGGATCGCAGTTCTTCACAGCAACGGCGGCCTCATCATCATGAGGACCCTCGTACAGCATCTCCATGCGGTACTTCTGGGCCACCACAGGAGATGGCAAATGGATGGCAATCATCTGAAGCAGGGCCTCGCCGGCTGGCAGCCAGGTGCGCATCACAGTCTTCAGCAGTGCCTTACCGTCCTTGTCCTTATCCTCGTGCTTGAGGGTAACACCGATCTTCGTCAGCAGATTGTCGATCTCCTCCTTCTTGTAGTTCATGATGGCATCGAACACCTTGTAGATAGGGTCCAGAATGTACATGCAGAAGGAGCGCTTGTTGTCGACCTCCTTTTGCTTCTGCCATTTCTTGGTCTTGGCGTTGAAGAAGTTCTCACCCCACAGACTGTAAGAAATTAGAGACAGAGCCAAATTGAATTTTACGAAATTTTCGATTTAAAAGAATAGTTATAGTTAATCCATTATGGGCTAACACTTAGTTTCTATACTTTGAATACATTTATTTGTATTTCAATGCCCCTACAATCAATAATTTTCAACTGCCAATCACCATAATTTTAATTTACTTTAAACAAATCACTTGGTATCATCATTTTATTTTAATTCGTGTAACTATAAATATTATTTTGTGTCAGAATGTGATTAGTCGACATTATATAAAACCGATATTCCAAATGTTTGATTATTAATACGAAATTAAAGCACAAGGAGGGGCATATAAATATTTGAAAATAAATATTATTTTTTTACGCGTTGTCTTCTTTCAATTATATGAGTAAATGTCTTAACATTCTCAACAAATTAACTAAAAAAATACTTTATTTTTCCCTATTATAATATAATAATTTTATAGATCCGTACATTCCAATTTAATTTCAATTATCTCTCTCGAGTCGCTTATATAATCTCTATTTGCAGAACACAAACAAGCTCAAATATCATTTAGTATCAAAGTCTAAAGTAGTCATTCCACTGTTGTTTTTAACAAGAACAAGACAACGCCTAACAAATGACGTAAGAAAAAAGTTTTATTAATGTGCTACACAAAAAAAATTTACGAATATACAATACCATTGTTGATTAAAATACTCTTTATATTGATCAAGCAAATTGTATGGACTAGATGCTGATTTTTAAATACAACTTTAAAAATAAGTCTGTGTTTATTTTGAAAGATTTGTTGAGTCGCTGCCTTAGCAAATGCACCGTTAGGACATTAGGAAAGCGGTCCTGGTGCAGCGTTTCAGCCGCGATCTCAGACTTTGATCTGCTTTTATTGTTTGCTGCACTTGTAGCGCTATCAAAACGCGCAGCTCTTGAGAGGTTAATCAAAAGAGTTTGCACGCTCAGCGTCACACGTTTTGTGCTAAAAGCGAAGGAAGGAGCTTAATAGGGATTGTCGACTTACCGGTTCATTAGCTTGACAACGTCAATCTTGAACTTCTCGGAGTACATCTCAGAGAACTGCTTGAGGGTGAAGGCCCAGCCGTGCAGACCGGAACCGAAACCGACGGAGCCCTTGCTGGGATCCACACGCACCTCACCCATTGGGCCACTATCGTCGTTGTAGGTGGCAATGATGACGTTCACGTTCTCAACGATGCGCTGGAAGGTCTGGTACAGCTCCTCAGCCTCCAGTTGCAGCTCGAGCAGAGCGCGATCCATCTTGTTCATGAACAGAATAGGCTTGATGCGCTCGGCAATAGCCTGACGCAGAACCGTCTCGGTCTGCACGCAGACGCCGGAGACGCAATCGACGACGACGAGGGCACCGTCGGTGACGCGGAGAGCGGCAGTCACCTCCGAGGAGAAATCAACGTGACCGGGCGAGTCGATCAGATTGATGAGGAAACCCTTGCATTCCTTCTCGCGCTGATCTGGTTGCGTAATGAAGACCAGATCCTTCTCCTCCACCTCGAAGTACATAGAGATGGCACTGGTTGCAAAATAAACACAAAATTAGTAATTGAACAACTTGGGGCGTGGTGTTTCTTAACGCCTTACGTGGACTTGATGGTGATGCAGCGCTCCTGCTCGTCCTTGCGCGTATCGGTGAAACGCGTCTCACCAGCCTTGGCGCCGGCAATGATACCAGCCTTGGACACAAGCGAATCCGTCAGCGTGGATTTGCCGTGATCGACGTGAGCGATGACGGACATGTTGCGAATATTACGCTTCTGGTCCATCAGGCCACGGATTTCGTCGACGGTGAAGTTGACCTACAAACATCATTAAAAAGACAGGCAGAAGAAAAAGAAGGGAAATTTTAAGTCAGGTAACTGTTAAGCTGGAAGAGTGGCTGAGCGGCCATTAAAAATGGCGTTTGCAGCACTCACACACACACACACACGCACATACACAACCAATCGCACAACACACACGCACACATTCCGCTCAGACGATGTGATTTTGTGAGGTTATGCTCGAGCTAAAACCACTTGCGTCGTTTATTTCTAGCGAAAACACATCAAGTACAGCTGTATATATGCACATATACATTATAATCACTTACACAGCTGCATTGCAAAAACACCTGGCAACATCTTATGCCCGATTTTTAAATAGCCAAACTGCATACGTCATATCATACGGTCCCTTGAGCTATTTTCTTTGTCTTGCATTTCACCACTGTCGCACACACAATACACACACACACATAGGCAGACTGTGTCACGTCTACACTTTTTGCATAATTTCATGCATTTGACGGGCGCACACACACAAAATTCCTATGCACTTGGCCGCCGCATTTCATTGGCGTGCATTTGCTGCAATTAGTTTAGATTATTAGCACCTACCATTTTGGATGTTTATTGATTTGCTTGGACCAACTTTAAAAACACTACACGCCTGCACTGGCGTATCGACAGGAAAGAACGGGCAACGTCGCTGTGCTAGAGACGCGACTGCAAACTGCGTGCTATCGATAGTATCGATTTGTGTAGTGCACGGTTGCTATCGTTGCTTGTCGGCGCTATTGTAGTCACTAATTTGCGCAGTGTGGCCAAAGGTGATCAAATTAAAGGTTGGTGAATGAGGAAAGCGCGAAATTAGAATGAAAAATTCAAAATATGTAAAAAATATTTTGTGCTTAGTATGTGTATGTGTTTGCAGTTAATACTTTAAAGACTAGACTTTTAGATGATTGTGATATGTTTATTTTTGTGTACTGTCTCATTTATTACTGCTGCAAACAAAAATTGACAGCTTACATATTTATACCCTTAACCCACTATTTTATATGGATACACTTATACATAGCATAGACATAGATACATAGAATATAATACAAAGACAATTTTTACATCGCTCTTCCTCATCTTCATTTTTCCGGTTTTTGTTTTATTTCTACGCTCTTTCAGCTTTTGTCAGAATCGTTGCTTCTATAATAGGAATAGTTAGCTTTTGTATTAGATTTATAGATATTTATCTGCATTATTTACGCTTAAGACTTTTCTCAGCTTAATTGCTTAATTTGTGTGCGCATTTAATCGCTTTCCCAAATTTTTTAACAGCCGTGAAGAACAGAATAATCTTTTCTCCCACACAAACAACAACTTGTTGAGTCACCTTGTGACTGCAATATAACAACAAATCTTGAATCTGCTTTCCCCTGCATTTTTCGGTTACATTTCTTAGCAACATTTCGCATGTTGCATAACTAAAACTCACCTCGGTGACCCTCAAACTGCCGCAAAAGTGGCTCACACATGTGCGCAACGAACTTGTCTGAGTTGGATCCGATTTGCACTCAAGCCTGTTGCGGCAGCATTGTTGCCCGCTATCAAGAGCAATTTGCAGCAACTTCGGCTCGTTGCATGCGGCACGTTGCAGCAACAATGTTGTCGCAACATCATTGGCTGCGTGTTGGCCGCCAATTCGTGAACATCCGATGCGGCCGGCCGAACAGTTTTCAAGTGATTTTCTGTGCGTGCGGTTCGTGCTAACGGTAAAACTGAAACTCCCAAAACAAAACTAGCAGTCACACACACACGTGCGATTTGTTGTTGTTGTGCGTATAGTGTGTGTGCGTATGTGTGTGTGCATTTTAAAAATGCAGCCAAAGTGCATTGCAAAAATGAAAATAAACAAATTTTTATAAATCACAAATAGTGTTGGTTAATATTCCAAGTGGATTTTGAGTGAAATATTCTGTGAGATCTTTTACTAGCAGCGAAAAGGACATTTGAGATCTTTAAAAGAGAAAATATTAAGAGAACAAAGTTGTCAATTAATATTGGGAATATTTTGGTATTTTTAGATCAATGAAAATTTTTGTTAAAATGGATATGTTTTAAATACTGAACATATTTTTAAGAGAGCTAATGAAGATAATTTAAATATTTTACAATATCAGTTAGATCATTTGGCCATTAAGCTTAGAATATTGTATGCTCAAAGTATTTATAACTAAGAGAAGGGGAATTTATTTATCTGAAACTCAAAAGGAATAAAGCATACATATTAATAAATAACGTTGGATAATGAATTCCTTATTCGTTGATGCTAAATATTGCAAATTTCTAAAAATGTATATAAAAAATCAAAAAAAAAATGTTAAAAATATAGATGTGTAAAAAAATATACATAGCATTTTTATATTATGTGCAAACATATGTAGGAAAAAATAATAATTAATAAAGCATAGCCATAAAAAAAGGGCCAACTATAAAATATATGAATATATATTGTTTGAAAATAATTAGCATTAGAGCAATGTTAAATATGGAAGATTCTAATCTTACATAAATTAAAATAAAATGTAAAAGTCCTCAAAGGAGAAGCGGCTTAAAGCTCTTGAGCTTCTGATTAGCTCAATTATACCACTTGAAATATTAACGTAAGCTAAACCCAATTAAATGCCTATAAAGTCCCTTAATTTCATAATTTAAAGAGCAAACATACATTGAAAGCGCACACAAAAGAAAATCTTTCGTCGCCATTTTGGGATTTAACATTGCAGAGACCGACCTCAAAGGCAGCAAAGTTTCAACAGTCGAGTCTTTGATCTCGCAGCGACGAGAACGGCGCGCTTAAGAGCGATGCGGAATAATTATAATAAATACGACAATAATGGAAATGGGATAAAAGCAAGTTAAACCGCGCGTCGCTGATCGCGTCGGCAAACTTTTGTCGCGTCTCGTTGCGCGTTTCCTATTAGAAAATCCTTTTTACGCGTTCGCTTCGCTGCGCGTGCAGCCAAAAAGAAGCCGAAAAGGAGTAGTAGCAGGATAAAATAAAAACACACAAAGCAAGAACAACGACAAAAAAAATGCACGTTTTTGAAAAGTTTTGACGTTGTGCGTTTTTTGTTTTTTGTCGCGTTCGGCGCTGCAAACAAAGTAAAAGTTAGAGCGAAAGTTGTGTGTGTGTGCGGAAAGTGCGGCAAAATAAAACAACAGCAACGACGACGACGACGACAAGAACAACTGCACAACGTGCAAGTTTAATTCGATTTTAGTGTGTAACAATCAGTGCGAAAAACGCCAGGCAGCAGCAGCAGCAGCAATTGCAACAAAAACCACACAAAACAACAAAAGCGCAGCGTGCAAAAAAGTTGCAGCGCCTACGTCGACGTCGACGTCGCTGTCGCCGTCTTTGTCGCTACCTTTACACATTCGCATTCGTATGCGCGCGTGCATGTGTGTGTGCGAGTAGGAGTGAGCGGAAGAACAGTAAAAGTGGATTAGCAGCAGCAGCAGCAGCAACAACAACAACAACAACAACAAGAGCGGCAGCCGCCATTGCCGCTGGCAGCGCAGTTAGTGTTAAATTTTGTGCTGCTACTGAGAGAGACGCGCTCTTTTTGGATTTAATGCGGAGCGCTTAGCGTGTTAGTCTTTCAACTCGTGACTGTTGTAAGTTGCCTGGCTTTTGGCCATTTTGAACACAAACTCATTGCCTCCTTTTTTGTTTTAGTTTTTTTTTTCTCTCACTTAATTGTAATTAATTTTAAGTTGCGGTCACACTGCTGCGATTTGCTATTTAATACCAGTGTTGCCGAGCTGCATTTAAATTTAATTCAAGCGCTCTGCTCCCTTGAGAGAATTGCGAAAGAGTCTTGAATATCACATGTGATTACATGTTTAAACTTTATACCAACTTGTGTGTGTGTGCGTGTGTGTGTGTGTGTGTGTGGGAGTACTACTAAAATAAGTTTTGTATTCCATGCGAATTTGCAGAGCAAACGTGCAACAAAATCTTGCAACTCAATAAATGAAGTGTAAATAAAGCAAAACTTTGAGTTGTCTTCGGTAATGATTTGTTTAATTAGTACACAAAGCTCATTCTGCAAATATGTACACAGTAGCAAAACAGTATGGTTTAAATTGTCAACATTTCAAAATTAAAAGAAATAAATATATTTGTCTTTTAAGCATTCAGTTTCTGACCAACCAAGCAGGCAACAATATACTATTCGTGAATCTTAACTTTATTTATAGTAAACTTCATGTTGAAGACGGAATTGGAATTCATATGTAAGTGTTAGTTAGTGCCATGGCAAAATATCCTTAGCTGTGCAGCTACTATAAAAATCGAGCAAAAGCCCAGTTGACAATTTTTGTATGTTAATCTGAAGCTTAGCTTACAAAATGCCAGCACACAACTAAACGTTGGCAAAACATTAATGAACGACCGCAGGACGAAGCAGTGCAATCAGTTGCAATTGAAAGAGACGCTGCTCGCTTTTACCGTTGCAAATGTAACACGGCAGAGCAGCACTTTGCACAATGAGACACGCATAAGGAGGACGAGAGAGAGAGAGAGAGAGAGAGAGAGAGAGAGAGAGATGGGCAGAGATGAAATGACAGTAGCAAAATGTAAGCAGGAGAAAAGCGGGTCGTAAGGCCTTTGGACACACACACACACACACACACAGACACGTACACAGAAACATCTACATAAATACATATAGAAGCTGTGACATTCGCAAGCAAAATGACATTCCCACATTGTGTGCGCTTCCTTCAACTTCCTGGCGGGCAGTCTGCTTGTCTGGCACGTCTGGCAAGTCTTACTGTCTGTCTGTCTGTCTGTCTGTCTGGCAGTCGTTGACTTTTGCATACTTTTTGTGTGATTGTAGCGAATTCAGCGCCAGCGCCTTTAAGCTACAGTGGACCCTCGCCAGTTGCAACTCTTATACATATAAATACATAAGCATTCTAATTTTCTTAATAGCTCTCATTTCTGAATATATATTCTTTTGTATCACTAAGACAACATTCTAAATATCTTCTAGCATGTTTTAAGCCCAAAAACGAATTTAAAAAACATTTGAAAGTTAGAATTTCTGGCAGTTCTAATGACTCCATAGTAATACAGTTATTTGTTTCGAAAATATATTTATATATTAAAATCCACTCACTGAAAAATATGAATTTTAAAATCATCGCATTGCATTTGACGTTTGTAACTCGTGGTAAATGTATATTTCTGGAGGTATTTACTATCGAATGATAACTGTACTTGAATGCTTTATAATTTACTTAAAAAGTCTACGCAGAAGAGCAACATAAAGCGCCCATTGTGTGCGGAAATTGCATAAAAGAACTCCTGACTTGTGTGTCTAAGATTAGCTCGCTTTATTAAGCTGCCCATATGCAGGATGAAAGAGTGAGAAAGGGGTGTAAGAGTCTTTACAGTGCTCATACTTTATGACGATTCAGATGGGTCTCAAGCAGAGCTGCCTTATTTATGCGTTTATTGGGGCCAAGCTGTTTGTTTTCTCAGCTCTCGAGCGTGTAAGCTTAGAGCACAGAAAGGGGCAAAAAGCGGAGAATAAACCAACCGTTATTTCTGAAATCGTAAAGAGCTTTAAGTGCATGTGTAAAGCTTTTAGGTGTTTTCAAATATGCTGGGATAGTTTAAGGTAGTTGCCTTTGTGGCCATTGTTCTTGTGGAGAGGAAATCTTTCGAGGTTTTTTTTTAATACGTGCTAAAAGGAACAATTTGAAAACACTTGCCTTGAAAGCTATTCGAGAGCGAAAAGTGATATTTAAGAGGCGTTAAATGAAATTTGTATTTTGAGCTGATGAAGTTGTTAATGCGGATTTAAATGGGTTTTAAAGTTTAAAGTTATACCGGCCTGGAAATAGGGTAAACACCCTATGTAGCTTGCCAAATAAAAAAAAAAAAAAAAAAAAGCGGATTTTCTAACTCACAACGATATACTAGATTCCTATAACCTTTATAAAAAATGTTCTAAAATGTTTCTCACTTTGTTAAATATAGAAATAGAAAATTAATTACAAAAAATCCAAAATATTGTGAAGAAATTAAAAAACAAAATATTTTTGAGTTGTAATAATGAGAGAAGGAACTAAAATAGAAATTGTTTCAATTTCTTCCTTTGCTGCTGCTGCTGCTATGAAAGTCATTCAAATGTTATCGTCACATAGTCACCCATTAATTTAAGCGCCAATTTGCGACTTCATTTTAAGCTCCGAATGCGCTCAATTAAATATTTTTTGGTGCTCTTTTGTTGCACTTAGGTCCTTCGGTCCGTAATGCTTTGACTCCGCGCCATAGAAATAACCCCCGAATCCAACTCTAGAATAACGAACTTCTGCGCTTTTTAATGCAGCTGCTTAACAGTCAGGCAGGCTGGCAGGCTGGCAGCCAGGCAGATCCAGACATAGACATTGGGAACTGAAACTGGAACTGCAACCTGGTACGCCACTAAATTATGAGACTGCACAAAGTTGTGCGTTTGAGTTTTGCTGTGTTCGCTGCTCAGCGGCAGTTGGCGAAGTTAAACACTTAAAAGCTGCCACGAAATCAAAGAGCAGAGCCCCAAACAGTCCTGCAGCCCCTGCAGCCCCAACGGACAGTTCCGGCAAGTTAGTGCGCTCGGGGAGGGAGTGCCTGCCTAGCAGATACCCTGTGCTCAGGTCTGAAGTGATCTGTTATATATTTCCTGTAAATAAATGCACAGTAACAAGCAAAATACAAATCATAAATTTTAAAAATTTAACAGCTATTTATTACTGTTTGCATAAACAAAAATAGATCAAATATACATAGGTCTGATAAATAAATTTAAAATATGTTTTTTTGTTTGGTTTTAATAAAGTTTATTTCAAGAAATTCCTTTGTTCATTTCGGGAGCCAAGTATGCGCAATTTGCTTGATTAAAAAAAAACCTTTCATATACTCAACAAAAACACAAAAAATTGTACATCATGCAAAATAATTCTTAATACTTGTTCAATATAATGATATGTTTGTTCTTAATATTTGTTCTGTTATTACTAATGTGAAAATGCGCTAAGTTGCATTGAATGAATATTATATTTATACATAGAATCCATTACATAAAAACAAGATCAAATCATCTCGACTTAACTTTGAGTTTGGGAATACTTTATTACCGAAACAGTTCGAGTTTAGAACTTATGTCATCGTATTTGAATTAAGATCAAAGCGAAATTTGTAATCTGAAAAGATTATGAACTGCACATTTAATGCCAACCTTTAAATTACATGCCATTTGAATAGGACACAGGGTATAGGGTATGCACATTTGTGTGATTCCGCGTGCCAAAAAGTTTCGCGCTAGTTGTGTGTTTGGGTATAGCCAAGTGGCGGCTCTGTTGTGTGAATGTTAGTGGTGGTAGTGGGATGTGGTACCTGCTGCTTCCCTGAGCTCAGCTCAGCCCTAGCCTGACACATATTCAGTGCGACTGGCAGTCGGGAGACGTCATTGCTCCGCTTGCAAATCTTATGGAACGAGCGAAAATTAAAATAAAAAGCGCTAACAGCCACAAAAGTTTGCCTACTCCTTTCTTTCTTTATTGCTTTCTTTCGTTCGCCCAACGATTTGCCTGCCTAACGCCCCTGAAGCCCCCTTAGCTTGACTCCTGCTCCTGCTGCTGCTCCTTCAGCCTCGAGTAGCATCTCGAAATAAATCTTTGAATGGCTTTAACATGTTTTCAGCACAAGTTTGCTGTGCCCCCGTGATTTATACATGCTAAATAATTTATTGGTTGAACAAAAATTTTTATTTATATTTTCTTTTTTTTTGGTTTTGGTATGTGTGTGTGTTCTCTCAAATGGTTTTACTGTGTCTGCGGCTGCAACACTTTAAGTGGCAGTGGTCTTTTTTTCATAGTTCTTCATTGGGTAGGCGGAGTTTTGGGCTAAATGTTTTGGGCCTGAATATTTGGGAATTAAATACCATATGGAATTGTGGGCTTGCATAGAATGAGGCATGCAATAAATAAATTTCGTTGTAGAGCAACAAATAAAATGTGTATACACAAACATTCTAGTTTTCCCATGTTTGTAACTTTATTTAAATAAGTAAATTCAAAGAGGATTAAAAAATTAAAATATTTTTTATGTTCGTTTGGTTGCCAATAGCATATTTAATTTTCTTGATATTACAATGCGTGGTTTTAAGTTAAATTGAGAAAAATTATGATTTGTTTTATGATATTAATAATAATAAATATTAATTTGTTTGGTATTTAAACAAATGTTAGGTAAATAAAACGAATAGTTTAGTTTTGCTTAGTTATTATTAAATATATTATTTCCTAAAGTCGATATACATTTATATATTATTGACTTCCATAGCTATTAAATCTATTGAAAATTCAAACATACCTCCAATTCGTTCTACCATTAAATAACGTGACACGCTCCACTGATTTTCTCTCAGTGCATGCCAAAATACTTCAATGTGATATGCGATGAAATCGAAACGCGTTGCATCGCCAAACGACAGCGACAACAACAACGACAACGATGCAGCTCCGCTCCTCAGTTCTCAGCTCGCTCTTCCCTGTCCCCTGTCTCCTGTCCCCTCCATATGTCTGGGTCTCCCTCCAGCTGCTCTTGCCCCTTCAATTTTTGCCCAGCTCATCGCTCTTTGCGTTGACATGAGCGACGACTGCGTCGGCTCCATTTGAAACTTATTGCTCGCTGGGGCTGTCAACACAACGTGGTTAAGACGGTTGTTGGATGTTGCTCGTTGGATGTTGGGTATGGGCATGGGCATGGGCATGGGTATCTACAATTTCTTGTATTTTTCTATAAGATGAAATATTCGATTTGACGTCATGCACGCAATAATAATAAGAAGAAGTCATAACAGGGCAACAAGTTTCGTGTCGACCTCATTTAAAACAAATATACGTTTATATAGTTTCTGCTATACGTTAGCAGCTGGCAGCAAAACATATGCAGATATGTTAGTGACTCACTTTAAGTAGTTTTTCAAATAGGTTGCATCTCAATCCGTCCTTGTCTTGATGCCCTGTCTCTGTCTACCTGTGCGTGCGGTCCAATGGAGCGTTGCATTTTTCGCTGACCGCGTCGCAGTTGTTGCACCTTCGGCTCTGAGCCGTTACTAATGACGGACAAACACCGTTGACACGCCCCTGCCATAAGACTTACACAAATTATTGAAATGTTAATGAGCAGTGCTCGGTGGCGCGAGGGGTGCTTGACAAGTTTCAGGCATGTGTAATTGCATCGAAAAACATAAATATCGAAAATAACACGTATGCATGCATGTATTGATTGATATCATTTATATTTCATAAATATATAACAAGTATATAATATAGTATATATATATAACAAGCTCAAAATAACTGATGGATTTGATTCAGGAATTTAGAATATTGCATTTAGCTGAAAGCAACACTGATGACAAAAGTCTCTCTAGTTTTGACTTTTATTTTAAATTCACAAATTTTTTCGACTGCGAAGTAATTTTTAAACTGATGCACACTTTACTATAGAAAAATAGCCCAAATTTGTGTGCGTTAGGTCACAGGTAATTACAAAAAATTGTCTCAAATCAAAAATATTAATAAATTTATACAATAATTATATACAATAATTTTTTTTTAAAGCATATATATAAAAATTTTTTTTTAAATTTTCTTTTAATAAGTAAAGCTTCTTAAACATATATTTTTGTTGTTGCCTGAAGAGTTTAGATCTCAGAAAGTCTAGTTCACAAACTCTTTTAAGAAGCTACACTTCCTACTCTACTTTTAAGTCAAGTATTTCTTTTAAACTCATTAATGTTACTCTATAATTACGAGCAACCCTCGCACTGCTTTCCCCCCTAACCTGTAGGAAAACTATTTAAAAGTGTTTGGTGCTTTCTGAGGTATACCCATGAAAATGGGTATGGTCTTCTGTGAATTTTAAATCAAAGAGTTGGTAACGAGCTGATTAGCGTGTTAACTGCGCAATTTTTTGTTTTTTTTTTGTTTCGGGATTTCGGAATTTGTCTGTCTGCCAAAAGCTCTGCGGTTGCTGGCTCTGTGATTGCTGGCGCGTTGACGAGCTGTTGATGGGCTTGTTGGCCAGATAATGATATATGGCCATCGAAATGTCAAAACTAATAAGCGCTGATGGCTGTTTAATGAGCCGCCGCTAACGCTTGCGACATGAATTGAAAACCGGTGTCAAAGTGGTTGATCAGCAGAGGTGGGTTAAAAGCTAATCAATGATGCCAGTAAAAATTTATTTGGCTGCTGTTTTCCTGGAAAAGCTTGTTGGAATTTGGGTTTAGCTTAGTGGGTTAGACGGTAATTTGAGGTGAAACAGTCTTTTAATTTAGTGTTTTGAAACATAAAAAAATAACGGATATCCATCCACACAGCTTTTGATTGATATTATTTAAAAAATGTTTTAAACCATTCTCTGATTCCTCAAATCTTTTTCAAGACGATGGTTTAAATTGTTTGTTTGATATAGGAAAATTCTTTTAAATTGGAAAAATAGATATTTTAAAATGTTTAATAAATAAATCCAATTATTTCTGATATTCAAATAAAAATGAAAAGGTGCTTTAAGTTTTAGTAAAGTTCTAACAATTAAATAAAATGATATATAAATATAAATATGAATATTATACATTGTATATTAGTCAAAAAAAATAATTTTCCAAGAATTCTGTTTATGATAGAGACTTGAAACTTTGACTTTTATATTTGTTATTTGCTTCGGATAAAATGTAAAGAGTTTTGCGACACGCCCTTTGGGAGGCTGTCGAATCGATAACATGTCGATATATCTCAAATCGATAGAACGTAAATATTTAACACAATATCAAAGCTAATGTCATAAACTTTGGTAGGTAGATGGCTGTTGACCTCCCCAAAAAATTGGAACCTAGGTTTTCCGGTCACATCCAATAAAACACCACAATTTTAAAGCTAGTCAAATCACCCCCAAGATTCTGTTCCACCTGCTTTCAGCTGTTCTTACAATGGGACAAGAGTATTATGCTGCATTATATTCTTTTCTTTTTTGTTGGTGGTAAACTATTTTGTATTATAAGCAGAGAATATTACATTTAACGGAATGAATTATTTGTTTTGGGTGCAATATTATTCAAGAAGCTATTTAGTAAGGCGTGTTTACAGTTTGAACTATTGTGCTTGGTACTTTTTTGCGAAGTTTCTCGAATTCTTTCACATCGTGTATATCCTGATCTATTACCACTTTAAAGTTGGGCACACTGGAGGGATAATGCATGCCGCCAAAAAGACGCTTTATGAAATTGGGTTTCTTGCGCGGATATCGTCTAATCGTGTCCTCCAAACTCATTGGTGTTTCGTATCGGTGCTTACGCGTGTCCTTGAAGAGGCCGAGTCGCCTGAAGAAACTGTCGCCTCTGCTGCAGAGCGGCTCTTCGATAACCAAATTTTGATGCATTGACTTTTTTGGCCTGATCTCATGATGGCTCGGAATTGCGGGCATACTAGGCTCGATCTCCTCAATCTCCTGCTCCTGCATATCCTGCTGATCCTGCTTATCCTGCACCGCAGCCATTTCCTGTCGTGCCTTTTTGTTCTGCTTGCGAGCGGCAATCCGTCGATACTCGACCATATCATGCTGAGAGTTGCGAATGCGCGAGCCTCGCTGGTCCCTAAAACTGGAGACGCTATCGATGCGATTGAGGCTGCCGCTGCCCAGCTGCGGATAGAAGGATTGCGGCACATCGCGAGTGCCAGCAGTGACGCGTGAAACGGAGCAGGAATGTGGCTGATTGCACGTTTGACAAGCGTCATCCTGCTGGAATATATCGATTATTTTAGTAGATTTTATAAATGTGATCTAGCTTGCCTGTAAAGCACTGGGCTTAAACTGCCGAAAAGATGGCGGTGCAATCGTATTCAAATCTTCGCGAACTCTCACACTAGTACTGACATTAGTCGGTTGATTCATGCCATACCAGTTGTTATAGTTCTGCTGGGGATGCTGAGCCTGATAATCGTACCACGCTTGCTGATGAGCCTGCGTCGGACCCACGGCTAGGTTGGAGCAATTGTGGACATTTAATAAAGTTCTTTCGACTTGAAGTGGCTGAGCTGGTTGGTAATAATATTGCTGTGGCAGCTGTGTTTGCTGTTGTGGCACATAGATATAGTTCTGCTGCCCCGAACATCCTGGCGACATATAAACTTGTTGTTGTTGTGGTTGTGGACATGGCTGTGCGTTCGGATTGGGCGCAGTCATCATATTATAAAAATGCCAATTGGGCACGTCTGCACTCCACATGTTGTTAAGCTGTGGCAACAAATTAATGTTGGATGAATAAATGTTCATTAAAAATATGTTGTGTGTTGAGTGATAAAAAATTGAGAAAACAAAAACAATAGTGATAACAGATTATTAATCGTTTGATTAAATTCTGGAGTTAATATTAATTTTCTCAGTTTTGCAGACCTATATAAATTGTACGATATATAATAATAATTTTACTCGATAAAAATGCAGAAGTTCCATGTGGATTCAGTTTTGTTAAAGCACTGAAAACATAAGTTTAACTCAAAAGTAGACAGATTGCTTAAACAAATTTAAAAAAAAAACAAGTAAGAGTGCTCTAGTCGGGAGTGCCCGACTACGAGATACCCTGAACCCAGTCCTTACAATCATTCGTACTACTCTAAACTCACACATGCTGCAGTACAAGCAGTACAAGCAGTGCCAGCGGTTTAAGCAGTTAGCTTGCTCTTTCGCTGAGCCCCACACAATGGAAAGTTAAATCTTAAATAACTTCTGTGTTTATTGTCCGATCATATTGAAATTTTTGGGGCAAACAATTGTCGATAATATGTGTTACCAAACCAAATTGCAAGGTCGTACCTTAACTTTTGGGGGGTTTGGGGGTGGTATCCAAAAAGTGAAATATTTGTTACATGTGTATGCTATTCGAGATTATACATGTCAAATTAGGGGCCTCTAGCTCTTATAACTTGTAAGTTATATCCAAAAAACGCTGGTCTGAAATCGAAATTTATCGATAACTTTTGAACGGGACGAGCTATCGATAAATTTTAATAAACTTGATCTGTCCCGGGATTAGGAGAACTTATGTTCCAAATATGAAGTCTCTAGCTCTTGTAGTCTCTGATATCTGTGTGTTCATACAGACGGACAGACGGACATGGCTAAGTCGACTTGGCTGTTGATACTGATCAAGAATATATATACTTTATATGGTCGGAGATGCTTCCTTATGCCTGTTACATACTTTTGCACAAAACCATAATACCCTTTTTACCCATTTTTAATGGGTTCAGGGTATAATTAATCATTTTTAAATCAACTATTTTTCAATCAAATTGTTTTACTAAAAATAAACGTAAGGTATCAGTATTATTTAGAGGTGTGACACGGTACACCCCGCTCTCTACCGATCTTTATAACTTATGTCTCCGAATAACGGTCTAATTAAGTGGTAATTATGAGCCATCTTCAAAAATTTCGTTCTCGATTGCTTCAAGCAATCTTACGGACCTCCAGGAAAAAGGATCTAGGTCCTACTCCTTGCAAAAGCATCTTAAGAAAGCATTTTTTAACAAAATCAAAATGCGTCTGGTATTTGGCTCAGAATTAAGTGCTAATTACGTGCGCTAAGATACAAAAAGGATCAAGGATATACTCCTTACTTAAGTAGCTTAAACTCACAATAGGCACAACCATAGCTATCGCAGTAAAACGATACTTTTGCGCTGCCCACTCACATAATTCTTAATTAGCGGGTGATCGATAATAGATCAACAAATAGCTAATTAGAAATCAATAAATTGACAGCTTGTGGCTGTTCTAAAATAAACACTTTCAACTAATTTTAGCATCAAATCAAACAACTACAAAACTTGTCTGCAAATAAACTTATGAGGCGACGCTTTGCAAAAGCATCGATAACAGTATGTAAGCTAGAGACGAAACGAATGTTCACCGTTATTTTTGATTGTCAGCTTCGTTGCTCATTTGCGCTGTGCGTAAATCAAAAACCAGATCGAATAGAATTGGATTTGCAATTCTACTCATTTTCGAGCATCGAAGCCGACCAGAAAAAATAACGGTGAAAATTCTTTCCGTCTCTTTACCTCGCATTCTGTTGCAAGGCGTCTCCTTATGAATGCATTTTTCTAGGATCTATGAGATGTGATTATATTATGTAGATTCACTTGCTAATTATGTATTAACATTTTAGTAATTTTTAGTTAGAAATTTTGGTCGATGGGCCATAACTACCAGGAAATTAGCACATTATTTTGAGACATAAGTTATGAAGATCAGTAGACCTATTAATTATTTATTTAATAATATTTGAGGTTGTGGAAGGGCATTTGTCTGGGCCTACAAATGCCCTTCCCTTGTTTCTAATAGAAAATTTGAAACCCAACTATGTACATAAGTGCTTCAGATTTAAATGCAGAATTTATAAACGTTTCTCAACATGGAGTGCACGAAATAAGCTGCTGCATGAAAAAAGCCCATTTTTTATGTTTTTGTTATTTTATTGTTTAATATTAATAATTAATAAATTTGTTTTTGTTTATTATAAATATTAATATTCGGCTTTAAATTACTGCATTTTATTTTTATACCCTGAACCCATTAAAAATGGGTAAAAAGGGTATTATGGTTTTGTGCAAAAGTATGTAACAGGCATAAGGAAGCATCTCCGACCATATAAAGTATATATATTATTGATCAGTATCAACAGCCGAGTCGATCTAGCCATGTCCGTCTGTCTGTCTGTCCGTCCGTCCGTCCGTCCGTCTGTATGAACACACAGATATCAGAGACTACAAGAGCTAGAGACTTCATATTTGGAATATAAGTTCTCCTAATCCCGGGACAGATCAAGTTTATTTCATTTGATCGATAACTCGTCGCATTCATTTCGATTTTAGACTAGCGTTTTTGGGACATAGCTTCAAAGATATAAGAGCTAGAGACCCCAAATTTGGCATGCATGATCTCGAATAGCATACACATGTAACAAATATTTCACTTTTTGGATAACACCCCCTAATCCCCCCAAAAGTTAAAAAAACTCATTTTTGAAGGTACGACCCTGCAATTTGTTTTGATCACACATATTATTGACAATTGTATGTCCCAAAAATTTCAGTGAGATCGGACAATAAACACAGAAGTTATTTGAGATTCAACTTTCCATTGTATGGGGCTCAGCGCAAAATGCAATCTAACTGCTTAAACCGCTTGCACTGCTTGTACTGCTTGTACTGCAGCATGTGTGTGTTTAGATAAGTACGAATGATTGTAAGGACTTGGTTCAGGGTATTTCGTAGTCGGGCACTCCCGACTAGAGCACTCTTACTTGTTATTGATATCTTTGATAATTTAGCCGCAGTAACGATTTGAAATTTCAGTTCTTAGCTGCACGAAATAAGCTGCGATCCAATGTAGATGCCAAACCATGATCAAAACTGACTCGGAATCGAAAATCGGATCAGTTTTGATAAAGTTCTGGGAGGTTTAGGTGATTGAAAGGCATTTCTTCTTAATTCTTAGTGGTCAACCAAAATCGAGTTTTTTAAACATAAATATATGCCTGCGATCTCTTTCGAAGTACTCACATTTGGCCTTCTGGATTTAACAATTGGTTTTGGCGGACCGCCCAATATTTTCGCCTTACTTTTATATTTTGCATTAGATGAACTTGATGCGCTGATTTGATCGTCTACCATTATTGTCGGACTTCTGGGGCACCGTCGTTGTTAGTCGGCGGCGCAAGAAGCTCTGGCCAGGATTGTTCATGGCCTGGGCCTCCTGTGGCGGCTTGGGCGTTGTTATCGGAAGACTATACATAAGTTGGTTTGAAACTACAAATTTTTTTTTGCCACAATTTTCGGGGTTTTAGTTGAAGTATCAAAACGGAAAACTGAGCACTGTTGACAAAATGTGACGGGCTAAGCAAAGATCACTACCTGTTAGGCTTTACTGTACTTCACTCGCTTCAATTGTTGCGGCCCTTTGTTTGTCACATATGCAAACATTTTTGATGAACCAGCCACGAAGAACCCCAATTTACTGCGAGAGCTACCCCGCAAGCAATTCCCGGGCTACATTTTAATTGTTCATAATTTATGAACTTGTCGACATCATAAAAGCCCCGAAACATAAACAAACAAAATGTTATGCAATGCCACGCCGCCTGCAAAGGCAAACAATCTGTGCATAGAAATGAATTTCATTTCGTTGTCATTTGCTTCGCCGGGCGTGTGGGTGGTGGAGGGGGGGGGGTTGGGGGGAGGGGAGCACCAGACCAAACGGAATCTCTCCTCCCACCTGCCGAACACCTGGCACCTTACATGCCTTCTCTTTCAGTGTTCAGCTTTCAGATGGGGATGGTTGCACGCTTAAGCAGACGTCACTTTTGCTAATTAAAAGTTCAATGCGCAACATTTGCAGCAGCAACCAAATGGACAACAACAGCAGCAACAACAACAACAACAACAATCACAACACCAATGACAATGACAAAGGGAATGAGGTGAACGGAAAAAAGGGAACAATAAAACAGAGCAGTTCTTTTTGGTGTCTCGGCGAATATGAAGTACTCTAGCATTTAAATGTTAAATTATTTTATTTTTGTGTTAGTTTTATAAAAAAATAATTTTAGCCCAAATGTGTTAAAGCATAACAAATAATTAGAAAAATTATTTTGATTATATTTCCCTGGCTTATTAGTATTTAATAATATGTGATACTTTTTAATATTCTTATTTTTATTTACTATATTGTGTCTAAATTATATTATATTACTTTGTTAAATTTAATAACGCTCGGATAATAATCTATGATACAAATTAGCTTTTCTAAGAATAGCTCAATTATTGAATAATCTTGTTTACCATCAAGCATTTTCCAACAATATAGGAAATGGTCATGGTTTTTATAATATTGCAGTAATGAATTTTAAATACAGTATTAAAAAATACTTGATTTTTTAAAATAGAAAAGCTCTTCACTGCTGATGCTTAAATGCATTAAATGCAAATGTGAATAAAAAAAGTAAATTCCTTTTACAACAAATTAAATTACTCTCAGTAAGTGTATGGAAAACAAGAGCATAGTTAATTTATTTCAAGCGTTCTTTACTTGTCTCCCTTTTTGTCTGGTTGAGAGTTGTCTGTCTGATTTCCGTTTTCTGTTTAAAGCAGAGCATACGAAATCAGTTTTAAATTATTTAATTAATTGCGTAACGTCATGCAAATAACCATTGAGGTGTTTTCCACCGTAAAATGCTGTGTTACGTAAAGATCCAATTAAAGTTAAGGAAAACATGTGAGCAACAAAAAACCCAACTCTTTAAATTGTTGATGGATTAAAGAAAATGTCAATTATAGTTGCATTAAATTGCAATTGTAAAAATATCAAAGCGTGCTTTGGACTGACGACAGTGAATACTCGAAACATTAAACTCAAAGTTTGCTTAAATGTTGGTGAGCCAAACAAATCTCTAAATTAAACCCATAACATATTTGCTGGTGCCAACTAATTACATTACGGTTTCAGCTGCCCCCAAACTCATCAACAACAACGAGAAACAACCACCGAGAAGCAGCCACACACCCACACACACACACACACACACACACACACACACACACACTCACACTCACATGAAAACCACATAAAATCACCTGCGAGCTTTGAGACACGGACACCCAACGATTTTGGGGACGGGGACCACACCCAACCCAACGTTTTATTTATGACCTCGCTTGTAATATTTGAAGTTATATTTTTGATTTTTTATTTCGGCTTGGGGGCTTCTGGAGGTCGCCAGGTGCCGCAAGTGTTGACAACCGCAACATCGCCTGTCACAACGCATTCCCGCCGCCTGAAAAGTGGGGCATGTGTGTAGGTGTGTGTATGTTTGTGGGGGAACTTTTCCTGAAGAATTGGCATTTGGAAAGGTATTTTTCACGGCTATCTGCTCATAATTACCACAAAATGTTTCGCCTATTAGATGAGAATAATTTATGAAAATATCATGAGAAAAAGGCAAAGTTTTACACGAACATAAAAAAATAAAATTGTGATAGATCTGAACGTTTTTACTCTAATACTCCATCGTTAGTGTAAACTTCGACGTATTCATGTATTTTTAGCGTTTTTCAATTTGTGGTACGTGCTCGGCGACCTTAAGTGTTCCCTGGTGTGCATTCAAATGGTTTAGGATTGATTAAGCCAACATATTTTGTCAGCCAGGGCATATCATAAATTATGACTATTAATTGAAGTGGTGTTATGGGGGGCACAAAAACAAGGGGCTTTTAATCTTTGGAAACATGTTTTGTAATATGTTTAAAGCAGCTCTTTAAAGGTTTACCCAAGTTGAAATATTTGTGAGATTATTGTTTCTTATGTGCTTTTTGAAAAAGTATACAATTAGATTCAATTAATTTGATATACACTTAACAAAATATAAATATATATTTAATGTGTGAAAATTGATGTTGGACTTGTGTATATAAAAACTGTTGTACTTAAAAAAAAAATGTAAAAAAAAACAGTCTAGTGGCCTAGTTTAAGAAATTCCATTTAGATCATCAATAGCTCAGAGCTTATAGTCAATATATTTGAGTATTTCATTATACAAACTAAAAATACTTTAAGCCACGTTTTTGCTTGTGTCTGGGTTCGAAACCCCATGCTGTGCTATATAATAATAATAAACCGCTTTTCTGATAGCCCCACATTTCTGCTAACACGCTATAATTACGTGCGTTTATTTAAAAATACATTTAATAATTGTTCCGCCCCTTTAACGTAAAACAAATTACTTGACTGTAAAATAAAATTAATTCGAAATAAACAGCGGGGTGGCTGCTGCTGCCTCAAGAAGGAATCAACGGCAAAAGTGAAATCAACGTGCATAAATCTAAATTAAATTTTCCTTAAAAACAGAAAATTCACCAAATTGTGTTTGCCAGGATAATTTGCTGAAATTTACTTTTTGGTGCAGCAACATTTCGTTTGTCAAGTGGCACGCCTCCTACCAATTGTTGTTGTTTTTGTTGTTGGCAACGCACACAGCTGCTTATATATATAAAAATATGTATATACATATATATATATATATATATATATATATAGTAGAGCGACCTCTGAAAATTAAACGCGCTCGTTCGAAGAAATGAGTAATGTCGTTTGTACTTAATTTGAATGACAAATGTCTCAGTGCCGTAAACGTATTTATTACGCTCACTGTTGCTGTTGTTTACGCACAGGGATGCCACAGACTCGTCTTCCATAACTCCGCATCCCGATCCCAATCCCCATCCCCATCCCTATTGCCATATATCTTGGCACTTGCTCAGCTGGCGCTTTGTTGTTTTATTTGTTGTTGCCTTCATTAATCGTCGCATGCGCAAAGATTTAACAATATTTAGCTTAATTATGCAGAGGCCATTCCCTTAAAACAAATGCCAAGTTCTATTGATTTAAGCTCTTAGCGAGCTTGTGTGTGGGTTTGTGTGTGCTTACTTGTTTATATTTGCCTAGTTATTTACACTAAACCTAATTGCTGCCCTATCACTCTGTATTTCGACAGTTGTGTGAAATTTGAGCAGCGTGACATATTTGTTTCCGTTGTAACTTTAAACCTTATAATTAAAAATGTGTTCTCTCTTTTATTGCAGCATGGAAACCATGATTACCAGAAAATACAGATAAAAAATGCCAGCGCACATTTATTGGAAGAGTAAACAAATTCAGGCAGTTTTGCTCGTGGTAAGTAAAATAGTCGACACAAAAGTAAATATATATTTGAACAATTTTAAAATAAGAAAACGTTTTATTTTGAATTTATACGAAAAGTAAGAATACGTTTGAAAAAACTCAATTTCTGGTTTGAAAAACAAATTAAAAACATGTTCATTTAGTATTTAAATGTTAACAAGATTTTAAGATTTTTAGTGCGAAAGGAAAACATATTTTATTTATATATTATTATATATCACTCAGTGGAAGGGTATTTCATATACAATTCTCTAATGGCACTAGGAAGCTGTTACATAATCACAGTCTTCATTTTATTGCAGGAAATCCTAATCCAAAAAGGGTATCCCACTTAATTTTCCCCACCAAGACTTTAACAACTTTGCACACTGTTTTCAGTTAAGATTAGAGTACTTTGTGGTAACTTTCTCTAGTAGCAATCTAATTAATATATGTCCACAGATTAAATCTGCAGCTGTTGCTACTTATTTTCAAATGGCAATATAAAATTCCAGCATGATTCGACCGCAGTAACCATTTGCCCCAAAGCCCAAACTGCAACTTAAATATGGTCACATAAACATAAAAGTCAGTTGCCTCGAAAATTGCGTGACAATTATAAACCACAGCAATAATGTGGCCGTCGAAGCTCAACGAACCCACACAAAACATTCATAAATTTTAAAGCAGTTCTCTCACAAAAAGGACAAGCATCAAATTTTCACAAAAATGTAATAAAACATCAAATTACCAATAATTTAGAGACGGCAAGAAAAGGCGTGAAGATTGAACCCTTTTTTTTTTGCTGCTCTTTTGTACTGGATTCCTCGACCAAGCTGAGCAGGATGGCGGGGGTCCTTAGAACTGGAGTTGGACAGCAACACGTGCCGCTTTGTGATTGCGGATATTTTTCTTCGAATTTTGGGCAACCCGTCGGAATTTTATAGCGCCAATGAAGCAAAGCGAAATCCGTTTTTCAACTCCAAACCCCAAATGCTAAGCCCGAACTGCAAGTTCAATGTATTTTGCTGGTCATTGGCTAAAAAGGATTAGGCCATGTGGCTTGTAAGCTGGCTCCATACATATATGTATGTCCTTTCTTAATGTGTGGGCGTGGCTGTACTGTGTAGCCCATAACACAACTTGTTACTGTGCGCACATTAACATAATGTATTTTATCTGGCTGCTGACTTGTACGGCCCCCCAGTTAGAAATCACTTAAGACGCTCAGTGCTGCTGGCCCCCAAAAAGCCCTTCTTTAGTTTCCTTGCTTTAGTTTCGTGCACAGTTCGGTTGACTGGCTGGGGGCCTGGGTCGCTGGACAGAACATGGGGTCCTTGGTTGGTTGGTTGGCAACATGCCTCCCTTTTGTATCAGGCACATCTTCATCATTCTGTACTCCTTTCACTCTTGTCTTTTGCATTTGTTTCGACTTGCGTGAAATTGCAAAATCAATCAATTCGATTACGTATACGTAATATTTATAAATATTTAATGTTAAGCTTTATACGCATTTTTGCCTGCCTGCTTGCCTACTTGCCTTTCGATACGTAACGATACGATTCGATGTTATGTAAATGGCATTGTCTACAACACGAGTGTTAGTTGGGGGTGTATGTGTATGTGTGTGCTGTGTGCTGTGTTTTATGTATTTGCCCCCATCTGCGAGGGGTGAATGTAGCTAGAAAATGGTCTCGATATGTTAATAAGTAATGTTGAGGCAAGTTTTGGCATAACCTCAAATTTGCTGAGCTCATTTGGGATATTAAATATATACACATATACATATATATATATATACTATGGAACTTGTGTTAGTCTATTCAATTTGGGTTCGACAATTTGAATTGTTATTATGCCCTTGGTAGGAGGTATTGTAATTTGTCTTACGAATTGGGCGGAGGCAAGAAAGAAGGAATGTCTTTATTCTTATCATAGAAATAAAAGAAAATAAATAAATGAATGCGCAAATAAATCATATTCAATATCACAATCATGAACTTGTGCTCGACGAAAGGTGGAAAATACTTGATGGTTCAGATTTCTTTATAAGGTTATGAAAAATAAATACCTGTGAACCATTTCAAAAAGTTTTAGAAATATTAAATTAAGTTTCATTTAACTTCGCTTTGTTTTTTTAATAACTTGTAAATGTACATAAATGACAAATTATAAAACACAATTATTTTTCTTTCTATACTGCAAGACTTTTCTGGTTTCTTTGTCCATACGTAATTTAACGTGGCTTTATAATAAATTCATTTTACATCTTAAAATGTTAAATTTTGTATGTTTATACTCTTTTCGAAGAAAATAGTATATTAAGTTTGTGCTGAAGTTTGTAACGAATTGAAGGAAGCGTCGGAGACCCCCAAAAGTTACTGCCAGTATGCTTAGAATGACAAAACAAATTGATCTAGCCATGTCCGTCTGTCTGTCTGTCTGTCTGTCTGTATGTATGCAAACTAGTCCCTCAGTTTTTGAGCTATCGCGATAAAACTTTGCACAGTCACTTATTATTCCAGGGGACAGCACATTGGTCGGAGCCGGCCGGATCGGACCACTATATCTTATAGCTGCCATACAACTCGAAGTCGGTTTTGGCCATATATCCCATGTTTTTGAATCTATCGCGATGAAACTTTGCACTGATACTTATTATTCAAAGAGACATCATATTGGTTGGAGCCGGTCGGATCGGATCACTATATCTTATAGCTGCCATACAACTCGAAGTCGGTTTTGGCCATATATCCCATGTTTTTAAAGCTATCGCGATAAGACTTTGCACAGATACTTATTATTCAAAGAGACATCACATTGGTTGGAGCCGGCTGGATCGGATCACTATATCTTATAGCTGCTATACATCTGGCAATGAATTAAATATTCTTAGCACAAAAAAAAAAATGTTACGCGAAAAAACGATTTTGTACAGCTTATGAAATTTCAGTTATGCAGTTGGCAGAGTGAAAATTGCCTATAGGTTCGGAAAGAGTATAAAATCTAATAATAATAAATAATCCTTCCCCACTTGTTTTCACTCAGTATAGATGCTACATTTAATGTTCCTATAAATTAGTTATTTGCAATATTATATGTATATTGTAGAAATGAAAAAACCCAACAATAACCCCAATAACAATTGTATTATTTTGTTATTATTTTTTTAATAACCCAAAATGGTTTGTTTTTGTCCAACTTTTACAATTGAAAAGTCATTGCATATTTTACACTTTTTTATATTATTTATTTAACAGCATAACAAAACTGCATTGCTATTTAATGGAGCTATTAAATTGAGAGATTTGTAATACTTTTGACCTCATTGGGCCTTCTAAAGCTATTTTGTTCGATTTTGGTTGACCAATTTAGTTGAATTTTCAACTGTTTTTAGCAGTTCATAAAATATGGATAAGTTTGTTGTATGCCAACCTGGATCAGCACCCATCTCCCCGCTAACCAACAATTCCCCCCTCCACCATTGTGGCAGGCATATTTTAAAGGATTCTTTTTTTGCTGGTTTGTTTGCTGCTGGACTTCATGCAGTGGCTGCATTTTAAATAAATGCTGTGCTTTTTGTGAATGCACCAATGAGAAAAAAGTTTGTTTAATTGTTTTAAAATGTTTCTTGGTATACATACATATGTGTGTGGTGAGAGGGAGGCGGGAATCGGGAAACAGAAGCCGGAGGGGGTGGGGGCGTGGCCGGGAGAAGTAGACGCTGCGTGGCGTGAACTGTTCTGTTGTTGCATTTTATTTGCGCAAATAATTTATGCATGTGTTGCCTTTGGCTGAGCTTCCCTGAGCTGCAGCTGTGCGGTGTTATCGAGGATTGCGAATGGAATGGAAAATGACTGCAAAAGTCAAATTGTGAGGTTTACCATTTGGTTTTGTACGCTGGCAAACCAAAATACGAATGGCATTTGGTGATTGGAATCGAAATACCAGAATAAATATTTTCTTTGATTTTTCAAACGATCTGCTTCCGATTGTTTATAAATAAACGATGTATTTGTGGTAGCTCATAATGGCATATCAAAGCTATAATTAATGTCTGACATTCAATAATTATGTACAATTAAAATTACAATGTGAACTTTTTCTTATAATTCAGTTAATGGATTTGTCAGAAATATTTAAATAAATTACCCTTAACACAAGAATAATAATATCAAAGAATAATCAATAGATGTGTTCGACGGTACTTCAAATAAATGATATTATTAACATTGGTTGATAAAGTTGTATTTGATTAGGAAACATTGTAGAATATATTGTAATAGGCATTAATATATCAATCAGTAAAATTATTAAAATAATTATGATGTTTTCTTCAATTAAATGATATTATTAATATTATCGACAATTATCGATACTTATGCCAACCAAATTATTGATCTATAAGACAATAATTAAGTTTTGATAATTAACTTCTGGGAATACATTGCCAACTAATTATATTTATTTGATAACTTTTGTTTTATCGATTCAAATGCCAGAAATGTAATTGATCTAAAATACAATAATTAACTTTTTATAATTAATTACTGTAGGGAAACTGCCTAAAAGACAGTTGTGTAATACCAACACTATCATAGCTACAAATTGCGGAAGCCATTTGAATTCTGGAGCCAGCATTTTTGAGGGAGGGGGGGGAGGGGGCTTCGCCATTTTGCCCCCATTTGCGTCTGACATACGAAGATGGGTCATCAAAATTGTTGACCGTGTGGCTCAACAGTTGAGAATCAAGCGAAAATCGCATGACAGTTTCACGCATCGCTATCGCCAGAACTCACGGACTGCAAATTGCTTCGTATTAATCAACGTCGGGGATAGCGCAGGACCCGCACATGCCGCAGGTCCTGTCCGACACACGCAGCACACCAAAATGTGTGTTCTGTCGGTTTCTTCTCTCTCTCTCACTCTTTCTCTCTCTTTCTCTATGTGGGTGAGGGTGTGTGCGTGCCTGTTGGTGCGTAATAATTGCTTGGCCATAGGCTCAGCGTCAACTTCACAGATACACTTCCACACATGTACACACGCACACACCCGCACACACACGCACACACATACCTGCCATAGATAGTTCGTGTTAGTCAGTCATGTGATTAGCCGCACACACAGCCTAGTGCGAATATTTGTCCCTATGTGTACGTGTGTGTGTGTGGATGTGTGGATGTGTGGACAGTCGCGCTGGTGTCCTGGCGCCTTCAGGCAGCGAGTGCACGAAATTATGCGGAAATTGTTGCATATTTAAGTGGGCACGCGTGAATAACTGTTAAAAACTTGCTCCGTGTGCGGCCTGAGCATTTTAAGCTGCCTGTAAAAATGCGGTTAGACTTAATTGTGTTGAGGGAACTTTCGGAATGTGCCTAAAATAAACTAGAAAGTTGCAGTGATCATTACGATAATGTTGTGATATAGCGATTACACGTATGTAGGGTAAACTGGTGTTAGAAGTGCTTGTAATCTGGAAACGAATAACAGACAAAAGCTCAGTGTATGCTATTTATTTGCGGTATGGCCATTAGTTTCTTGAAGTACTTGTGCGATCATAAGATAAGATATACTAAGATGTTAAAAAATAAAATAAATATATGATAAATGTGCTTCGGAGGAATTAACTGAATGAAATAGACAATTGAAATCAATTTGACTGTTGATGTTGATTAAGAGCTTTAGTATTATATGAGCTCGTGTAGAACAAGTCATCATCTGTCTGTTTTCTATTAATCTTTTATAAATTTAGTGTACAAACTTTTTAAATCTGAAGTACAAATATTCACATCTTCTATGACTTGACTTTCTCATTTACATAATCTACTATTGTTGATGACCAAGAATATATACTATGTAGTGATAATCGGAATGCATATAGTCCGCCCATTACATTTCAATTCTTCTTTTTAATTCATTTTATAGCTATACGATATGAAACAGCTTTCGTTGAGCAAACACAAACTGCAATTAATGCACTGTTGTAATTGATCATTGTCTCGTTGCAATTCCTGTGCAAATGCACTACAATTGATTTAACCCAATTACCCAAGTTCTGGTTGCCAACAAATCTCAGTCACCACAATTCAATAACCCAGAGCAGCCAAAAAACCCTCAAACCCCAGCAGACTGAGCAAATTCAACTGCAAAGAGCAAATTCAACTTCAATTTAACAAAATGATAAATTAATTTGCGCAATTGTAGCTGAAATTGAAATGCATAACTTTGCTTGCTTTTTTCCCTGTGTATTTTGTTGCTGTTTCCTTTGAAATCATTTGACCGGTGTACAAAAACTTTGAGTAATTGCCAAAAGAGCGCAGAAAGAATAAAGCCAAAAAAAGGGGGCGGGTAAAGCCAAAGAAAAGCATAAACTGTACTCAGTTTGTTAGACGTTGTATTACCAATAGAATACCATGAGCATAAGTATACATACATACATATTCGTACATATAAGAAGTTGGCTGTAACAAAGCCAAACTCAACTATTATTGGCACGTTACGAGGCAGCTAAAAGGGGGGCGTGGGTGCGGAGCTGGAAATTGCTTTCGCTAGGGTCAACTACACACACACACACACACACACACACACACACACACACATACATACACAGACAGTCACGCATACACTCTCAGCAGCGTAACAATTGCTAATGTACGAAATATTTCATGATTTTGCAGTTGGTTTTTCTTATTGTACCCTGTACTAGGCGAAGGGTATTATTAAATTGTGGAAATTCAAAGAAATACATAACAAGCATCTCGATCTTAGAAATAACTCATTAGTCTCTGATAAGAATTAGATTTATTATATGGAAGGTATTGATTTCAGGGCATATGAGAGCAAACATTTTAGGGCAATCAAATTTGTGATGTGAATTTCCACAGATCATTTAAATATCTTAAAGTTTTCACATACAATCAAGTTAAATAATTTTCATCCATCATTTTAAAGAAAACAAGTGGGGAAGGATTATCTTCGGCGTGCCGAAGATTTTATACTCTTTTCAAACCTTTAGACAATTTTCACTCTGCTAACTGCAGCACTTTCATCTGTAAAAATTGATATCATATGATATCAATTTGCATTTATATATTAAATGTATTTCCAGTTGTATGGCAGTTTTAAGATATAGTGATCTGATCCGGCCGGCTCCGATCAATGTGATGTATGTTTGAATAATATGTATCTGTGCAAAGTTTCATCGCGATAGCTTTGAAAACATGGGATTTATGGGCAAAACCGAATTCCAGTTGTATGTCAGCTATAAGATATAGTGGTCCGATCCGGCCGGTTCCGACCAATGTGCTGTCCCTTTGAATAATAAGTCTTTGTGCAAAGTTTTATAGCGACAGCTCAAAAACTGAGGGACTAGTTTGCATACATACAGACAGACAGACAGACTGACAGACAGACAGACTGACAGACAGACAGACTGACAGACGGACATGGCTAGATCAATTTGTTTTGTCATTCTAAGCATACTGGCAGTAACTTTTGGGGGTCTCCGACGCTTCCTTCAGCACAAACTTAATATACTATTTTCTTCGAAAAGAGTATAAATATATTATATACAGTATCTAAAGTCCTACGCTGTACACAGGGTATCTGCCAGTAGAGCGAGTAAATCATTATAATTTGCTGAGGTTTTTTTCTTTACTGACTTTGCTTCATGCAACACTACACTTGCATTCTTTTATTCATTCATTTCATTCAGTTTGGAGTTTTCGTTTCTCTGTTCCCCACTGTTCAGGACTGTTCTGTTATGTTCTGTCCTATTCTCTTTAGCCTCACTTCATTCGTTCATTTGCAGCTGAGTTCAGTTTGTTTGTCGCCGGCTCGCTTCCACAACATTCAAGCATACTACTCGTACACTAATACAACGACACGAAAAAAGCTAAAGTGACGCGGTTTTGTTACTGTGGCATTGTTACAACGGGGCGTATGGGGGATGGATGGATGTAATGAGGGATGATGGAGTGGCAGTTTGGGGGGTCGAGTGGGGATCGCTAGCAACGGCGATGTCAGCAACGATGCATTCAATTGGTCACAGCGACCAAAGGCGCTACGCAAGTTGAGCTAGTTAGTTTTGAATAGTGATTGTAATACAAGAGGGCAATTAGTTGCAAATGAAAAATAGTATATAGTGTAATAATCAATAATAAGATTTTGTAATTAATATAAATATTTAAATATTACGTGTATTATTATTACTATTATTAAATGTATTAGAAACATGAAGGGTACAGAATAAAAATTTTTATTATTAGGCTTACACTAAGCCAACCTAACAAGTAGCAGATACGAATTAAATAAGACATATATATTTTAATAAGGATAAAAAGATATGTCTCGTATAAACGTGTTCATAAATTATTGTTCTCACTGTATGGTATGAAAAATTTCTGTGATTTTCGGAATTAAGAAGTAATTTGGAATTAAAAAGTAAAGATTTGATGTCAAATCTTTGTACAGAGAAATATTTTAAAAGGATTTGCAATTATAATTAAAATTAGTAATATTGTCAATAACTTATTCCTATATATCATATGAAACTCCAGACAGTGTCCACTTTCTTTGTCAAATAGCTGCCACCTCTTTAAGCGGACCGACATGCCTCACAATGTTGCAAGTAGGATATTTCCCGAAAAAAAATTAATGATTTACTTTTGCAACTTTTGTGTATAGTTCTCATTCTCATTCTCATTGGAGTGCCAGTCACAGTGCCGCAGTGGAGAGAACAGTCATCTAATAGCCTGGTAACAACAATAGTACTCAGGGCCAATACATATATTTATATATATGTACACATATTTCTATGTATATAGTTACCAAGTACTCCGAGTATTACATGGGACGCCCAAAAAGAAACGCGCAGTAATGAGACTTGTCCATTTGTGGTAATTAATTTTAATGTTGAGCAGCGACAAACGTTGGCAACTTTGTTGACCACATAGCGATGTCAATGGACATTGGGCGTCGTCATTTGTGCGGGTCGTCAATGGTGAACCAAAAAATGGAAATAGTAGAAAAAAATAGAAAAACCCTGAGCAGCCACCAGCGACAAATTGAAATTAGAAAATGGCGAGCAGCCAACTTGGCAGCTGAAATATTGGTAAATGTCCCGTTTGTGCTGGATTAGTTTTTTTGCGCAGACTGGTAATTAGTTCGGGCTGAGATCCACAGCACCTGTTCAGGCACCTTTCATTATTTATGTAAAATTAAATTACCCACAAGAAAAAGGAAGGAAAATTTCTAAGCTAGTTGACTTTTCCCAACGAGCTTGTACATACTTTTTTTTGTGCCTTCTCATGTCGTCAAGATTTAATCTTGGTATCAATTTGTCGAAGTGTGTGTTACACTTCATATATAAAAAATGGTTGCCTTGCGTGCCGTCGGTTGGGTTTTCGTCGGCAAAGTAAAGGACATGAAAGCCTTTTGTTATAAATGGGGCAGGTCCGAAAGGGAAAATGTGCGCCTAACTTCTTTTTGGTGCGTTTTGTGTGTGCGCTTCGCTAGTATTTCTTCACCCATTTTTCGAGTGGATTTATTGTTACGTGTAGTAAATATTTTCCTTAACCATTCCTTTAGCAATTCATTCGTTTCTTTCTTCTGTCTTCGGAGTGCCTCCTTCTGCTGCTATTTCAATTTGACTTTGCGACCAAGGTTTTGCGTGTGCCGCTATTTTTGTTGTTGTTCCTCGCCTTTCCTTTTCCTAGTCGTAGTATTTGTCTGTCTGTCCGTCCATCTGTCTGTTTGTCTGTCTGGGCCCGATATTTGTTTGTTTGTTTGTTTGCCTAGGTTGTTTTGTTGCGTTGAGGGCGTGTTAATGGCCTAGGCGTACGAGTGCTTGACAAGTTTTGCGGTGAGTGTTCTGCCAGAGACTCGAAACGCTGAAGAAGCAGAAGACGAACACCGAAGAAATAGCAAGCGAAGCTGTGCTATTTGTTGAGATGATTAATGGTATAAGCGAGGTGGCCTAGAGTCGAGTTGAGCTCATAGTCGGAGACTATTGAAGCTAGTGGTAAATAGAGAAATTGAACAACATGATGAAGCGTTGAGCATTAGTTGATTGAAATGCAAAGGTAAAGAAAGCGGGTGCTAACAACAGAAAAAGCATTCCTAAAAGAGTTAGCAACACTTTTTTAAACAAAGATGAAAGCTGTAAATACAAGAACGAAAATGATGCTATATGGAAATATATCTTAAGACATAGTGTTCTAGTTTATTGTTGAGAAAATAGTCAAGATATTAAACAGCCAAACTTTAGAAAGCTTGAAAATGCAAGAAATTATTTCAGATAAACCTAAAAGTAAACCACCTGATATTTAGCTCATAATATTACCATGACAAGAATTTTTAAATATTATTATAACTAAGACGACATTACATCTTGTATGCGTTACTTAAAATTATGAAAATTGCATAGAAAGGCGCTAATTGAAATATGAGAAAAATTAGTGAATAGAGATATTGCGTGTAGAAAAGATTAAGTGAGGGGAAAAGGCAGAGGGAGAGGGAGAGACAGTCTTAATTGAAGGAAAGAGAATATGAAAGAGTAAATGTTTCCTCTCTTACATTTACTCTTTCATATGAAATGAAAATGGAAAATGGAAAAGGAAAATGAGACACATAGCATACAATTTATGATAGAGATGCGCTACAAAAGAAATACTCAAAGTTCATGAGGCTGGCATAGAAGAGCGTTTAGCAGTTAACTAAAAACAATGGCTATCAGAATCTGGAAAAAAATCAGTTCTCAATGCTTTTCGACAACCTGCACTAACAGAAAATGGAAAATTCGTTTTGAAAAACTATAAGTAATTCTATTATAATTGTGAGTTACAGTATTTGTGTAAGCTGTTCAACGAGCCATTAATAAATACAAATAGTCTACATGAAAACTTAATTTCACGTGCTCTCTCATACCCAAAAAAGAAGCGAAGCTCGTCAAGTGTTGCCACCTCGTACACCCGAAACCGTACCCGTACCCGTACCTCCTCGTAGTTTTGGGGAGCATGTCATTTTGCCAGTTGCCACTTGAAATGTTGGTCCTTTGGCCAAACGGCACGTACCAAAGACAATAACAACAATTGTTCCTCTCTCGCTCCTGCACTCACACTCCACTTTCATGTACAAGCGGCAGTCAAATTTGTAACACTCTCTTGCAATTCATTCGTGGGGTCGTTTGGGCTATGCGACCAAATCGGGTGAGAGACGTTCGTCTCGTCGCACTTGTCTGCCTATCTGCATGTTGCCATCGACTCCATTTTTGACGACTGCCTTCCTTAACTATCCGGTGAAATTCGTGCATTTTATTTCAATTTCATTTCGATACCATTTTTGAGTTAATGACTGCAGGACATGCAAACCAGCACGACAGGCCATTGTTTCCTTCTGTTTTGTTGTTGTCGGGAGGTCCTTTAGCGCCATCTTTGTTATTGTCAGTCAGCGTTCCCGTTTTTCGTTCGCTCTGCCCATTCAGAAGCCAATTGATTACTCGCGCCTTTGGCTCGCTATCGATGATATTTATTGAGAAAGTTTTTTGGCATCAAAGAAATATACGCTTTTTTATATTTTTTGTGTTGTTTCTCAACTACATAAAGTTCATGCCGGGTTATAGCTTTGTTTGATTGTGGCCTCTAAATATCTCTAACATGCATGATTCATATGAAGAAATATTGCAATTTTACTCGTTTATTTTACAGTCTTTTGTTGTTTGCGTTTTTGTTTTTAGCAAACACAATCATAAAAGCTAAAAGAAAGACGAAAGAATCATAACAAACAAAAAGTTTTCTTTATTTTTATAATAAGGGTGCCAATATCCATATATCTGTATGCTTCAGACACCCTTCCCGGCCTAAAATTCCTAGTTTAACTTTGAAGTTTGAATGCCTTTTCTCTTCGCTTATATAAATATTCTAAAGTAGTTTCCATAGAAATATACTTTTATATATATATATCAGTATCTTCAATACGTTAGCAAGTATAACTTGGATTAAGGCCTTAGTTGCTGTAGCTGCATTAAATTGGAAGCTAGCTCATACAAAATTGCAAGTCTAAGTCGAGTATTAGGCATTAATAGGTCTTTAAAGAAACTATCTAAGTGTGGCAAGAGTTAAATTACGTAAACTTTTACAGTTATCAGTTGTAAAGTGCTGTTGAACTAAAAGTGAAATAAAGTGCGTACACCGCAGCACCCAAAACATTGCTTCACAGTTAGCAACAGCTGTTCTAACCTAACCTAACAAGCTTTGCTACAACATAAAACGGTTGAAAGCAGCAAAAACTGGATAGAATCCGAAACAAAAAAAACAAAAAAGAGTTACAATGCAAAGTTGGGGGTCAGACCAAATGGGAAGCCGTAGCAGTTAGGCGACGGCAGACGAGACGAGACGAGAGACCGGAAACAGTTAACAACGGCTTAGCCCTTGGCCACTTACGGCTGTTAAATGGCATTAGAATGGCGGGCTTTATTTAGGGTGGAGAGGTGCGAATTTTATTTTTATGGCGCTGCTTGCGTCATGTGTATATATTTTTAGATTGGGAGAATCAGGGATGTTCCCGGACTGACATTTGACCTATGCTGCATGTGTGTTAAGTGCTGCCATCGAAAATTAATGACAAAGTAATGTCAGTCAAATGGATAGACAGGCCCAGACAGACGAATAGACGTAGAAACGCAGAGGTAAAACAGCAGCGTACCATCAATTCAAGCCACGACTCCAACTCCGATTGTTAGTTGCCAACCCAATCCCAGAGCCAACCCCTACCAAACAGTCATCCGTCCAGCCATCCATCCATCCATCCCTTGTCATGTCAGAGGCTCAGACGCGAGTCGCTCCTGGCTTGTCTCAGGCTTATTGTTGCCATAGCAACTCCTTGTAAAAGTTTAGCGCAGCTTTGCCAATTGCTATTGCTATTGTTGTTATTGTTGTTGCTGTTGTTGCTGTTGTTGTTGTGTCTACCTTTGTTTCTGTTTTGTGCCTCACCCCCCTTGGGTCCTTTTTACCCAACCTGTTTCAACCTTTGCGCATACGGAAAATTTTCGCTCATTGACGTTTTGTGCCGACTGTCGCTTTGAATAAATAACTGACGTGACGCAACAGACACATTACCCACACACACACAACACACGCACACTAACATAGCTAACCTACACATAGATACACTTACAATACTAAACAATCAACTCACTGCGCCGCTTACCTTGGACAGTCTAATCGTCTACCTGCCTAACTGACTGACTGACAATGCTTGGCAACCGGAGCAGAGCAGAGCAGCATCCCTACCTCAATCCTTGGGCAACCCAGGAACCCAGCAACCCGGCGCTTGGCATTTATGCAAAAATTGCCTGCCTCAAGTAAGCCTGATCCAGTCCGCCCCTTATACATATATACACCCGACTATGACTACCAAAATAGACTTGACTGTCTCTTTCTAGCCTTGGCAACCAAGAGTTGCACGGTGGAGCTGCTGCTAATAAATTACGGGCACAAGCATATTAATGTTTATGGAAATTTTACAATTCGAAATTGCATTTTTCTAGAGTTTATGTTGAGAATTTGGTCGTAATCTTACTATATTAGAACTGAATTTATAATCCCTTTTTGTCATGAACATTTTTGCAAAGGTAGTTGGAGTTGCTTCCTTTGTTGCTTGTTATAATCGTCGTCAGAGTCTTTCTGGAAATAAGAAAATAATAAATGTTATTTGACTTTTGTTATTTTGTTCAAAACTTCAAATTGTCAAATTTTTATATATGGCAGGTCTCAAAATAAATATAAAATGCTTACAATATTCAAGCAAAAAGGGAAATAAGTCTTTATAAAAAACATTTTTTAAACTTTCAGCTCTCATGACCGATTTCAAATATCGATTTTAGTGTTGATTCGATCTTTAAATGCATATTGCAGCTTAATTTCAAGCAGTTGTTAAAATTAGATCAAACTTTTATTAATGAGCATTTTTTAATGCATAGGGTATATAAAAAACGTGTTTTGTTTAAAATATGACAATTATTAAGTCATCATAGCAAATAAACCCTAAATACATCGAAAATTTGTATTATTTACAGATTTATTTAGATTTATGTGCACTTTTCAAACACACAACTTACTCTTGCATGTTTTAATTTTGTTAAATCATTAAAGAGCAGGCATTAAGCATTAAGAAGTAACCCATTGCCCATTAAGCATTAACCTTTCAGTCAAACGCATAAAACGAATTCATAATTTTCGCACCACTGTGCACATTAACTAACTACCAACAATGACTTCCTGCCATGATGACGCCGAGCTACGGCCGGAGCACTTACCAGAACACGCTTACACACACACACACACTAACACACACACACACACACACACATACACATACACAGCCTGCTCGACATTTGACGTATGTTCGAGTATTCGAGTGGTGCAGGGGGTGAGGCCGTTTTGTAGATGGGGCAAAGTGAGTTATTGAAACTGCTTCAACTCATAAATAAATAATTACCGGATTCGCATAAAATGTGCTCGTCCAATGCTGTTTGCTAATGTTTTTTCCTCTTACAAGCAGTAGGCCTCATAGATGCCCCTACAAGCCCGTAACCCTGCCCCGACCCAGTGAAACACACGACTTCCTGTACACCTGCCTTGTTGTGGGCCGGTCACAGAAACCCAGTCAGAGTCACAGTCTTTAGCTATTTGTTTTTCTAATGTTTGTGTAAGGGTCGCCAGGGTTGTTGCTATTTCCATTAAGGGACGTTGTCGGGCTGGGTCGGACCTCAAACACTTGAAACGTGGTAATAGATACTTAAATAGTAATTTAGTAGCTTTTCTAACCGCATGGATGGACATATGAGATTTTACGCCGATTTTGCCAAGAGTTGCCCTCTGTGTGTGTGTATTTGTGTGTGTGTGTGTCTTTCTCTCTTTTGCAGCCTTTATTGCACTATACACTTGCTTTATCGGACATTTCATCTTGCTGCCAGTTCGTCCATCTCTCGCTCTACTGCTTTTGTGCTTGTGTGTGCGAGTGCATGTGTATGTGTGTGTGTGTGTGCATGTGTGTGTGTGCCAATGGGTTTTTACATATTCCTCAGCTAAACTGCTATAAAATGGTTTTGTCTTAAGCTTCGTCTCGTTGTATGGGGCGTATGGTTTATACTTACATATATGTATGTAACTGGATCATGTTTCATGCAGGAGACAATTTATGTGGACTCCACTTGTGTGTATGTGTGTGTGTGTGTGTGTGTGTGTGTGTGGAATGTCCATTTGCTTTTGCCTTGCCGTTGGTCCATTTGCCATTGATTTGCCTTTAAGATTAGCCTTTCATATGTCGGCTGTTTATTGTTCGGTGTCTCGGTCAAGAGGATCAGCATCAGCATCAGCATCTGATGCTCCTGTGTGTGTGTGTGTGTGTGTGTGTGTGTGTGCTGAGCCTTAACTTAAACAAGCTGTTAAGTCAGATTGTGGGCAAGTCCATGTTGACCATTTGTAGTTGGTTATTGAGGCATTTAGCTGGTTAACTGCTGGAAAAAAAACAGTTTCAAAAACGATTGCCAGCTACATTTGAGAGCCGATACCGACTTCAGCTGGCAGCAAAAATAGGAAACAGTTAATAACATTTCTAAGCTTAACAAAGCAAAATAGTCAGTGCAGTTCTGAACGAGTTTTACTAGTCGAAAATGAAGGAAGATCTTTCATATTGTTTTTAAACTTTCAATGCCAAAAGTTTTCTATTAGTTTGCTTACAATTGTACATACAATTAATATGATCAAAATGTGTTTTTGAATTCCGCTTAATTTTATATTACATATATAATTATATTTCATTTATGATTTATTTAAAATTCAAGTTTCGTACTTCATAATTTAATAAGTTAAAAAAGTTGGGATCACTTTTGTCTAACAAGTTAATAAATTTTAGATGCAGAATCAATTTAGGAAACAAATGATAATTTAAAATATAAAGAAGACACATTTTTTCATGAATCAACATTCTGTTTAATTTGAAGGCAAAAAGGCGACGACTATTATAATTAATTCAAGCAAAGTAGTTGACTACCAAAATCTGCTGTACTTAGTCTAAAGAGAGAGCTTTAGCACACCTAAATACTTAGCTAACTGTCTGCTCTTACGGTAGTCTATTTTAGTAAAACGCTTAACCCAGTTGAACCCCGATTACGTGTTGTTGACAAAAAAAAGGCGTGGGGCACGTGGCGTACGACACGCCATTAAGCAGTGGCAGTGACAGAAGCAGAAGCAGCAACAGCAGCAGCAGCAGCTGCAGAGACACGACATACGGTCTGGACCACGCCCATCCGCCCATCCGCCCATCAGCCCATCGTATGGCATAACCCTTGACACGCCAAGTCGAGATTGTTTTCAATGCCTGGGGGCATACGTGACGCGTGTCCTAAGGTTAATGCGCCTTCGATATAAAAAGCAAAGTCCCGGCCAAAATGCAAATTGTTAACGTGACTAACGTGAAAGCCGCGTGCGATGTTGAAAATTGTATACACATTTATAAAAGTCATCTCTTCAACTTGAAATGCCAATAAAACCAGGTGACATGTTTGCATTGTTTGTGTGTGTGTTGCCCTAGGATTAGGTTTCCTACTTTCTTGCTGTTGTGCTTGAGCGGATATAATTTGAATATGGTGTTGATAATAGGTGGCAGTTTAATTTAGCTTTGTGCTGCTGCCGAGGGAAATTATAAAATGTTAACACAAAATATTAAAGATATGCTATTTCTATATTATTGATCATAATTAGCTGAAGTCGTTTTCAATCTAAATTGATGACAGATCATTTATATATCATAGAGTCTTACCAGAAACACAGTTGTGTAACAAAGTATTTTATTTTTATACATAGCTCTAACAAACCACATAATATCCAGTTGTTCTTTTTTCTACAAATCTTGGCAAAAATAGAAAAATTTAAAATATGATTTAATTCAATAATATTATGTATACGCCAGCGAATCTGAAAAAAGAGTTATTTAAAAAGTTTTCCCTTTTTTGGTCCTTTTATAAAATAATTATGTACCCATAGAAATACTGGCTATAGCAAATTTATGTATATGCAATAATACTGTTTTGATTACATGTACGCTAGAATCTTAACTTTGACAAAACTGATGCATATAAAGATTCTTGTCAAAAGAGGACAAACGTATTTGATATACGAATCAGTAAAGATAGCTTAATTGTTGATTTAAATATTTAGTATTATAATTTTTTGGAAGTTTATGTATGTATTTTCCATCTCAAGCTTAACTGAAATATGTCATCTTCTTTTACCCGTTTGCAGACGAGCTTCTGCCTGCTGATTTCCCACGCCGCTTGGGCAAAGAAACTGAATGCTAGTCAAGCGTTCGACGACACATGGAATACAGCATCCGACCTGGAGAATGAGCTGGAAGTGAGTAGCACCCAAAATCCTTTCTCACGCACGCAAACCAATTAGCAAAACTTCAACACACAAAAACCTTGTCCCCATTCCCCCTCCCCAATATTGCAGCAACAGAAACGTGCAAAGGGCAACAGTGCAGCTGGATCATCCGGCGGCGGCGCTGGCCAGTGGTCGTCCTGGTCGGATTGGTCAACATGCTCGCGCACCTGCGACGGCGGCATTATGCAGCAAATGCGTCGCTGCAGCACACCGGGCAGCTGTCGAGGCGAGAGCGCCCGTTATCGCATCTGCAACATGCAGCCGTGTCCGGAGCAGCAGGACTTCCGTGCGAACCAGTGTGCCGCCTACAATGATGTCCCCTACGACGGCACCCTCTACAAATGGACGCCGCACTACGATTATGTCGAACCATGTGCCCTCACATGCAGGTGAGCCTTTTTTCGTCCACTGTCCACTGTCCACCGATTCCCCCACAGCTTGTTGCATACCAAAATAAAGTACACACCAATGCGCTTATACTGGATTGGTCCAACGGACTGGCTCCAGTTTCAGTTTCAGTTCGAGTTCCCGTTCCAGCTGTAGTTTCTCTCCACTCATTATTCATCATGGCTTCCGTTGTGCCGTTGTTGCAGCTGCCTCGCCTCGAGTGGTTGCCCATTTTCTGCAGCAGTGCGACAATAAAAAAGCTGTTTGCACTCTCGTTTTTTCCTGATGTCCTATACTCTTCAAATTCGGAAAAGAAGAGTGGCTTAGTTTCAAAATCTTAGCGCATAGGATTAGTTGGAGTTGAAGTATATTATTATTATATATTATATTATTGACTGATGTGAAATTCAAATATGTATATTTTTGTACAGGGTATCCAATTCATGTTGATTTTCATTTGACCTACAAACATATTATTTTAGTATGTTATTCCTTTAATATTAAATTTGCATACAAATTAATTAATAGCAATACCCAAAAAAATTACAGAGTATCTGCCAAGTCGAGCACATTCTCACACAGCATACTTAGTTTTTTTTAAAGCCCATTTGTATTTGCGGCTAAAATTAGTGGCAGCCGTTTCGGTTTTTGCGGCTTTTGCGGTTCCCAGTATTTTGTATGGTTAATCCATTTGGGTTAGATTTCATATTTCTTTTCGCCTCGCAATTTACATATGCGGGCTTTATAAATCATTTGCTAAGCGTCAAAATTGTGCAATTTAGTTGCAAATGAAGCGCTTAGTCAAGGGATTTTCGTGTGGCATACAAAAATGCGCTAATAAAGTGTCTGCAGGAATGCAAGGAGCCAATAGGAATTAAGTCATGAAAGTGCTGGCAGAAGAAGGTAGAAAAGTCATTTGAATTGCAAAGTTAGTTTTGGTTTCGTATTCCTTGCTTTTGTTATTAGTTCAAGATCAGTTCTCTTAAGTTTGAAGGTCCCTTGCTAGCAACATTATTTAGCACAGTCTGAGAGACCATAATTGTTTCTGACTATATTCGAGCGCTTTTAAGGACTTAATTGTATTCCTCATGTTTACTCTTATAAACAGGAAAGTTCTATCTTCCACTTATTTATTTTCTTTTCTTTGAAATAGTATTTTTTACTTCAGTTGCTTTGTAAAATTAAAAATTTATTTTAAAAGTAATATACATACATATTTTAAGAAGATTTACCAAGACAAAATGGTTAAGCTGCAAATTTGATTCCAGCTAAACTTAAATTTAGACTAGCTTATTTCTTTGACGCAATCCTTTTAATATCAAATACTTCAGCTAGCAATTTTGAGCAATTTTGCCTAACTCAGGAAGAAGCTTTTCATTAAAGAAGCCAAGCTCAAGCTTATCCCAGGCTACAGCGAACTGCTTGAAATATGCATTCGTTGCCCAAAAGCTAATCAGGCATTTTGCAAAGGCATTAAACGAAGCATAACTAGCCGTCAACTGATAACATGCTTATATGTCTTTCTACTGCTTACACCTCAATAGGGGCCACCCGGCGCATCTTACGGAGGACATCTCCCCGGAATCGGCAGCCGGCAATGGAGGAGCCGAGGAGCACTACGATGAGCAGAGTGTCATTGTGCAATTGTCGGCGCGGGTGCAGGATGGGACACGTTGCCGCTCTGGCAGTTTGGATATGTGCATACAGGGCAAATGTCAGGTGAGTAGTGTCTCTCTATAAGGACTATCGATGTAATCATAATGTTTAGCCAACGATATGAGTGTGGTGGTGTGTGTGTGTGTGAGGCTTGTTAGCTTCCTTCCTGCCTTCCTGTGTATGCCTGTGCTTGTGTGGGGCTGCCCTTCCACTTAGCTGCGCTCCCAAAACTAAAAGATGATAAATTACGTCGATGTTGTCAGCGCAGGTGGGGCAGGCATATAGGGCGTATCGGCGTGTAGGCGTGGTCGGGGGCGGCGACGACAAAAACAAAAGGCTGTGCAGTTGCCGTTGCCGTTTGCCGTTTGCCGTTGTAATACGGCATACTTACGTATGCATATATATGCAGATTGCATAACGCAAGCGCCTTTGTATCATTATGAACGTGAGCATAAATAAATCATAATGTTGGGCTTGCCGGAGTTTCGCATGAGAATTAGGGGGGGGGGGAGGGGGGGTGAGTGGTAGTAGTAGTAGTACTGCTGGATAGCTGGCGGGAGCTGAAGGGTATGCTGCTACTTCAGTCAAAGGGCAACTATTGAAATGCCAATAAAGCGTGCTGCTGGCGGCTGCCTGGTTGCCACTTCACGGAACTCAGCCGTCAACGCAGGAATGAAACGCGCGCTACAAAGTATGCTATGAAGCACTTACATGAGCCAGCGAGTGGTGTACGAGAAGTTGCTAGAAAATTGTACAAGTGTTTTCCAAATGAGTTACTCCCATTATTATCCACAGCAAAAGAAGTTTAGATTATATATCATTTTCATATGATATGATTTTGAAATGATTTCGTTACATGCAATTTAATATAAATTATATTTAAAGAAAATAAATGTATATGATGCCTTTAAATTTCATTATATGCATGCAGATGATAATATAAATTCGTTAGAATAATGTTCATTGTTTCTCATTTCGTATGTAAATCTTAATTATATATAACTTTTCTATTTTTCTATTTTTTTTCTTTTGATTTAAAAATGTTTGGTCTAATATTCAAATTGGAAAAAAAACTTATGTTCTGAATTCAACTTTGTCATAAATTTCACACAAATATGCTTACTAGCATTTTCTTAAGAGGAGAATTAACTTAAAAGTCCAAGTTCTGTTATATTTTCTTTACACTTAAAGTCCAAAAATGTAATTTAGAACATGAGTTTGTATATATATGTAAATTGAGCAAAATCCAAATATTTTGTGCATAGGTTTAACTAAATTTTGACTACTTATAATATCATATAATTTATGTAGAACTCAGAACTCAGCAATTCAAAATTTTACAGAATGAAAACTTGATTTTTAAATATCATATTAAATCTTTGAAGTGACTCTTGCTTATTAAAAGTGCCCATTGGTTTTAAAATACAGCTAAGCCTTTACTTACTCTGTTGACATTTATATTTAAGTTCTTGGCACTCTCTCAACTTTTTTTGGGGCACACCTCGCTTTGCAAAGAGCACGGACATTGCCGCCCGACTTTGGCAGGCTTACAACTACAATAATGTCAAACGAAGTTCACTACAGCAACAAAAAATGCTACGAACACTAACAACAACAGCAGCAACAACAACAACAGCAACAAAAATAACAACAAAGCGTGGGCGCATTAAAACTGGCAACTGCTGTGGATCCCCCTGCCTTCCCCGCCCTTTTCTAGGTCCCCCTGTCTGGGGCTACCCGTGGTTTGTTTGAGTTTGAGTTCAATTTGTTTCGAGTGTACAGCTGTGTGTGTGTGTGTGTGTGTGTGTCTTTGTGTGTTTGTATTGGTGTTGCGCCTTATCCGACTTTTCGCCTAGTTTCGCGCTGCCGTCGCCGCCTTTGTAATGCCGCCAAATCGTCACCCCAATTTGTTGTAATAAACGCCAATATGTCATGCGGTTTGCGTTGTGCTTTATTTGTGTCCTCCAGGAGCTGGGAGTAGATGCTGCAGCAGCAGCTGCCAAACTCACACATAGAGACATACGTGTTCATGTAATATATATGTGTATATCTGTTGCAAATAAATCAAATAGCAAGTTGCCAGTTCTGTGGGTTTTAATGCGGCCCGCGGGCTTATTTTTCGCCAGCGCTGTTTGTCTTGCGGTTTCAACCTAAAGTAAAAACAAACAAACTCACACACACGCACACACACACATACACACACATGGAGAACCACAACATAGCAAAGATCTTGACATGGGTTAGGATCTTTAGAATACATTTGTTGTTTTTAGAACACTGGATTACTCTCCAAATTGCCATCTGTCATTTGGCTGTTGGTGAATTCGGGGAAATCAGCAGACATCACAATGAAAAACTGTGTTATATTTAAGTTAATATTTTACTCTAGTTAGGGCATACAAAAAGTTGGACTTGTGGCTAATATATCCTATATTAAAAGCAAAAGGCTTGACAGGAAAATATCTGGCTAAAGTAGCCTTTTAATCATTTGAAATTTCACACATCCCTCATCTCGTTTGTTTAATCAATATCTTATTGCATTTTAATCTATTCAAAATAAAATGTGTATTGGTATTTACTAATTCTTTAAGGATCCACGCTTATTTCTATGATATGTTTAACTTACGTGTTTATTATGTGATCGCTATGACCAATCTTCTATGACAAATTCAATCATCCCATCTTCTTTAAAATCTGATATGAAAGCGGTTCATATAGGAAGATGGAAATGAGTGAAACAATTAAATCGATTTAAAGCTGATGAAGAATATAAATACTATACCCTCTGAGTATATTTTTATAAATATATGCCTTACAATACCCGATTCCTACACTGATTCCACATGTCAAACAACATCTAATCAATGTCTTAAATAACATTCGTTCCATACGCAACCTTCGCGACTGAGGCAAGTGCCACGAGGCACCAGCTGCATATCCATTCATTGATACATAATACGAGTACACACATTCACTGACACATGCATCATAAGTAGATACGAGTGATATGCGCAACTGTGTCTGTGTCTGTGTCTCTTCTGTGCGCCCCAACTTATGCAACGAATTCTCATTGATTTCCATATTTTATTTATTACAGCTGTTACAGTGTTTGTTTGCTTGTGTATGTGTGCATGTGTGTATGTGTGTGTGTGTTTGTTTGCCAATAGGTTACGATATAATACCGCTAACAGTTGATTTACACTTATTTACGTAGCATTTTTTCGTATTTATTTTCCTACCTTTGTAATACTCTAGACTAGGGTATTTTGATTTAATCACGAAATGTGTAACGCTTTTGTTTTGAAGATTTCTCTTTATCTATATATGGTATATGTTCTTGATATGTATATGAAGGCGAATCGATGTCTGTCTGTTTTTCCGCCAACTAATATACTAAATATATGTTAAAGATTTACATATATAAAAGTGTTCCACTATATTGTAAGTCTGACAGTTAGTTCTTATTTAAAACAAGTTTTAATTGTCTCTGAATTATAACAAAAACATATCAGCATTAAATTACTATATCATATTGCTCCTCTTAAAACATTCGTTTAAGATCTGAGTTATTTTGAGAACAACTTTAAACTTAAAAAAAGCATCTAAAAACATCTAAATATCTAAAAACATAAACATCTAACTACTATATCATATTGCTCCTCTTAGAACAATCGATTAAGAACCGACTTATTTTGATAACAATTTAAAACTTAAAAAAAGCATCTAAAAACATCTAAATATCTAAAAACATAAACATCTAACTACTTTATCATATTGCTCCTCTTAGAATAATCGATAAGGAAGTGAGATATTTTGTTAAAAACGTATCTTTTGTTAGTGAGATCTTTATCATACCTTTATTATACTTGCAACAATTTGTAAATACTAAATACTATATCATATATTATATATACCTGCAAGGGTATTTAATCTGTGACTCGCCAAAACCAAACTGTTTTTTCTTCTTCATGTTTTCGGCTGTTGTCTCTAACTGCTCTTTTCTTTTCTTTGCTTCTCTTTCCAGCGCGTTGGCTGCGATTTGAAAATAGGCTCAACGAAGAAAATCGACGGCTGCGGAGTTTGCGGGGGCGATGGCAACTCCTGTTCGCAACCGCTCTATTACTGGGAGATGGCACCGATGTCGCAATGCTCCGTCACCTGCGGCGGCGGTAAGTCCTTAGTCCTTGGTCCTCAGTTCTTATGCATGTGTACTTATGTAGTTGTGAGTCGGCTGGAGTCCTCTCTGCTAGTCCCTAGTGTAAATAAACAAGTGGAATATGTCAAGAACATTGCCACAGGCATTAGCGTGCCTCGCTGCCGTTTGTAATCTTTTTTCCCCGTACGCGAAAAATGCTGTCAAATTTTTTTACGTGCCCACCCTTAAAAGTGGGGTGCTGTGTGTGTTTGTGTAGCAGGCAGCTATTTGTCGTGCTCATTTATTTTCATTGAATTGGAATTTGTTTCGATTGAATGTTTGCATGGTAATCGAGTGGCAGTTTTGCCCTCTCGCTTGAAAACTGTGCACCGAATTTCCTGGCAAAATGCTTAAAGTTTTCCTTCAGCTTTTCTTCTTCTTGTTTCTTTGGGATACTACCTATGTATATACTTGCGTATATAGTATGATTAATAGTCTCGTCGAAATAATATATTTGCAAGTAAAGTTTGTCGATTAGCCGACTCTACCTTTCGGCATCGCTACTGATGCGATCCAACTTTGTTTGTTAGTCAGCCTAAGGTTAACTTCTGCTTTCTACATTCAAGCTGCCCCTCAAGTGTGTGTGTGGGGTTCATAAATTGCTTTGCATGCAGCTGAAAGTCGTAGCCAGAAGTTTTCAGATTCAGTTCGCAAAGTTCACAAGTGTGTGTGCGTAACATGATGAGCAACATGAGGTAATAGAAGTTGGTGTTGTACTGAATGCCAGTTACCTGTTTGGAGATGAGAGTTCATTACGTTTGAGAACTGAAACAAGAACAAGCATTGTTGTAGTTAATGTTTAGTTTCCAAGTTTGGCTTTGTGTGCAACTTAAATGCGTGCATGGCACATTTTGAGTAACGTCCACGTCTTGAAGTCTATGATTTTATATCAAGGAAAATACCTTTGAAAATCATGTAAATGGAGGCTAATTTATTAACTCCGCACCCAGAGCAGCATGAAATATGAATGTATTCTGTGGAATTGGGCTTAAAGCGACTAGCCGCAGTCACTAATTGAATTAAAAACACTATAAAATGGGCTAGGTGAGTCGGCCCGACTGGCAGATACTTCGCTATCAAATAAGTAAATACCACTAAGAAGTATAAGTTTCTTCTAAAAATCATAATTTTATTACACGAACGCTTTAGTGTTTGCCAAGACTATGTAAACTGACATAGTTAGCAAATATCAGTGTCATATCTTCACAATTGTAGCTGTAGTTAGTTATAATCGATTTATGAGTGCAAGGAAAGAAATTGTATATGCAGACGAACAGCTGCTGATTAAGTATATGTGTTAGGTTTGGAAATATTTCTTCTTATTGATGTTAAAAACTATTACAAATATGCTTTCCAAATATCCATATTTTATATGATCCAACTTAGCTGCGATGCTAATTAATATTATACAATTTTATTTTATAGGATAATCTATATATATATACTTATCTTGAGTATATATATGTACATATATATAAATTTTATATATTTATTTATTGAAAAGAAACATGGTTCTTTGACAAATTATTTAAGCATACATTTACCCCGTTTGAAGATATGTGATAGTTACTGGGTATTGAAAAACAACGAATTGCCAGCTAAACGAAATATGAATAGTAATTAATCTTAAAAGAAAAATCGATTTAAACCGAATTCAAAATTCCACAAATTTTTGGACACGCAAAAGCCGATGATGATTACGACGACTTCGGTATTGATGATGGTTATGGTGATGGTGATGGCGTTAAACCAAAACAAATATTACCAATGCCCCGCCTGTCCAAATTCTAGACGACTATAACTAACTTTGAGCTACACTCTCACATTTTTGTGGTCTCATGCATTTTTAATCAACTTTGCGCTAGCTTTCTCGGCCATTAGGCCGTCAAAAATGCCGAACGAAAATAATCGGTTTGCTGCTTGATAAATGTCAGTTTTTGTGCGGCATTGTGGGCTGGGCGGGGGCGTAGCCCCAAACAGCAATAGCAACAACACAAACAACAACAACAACTTGGGCGGAATGGCGGGACTTGTTAATTTCCGACAATACGACAGCACTGCGGGTTTACTTAGTCATTATCCTGGCCGTCTCTTGCAAATGGCAAAATCAATTTGTTTTTCAATTTTAATTGCAATATCGTTTAGCTACCTTGAAGTAGGTGTTGCCTGCCCATGCTGCTGCCCCTGCTTCACCTGCCTCCCCCCCTACTCGTTGCCTTAATTACATTTCAGCGTTTGTCCGCCTCACATGTCACTTAAATGTCAAATGCAGTCGGGCACACTCTGTCCTCTGGTGGGCGTCTATCCACAAGGGGCACAATGAAATTAACGTACCAACATAAAACTACTGTCGACTGTCCGCTTCTCATGTTTTTGCTACATGCGCGACATGAACATTTATTTTACCCACTTATCGACGTCACGACGGCACATAATTGCATACATTTCAGGTAATCAATTATGTCGAATTATACATATTTGGTACTACTGCTTACTTACTACATTTGGCAACTTGTGACTGAGCTCCATTTGACATCAAACCAACTTACTTTTCTCTCTCTCTCTCTCCCTCTCTCTATCTCTGTGCTTGATGGATAATGGACTGTGCTAGTTGTACCAAATTAAGTTCACTTAATGATCGTTTATATTTAGGTTAAATATGCGACTAGCAGAGAACTTGAAAGCTTAGCGCAATTATTGTGGCTGCATACCCCAAGTTGCATTTACTTAGTTGGAGAATAGGAGAATGACTTTGGATAAGTTGCGAGTAGAAAGCAGCAAGTGGATATGATTATAGGTGAAATTGGAAAAAATATGTGTGTTTGCTAGGTCAAATTGAAGTAAATTAAGATACAAATTCGGTACGTGCCTACCAAGACATATTATTATTTTTAGTATATTTATCTTTACCGATTTTTGAATTCACATAGTTTTATTTGATAAACCCAATGTATTTACCTATTTGTTAAAAAATATATTCAAAGTTTTGGGTATTGCCAAATCAAAAGAGTTGAGTTCAACACTCCGACAGCTAAACTAATTAGAATACTTGACAAGCAGTCAAGTAGTCAGTAGTCAGTATTGTGTTTGAGAATATTCCATACTAACAGAAACTTCAAGGAGCTTATAATTTCTACTCTTAATAGCTTAAATAAGGATTTCACTTAGTCCGCATACGGAATACTTTGAGTTTTCTTATCCAATTCTTTGTTCATATATTTTATTGATTGAATTCAATTAGCCTAACTAAAAAGTAGGTTAAAGAATATAAAATAGTTATTCTGTGGTATGATAGACATTCTTTGATGAATGCTATACTAATAGCTGATACAAAACGAGATAATCTTCTGCTTTGTTTTACCTTTCTCTATTTTAGTTGCAGCCCAATTTAATAAACAGCAAACAAATGGCATTAGTGATGACTGCAACTATTTTCCCATGTCCATAAAATCGTCTGTCTGTCGAGTTTAGAGCACCTGCTAAACTACACCATGTGGTGCCCCTAAGAAACCTTCAGTGAGCATTAACATTTCCGCTTCACAATAAATTATCATCAATATTAATGACAGGAAGATTACCCTTATGCAGCGCAAAGCTTAATATGGGACAACATGCTGGGTGCAGTGAGCTTTGTAAATCCACTCATCGAACCCCATGAAGCTGCATGTTGCCCCCCTTGCTTCCAGCTGTGCCATCGCCTGTCTCTTTTCCTCTCCCATCTCTCCCTCGCTCCCTCTCTCTCGCTCGCTCGCTTTCTCTGTGTCGCTGCCGTGAACATGAAAGTCGACTTTTTGCGCTACAACAATTGACATAAATGCCAAGAGAGGATATTACCAATTGCCTTAAGCCAATTGTGTCATGAATACGCAGCAGTAGCAGCGTCGCCAGCTGACGTCTATGATGATGTTAGCAGGCGAGGGGGAATGCGAGGAGGAGCCAAGGATAAGGATAACGATGACGTTGCCTCAGCACACACAATGAAGCTTATAAACGAAATTCAATAGCTGAAAATCGGCGTAGCATCTGTGCTCCATGGGGACTATTTACAATCGAATGCGAGACCAGCTTCCAACTATTTTTCAAACTGACAGATCGTTATGGCATTATGCATTGTGTGACTATTCTTTTTTCTTTCTGAAATTCCTCCCAACTCAACCTCACCTTTCCCCAAACCCCACCTCTGCCTGGTGCAGCCTCTTTCTGTCTGCTGCTGCTTCTGTGTTTGCTCTGCCAATTTCCGGTCGTGCTTCTTTTTGGGGGCACAGCAGCTGAATTCGAGACCCGCCCAACCCATTTGGCTCAGCTAAAAATTCACATCTGTTTGTTAGTGTTAACCCATTGGGGCTGTAGATGTTCGCTATGGAAATGTGGTTTACAACTCCAGAAATGATTCGTAAGCTTAGAAGTTATAGAAGCGTTTGCTGCAACGATTTAAACATAAATATTGCTTGAAGAATTTTTTAAAATATTATTAAAGAAATAAGTTTATCTTCGAGAAAGAAGAATATCAAATATCATACACTTTATAATAGTACAATGCAAAACAACTAAAAGAACAATTTTAAAGAACTTTTTCATTATTAAATTTTATATAAGCTAGTTATTTATGTAAATATTTAAGTTAATTGCAAAATTGGTTGTGAAAACGTAAACATATTTTTATACCCTGAACCCATTAAAAATGGGTAAAAAGGGTATTATGGTTTTGTGCAAATGTATGTAACAGGCATAAGGAAGCATCTCCGACCATATAAAGTATATATATTATTGATCAGTATCAATAGCCGAGTCGATCTGGCCATGTCCGTCTGTCTGTCCGTCTGTCCGTCTGTCTGTCTGTATGAACACACAGATATCAGAGACTACAAGAGCTAGAGACTTCATATTTGGAACATAAGTTCTCCTAATCCCGGGACAGATCAAGTTTATTAAAATTTATCGATAGCTCGTCCCGTTCAAAAGTTATCGATAAATTTCGATTTTAGACCAGCGTTTTTTGGATATAACTTACAAGTTATAAGAGCTAGAGGCCCCTAATTTGACATGTATAATCTCGAATAGCATACACATGTAACAAATATTTCACTTTTTGGATACCACCCCCAAACCCCCCAAAAGTTAAAAAAACCCATTTTTGAAGGTACGACCTTGCAATTTGGTTTGGTAACACATATTATCGACAATTGTTTGCCCCAAAAATTTCAATATGATCGGACAATAAACACAGAAGTTATTTAAGATTTAACTTTCCATTGTGTGGGGCTCAGCGAAAGAGCAAGCTAACTGCTTAAACCGCTGGCACTGCTTGTACTGCTTGTACTGCAGCATGTGTGTGTTTAGAGTAGTACGAATGATTGTAAGGACTGGGTTCAGGGTATCTCCTAGTCGGGCACTCCCGACTAGAGCACTCTTACTTGTTTTAATATCAAATGTGTAGGGAAATAATAGTAAAGAATGATGGTATTTTTATAAAATATTTTTAAATTGGGTCTTCGAATGTTCGAAGAACATTGCATTTGGGTTAAAACTATCCGTTCGGGAAATGGGAAGCAGAAAGAGCACCCGTTAAACGTGCTGCCGCCAGTTCCGTGACTGTCCTAAGTGCCTAAATGACATTAAAGTTGCACGGCTAAGAAAAGCCACCCGTACCCACTAAAAGCCGTTTTCAGACTTTTATTGATTTTAAAATGCAGCAATGGTCGTCTAGCTGCAAAATGGCATTTCGAATTTTTGCCTTTTCGCCAGTGCTAACATTTTCCTTCTACTTCATTCTCATTCAATTCTCACTCTCTCTCTCTCCATCTCTGTTTCTTTTACGCTTTAGGTTACAAAATGTCTCGTCCTATATGCAGGAATCGTCTAACTGGCGCTGATGTCGATGAGACGCTCTGCCCTAATCGCCCGGAGTCATCGGTGGTGCCATGTAATACACACAGCTGTCCGCCGCGGTAAGTACAGCTCTGACAGTTGCCCAAACTCCCTAAGCTACCCCTTCCCTGCCCCGCCTGCTCCTGCTCCTCCAATTGCCTGAGTCCACCTGCCCAGCTATCAATTTAAATGGCGTCGGTTATCGTGCGCACGTTTTGATTGCCTACCCCGTCTCTATTATCGCCCCATGCCCGCCTCCGGGCTCCTTGTCGCTGTCTTCCTCTGTACGCCCGACTCTTTAGCTGAATATCCCCGCCCCCCCTCCTGCTATCCTACATTTATTTATCGTTTTGTGACATTTTCCAAAACCAAACCGAAAGTTTACGCCACATTTTGTGAGTGTCTCGCGCCCAGCGCCTCAAATTCTAATCTCCGTTCTGTGCGGTTGTCCATTGTTGCTTTTGGTTTTACATTTGTATACCCTGTAAATGGTCAACGAGGGGTATGGGTCACTTGTGTGAATGTAAAGAACTGCGAAAGAGTAAACATAAAATACTATGGAAACAATTATACCAAATTGCTGTTAATAATCGAGGGTGCCTAGAAGTGTCCGTCTGTCTGTCTTTAACAGTTATAACTATACTAGATATTTATATCTAAAATGATTATATATTTTATGTATAAATATACAAATTTGTATATATTTTATGTATAAATATTATATTATATTATATTAATAGCTGATCAATTTTGTAACTAAACAAGTCAGAAAATTGTAGTCGGACGTAACCGACTGCGTAATACTCTGATACCATTGCAAGAACAGCGTTATTCACGTTTTATCGAGTTGAGATTTAAGGTGTATCGACATTTCATCGATTTGCCATCCTCCCAGTGGGAGTGGCATAGCGTCGAACAAAGTTGCGCTTATACAGACAAACGGACAGCCTGATGGACATTTCACAAATTCAAAATGCTATAAACATTAGAGCATAAAAATATCTCATGAAAATTATAGAAATGAATTTTACACAAAATTTTGCAAAATAAAACCCACATTTTTTTTTATACATTACAGGGCATGTCCCAGTTGGGCACATTTGGTTTATTTTTTATTTTTATACCCTGAACCCATTAAAAATGGGTAAAAAGGGTATAATGAAGTTGTGCAAAAGTATGTAACAGGCATAAGGAAGCATCTCCGACCATATAAAGAATATATATTCTTGATCAGTATCAACAGCCGAGTCGATCTAGCCATGTCCGTCTGTCTGTCCGTCTGTCTGTATGAACACGCGGATATCAGAGACTACAACAGCTAGAGACTTCATATTTGGAATATAGGTTCTCCTAACCCGGGACAGATCAAGTATATTTAATTTTATCGATAACTCGTCGCGTTCAAAAGTTATCGATAAATTTTGATTTTAGACTAGAGTTTTTGGGACATATCTTCAAAGATATAAGAGCTAGAGACCCCAAATTTGGCATGTATAATCTCGAATAGCATATTCATGTAACAAATATTTCAATTTTTGGATACCACCCGCCACTCCCCCCAAAAGTTGAAAAAACACATCTTTGTAGGTATGACCTTGCAATTCGGTTTCAGAAAGATCGGACAATAAACACAGAAGTTATTTAAGATTTTACTTTCCATTGTGGGGAGCTCAGTGAAAAGCAAGCTAACTGCTTAAACCGCTTGCACTGCTTGTACTGCAGCATTTCTTAGTTTGTATGTATATACACTGATAGATTAGTATGAATGAATGTAAGGACTGGGTTCAGGGTATCTCCTAGTCGGGCACTCCCGACTAGAGCACTCTTACTTGTTTGGCTTGCTGCTGTTGCTCTTTGGCGTTCTGTCTGTTTATTGCTGTTCGCGGCTTTGGGCCGCCGTCGGTTGGGACATCAATTATTGTGCCGTGATTTTGGCTGTCTTGAGGTTTCAGTTTCTGTTTCTGTTTCTGGCAACGTTCGCTGCTGCAACCGTGGGGAGTTGCTAATAGCTGGTTGGGGTTGCGCCTCGCTGCCAAAGATATCCGGGGGACCATTGTGTTTGCCAGAGACTTATGATTGTTGTTAGGTTGTGAAATGCATGGGGATTGCAATTCAGTTGTATTGTCTGAGAGAAATAGCCAGAGCTGCCAAATGCCAAAGATAGTCGAGGTAGAAAAGGAGGAAAAGGATTGAGGTTGGAGTCTAGAGATTTAAGATCTGGGTGTAAATGTTCACATAAAGAACGTGCGCTGCTTCATTTACTAATGTATTCATATGCAGTTGAAAACAAAGTAAGAAACTAGACCTAAAATATAATATTCGAATACTCCTTTCAAATTCCATAACCCGAGTTACTACAGAAAAAATTCAACGAAATATTAGTAGATGTATTTGTATGATGCGATGCAATGTATATTTATAGGTAAATGATTGATAACAACAAAAACAATTGCATGGAATCGATAAGTCATTTATTTTATTTTAACGCTTTGTTTCCAAATACAAATAAACACTGAGTTTATATTTTATTGGTCAAAAGCTCAGCCGCAAAAACAATTAATAATGAAATTAACTATTCTAATTTTGAAATTTTAAAATACATTCTGTGATTCGTAAATAATAAGCTTGATCAATCAGGCAATACTGAAAAGTGAATTAGTTTCCGTATGCAATTCATTTATATTGGCAATTAGCTGGCAAAAAAATGTAATATTAGATGACAACAACATAGTTAATAATTGCCACATATTTAGACGAACATTGAAATCAGATTTTAAAACCAAATAATCTACTTAAAGGAGGGCTGGGATCTAGTGAATAATTGTTAAATCAAAAACATTTTAGTGCCATTGCTGGCGATGGCTTAAGAATATTTTAGAATAATTTAAATAGTAAATATATTTTGTATTAAAACTACTCTTTGCTACATTAAAAAGAGATCACTCTTCAGACAGTTGTCTTCATTAGCCGACAGCTCTATCCTTGTTTTATTTCCCCTATCATTAGACTGATCTCCTCGCAAGCAGCAAGTGATTCATCCAACTAAACGAAAAAATTCGTCTGCATTAAACGCCATGCACTTTAGTGTCGAACATTATATCCAAAAAGGGGGCGTGGACTCTTCCTTTTCATTTTACACTGCCCTTTCCTCTCACGCTTTTTTATTTTTGAGCCAAACCGCAGAGGCGGTCAACAGGCAACTTGTTTTCGAAACAATTTAGTTGAACTAACTCAGCAACGAAAAAAACGAGTATGAAAAAGAACGCCCGCGCTCTGCTCCATGTTGTATGTAGTAGGATACTCTAACACACTTGTCCGCCTCTTCCGCAGTTGGATAACCGACGATTGGAGCACTTGCAGTCGCCTCTGTGGGCACGGCTACCGCGAGCGGATGGTTGTCTGCGCCGAGGAGACCAACGGCATCAAAACGAGGGTAAGTGAAACGAGAGTTTGCGGCGCGGGTTGAGTTGAGTCGAGTTTTGGTTCTATGGCCGAAATAGTTGCAACGAAAGTGGCTATTACCAAAGTGCCGCCCACTTTTAAACGCTGCTAATTTTGCATACAAAGTGGCGACTCGACTCACATACCAGACATATTATTACCATGTTTTCACACACACTCTCTATTCTGTATTCCCTTTCCACTGTCTTGCGTTTGGTAACAGGTTGCAGATATTATGTGCCGCACTCCGAAGCCGCCAACACAGGAGACCTGCATTATCGAGGAGTGCCCACACTGGGAGGTGGAGGACTGGACCGGTGTAAGTACTACAGCAACAACAGCAACAGCAACAAGAAAAAAACAACAAGTCGTGTAATAATCATGCACTTTTTGCCGGCAAAACGCAGACGTAAACGTAGACGTAGTCGAAGGCGCAGACGGAGACGGAGACGGAGACGAAGACGGAGACGTGAACGAAGACGCTGACGAGAGGCCATGTCTGGCCATAGTGTATACTTAGCTAAATGTGTAGACGGCTACTTGTTTCCACATGCCCTAACAATGAGAGCCTAGGGCATATCAGCAGACTGTGAACGTGCTGATTAGTTAGCACAATCTTCAACAGTAGGAAATTCCCCACTTAGACTGGACGCTAAACTCAATTACAGGAACTAATAAACTAGCAGACTAGGAAACAAGTTTGACCTCTAGAAAATCCATCAACTCATATAGCTTCAACTGCTGGAGGTTTATTCGGCTTATTGCATGGCTCTTTTTTTTATAGTTTTAGATGTGTTTTTCGGTCGGTTAAAGTTTTAAAATGGACATATTATTAATATTTTCGTATTTGGAATTTATTCCTACTTGGCCACACTCTTAATTTAATGTTTTTATTATCGTCGGCATAAGATTAAAAGTCATAACAATACGATAAATTTATAAACATTATTGAGATTAGTTTCAAACAAACTTTCTATTACATTTTTCTCGATTGTATGGCATCAAAAGAGCTTCAGGTTATAAAGCTGCCTAAAAAGAATCGAGGACTATTTATTATTTTATTATATAAAATGGTACAAAATTCGCAAATACAATTGTGATAAAATTTCACGTAAAGGGCATTTAAGTTTCGGCGCGTTTGTTGTTTGCTTGCTGTGTTGTGGTGTTTTTTTTTTGCAATTTACTTTGCTTGGTGGCTCGTAATAAGCCGCTAGACTCGAGACTGAAGCCTCTTCCCGGTTATAGCCGTACAACTTAATCAACTTGGAGGCCGTAGCTGCTGCTTAAGTTTGTCTGGCCGCAAGTGCCCCATACTCGCCTGCTCTGGCATAGTCCATTTACACCACATTTCCGCCTTATCGAGTTCATTTCGTTGCTGTTCATTTAAAGTGCAAGTTTATTAATGTGCGACTCGATTTCTATATAAGTATACTTATATGTAGAGCAAAATTAGGGGTTGGCTTAGGGGTTTGCCTGGGGTGTCAAGTTTATGTGCTGCTTAATTGAATTGTCTAGAGTTTGGATTGTATTTATTTTCATTTTCGCTAAATGTTGCTGAAAATTGTGTTTGCCTTTTGCTCTTTTTATTGTGTTGTGTATAGGTTAAGGGCATATGTTGGATAGTGGTGCTTTTGAGGTGGTTTTATGTGTTATTGTTCCCCTCTTACACTCGATGTACAACAAAGTCACTTTTATAGCTTTTAATACAAAGTGGATTACAATGTTTGAAAATAATGAGCTCAACTTCAGCCTATTAAGAACTTTATGAACTTAAAACTGGAGAAAAAATTCCAACTTTGTTAAAAAAAGCACATTTAATGGTTTGAATGCTAATGGCAAGCACTGAAAGAATTCTCGAGATGAAATCGAAAAGGAGAAGAGTTATCATTGGAGAGTCGACGATAAAATACCCTTGCAGATGTAATGCAAATTTCATATTCTAAAGCAAATTTAACATAAATAAATTGCTCAGTTTAGTCAAGATATTACCGTAATCTAACTAGTTTTTTTTTTTATAAAACAATACATTTAATAAAAACCGTTTGACTGGGTGAATACTTTACATAGATGCAGACAGATGAACATGACTATATCAGCTACGATATCAGAACATTTCTTGTTTAATTTATAGTACCCTCTTGAAGAGCATTAAGCTTCGCTTCCATCCATCGTAGTGTCATTAAAAAAACACATTTCATGTTTTGGCGCATTAATAAAATAAGTATGCACAAACATATACATATATGGCCACAAAATTAAGCGCCATTAAAATAAGCAGAACGTGGCGGAAGAGACTGGGATGGGGGCAGTAGATGCATAAAAGCAATGAGTGGGAATAAACAATGGGGTAAGCCACTTGAAAAGGGACGTTACACATACGCCGCGTTTAACCGGCGACTGACAAAACGCAAACAATATGAAAATTTGCATTTATATATGCGTGGGTGCGTGCACGTGCCGAGCACAGAGAGAGAGAGAGAGAGGGAGAGAGTGGGAGAGAGAGATGGTTGCCTGACCAAGAAATCTCCCCGCTCTCCCCTCACATTCAGCAGTTGCCTTGCTCTTCATCTTTGTTTTGCTGGAAGCAGCGGCCACTTTCACTTTTCACTTTTACACACATTTCACGACAGCACTTCGTCAACGAGCTTTTGCGCAAACAAATGAATTTTTATGGCGCCCTCAGTGAAACATATTGCAATAATTTATAATGCTTATGGATGTTAAACTCATCTCTCTCCCCTCTAGTGCTCCGTTTCGTGCGGACAAGGCATTCAAATGCGCGGCGTGGAGTGCAAATCGACGGATGGCAGCCTGAGTGCCAAATGTGATCCACTCACCAAACCGGGCAGCATGCAGCAGTGTTCCACGGGCATCCATTGCGATGGTGGCGGCGGTGGCAATCAGAATAAGGGCGGCGGCACCATCATTGTCGGCAGCAGTCGCTCCCTGAATGAGGTAAGCGTTTTGTGCCCAGCTTAACCTAAAGTCTCTCAATAATCGCCATTTATAGCGCTCCGAACGACACATGGACAGCTCCGATCTGGATGACGACGATGACGATGAGGATGCGGATGAAGAAGTTGAGGATGTCGATGACATGGAGTCCGGCCAGGACACAGACGATGGCGAGGGCCCGTCCTATGCCGATCAGCCGCTGCGCTATGCGCATCACACCCAAAGTCGACTGCATCACGAGTCCCCTGACGAGCCGCGTACCATGCGTCTCATGAGTGGCAGCTCCAGCAAGAATCACAATAATGCGAGGGCCGGTGCTAATGGTGGTACAGATGTGCCATCGCTGGATCCAAGGTGAGTGTGGGCTTGATCTATTTTCATAATATGAGAATATATAATAGAATAGAAAGGCGTTTCTAGGGACTTGCGAGCCTTGTTATGTTTTGATTTTAATAGAAAATCCTAAGTATGAAATTGTTTCAGATTAAAATGCAGAATTTATAAAATTTGCGGGAGGTGGAAATCTGGAACAAGCATTTGCAAGCAAAAATGTACGTTTTCTGCGTAAAAAAATAATGAGCTTTAAAATTACATCACTTATAACTGATGTAATCCTTGATATTTACGCTGGCATTGTTAGCGACTGTGCTTAGTCTTGTTAACAATCCGTCATTACTCAGCTTCTAACTCTGGCTCAGACTCAGCTCAGACCGCCAGTCAGGTCCCACTTGACATATTTCAACAGTAGCCCAAGTAGGCGTGAGCAATTTTCTACTTTTGCTTCTTCTACATCACTTTTGAGTCTTGTTGTACTCACGACTTCAGCTTAAGCACTTGGCTTACAACAACTTACAAACAGTACACACACACACACACACACACACACAGAGAGACATACACAGGATTGACTGTTGCCACGTCCTGTGTCCTCCTCATAATGTCCTTGAGCCGTGTCGACACCTAAAATTAAGGCTATCGACAACGACATCATCATCATCATCATCAACATGAAACTGCTCGAGTAGCTTGTAAGTACAGTAAAGTACGCCTAATGACAATTAAAGTGCTGCCATCGCTGCCATCGGTGCCTGTGTTGCTGCTGCTTTGTTGATGTTTATTGGAAAGCGATAAAGTGGCCGCGATAAGCTGTCCAATTTAGGGTGAGAGGGTGCCGTTGGGGGTGGTTAGCTGCACAGAAACCAACACTTTAATTCGGCGGGCAATAGAGTGAATGGGAACATCTAATGAAATCGTTAGGAGCCGAGCTAAATCAAATGCTTTTAACTGTTAATTGGTATGTGGGGAATATACTCGTGTAGACCAAATAATAAATTACAACTCTGATTGGGCAGCGCTTTCTGCTCTCCGCTCACCGCTCTCTTGCTCCCTTGGATGCTCTATTCTGGGCAGAGGGTATTCGATTTTAGCTGAGGAATTTGTAACACTTTGTAGGAGTGAAACCATTATCTCGGCATATATCATATGGGCTGATAAGCTTATTGTAATTTTTTAAACCCTTTATATAAATTATAGACATTTTTATAAAAATAGTTCAATTTTGCGCTAAAATCTATCACTAATTACATTAAAAAAATATACAGAAAAAATGCATTTTATTTTGTTTCTTATATATTATTTTTGCTTAACTAACTTTTGCATCACTATATAGCTTTTATGTGATATATATAGAAAAAAAGAAGATTTTTGCAGAAGATTTTATGGTCCTTTTTACAAGCTCAAATCAAGAGTATCTAATTTCAGCATATCAATAGCTTATTTGCCCTATTACTTATATTGCTGTGTATTCAAGAAAATTAGTAAATGTAAACATCAGCGACTTGGTAGGCGTAGCGAGTTCAACTACTCAATCGACTGGTGTACATACATCCGGTACTACTTAGGAATTTTCCCAGAAAATAAATGCTGCTGACATATTTATGAAGGCTAACTAATGCTAAGTCGTATACTTAGTAGGAAATGACAAGCTCTATCGTCTTATCAGCGCTTGTGTAATCAATATATACTAGAGCCAGCAAGCCTTAATATGCAATTAGCTGTAATAGGTAGTTGGGAAATGTTTGCATTAAATGGGAAACATCTTGGCAGGTACTTTGATTACTTGCTTACATAATCGAACATTTAATACAATAAACTAAACTATAGCATTTTGTTATGCTAAACTTTTCTGTTGGACAATTCAAAGTTGTTTAGTTAGGTCTGATGAAAACTGACATGCAAATATACTTATTATCTTTCATAGAGAAAGTTAAAAAAGAAAATTACATAAATATATAAAATTAAAATATAAATAAAGATAATTTTAACAATACATATAATACTAAAAAGTTAGACAGTAGACATTTGTCCTTGGCATTATTCGCCTTTTGCTGACTTACCTGAAATTATCAATAAGAGGCCTCAGATAAATAAATATTGCCAAATTGCCTATGAGAAGATTTCACAGCGCTCTTCCCACCCGCAATCACACGTATGTTGACCCAAGTTTCCAGACCAAAGCGAACCTTACCCACACACATTTCTCTAAAGACATAATGGAGCGATGTCCAAAAAACAAACTGCCGCTTTTTATATTTCGCTGAGAGGGCAATTCAACTTATATATATGGATAGATAGTATCTGCTGGGTACTAAACTGAAACTATTGGCGGCCTGTCGCCTGCCGCCATAAAGTCGCGTCTTGATGCCGCCGAAAAACCTTGGCCTCTGTGTGTGAGATGCGCTGGCGACGCGCCAGACAAACAAACAAAAAACAAAAAAAAAAACCATCAGGCAGCAAAGCAACAAAAGCGCAAACAAAACTTTCAAACGTTTTTGGATGCCACTTGGCCTACGCGGCGTATGAGGAACGTCGCCGGGCGCCGGTTATGAAATCAAGCAAGCGACCTACTTCCAGGACATTTTCGAGGCTGCTCTCTGCAGATGCTGCTGTAACATTGGCGCCACTTTAATGCGCCTGATGTGGTAGAGGTGGCATCAGCTACAATTTGACTACAAATCAATAAGTGGCGACAAGCGGGGAGCACTTGTGTGGAGAGGGGGAGGACGGCTGTGCTGCTGCTGCTGCTGCTGCTGAGCGGTCAGAAAACTATGCGCTGTATATGTCAAGCGCTTCTATTGACTGTCAATGCGGTCATAAAAACCACTCCGGCCAACAAACAATGCCCAGCTACAACACCAACAATAATAGCTGTAAAATAAGTTGGAAGTTGCGAGCAGTTGAGTGCAGCTCGACGTTTGAATACTTTGTATAAAATGTATGTTATACAATTTTCTGAACTCTCATAAAATTTGCAGGATATGTAATTGAATTGCTAAAGTATAGGTGTAAAGGAAAATTACTTGCTTTATCTCTGATACTCAGGTTGAGATATAAAACTCGTCTGCCACTGAGATAAATGCGGTCATCACTTAGTCCAAATATAAACATTAGTTTAATGTATGCGAGTTTAATAATCTGATCCTTTACTAAATTGTAGTATATGATATAAATTTATATGACAAAATAGATTTCAATATTTTATTTAAATATATTATTTATACATGTATAAAGACTGTTACATACATATTTGTCTATAGTCTATAGCACCATTTTTATAAACTTTTATATTTGACAGGGTATTGCTATTGGCCATGAGTGGCGGCAAACATGTCATAGAGCACAGTTTTTGGGGCTCTGCCAGCGGGCGGCTTAATAAATGCGACTCGAATGCTGTGTGGCATGAAATGAAATACAATGTGTAAAACGTGGCCGCTGACTATTGTTGCATGACATTTGTTTAGCGCTCGAGTGACAGCAGAGGGAGACACTGTACGAGTCGGTTTGGGGTTGGGGGTTAGGTTAGAGGGGAAGTGCGGTTCGTAGTTTAGGCAGTTGAAGCTGTTTCGCTTTATGTGCTGTGCTCAGCTATTTGTTAGCTGCATATAAAGCGCAACTTTATAGTTTCAATAAACTAGAGCACTTGAGACTGAGATTTATATATATGATATTTAATGTGTATATTTTGTAAATATGCTAGATTTCTCTATATTGTTGGGCGCATTGCATATACCATTTATTTTAAATTGTCAGGAATGCACTGAATAAGTTTATTTAATTGTTAAAATAAATAATATACTATTAATATGAAAATATATATAGAAGCAGAAAAATCGCTTAAATAAAATAAAATAAACTGATTAAAAAATTAAGTTTATTATGCAAATTGGTATTTTTTTACAAAATTATTTTGAAAGTTGTTTGTTTTTTCTGAATTTTTATCACGAGGATAGTTTAATATATTTAATATAAATATGAATATGCTAACACACATTAAATTATAAATTTTTCTATATTTTTGTTTGTTTCTTATAGCTTCATCAAGGACACGGATTGGTCTCCCTGCAGCGTTACCTGCGGCGAAGGGATTAGACGGCGTGCACATAAGTGTAAGATCTTTTTGGAATACTCGCGCACCGTGGCCACCGTGAATGATACCCTGTGCGAGGGCACCAAGCCGCACGATGAGGTCGAACGCTGTGTGGAGGAGCCCTGCATGCTGCCCTCGCATGGCTATGACGATCAGTTTCCGCGTGACTCCATCAAGGTGGGCGTCTCGGAGCCGGGCAAGACGTACGTGTGGCGCGAACAGGGGTACACCTCGTGCAGCGCCTCCTGTCTGGGCGGTGTGGAGGAGCTGATCATCAACTGTGTGCGCGAGGACAATGGCCGTGTTGTCTCGCCCTTCCTGTGCTCGCAGGAAACCAAGCCGGAGGCACGTGTGCGCACCTGCAACGATCGACCATGTCCGCCGCGCTGGAACTACTCGGACTATACGCCTTGCTCGAAGAGCTGCGGCATTGGCATCAAGACGCGCGAGGTGCAGTGCATCCATGAGGTGACCCGCGGCGGTGAGAACACCATGGTGGTGCCCAACAGCATGTGCCCCCAGCCACCGCCGGCCGATCGCCAGTACTGCAATGTGCTGGACTGCCCGGTGCGCTGGGAGGTTGGAGAGTGGTCCAAGTGCTCCCATACCTGCGGCTATGGTTTCAAGGACCGCAAGGTCGAGTGCAAGCAGATAATGGCGCAGGAGCATAAGATTGAGCGACCCGAATCCATGTGTCCCAGCGTCAAGCCGCAGGATAAGAAACCGTGCAATGTGAAGCTTTGTCCGCCCGAGGATCCCAAGCCCGTCATTCAGATCAGCAATTCGACGCACATACAACACGATCCCAAGAAGACGAAGATTACACTGAAAGTGGGCGGTGCTGGTGTTGTTTTCTTTGGCACCCAGGTCAAAATCAAGTGTCCTGTCAAGCGCTACAATCGCACTAAGATCAAGTGGAGCAAGGATCACAAACCGTTGGCGCGCTCACGCAAATTTAAGGTATCCAAAAAAGGAGCATTGCGCATTCTGGACATCACGTTCCGCGATGCGGGCATCTATTCCTGCCACGCCGGACTCAGCTCCGCGGAGATACACATTGAGGTCAAGGCCAAGCCCGGCCAGCAGGCCGAGGAGCTGGAACGCCAGGAAGCCGGTGAGTCCAACTGCCTAAATCTAGCAAACGAAACGCTTGCTCAAACCTGTTTTAATCATCGTCTATCAGATCGCCTGGTGCGTGAGCGGAGCGGCACAGAGGCGCTTACCTCAGCGGATATGACGTCAGCCCCGAATGGTGCCACAGCCGGCGGAGCAGCAGGCGACACTGATGGCGGCGCTAATGGGTAAGAAACGAAGGTCAATTTGCTGACCTTACCCAAGAAAACTTTTCGCTTTCAACTTTTTACTTTGAGCGCAGCACAGAAGCTGCGAAAATATGATAACTAATTAGCAAAGGTGCAGGAAAAAGTCATAAGAAACTGTCTTAGAAAGTCCTGCTTAAAGCAGGTTATATATAGAAAGGATAGATCCGGTACAGATTTCATAAGTCTTTATTGCAAAAAAGAATTGACTGATATCAATAAAATATGTGCATACCCATTTTAAAGCTTTACTATGCATCTATTTTCTAGAACATTTTACAATGATGGCAGCATAAATTTAAAAAATTAACAGAGTATTAATTATTATAATAATAATATTAATTTCTATAGTCTTCGTTCAATCTAGATCTTACTGTTTACTTGCTTTGATGAGGAGCACTTATATTCAAGTGAAACTTAAATATAGTGGCCCACACTTGAAAAGTATTGATTCACTTGCAAGCAAATAAAATACTTCATTTTTATGTCCATGTGCAACTTAAACTTTGTTTAAAATTCCGTTAAGTTTTTAAATCACACATCTTTTACACATACTGTGGGGTGCATTCATCGTCATATTAATTGTGTATTTGTAAAAATTGGCAAATCTTTTTTGATAAACATAGATCCATTTTTATGCTGAATTGAATCAAATCGGACTACACAATCCTAAATTTTCCTTCATGAATAGAGAATAAGAAAATTATATTGAACCTAAGTTTTAATACGATGGATAAGTTACACTAAATAAAAAAATAGTATGGCCCCTTGTACTGTACTATGCCTACTTGATATATAATTAAACCTATACTGTGCATAAGTTTCTAACATGGTTGACTTTTAACACTTCTAAGATAAGTTTAATTGGCACCAACTACAAATACAATTCAGTATGGTTTCAAAAACTTAGGTTATTTCTCTGCTTTTACCTTACGGGATCAAAAGTTGAAGTACTTAAACAAGTCGTACGTATGTATATGTATATGCTTAGCATTTGCAGCTTAGTTTGCCGCCAGGTTTCCATTGGCCTTTGGTTATGACCATTGTGTCTTGCTTATCTGTCTGCTGCTTCCTTTCTGGTACAGCACGTCGTATACAATATGCGCTAACCCCTTTCGCTGTGCTTGCTGTTAAATGCTGTCTGGTTGTTGCTGCCTGGTCAGTTATGCGCTTGTTTCCTGTCTTGTCTTTATCTGTGCGCTGTGTTTCGCTTAACGGCTCGCCCCAGCACCACCCTTGGCAAACACTTGACTACGCCGCCAACCGCCAACCGCCCCCGCACTTGACGCTCAACAGTGCGTATGCGTGTTATCGCCTTCGAAGTGTTGCATGCCACACACCTCTGCACATTTATTTGTATTTGCCTCGCACTACAATTCTAAGGGAAGAGAGAGGCGAAAAGAAGAGAAAAAAAACAAAAACAGCAACAACAATAAACTCTAAGTAAATTTCATGGTTACTTAAATGTGTTTTACCTCTGCTATGCTTACTTACCCCCTTCCACCTTGTATTGCCCCTCCGCCTGCTCCTGGCAACACGTTCTCAAAACTTGTAATGTGCTTAACTCGTGAATGAATGCGGCTACATTTAAATGGGGAGTATTGACTTAGTGAATAAAGGTACTTGCACGAAGATTTTCATCTCAAATGTTGACCTTTCTCATTGGTCCTTGGAAATGTCCTTCAGCCAGTAAATTTTTGTCTTTTTCGCTTTGAATTTGCATCAGCAATTGTTATAATTTCTTAGAGACAGTTATGCTATAATTTGAAATTTATATTTCCTTTTTTTTTAATTATGAACATTTTAATGGTAAAGCTATGGGAAAAATAATTAGTATTTAATTGTATAAGTGAAATGTGTATCTGAAACATTGTACTATCACTTTCTCATCTATTTCCTGAATCCAGAACTCTATTTTAAAATCATTGAAACTTGTACGTAATTCGGAATCATTAAAAATGAGTTTGTAACTAATTGGGTTAAAACTCAACTTTCTGACATACAAATGTGGACATGGCTTCAAAGAAAGTGTTCACATAAGTATGCATATCCATTTATCTGATTATGAACTGAGAAATATCACACAAAAGTCATAATTTCTCACCGCTTCTGTAAGCTTTCCATTCCTTATCCAACCATTCAGTCAGACAACATTTTTGTGTCTATCGGTATAGCACAAATATTTTTAATTATTGTGAATTTGCATTCATTCTGTGCTCGTTTGCATTGCTTTCGCTTGAAGCTCAGCGCATCTGGTAGTCGATTACAGCCCCTAAATTGCATTCATACGCTATTTGTTTTAGCATCGAGTAGTTGTACTTGAATACTTCCATGCATTTACACAGTTCGGAAGTTTGTTTTCGGTTTGCTTGTTTCGCCAGCTTGTTTCGGTTGCTGTGCCAACTCTCTCTCTCTCTCTCTCTCTCTGTCTAAGCTACTTGAACCCTTAAGTCTATTGAGTGGCTACCCCCACTAGTTCCCGTACCACACCTAGCTCCCCTCTGCTTGCAGCGCGCGTGTGCGGTTTATTTTGCAATTTTGGGTTACGTGTTCGGTTTGGGCCACGAAGTTTAAACATACCAAAAATTGCAAACACACAACAATTCCATATGTGAGTTGGGCCCACGCACGACCTGCTTAATGGTTAAAAGCAAACAGCTAACAGCAAAATGCATTTTGGCCAAAGCCACAAGCTCACACACAAACAGCAGCAGAGGGCGGCATTTTGGGTTTACAAATGCATCATCAACACGCTTGCAAAGTGTTGCCCAACTTTTCGGGGCACATTCTCTGTTAAAATAAATATCATATGTATATATCGACGTGTAATGCTTGAAAGGAGCAGGTAGCACAATGTGTTGAGGGGAAGCGGCGGCTCTGGCCACATTTGATCGCATTTTAAATGTTGGTCCAAAAAATGTATTTGGTGAGCGGCTCACGTGGTGGCAAATTTTCTGCCATTTTTGTGCTCCAAAGGACACCAATTTTTGTGTCAGCCGAAATATGCAAATAGTATGTGACGTAGATTTGTTGCAGCTAGCTGGGGCAAGGGGGGAGTATTGGGGTGGGGGGCGGTTGGTTGCATATTTGTTCGTTTTGGTTCTTTGACCAATATTTTGTGTTTTTAGGCCGAATTAAATGCCTTGATATACCGTCGTTTTTGTTTATTATTCAATATTTATTATTTATTATTTGGCTTTCAGCGCACAGGCAAAATAACATTGATATGGGTAGGAGGCGGGAGTGGGAGTGTAGGTCAGTGTGTGTTGTAAATAACTGTTATCTGATACGCCGAAATATGTAAATTTTTATAAATGATTTTAGGCAAGCAGAAATGTTTAAATAAATTCAAAGAATGTTTACTTGGGTTTGAAAGTAAGCAAAAATATATAAATCACGCATGAGAGAGCATCACAAATATCAATTCGACAAAGAGAAAACATATTTCAAATTAGGAAAAAAAGTGAAAATGCTGTGGTCCAAGGACTGCTCGACTGGGCGTATACCCTTGACTAGATTGAAAATAGGCCATATTTAAGCATTCTGAATAACTTGTGTATATATGACATGGGACAATAAGCACAAAAGATGGTTAAGATTAAATTCTTAATAGTGTGGGGTCAGTGATAAAGTAAGCATAGATAAGTAACTATGGAATACAGGGTATTTACTAAAGGTGCACCTATTAAAACAAAATATGTACATGTATGCAAATAGTCTGTCAAACGCATGACTTATTCAGCGTTGAGGAGATTTTCAAAATCAGGCTGTGATTATTTTGTACAAAATGTCGCAAACGACGCGTATTTAAATTGAAAGTGAGAAGCGCAATATACTATATATGCATATAAAATATATTTATAGCGAATTGTGTCTTTTATGCTCGTATCAATTCATATTTATATCCGCAAACAATGGACAGGGAATCGCAAGCAATTTACTAGTCAATTTATATGAGTTTTGCATACAGCAAATGCAAAATATAACAAAGCACAATTGATGCTAGCCGGTCACAAGTCAAATGAAGTGTGGGGGATACAAACTAGGGCCATAGCCGACAAACAAAATGCCACTCGAAGCGCTTTTGTGTGCAAGTCGAAACACGTGGCATGGAAATTTCGAATTCCAGTGCGTTTGACATTTTGCAGGCAACCAAGCAGAGGCAGCAGCAACAACAACAATTGAAACCAATCCTAAACAATAGCAAAAACCACTGCAACAAATCTAAACAACGAGTTTCCGTTTCCATTTTTTATACCCTGAACCCATAAAAATCGGTAAAAAGAGTATTATGGTTTTGTGCAAAAGTATGTAACAGGCATAAGGAGGCAAGGAGGAATCATCGCCGACAATATAAAGTATATATATTCTTGATCAGTATCAACAGCCGAGTCGATTTAGCCATGTCCGTCTGTCTGTCTGTCTGTCCGTCTGTATGAACACGCAGATATCAGAGACTATAAGAGCTAGAGACTTCATATTTGGAGTATAAGTTCTCGTAGTCTCGGGATCATTTGATCGATAACTCGTCCCGTTCAAAAGTTATCGATAAATTTGAGTTTCAAACTTCCGTTTTTGGGCCATAAATTAAAAGCCCCAAACTTGACATGTATAATCTCGAATATCATACAAATTTTTAAAGCATTTAGCTTTTTGGATACCACCCCCAATCCGCCCAAAAGTTGAAAAAAAGGTAAGGTTTTAAAGGTATGACCTTGCAATTTGGTTTGGTAATACATTTTATTGCCAATATTATGTCCTACTAATTTCAGAAAGGTAGGACAATAAACACAGAAGTTATTTAAGATTTTACTTTCCATTGTGTGGGGCTCAGTGAAAAGCAAGTTAACTGCTTAAACCGCTTGCACTGCTTGTACAGCAGCATGTGTGTGTCTGTGTGTATATACATTGATAAATTAGTATGAATGAATGTATGGACTAGGTTTAGGGTATATCTTAGTCGGGCACTTCCGATTAGAGCACTCTTACTTGTTTTAATTCGGTTTGGATGAAGTGCCTGTGAAAATTGTACGACTTTAAAGTTACTGCCGGACTGTTTTTTGAGGGGCTTAGTATTAATGCGTTTGTCTTGTTTGCCTTTTGCAGCTCTCAGCAGTCCACACGTCGTCGTCAGAATCAGTCGGAAAGGATGCAGAATGGACGTGAACGCAATCGTCGCCCCAAATCGGATAATGTGCAGCATGCGGACAGCAGCATTATGGAGGATGAGGTAAATAATAACACTCTCAAGCTGGCCGCTTATTGCTTCTTTCGTCCTTGTATCGCCAACACTCACACACACCGACACACTCAGACATACACATGTTGACACATCAAACGGAGAGTCCTTAACTGACAGATTGTTAACATTGGGTCTGTGGTTTAACTTGTCGCCTTTCTTTGGGATTTGTGGCTGCATATCCTTTTTCTGTCAACAGTCCACGTAATTTGATAGTTTTTCTACTTTGCTGCTCTATATCAACTAAACAAATATCTCTAGATTGCGCCATATACATATACAACTGCATTGTGGCTGTTTGGCATTTCAGATTTTGTGGCTGTACATTTTGGCCATTTTTCCCCATTTACCTTCCTCCACAAGCCAAACATATATATGTACATACATATATACGTACGTATACATAATGCGCTTTCAAATGAAATTACGTATACGTAACGTTTGCTGGCAGACACAGAGCAGAGAGTCGAGTACAGAAAACTAAAACCAACAGCATTTCACAATGCCTTTCAACAACAACAACAGCAAAAACAACAAGGACAACTAGAGCATTTACCAGGTAGACACAAAAGGCGGGAGTGGGCAAGTGTGTGTGTCCTGCTTTTCTATTGATAGAAAAGGACGCGCTGCAAGCTGAAGCACAATTCTGCAGCTTCGTTCAGCTCAACTGGCTCACACAAATCTGGAGTAAAATTCTTGGTTTTTTCTTTCCATTGTTTTTCTTTGCGAGCTCAGGTCAAGTTGTATAAACAGAAATATTAGCGTAAATGCTTTGATTGAGTTCCATTGCACTGGGAATTGTGATTTTTTCCTGGCTCTGCATCAAATTGAAAATTAGCTAATAACAATGCTGGTTTCCAGCCAAATGCTGCAGTTAAAGCAGCATCGAATTGTGGAAAATGAGAATTTTGCAACTAGCATAAAGACACAAGGCTATAAGCATTTCATATTTGAATAAATGTGGCAGTCAGAAATGCAATATACTGTGCAATCTAGCATGAACAAGCTAAAAATTGTTTGTGTTGATTTATCAGAACTTCAGCCAACTAATAGAAATCGCATTTTTATGAAATTCTCTGAAATATTTGACTAAATGCTGCTTGTAAGTTGTGGTAGAATAATACCTTGCATTTTGAATAATTTTAATTCATTTTGTAATATTGGAAAAGCATAGGAAATTATTTAATACAGAATTTGTATTGTGATTAGTATTTTCTAGGCAGTATTTTAGTTTTTAAACATTCTTTTGATGGAATTTTGTGCTGAATTTCCTTTTAGAATTTTGAAATTGAAAATAAATTCAAAAAATAATATTATTAGGTGAAAATATTTTACTTAATAGGTAAAACGTAACAACTGTAGGACTTATGAGTAAACATACATAAACAAACACATGATCAGTGTTTGATTTGGGCAATGAAGCCACGAACTGAAATCAATTCAAAGCACAGTTCTGAATTTGACAATAAAAACATTTGTATAGGTATACATAGTATATACTAAAGTGATAGTTAAACTACGGTTTTCCAATTAAGTTTGTTTGGTTTTTCTTTTGTCTCACACTGCTCATTTTCATGCCAATATACTTACATTATTCATAACTATATTCAAGCCCTATATACATACTTTGGTTCGTAAGAACAATCATAATTAATAAATACTCTGTGCTATTTTTCTCTTCCCCCTCGCCAAACAAATACACATCTTTTATCGATGCGATTGCGAATTGTGTGCCATCAATAAAATATCTACCCCGCATATATATCTATATATATATACATATGTATTTGTATTTATATGTGCATAGCATTCGCAATTAGTGCAGTCCCAGGACAGAATCCCGCAGCCCGCGAGCGCCAGCAGCGGCAGCAGTCGCACCAAAACTCTTTTGGCCATGCCCTACTTCCAGGCGTTGCTGAGCAACCTGCAGGTGAGGAGGCATCCTTTTTGTATTGGATTGGTTTCGTTGCGTTACGTTACCTTACGTTACGTTACGTTACGTTTCAATTCGTTCGTTGTTTCGTTTCGTTGTCGTTTTTAGTTCCTTCTTGTTGTGTGTGTGTGGATTCATTACTTCATTTTGAGATTGTTTTTGATTTAAATGCATTCATTTTTCTCTCTTCCTCGTTTTCTTCGTTTCGTTTGCCTTGACTCCCTTATTTTTTTGCACCAATTTCTTTCAATTCTTTCGCTTTGCGCCAAGGCCCCAAGGTCTGTACCGCATTTCATATTGTAACTGTAATTGTTACCTCAGGTAGGCTGTCGACTGCCGAAATGCATGTGTGTAATTAGTGCACTTCAAAAGGGGGGCGTGGCATGTGGGTGTGGGTGTGTGCCATGCAAATTGCCAAAGTTCTGCACATAAATTTATAGCCTGCGCATATTTGTCTTCGGCCTGATTGGAACTTGGGTCGCCACAGGGCAGCCCCCCCAGCAGCAGGCTCTGGCAGCATATTTGTCAACGATTCGGGCATACAAATGCAGATTCAATTGCCAACAACTTTGCGGTTAGATAATACTTGGTTTCTATGCATTTGTTTGTGTGCAGCATTATTAGCTTATATTATCTTTTCATTTTGTGCGTGTGTTGTCTTTTAGCATTGTACAAAATATATCCAATTTTTATTTGTTGTCTGAGATTCTGATTGAAGCAGTTGAAAGTAAAAGTATGCTTTCATATATAATGAGTGGTTATGAGTAATTTTTTTTTGTAGGTATAAACTAAGCTTTAAACTGGCTGCCTTGTTTTTAATGTTACTTATTTATTTATGAATAAACTCTTTTATATATTATATAATTGCCTATTAAAATGAAACAATATATGTATATATGCTACACTTTATTGATAAAAAGAAACTAAGCACTAGGAATACATACTTGACTGCTTTTCTTTTTTAGTTAGCTAAGATAACTGCCAGTTTAAAACTAAGTTGACCTCTGATAGTTTAGTTAAAGCACTTCACTCTTGAGGGACTTGCGTCATTCGTTGTTCATTTTCTGCTCACAGTTTGATTTTCTTACAATTTTTCTTCTCACTTTTCAAGTGTGGCATGTGTTCTCTTCGTGTTCTCTTAGTTAGCACTTTATTGCATGTACTACTTCAGATGTTCTCTCACTTATTAAACTTGATTTCTCAAACACCTTTTTAATCTTTCTTTTCTACCTATGGTATACGAATAACGAAACACTTATTTTTTGTTTCGTGTGCGCTTTTTGGGGGCGTGGGGCGATGTTGCGATGCTTAATGGCAAACAAACCCTCACACACAAATAAACAAACAACAACACAATACAAAAAAAATAAAATAAAACGAAAATAAAAACACCAACAACAATGGAAACACAAATACGATTGTTAACTGATTAATATGCAATGTAGGTAAAATATAAAATAATTCTGTTTACTACAAGCAATATGCATTCCATTTCATTTTATATTCACCTTTCGTACACTCTCAAATATACATATGTATGTATGTAAAGAGCGCGTAAACAGTTAAGTCTCCGAAAACAAAGCAAAAAAAAAGAAAAATTATATTCGTTTAATTACCGAATTATTTCATTAAATTTTCAATTGGCCAAAGTTAGCATTTGAGGCGAACTTTTTGCGCGCATTTCGCCGCCAACGCCAAAAACTATTTGCTATCAAAGACATTTTGCGCTGACTTTTATTTGCATTTTGTGCATTTTGTTGAAATGAGCAAACAATTGGCATAATGGGCTAGAAAAACAAACAAAGAATGCAATCTGAGCGCAAAAGAGCAAAAGGCAAACGCTAAAAGTCGAACTAACGCAAAAAAGCTTTTGCATGCAAAGAAGCAAAATTATTATTACTTTTATTGCAATAAGTGCAAAGAGCAAATTAAGCGGAGTATGCATTAAACAATATTTTATCTAAAATTAGCATGGAATCGCATAAGCTAATGCTTATTAAGGAGTAAAATACTCAGCTAAATGAATTGTTTGAATATTTGGCACTTGCATTTAAATGTTGATTTAGTGATAACTTTATTCACCTAATAATGACTGATTTACTACGACTATTTACAATTCAATACATAAAATGCCAATGGACATTTTTGAAAGAAAATCTTAGTTTAATATGTTAAATGAAAAACAATCTATGGATACCTCACTAAATATGTAGTTTTTTTTTGTCAAGCATTTCAAAATATTGCCTGAAAGTATGCAATGAAATCGGTATCGCTATTCTTTTTTTTTTATCAAAAATTTGTTTTTTTATTTAACAAGTTTTCTGCTACTTTTAGTGGCAACTTAATCTAGTTTTACGGGAATCGGGATTGACAATTGAGTTTGGATTTCTTTCGAATGGAATTGTTCGATTCGATTTATCACATTAATATCAATGAAATTGCATTCCAAAACTGCAATTAGCAACGCTTAAGTAACACGCGACCAAAGTAATTAAAATGCCAAACAAATAAATAAAATGCAAACAAACCCAATATGGCCCAGAACTTAAACCAAAAATGCGTCACGCAAAAAACAAAGCACTTAATTAAATTTTAATTCGAACAAATCAAATTCGAGAATATTATTGGTCAACCGATACGAACGACACTTTAATTTCATTATATTAATACACACACATGTAAATATAACGCCAACAGCAACAATCGGGTGTCGGATAAAAAAATTCCATAGCGCGTATTTTACGTAAAAAACCATTAAAACCGGCTGCGAATCGCGTAAATCGGTCAATAAAATTAAAACAAACAATATGCGTATGTTGCGAAAATGCACTTTAATAGATAGCTGTAATAGTTGAGATAGGCGCGACTGGGAAATGCTCTGTAGGTAGGATTCTTTAGAAAGAACAGAAATTAGATTTTAGGACAGGTGAATTTTTAGGAACGGAAAATTGCTTAATAAAATATTTACCAAATATTGCACATAGATTACAATGATTTCTGTGATATAATAGAATATTTCAGTGTATATAAACGTATTTCATAATCGAAAATGCCTCTCTTTAACACATTTTGATAGCTACTTTTCTGTTTACAAATATTTTAGCTTTGTTCGAAAATATTTTTAGAATTGCATGATAATTTTAATGTAATTCAAATTATTGTTTACCACATACATATTTGCATGTCAAAATATAAATCATTGCATTTAAAATATGTGAAATTTATAAGTATACATATATGTAATATTAAATAACTTATTCATTTATGCATTTCAAAAAGTTTTTAATGAGCTGTTCTCGCTGGCATTGAATGCCAACAGCAGCAGCAGCTGCAGCAGCAGCAAGTTTTTGATGGTATGCTGGCTGGGTAAGTGCCACGCCCTCGACGTCAAGCGTTTCCGCCTCAATATGTGCTTGCACGTAGGTCTGTGTATGTGTATGTGTGTGTGTGTGTGTGTGTGTGTGCAAGCCAACAAACAATTAGCAACAAATTTTTTTGCCACAAACTTAATTTATTAATTGAAAAGTTTGTGTGCCGCGCGAGTTCATTGCAATGTTTACCTCTGGTGTTTTGCCCCCTGCTCAAATCTCGGCAGCAGCGCTGCGCTGCGCTGCTCATAAAAGTTATATAGAAAAGCCAAACAAATTTCGGGGCATAGAAAATTAGCTTTCAGTCAACACTGTCGACGGCATCGCACAAAAAGTTGCCTTTTACACCTGACGCTTGCCAAGTAAATGCTTTCTCTACATACATAGATATAGATATATATATATATGTGTGTGTGTGTTTGTGTGTGATATAGTGTTGCGGTTTTTGGATATGAAAATTTATACAGCAGCTAAATGCAAACCATGGAGACTTAAGCAGAGCGCAGCTGCTTCTGCTTATCTGCTTAAACTGACTGTAGCTAGACGAAAATTGCAGCGTAGCCGATTTACCATATCCCTTATGCCATATGCAGATTTTACACAAATAATTTATGATGCACAGCCAAGCGCAGCGTAAAAGACCTTCTAACACCCCCCCACCCCATCTGCCCATCCCTAACAGAAAAACTTTAAGTGCAGTTTGGGGTTTAGGGGACGACACAATCCCGAATCCAGAATCCTGCCACTGCTACCTGCCTGCAAACACAACGTGGCACATTTATCAAAGCTAGTTACCGTTAAATTGTAAGCCACATCCGAACGCCTACCAAAACCTACCAAAGCAGACACTTAAATAGCAGTTGGCAATGCGATTTTTATCTAATTTCCAAAAACTATTTTTGTTGTCGCACAATTTACGGTTAGCCGACAGAAAATACGCGAATCGCACAAAACAATATATATATATATATATAATAATCAAGTATATATATGCAGATATGCATTTGCAAAACGGCTTATGTGAACGGCCATTTTGAATATTGGCCAGCAGCTTTTAGCTGTCTGCATTTAAGCCACATTCGCACACTCACAATACGTATGTATGTATGTGTGTGTGTTGAGCACAATGATAATGTCCTTTTTTTTAGGTTGAGCGCTTGCGGCACATTGATTAACTCTTTGCGGCATTGCCGCTCGACTGCTCACAAAAATAATCGGTTGCCACTAATATTAAAAATAAAATATATTTGCATTTCATTTAGTTGCCTTTCGCGCTGCAAATGCACTGTGAGGCAAACAAGGTTTTAATCTGATTGAAAATTAAAATATACAATAACTAAAAGACATGTAAAATACTATAGACTTAAAACGTTTTAGCTTCATAGATTAAATATAAAATTCCCAATACATTTAAAGAATTCCTTTAACAGTTTGAGGTAAATTTCTAAATGTAAGAAACTTTCTTAAAAAAATAGGTTTCTAAATGTAAGAAACTTTTCAATCTTTTAGTGTTATGCTTTAGAACAAAAACGATTTCTGTACCACTGTGCAACACATACATACATTTGTAAGCATAGTATTTTTATGTTCAGCTAATGTGTAATTTTTAATTGTTTGGCATATGTTAACAGTACACAATTAGTACTTAATAGATAGTTTTGTGATATTACAATTTAGAGTACATAATGGAAAACTAAATTCCTATTCGTTGAACCGCATTTGAACAACAGATTGAAATTTAGTTGGAAAAAACAATTGCATTATTGATAAATCTATTTGCAGGTGAAAATAGGCTTTAAAGTGTGAAATTTAATCAAAATATCATTTGTTTATTTTCAATTTACAATTTAACCAAATCACAGCTAAAGCCAGGGATTTTGAAATAATTTTGCACTATTGCTTAGCGACTGTCGGCTTTTATATTAGTATTAGTAAAACTATACGGATAAACATTGCAATAAGTAGAGGCACATAAAAGCAGAATATTTTGTAGGTACAATATACATTTTATTATATTGCTTACTACGAATTCTAATTGCATTTTGAGCTAGCGTCCTTTCGTGAGCTGCCTTTTGTTTGCTTTTACAGACTTCTGACACTTAAAAGACGCCTCAAAGTATGCTTTATGCAGTTTATACTCAGTGCGCATCCTTTCCCAAGTCAGCTAATTAAATGCTAATCAAATGAAAGCAGCTTTCTATACACTGTTCGCAAATGGTACACAGAGTAAATGGGGCACAGAAATGTTTTATAATATTTGTTAAGCCCCACAAATCAGAAAAGTTCCAAAACAAGCTATCACATCATGTTTTTAAAATATTAGATTAGTATAGGTGGAACAGTTTTAGGACTAGATATATTTTTCGTCATACTATATTTTAGAATCTACGTTCATCACATTTTCTTTAAGAACTTCTCTAGGCGCGCTTTGAGCAGTTTGAACCTATTTACAGAGCATCTCGCAGTGCTGTACTGCCAATGCTCTTGCTGTCTCCGTTTAATGGCATTCAATAATTTCCGACTTTTAAGAGCGTTTGCTTTATTAGCCATAACCCTTTAGCCCACAAGCTGCAACTCAATTGCTTCAGCTTGCTATCTATGTATGTGATGGCATATAGCTAAAACAAATCCAGGCAATTGAATTTTGAAATTGCTTTGTTGCCTCACCTGCCGAACGATTGCTGCTCATTAGCAGGCAGTTTGTCTTTGGCCAAATCACTTCATTGATTAGCAATTGGCTTTTATGCAGTAGCTGGCTGGCTGGCTGGCTGGCTGGCTGTGAGCCAGGCTAATGCATTTTGGCCATTTTGCATGTCACTGCGCCTGCTTACGTTGCGAATGCCAATTAGCCAAGAGAAGCACTTCGTACGGGCCAAGAATTTATTGCTCAGCATTTTGGTCTATTAATTATGCAACTGGCTTTTTCTGCGTAGGCCCGACAAGCCCGACAAATTTATCTAGCTAGACCCAAAATCGCATTTCGCTGGCGCGTTAATAAATTTTCACAGACGTCGCATATAACTGCAGCTAAGGTCCTTTTACAACTCCCCCAACCCCCAACCCCAATTGCATCATCCCTCTTTGTCCCCTTACTGTCTCTAGTGCTATTCATCAGTCGGGTCGCGCAAAATGATTTAAGGAAACGAAATGCGAAATGTTTGCGCAGTTTTGCTGCCCTTTTAATTTTGATTGCAACTATTTATTAATTCTCCGCTCGCAGGATGTTGGCAGGCTCACAGGATAACCAGGCCCGCTGGCAGTCCCTGGTTCTCGTTTTTCTGTCCCTGTCTCTGCGCTCCATTTCAGCTGCATGCAATTTGCAGCGTTCTCTGCGTTTGTTTAATGCAACATTTAAACTCAAATTAATTTAAGTTGAATAAAATAAAAGAATATGTTGCACATTTCATGAGTTGGCTTTTATGCCCTGTAGCTATTAAAAAATGTCGAGCGTGGGGTATATACTTTTTAAGTAAAGGTCAGAAGCGAGATATCTCTGATACTAAAATGTATGAATATATATTCTTAATGGGCATTAAAATTCGATTTTGAAAAGCTATATATACATATTTAATTTTTGTGGCATTATATATTGCATATAATAAAAGTCCATTAAATCTAAAAGATTCTAAACGATAGTATAATATACAAACAAATTACTTAATAAACTAGTTTATTATTTCGCAGCAGAGTCATAGAGTATCTGCTAGTCGTAGCACTCTAAACTATGTAACTTTTAACTGCTTTTTTTATGGTCTGATTGTTGTTTTATTCCTGTTTGGTTACCTGGCTGTCTCTGGCAACGTTTGGACCGCTTGTCAGGCGTGAGAATTTAACGATGTGCGTGCCTCAAACTGTCTCTCTTTTAAATGCTCGCAAAAATATATTCATATGTATACATTTTGTATATATATGTATATATGCATTTAAATTCAACTTGTAGAATGCTAATGAGCGCGGAAAAAGTTAACTAAAAGGCAACCCACTTAAAATGTATTCATGCTCTCTCAATAATATTAAATAATATTGAAGTAGCTCCTCGTGTAAAAACAATCAACATAAATTAATAATTAAGTGTGGAAAATATTGCGAAAAATTAATGGTGCTATATGTATGTATATTTAATAGCTTTATCATTATTATGTTACATTTTTTATAATAAATGGCATTAAAGCAGGTACAAGTATATTTATCAGAAGATAAGATTCTATATTCAGGGTCTATATGGTGATTTAAAGGTCATATGATTAAAATCATATGATTGAGGATATATTAGACATATTTTTGCAATTTGTATAAAGCCAGTATTTCTTAGTTTTTTTGACTAAGCTGTTAAACATTTGAGCTCTATAAGTTTCTAGAAAAAAAATTTTAAATTTCTAATAAAATGTTTGTAATTCTTACATCCAAATAAACTCGACGAGCATATACAATGTAACAAAAGCTCATATACGATTAGTTAAAACATACTTTATGTTTCTTCGAGCAACCCATAAAAATCTGTATCCAATCTTCAAGTTAGATATAAATGTAGCTTTCTTATTGGCCGCAAATTCGATGCGATTTGAGAAACATTGCTTTTATAAAAAACTTAAAGCCCTGCAAGTTTCCGAACCAAAAAGGAAAATAAGAAATGTCGATGCCTCTGGTATGTTCCTAATTACTGTATTGGCATTACCTACCTGAGCCTTTACCCAATAGAAAAAAAACAGGACAAAAGTTTCGAGTGGAAAGGATTTTACGCGTAGAAGCTGCAAATGCTTGGCAACCGGTTAGCTGCTAGACTACGTACTGCCAGGGAGCTTACTAGCAATAACAACAACCAGACTAGCCCTAACTACAGGAACAAGCAGAAGAACAATGCCAATGCCAGCGATTGCAATTGCGATTGCGGTGACAATAAAAGGCTATGGAGGCGTTGCCGTTAGTGTCGAGCTACAAATGACAACAGGGCACACACACACACACACACACTCATGAACACAGCATCAGCAGCTGCACATAAAAGCGCAGCAGATGCAACTGCAACAACAACAACAACAACAACAACAAACACCGAACCGTATTTGTCGGTTTCAAGTGCCACTTGGGAAATCATCTTTTTCGGTTCGCTCCCACATCGACCCACAGAGAGCCAGGCTGTAAATGAAAACGACCAGCGATGCCGATGATGATGTTGACAGTGAGACAATGCCTTTACAACAGCAGCAACAACTGCTGCAACAACAACAAATACAACAACAACAGCATAAGCTGGAAAAGCAGCTATAGCTTTTGGATGTTGGCAAAAGTCAAATACCAAATGCGTTGCATATGCACTAGAAAATTGTTGGCCCCAAAAATCCATTTGGTAGTCAAATTTTTGCATAGCCTTAATGCCAGGCAGAGTGCTGTAAGATGACTGGGGGGAGGGGCTAGCCAGTGGGGGGGGTTGTGGCACAATCAGGGGGCAGTTCCACACTGAGTTCAATGGCTAATCGGATTTTGCAGTACGTAGTCAGTCAACGTGAAGCAATTGATGAGGGCAATTCAAGTGTGCATGCATGAACAGCCACCAGTGTTGCCAAATTCGTATAGTTTCCCGCCAAAACTAGCTTGTTTTTAAAGTGTTAGAGTGTTGTGGAATAGGGCAAGCTTAAAATGTTGGCGTACAGCTGAAAGATATAAAGATAAGCAGCTGCATTTCAGCAGATTTACAACTGAAAGATAACGATGAGGTCGAGATATGGAAGATCAAATGTAGATATAATAATAAATAATATAAATAAATAAAAAATACAAATAAATTAATAGAAATATAAATTAATAATAGTTAATTTTCAATAATTGAGTATTACACAGAAATGATCAGTTATGCAACAATTATAAATTCATAAAAAAAAGGAATCAAATGAAAAAGCATTGTAGACAATTTTTAGTAAATATTAAAGTACAAATTAACAAATTGGTCAGAGTAAATATTAAAATATTCATACTAGAAAATACTTTAAAAAAATATACAACAGACAGCTACTTTCTGCTTGTTGCTTTCAACATTTTGGCCGCAAAACTAGCAGCAAAAACTTTTGTTCGCAGCACTGAAAAGTGCACGCTAACACATACACACACACACACGGACACACACATATATATATATATATACACATGGCACACGCTGATAGCAGTGCACGTTATGAAAGCGGAAACGGAAACGCGTCGACGGCCGTGTGCAAATTTACCGTAGCATAGCACAACACGGCGCTCAATTGATGCTGCCTGCTGTTGCCGGCTGCTGCTTGCTGTTTGCTGCTTGCTGCATGCCACAAGCTGCATGCGGGCACTATGGCGAAAATTGTTCCCTAATATTTAAGCTAACATACGAAAACCGAACTTGATGACAATCCCCTAACCCAACCAACCCACAGTTGCTCTGGCCGCTGCAGCGCTTTAAGGACTCGCGCGGACAGCATCTGCTGCAACGGGAGGCGCTCAATTACGGCCTCGATTTCGAGCCACAGCGCTACGAACAGGATGAGCAGCCCGTGCGTGTCCTCACCAAAGAGCTGCACACCGAAGCGGGCCGAGTTCAGCTGCTCGCCGTGCCCCGCCCGGATAGTGAGCAGCCGGCTCAAACGGACGATGTGCCGCCGCATATGCCGCACGCGCGCTGGGAAACGGCGACAACGAACACAATGCCACACACCAACAACAGCAACAGAAACAACAACAACAGCAACAACAACAACAATAGCAAGGCTAATGAGGGCGAGGGGCCATCGGAGAGCGGCCAATTGGACTACGTCTACGAATGGAAGCTGGGCGAGTGGTCCAAGTGCTCGCAGGATTGCGGTGCGGCTGGCAGCGGTTTACAGGTGAGTTCTAAGCACCGATAACGTGCAAAGCTGCAGCAATTTAATGGCGCTTTTGTGCGAGAAGTGTGAATGCGAGAAGCGTCGAAGGCAAATCGATATACAAAAGACTATTATGCCATTTGAAAAGGCACACTTGCAACGAGTGGAAGTTCCAATATTTCATTAGAGGATTCATTATAAAATAACAACAACATAGCAGAGCGAGAAATATAATTAAACTGTTCCATTAAACTGTTCATTGATACATTTTTGGGGCAAACAATTGTCAATAATAGGTGTGACCAAACCAAATTGCCAGGTAGTACATTCAATTGAACTTTTGGGGGGTGGTATCCAAAAAAAGAAAAATATATGTTAAATGTGCATGCTATTCGATATTATACATTCTCATACAGACGGACAGACAGACAGACGGACAGACAGACAGACAGACGGACATGGCTAAATCGACTCGACTGTTGATACTGATCAAGAATATATATACTTTATATGGTCGGAGATGCTTCCTTATGCCTGTTACATACATTTGCACAAAACCATAATACCCTTTTTACCCATTTTTAATGGGTTCAGGGTATAATTAGAACATACATTTTGCAGAATATTTCGTGTGTTTTATCCTTTACTGTCTTTAAACTTAAAGCTACACGAGTTTTTTAAATGAAAACTCTTTTTATACATTTATAAAAGAATATATTAAAAGAACTCACTCTAATTTAATACTAGCTTTAAACGGGTTAAATTAAATTTGGACTTTCACCCGTATTTTCTTCCTCTTGGTTGACTTTCTTTTAAAGTCTGTGTACCGATTTAAAATTTAGTTTGAAGCCAAAAATTTAACATTTGCTGTTAAAACTTTGGACTGTCCGTCAGTTTGCACACAATGGGGTGGATTTTCTTTGACAGATGACACTCGATCCAATGAATTTTCACACAGATATTTGAATATGAAACAAGTAAGAGTGCTGTAGTCGGGAGTGCCCGACTACGAGATACCCTGAACCCAGTCCTTAAAATCATTCATACTAATCTAAGCACACACATGCTGCAGTATAAGCAGTATAAGCAGTGCAAGCGGTTTAAGCAGTTAGCTTGCTCTTTCGCTGAGCCCCACACAATGGAAAGTTAAATCTTAAATAACTTCTATGTTTATTGTCCGATCATATTGAAATCTTTGGAGCAAGCAATTGTCCATAATATGTGTTACCAAACCAAATTGCAAGGTCGTACCTTCAAAAATGCATTTTTTGAACTTTTGGGGGGTTTGGGGGGTGGTATCCAAAAAGTGAAATATTTGTTACATGTGTATGCTATTCGAGATTATACATGCCAGTTTGGAGCCTCTATCTTTTATAACTTTGAAGTTATATCCCAAAAACGCAAGTCTGAAATCGAAATTTATCGATAACTTTTAAACGGTATTAGTTATCGATAAAATGAAATAAACTTGATCTGTCCCGGGATTAGGAGAACTTATGTTCCAAATATGAAGTCTCTAGCTCTTGTAGTCTCTGATATCTGTGTGTTCATACAGACAGACAGACGGACAGACGGACAGACGGACAGACGGACAGACGGACAGACGGTCAGACGGACAGACGGACAGACGGACAGACGGACAGACGGACAGACAGACGGACATGGCTAAATCGACTCGGCTGTTGATACTGATCAAGAATATATATACTTTATATGGTCGGAGATGCTTCCTTATGCCTGTTACATACTTTTGCACAAAACCATAATACCCTTTTTACCCATTTTTAATGGGTTCAGGGTATAAAAACCAAATTTCCATCTTGTTCATGTTAATTCCGCATTTAAAATATATAAATTTAATTTTGGTTTCATGTTTCGTTCTCTAAATTAAGCATCTACAAAATGGCATTATGCTTATATAATGTAATATAATATGTATATATAAAAGGCTTGACTTAGCCTTCTGGCAAAATTAGCTTTGCAAAGGCCATAAAAATGTTTCGTTGCTTTAGAAGCAGCTTCCCCAAGCAACCGACGACACTTATACAATAATTAGACAAATGCAAGGCGCTCCGCTCGTTGTAGCCGCCCGGAGTCCGCATAAAAATCAAGCACGGGTTTAAATATTTTAACAGCCAATGGACAGCGAAGGAGACACTGTCTGTGCCAGTGCCTGTGCCTGTGGCTGCTCAGGAGCCATTGTTTTATGTGCGGCATGCGAAAAAAGAAGCGCTAACTTTGTTTCTTTCTGCCACCTTCCAGCGCCGCACGCTGAGCTGCCATCGCGAGGCAACAAAGAAGACGAGGACGACGAGGACGTCGTCGTTGTCAACTGGCGATGGCGATGACGATGGCAATGGCATAGTCGTGGCGAATGCGGAGTGCCGTGCCCAGGGGCTGCACATGCCCGACACGTTCCAGAGCTGCGGCAACGAGCCCTGTCCGCACTGGACCAAGGGCGACTGGACGCTCTGCCAGCAGTCGCGCTGCCACGGACGCAACACGGCCGTCCAGCGGCGGGAGGTGAGCTGTCGCTACGACAATGGGACGGCGGGCAGCGTCTGCGACGAGTACGAGCGGCCCACGGGGCGGCAGGAGTGCTACAACGAGCGCTGCAAGGGCGTGTGGCGCGTGGAGCCCTGGTCCGAGGTGGGTGTGGGTGTGGGTGTGGATGGCATCGGTATAGCGGCATCTTTTATTAATGGCAAATGCAATTCCTTTCGTTCGTTCGCTTCCAACAGTGCAATGCGCCCTGCGGTCGCCAGGGCATTAAATTCCGCATTCTGCAGTGCGTCTGGTATGGCAGCCGTCGACCCGCCGGCAACGTCTGCAAACATCAGCCACGACCGGCCGTCATGAAGGTCTGCAAGAGTCCACAATGTCACTCCAAGCGTAAGTATGCCCAAGATGCGAAAAGCAAACAAGTGAGGCTTAGGATTTCGCTAATAATTTATGTTTATGTATGTAACTTGAATATTTTTATCTACGGACTGGGCAGCCTTGTCTTGTCTTGTTTTTGTTTACTTCAGATTTCAATGTAGAATTAATATAGATCAGGATCAAAATGAAGGAATGAAAATTGGATCGGTTTTCCCTAAGTTATGGGAGTTTTAAATGCTTAAAAGGCTTTCCTAGGGACTTGGGAGCCTTAGCGTCACAGGTATTTCACAGAAAATTTAAAATTTGGGTTTGCTTTAGATTTAATGCTAGGAATAATATACATACATATATGCCGCACCATGATCAAAATTGCGTCGGCAATGAATATCTGATTTTCACAGAGTTATGGGAGTTTTTAATGCTTAAAAGACATATCTATAAACTTTGGAAAGTGCTTCAGTCTTATATGCAGAAATATATATTATATTACTATGATCAGAATTGCGTCGGGAACGAAAATAGGATTGGTTTTCTCCAAGTTATGGGAGTCTTGGGTGCTTAAAACCCTTTTCTAGAGTTTTATCGTGACGGTTCTTTGATAAAAAATTGAAAGTTTGGGTTTGCCTTAAAGGTAGAAATAATATATATGGCGAACCATGATATTGAAAATGTGATGAGTTTGGACATAAGTTCAGTTATGGGAGATGAAGACAATGTGTATTATCTATATGTTAAACTTTATCTTGTGTATATCGTATACCACTATAATCAAGTATATACATTACTTTTTTTATACCCATATCATATTTTAAAACAGAAAATATATTTATATATAGTATATTGCTTTTAAATTAGTATTAATAAATACATTATATAAATGGACTTTTGTCTACACTCTGACATAACATCTGTATAAATATCTATACAACTATACTTATGTCTTTATCTCAATCTATATTGACAGTGACCAAATCGTCTAGTTGTCGCGACACTTCGCGATATTGTCGCAATGCCCGAGCCATGGGCCTCTGTCGACTGCATCGCTACAAGGAGAAGTGCTGCGGGTCCTGTGTGCCCAATCAGCAGGAGCTTCAATAGATGCCGCTGCGACTAGCAAATGACTATTAGAGTTGGACGAAATCAGCAAGCAATTACTAAGAGTACAGGGGGGTAAAACTATAGCATGATTATAGATGAAGCTCGTACAATTTAAGTGAAATATGAATATATGCATATGACTAATGAGGACGAGTGCAATTTAGTTGATTTTATGATATGTAAGGCATAGTTAAATGTAATTGAGAAACTTTGTAATGGAAAGTAACGCGTTCAATTCGAGGATAAATCACATTTAATTAACATAGATTCGTTTCATTTTTTGTCTACATAAATAAGCTGTGCAAGCAGGAGCAAATATTTACAACTATTCGTAAACTAAGCGCAAAATATCGTTAGATATGCCCAAAAGCGAAATACAGGCTAGCAGATTATTTGGAATATTTTATTATATATCTTATATATAATATCTAATTATATATATGAAATATATAATAATTTAGGCCTTTTAATTTAATAGCGGGTAATTTGCAACAAAAGCAGCTTTGCTTTAAGCAATTCCAAAATTAAATACTAAAAGTATTTGATAAATATCGAAACTAATATGAAAATCATTCGAATCTAACCTACAAAAAAAGGTTAGCTACAATTTTTGACTATGCTTCAAGATGTGCATTAGGCTAAATTTAAATACAAATGGTTACAAGACGGCGCTACATAGAACCGTGGAAAGTTAAGCATGAATTGCAATACATACAGTATAAACAATCGATATAAGGTTGAATATCCATAATGTTAGTGAGCTAATAAACCATGTCATTAAAAAGCAAAACATTTCTTTTCACTAAACAAATAAATTAGTTCAAAATTGCAGTTTAATTTTTAGCAAATATCATAATTAAATGTATACATAAACTAGCCCAGCAAAATATTGAAATTACAAAAAAAATGAAAAAAAATAACAAACAGCACTGTTACCTAATGTGGAAAAACATATTATACAAATAAATTACAAACTAAACACATAATGTAAATATTATAGCAAATACTAAAAGTTAAGATCAGCTGCATTTCTTTGATCAATTCTAATTATGAAATTATGTTAATGAATGTATTGTAAAATTTAGCAAACAACAAATTCCTTTGCGCATTTAAACAAATACAAAAAGAAAAACTCAACAACTATGTCTTATGGCTTATCAAAAATTCAAAAGTCCAATTATTGTAAATAAACATTTAATTTCCAGGCATAAATGTTATGAATATATATAAAAACAAATATATATGAATACTTGTAATTAGTTTATATTTTGTATGAAAAACTTGTTTTTATATAAATGTATTAACAAAATGCAAAGATAAAACGTAAAACCGTTAGCTGCTAACTATAGTTTAATATAAAATACTAAAAAATAAACATTGAGAATCCAAGAAATGTTAAAAGCAAAAGAAAAGTAAGCCCGAATATTTAAATTGTTAAGTAAAGGTTATAAATAAATTACATATACAACAAATTAAATGCATACCATAACCAATGTTAAACATACATATACAAACACACACAAAGCACACACACATTACATAGCATTATATGAAATACATAAAATAAAATTAAATAAAAGTAAATCAATTGATTTAAGCAACGGCGACAGGCATTGTAAAATGTAATACGAAAGCAACTGCTAAAAATATTGTAAGAAACTGAAACGAAGTGAAATAAATATTAAAGATTAACAAAATATAAACGATCTTTACTTTCAATGCCTACAATTGAATTCATTGGTTTGAAAGCTTTGAATATAGTTTTGGTGATCGAAAAAAGGCTCCCATTTTAAAAATTTAGAACATCGAAAATTAGCTTAAAATAAATACATAATCTATTTGCAATGGGAAATATTTGAAAATATTAACTGAATTATTTGTTTAACAAAAACCAGTTTTATTCATTAGATGACGCCATCTATTGTGCTATGCTAGCGCCATCTACAGTAACGTGACACAACTGCAAGAAAGACACACACTTCTGTAGTTCCATTCATGAACGCTGGCGTCGCCACTTGTCTGATATATTGCGCATACGCCCCGCAGTACAAGTGGGTGTGCATTGAATTAAATTTCAAATGAAAATGCGACGCTGCCACGAGAAAACCGTTACGTTGCAGATAGCTTGACGTAATGGCAGGCACACACACAATTACATTTCTATCGCTATCTCACTCTCTGACTAATTTCTCTTGTTGGCTCGCTGGGAAGCAAAGCCGAGCGACAATTTCGCCGGCGCTTGGTGGGCGTAGAACACAGGAAATTGTCGATTTGCTGGCCATTTATAAAGCGCAACTAGCGATCGTTTGAATGTGAGAATACATCCTAAGCATCCAACTAGCGAAAATAACCGTTGCATAAGGTTGTCTTTTTTTGCAAATGCAAACATCTGTATAACTATTTTAAGCAATCAATGGCTATCAATGGCATTAGCTACAAAATCAGCATCGGCTTTTACTCTAAGCTATTGCAATGTGTCTAGCCATTCATTATTGCTCGATTCACTCGATCAGATCGTAAAGCGTAATTGCAGCTCACATTGCACTTTCAATGCCACATTATTGTGATTTACAGCATTAAGGCGAGACGTGTGAAATAAAATGTTTTCAATTTGCCAGCGTACATTTAATAGAGCAATTTTCTGGTACATTTGTATACTGTAACTAGAATAGGGTGACAGGAAAAAAATAAAAACAATTTTTAATGTTTCAAGCAATCAGAAGAAATATGAGTATTTATTTATCTTTATCTTTCTCATGCAATTTTTAAGAAATTGTTGTAAATAGTAAACATGCCTTTCAAATATAATTATAAATGGTATTTTTTGTCCCTAGCTATTTGCTATTTCTGTAGCTGAGCGAAGAGACATATTCTTAATAGTCTCTAAGTAAATACAGACTTTCGATTTGTCTTGGTTTTCAAGACCGTATTTATAAAGGGTGGAAAATGAGTCCTTCAAAGTGTTACACTTCACAAACATTTTTTTGATTGTTATTTCCATTTTGCATGTGACACAGGCAATGAAGGCAACGCGAGCCAGCTCAAGGAAAAACTTGATTGTAAAGATACACATATGTATATATACATATTATAAACATCTAATAGCACAAAAATCGGTTGTCAACAAAAACTTTTCCTGCCTGTGAAATATTATATATGAAATATATTAAACTGGAATTTGCGAACCAAATTTCATAAACGCGAAAGTAAATCAATTTCAAGGCCGAAATACTGGCATTGTTTTACGCAAGCTAAACAAACCTATTATTTATAATTATTACTATCAAGTATATTGCTTTTCAGTTTAGATTGAGAATTTGCTGAATAGTTTGCAAAATAAATATGAGTATATAGTTTAAAGTTGCATATTTACTGAAATTTTGACTATAATGAAAAAAAACAAACAATACTCAATAATTGTAGCAAGTATTAAGCAAATATTCCGCTAGAATTCTTTTTAGTTACATATGTAAATTTAAGGCTATAACCCCGTAGAATATTTATGTATATTTCTATAGTAATAATCAAGCATATTCATATAAAGAAATACAATGCTCCTGCTGTTGTCTCAATGGACATTACGAATCGGCTCAATTGAAAGCATATACACTCATAGGTAATATACATATTTGGGCGAGTACAAGCACACAATCTCGAGCGGCAAACGAATGGAAACTAACCATACAAATTCTAATGGAAATAATAATAATAGCAATAAACTACAGCTGATGAAAACTGCAAAGCAAAATCAAGGCAGTTGGACTGGGAAACGAGACGATTTTTTTAAAGTGAGCTCAGTGTCAAAGGAAATCATATTTCATCTGGCAATTAGTCGCGATGAGCCGTGAATCTCTATTTTAATTGTGTCATTGCACGGATTCGGCTCTGAACTGAACAACTGAACCTCTTTCTCATCGTTATAGTGTTCTTTAGGTATACTCATAACACTAACATATAGTATTTGTTCATTATATGCTGAACATAATCACTGTCTTCAAATTCAATTAAGCGAAATTGTGTCACGCGCGTGTTTCCATCTCTCTTTCTCTCTCTCTCTCTCTCTCTCTTCTCTTTGGGGCGGGAACTTTACTTATACAAATATCTACTACATAAGTAGTATACATACTTATAGCACTACAGTTTGTCCCAACTAAGTGTTGTGGCATTCGTATGTGATGGTATTTGAGCGTTTAGGTCTGCATATTTCTGGTTCACTTACGCACTCTCGAGAACCTAACCCAACAGCCATTGTACTCTGTTGCTTAACGCAAGAATGGGCTTATTGGGTTTGAAAATATAATAACTGACAGCAAATATCAATATTTATTTTATATATGTTTTTTTCTTATACCTCTCTATGTCTTTCATTCTTTCCCATTTTCATTACGCAGACTTTGATTCAATTATTATGTGAGATTAAGAATCATAAAATAAATTTTGTAATAAATTTACTAATAATACTAAATAAATTGCAACCCAAATTAACAATTGAGAAATATATCTCTCAAAAATATTTCTAAATGTTCTAGACTTTTGTTAAACATATATATATTTTCATTTCGAAGACTTTGATTCAATTATTATGTGAGATTACGAATCATAAAATAAATTTGGTGATAAATTTACTAATAATACTAAATAAATTGCAACCCAAATTAACAATAGAGAAATATATCTCTCAAAAATATTTCTAAATGTGCTAGACTTTTGTTAAACATGGAATGTAGTAAACTTATTGTTTTCACCTTCTAAGCCAAAGCTATAAGCAGCTTTACATGCTCTCTTACCAACCAAGTTAATTTATTATCAGAGTATCGTACAGTCGTGAAATTCGGTATACAACATTCATATCATACTTATCTTAAACAATAGTACTATACCCAAAGAGCGCATTTCTTTTAGACTGTGTTGGTTAATACTAGATTTTTTTAATGATTTGCTTGCTATTATTGGTTTGAGTCGATTTTAGTTTGGGCCTCATTCAATTTACTTCATGGGTGCTTTAAATCGTTCATTTGATTTGAGAGACTTAAAAGTTTAGATGGTTCCGGTACTACAACTACTTATGACAATTTATAGATTTTATAAGCACAAATAAAATTCTTTAATTTTATTTTTTAAATCCCTTACTTAGCTTAGCAAGTCTTGGATGTATTTTTGGGACTGTATTCGGCAGAGCTTTGCGACTAGTACCCAAATGTTATGTATTATAACTGAGGCGGGCACATAAATGAATTCCACATGCAAATCTGAATGTATAGCTTGATTAAGAACGACACTTGTTGCTGTTGCTGCTGCTATTGTTGCTGCTGTTGTTGTTGTTGAACACGTCGCACAATTTTGCATACGCGACGTCGACGGCGACGTCGCCGCTTAAAAAGCTGCGTCAGCGTCGCTGCAGCAACTAAATATGTATGGAAAAAAAGAAAATCTGCTGCTGAACGAGAGAAAAGAATACTTTATTTCAATGTGTAACGCAATGATGATGTTTGACCGCGATGATAATGATCAACGCCTGCGACTCTGCGACTTCAAAACGCCGACGACGACGACGACGCAGCTTTTAGTGGCACTGCGTTATGGAATTGTGGATTCGTGGATTCGTGGTTTATGGCACGAGCTGGGCTCAGTTGAGTTCAATTTCTGGAACGGGAAGTGTCGATCAGTCTCGCGAACGGCGCAGCTCAAAGCAGGCGGATATATATATTGCAATAATATATATATAGTATATACAGATATATAGTTGCTGACTTTAAGGATACTCCCTTTGTCGTTGCGCTGAAGCAGAAGCAGCAGCGTCAAGTGCGTAGAATAATGCCGACCATCACCGAGGATTGCATCGATGGCTTTCAACAGTATTACTCGCGTCCGCCAGAGCCGCCCAAGAAGAAATCGCTCAAGCAGATGATCTACGATGATGAGGATAGTTCGTACTTTGGCAGGACTATCGAAAGCTGGGGTAAGTGGCCAGTCCGAGCGGGCAGCGGTTTCTTCCTCCAGTTTATCTGCAGTTACGTAAAATGTGCACAGCTCTAATCTTGATAAGTGTCAAGCTGTGCCAGTTTGGATTTAATCAAAATCTTTTGTCGCCGCATTAGCGAGACACATCAAAATAGTGTATGTGTCGAAATCCAGCCATAGCAGGCGGCCCGTTTTTATTGCCTGCCCCCCGCCCACTTCCTGCCTGCCTTCTACTCTTCTGGGGGCACTTTTCAGCTTGCTGTTTGCTGTTCTCTTTGACCTTTGTCGGACACAAGCACAGAAACATGCATACATATATATGTATATATGTATATGTGCATAAGTTCCACAGGGTACTCGACCAATACGCCGGTCAATTATGTCATTATGCAATCAGAGCTTGCATCCATGGAATACCAACAACAACTACAACAACAACTACAACTACAAATACAACTCATAAAATACACATAAAATGAGCATATGAAAGCGCTGACATTGACGGATAATTTCTTTTGTTTTTTTTTTTGCAACTCGAAATTGGTGGTTTAATCTAATTGAAATTCTGAAAATCCAGTTGAATTAAAGTCACAAAATTAATATTTTAGCACTTGAATATTAGTGAATAATAATAAGCTTTTAGTTCCAATCGATAATACACATTTCAACTGAATTTAGCAAAGCAGAGAAAAAAGGAAACAAAACAAATATTGACGGATCATTTTTTATGTTTTTTTTGCAACTCGAAATTGGTGGTTTAATTGAAATTCTGAAAATCTAGTTGAATTAAAGTCACAAAATTTGTAATTCAGCACTGGAATATTACCGAATAAAATTAAGCTTTTAGTTCCAATCGATAATACACATTTCAACTGAATTTAAGAAAGTAGAGAAAAAAGGAGGTAAAACAATTTTTACGGATAAAAATAAGATTTTAGTTCCAATCCATAATGCACATTTCAAGTTAATTTAGAAAAGTACAGAAAAATAGGAAGCAAACCAAATAGATCAACCCTCTGTTGTTACTTTCTTACGTGAAATAGGAATTCTAAGTTTTGCTTGATTGTTTTCCTAGAATCTGATGATTTTAAGAAGCCAGTCCACCCTTCCTTACAATGAACACATAGCCGTTAAATGGGGCGTGTTATACCAAAAACGAACATTCTAATATTTTTGATCAAAAAGTTATAACTTTGTTATTTGCTCACCGATATTATTGAAAGGATACTTATTTTATTTGTAATGAATCACACTATAGCTTCAAAACAAATCTCGAATTTTAAAACATTTCGCCTTATTAGAAAATATCATTTGAAAACTGCCTTTTTTGAAAAATGCCAAATTTGATGCAAAACTCCCAGTTTAGTCCCAATTAGCACCTACACGAACAGTCCTATTGAAAACTGAGACATAACTTGTTTATAGGTAATTTTACACTGTTTTCAAAAAATTTAAGGTCTTACAATAAACATACTAAATTGGCAGATATTGACATTTTACCAAGGGTAAGCGTCGGAGACCCCCAAAAATTACCTCCAGTATGCTTAGAATAACAAATCAAATTGATCTAGCCATATCTTTTTATCTGTCTGTCTGTGTATGGTATCTAGTACCTCAGTTTTAGAGCTATCGCGAATAAACTTTGCATAGAGACTCATTATTCAAAGGGACAACACATTGTTCGTGAACGGCCGGATCGGACCACTGTATCTTATAGCTACCATACAACTGGAAGTCGGTTTTGGCCATACATCCCATGTTTACAAAGTTAGCCTTCAATTTCATTGTACACTTGAGCATTCTTATAACTCAAAATTGCAAAACGATTTAGTCAGAAATAGATATGCGTTAGTAAATATTTTAAAGGATAAGATTAAAATATAAGCTAGTCAAATATATCTTAAGACTCGAAAAGCGTTTAAGATCTTCGGCACGCCGATGATAATCCTTAACCACTTGTTTTGTATAAAACAGTTGTTTAGTTGAGTTAAATCTCAACCATTTTTATTTCAAGTAAGACTCCTAAGAGTTGGTTACTTTTTGAATTTAATACTGACGACGGATCGCCAAAAATGTATTAGACAAATTAAAACTAGACACAAAGCTGGTCCTGTAAAACAACCATTTAACCAATTTAAATATTATCTGCGATGGTAATAACTTTATTACATGGATACAAAGACCCATTGTTTGCATATCTCATATTACTGATGGACAGCCCATCCTTATTAAGCCAAGTTGCAGTAACGGAATACGTAACACGCGTAACAATGCAGATGTTGTTGGCCATTGAACAGGCAGGAGCCTTAAGCCACTTCCATGTCACTCATTGAAGAGCACAACCCATTATTGCAAATGGATTGCTGTCAGTCACAGCAAGGATGCGAGAGGAGCGACCAGTACTAGATACCTAGGATACATCCTAGTGGTGGATACAGTGGTTAGATTTGCATTCCTAATATATAGATATAGTCTGCAAAATATACTAGTCGGGAGTGCCTGACTAGGAGACACTCGAACCATTCCTTACAAAAATTCATACTAATCTATCTGTGTGTATACATACAAGCACACACATGCTGCAGTACAAGCAGTGCAAGCGGTTAAAGCAGTCAGCTTGCTATAAAATCTTAAATAACTTCTGTGTTTATTGTTCGATCTTTCTGAAATTTTTAGGACACAACATTGGCTATAAAATGTGTGACTACACCAAATTGCAAGGTCAAATCAGTTGCAGTCATATGTAACCGACTCCATAACACATACAATTTGTCTTTTTAATAAATAAGAAATTCGTACCATATTTCTGGAGATACAATCAATTTATAGGTTCTAGCCTTAATATATGGATAAAATTACATTTTTATCGATTTAAAATATGGGAAATCTATAGAATTGATAGATTTGCCGTAAAGTATATAAAGTTCAGGTCACTCGAAACATCCTACCATATTTTTTTTTGGCATGTAAATCATTTAATTTAAAATCTGTCTAGCTAAGACAATTATTAAATGTTATAATGGGAGACTTAAAAGTGTTTGTTTCAGTTATATAGTTTTGTTAGTTAGTTTGGAACCTAGGGGAGATCCAAGGGATGTTTTCTTCTTAGTCTTCTGGTTGTGTTGCTGTTGTCTAATAGACCAATGGCAAGGTTGTTTTCGTGTTGGTCTCAAATATAATAATTAAATATTCAAAGTTATTATACTTTCCAACCACTGTAACGCAGTTGTTCAACTAGTCCAAACATCCAACCATCGACCCTCCCCTGTGACAGACAACACTCGATGGATGGCTAAAACTAACTAGAACCGTTGAGGCGAGTCTGTACTCGATTTGCAGTTGGACGACTTGCTAATTGGAACATGTCATTTAAAATACTAATCTTCGCAGGACACACATTCAGCTAGTGTGACACGAGTCGAGGCATTTACCGTAACGTGTTTGTTTTCGACACGGCTATTCAGTACTTCAGCTATGGGAAAGTCCAAATGTGGACCAAACCTCAACCTGAATTCTTAGTCCCTCCCAGCTCTCAGTCTCCATGTGCTCATCCCAATATTCCACGAAAAATCTGCTTGCCGCTTTGTGCGAAAAACGGAGTCGCTGCGTAGTAAATGCCGCGTAAGAACAGAATTCAACCCTTAGCGGAGGAAGCGGGGCGACAACAACTGCGGAGCAACCCTTGAGCGGCAAAGCGGCACACTGGAAGGCGGACAGAGTTGAATGAAGTTTTACCAAAAAAAACAACAACTAGAAACTGGTTATTGCGGCCACGCGGCGCGACGCAGTCTCTCAGCCGCTCCTGCTCCCGCTCCCGCTCTCTCCAGCCGAGTCTATGAGTGAGCTATTATAAAAGTGACTCAAAGGATACACACGCACACACATAGAACATTCGCTGGTATGTGGAATGTCCGTTACTTTCCAGCTATACAAATGATCGTTCAATGTTTACTGTTTTTGCTACAACAACAGAGCAGCAGAGAGCGCGAGTGACAGCGATTGAGTGAGAGAGAGTGTGCGAGAGAGCGCGCAATGCCGCAGAGAAAACCACTCAATGAGTGCATTGCGTACTGAGTGCTTGAGTGACTCCGAAATTGTCATCATGGCCACAATACATGCAACAACGGCAACAACAACAACCACAGCAATTACAAACAATGCGGCTATATGCGACAGTTAACTGTGCATTTGCATTTGCGACTCTGAAGCAGCGTTCAAGTGCATAATATATGCACTGCAAGAAATTTATGAATGTAATTTATAAAGCTGATTAAATTTGAGGTAAGAAACAGTTAAAAGCTGATTACACTATGAGCGACCGAAAATTATCACACATACTTTGGCAAAAGTAAACCAAGACCACGGCAGCAATAAAATATTTATAAAAACAGAAAACTAATAAAAATGTTTCTACTAATAAAACATTCCTCAACAGAGTTATAACTATGAAATTAAAATTATCCAAAAAGATATCATCATAATAAATATATATAATAACACGGTTTTTTCTGTAAGAATTAAAAAAACATTTTGGACAAATAATAATCTTTAATTAATTAATCATTTATAAATTACATTAAATAAATTATATATATTGATTAACCAGTAATCCCGAAAGGGTTTCTTATTTAGCAATGCAAAACCGTTTTTGATAATAATATCAGGAATATTAACAATAAATAAACAATTACAACTATCATGTCAGTCATTAAGCTATTTGAAAACTCACGGTTATATTATTTATTATACAATTTTTTCGACTTTAAAATGCTTTGGAAAACTACTGAGACTCTGGAAGAGCAGTTGTCAACACAAGCAATCATTTTGTTTATAGTACATTTAGTGAATGTTATGTTGTCCAAAAATATCAAAAAAGCTCTAATTAGGTCTTGATTACCATTGACATACAGCTCTTTCAAGCCGTGAATCATGTACTTTTCTCTCAATCTTATACTCAATTGAGTCACTTGTGAATCATTTGATAATCGCACAATATTGCAGACTACAATTTGTATAAAGTTCAGAACTTACAGTTCAGCCCACAAAGAGAAGATTCGCTAATTAGCTGCGCGAGCTACACTTTAACTTCGCTCAGTGTAGCACTCACTGGTGTGCCGGACAATTTGCCTAGTGCTACATACGGAAAATAGCAACAACTGCAGCAGAAACCATAATTTGCGTTGCCTGTGCCTAATTAAAACAAGTGCAATAACAACAACCACTGTGCGACATCAATTACGGGACCAGAGCCCAGACCTGACCAGACCAGCCCAACCCGAAACCCAAAACCGAGCCGAACCCAAAAACCCAGTTGCGAGTCCCACTCAAAAAATGCAATGCCGCCAAAAGCGTAGTGTTTTTATCGCACTCAAAACAAACTCAACGAAGGCACAGAAACCGAAAGAGAGAGAGAGAGAGAGAGAGAGCGCGCAGCAGAGGCGAGTGGTTGTTGTTGCTTTCCAGCTCAATATACACAAAAGCCGAGACGAACTCAACTCAACGCAACTCAACTGAACTGAACTGAACGGAACTGAGGCCAAGCCAAGTTCTGTTTTGTTGGCGGCCCAGACTTCAGTTTGGGTCTTTCAGTCTGAAATTTGTTTTGAGCGCGTGCAAAAGCGGTCAGCGGTTACTGAAAGCCAAGCGCGGCATATTCAACGACAATTCATATAAAACAAATAAAAAGAAGAAGCAGCGCTCTTTTGAGGAGCGGCTACCGCAAAGAGTTGAGCTTGCATCCTGGCCTGGTTGTGTTTTGTGTGAGCGTTGTTCCTTGTTGTTGTGTTACTCCAACTGCCTGGAAAGCAGCAGCAGAAGCAACAAAGTGAAGTGTGTGTGTTTTCCTTGGCTTTGTTATTGTTGTGTAGAAGAAGCAGCAGCAGCAGAAGAAGAAGAGAAGTAGAAGAAGCTGCTTGTTTATTGCAACTGCAACTAGATGCTGGCCCATATGTTTTGGGCCCAATAGTTGTAATCAAGTGATACCAATTGCATTCAAAGATAGGTTTTTGTCACGCCCGAAATATACACACACACACACACACACACAGCTACGCTTAACGCAGTTATTAAAAAGTATCTGCTACTTTTATGGGCTGCTCCGAAAAGGTGTGGTTGTTTGTATGCGACAGCGGCTTTAAGAGCGGAGCTACTCAAGCAGCCAAAGCGGCAGCTAAGAGATATACAAAAGAAACCTGAAAATAATGTGCTCATATATAGCTATATATACATACATATGTGTGTGTGTGTGTGTGTGTGCGTGTGTGTTGAAAGAGCGTTGACGCATTCTGTTTTGTTTGCAAGCACAGCAAAGCGAAAGATATGCGAAAACATAAATAAATAACATAGTACTAAAGTAGCCAAGCATAAGGGCAAAAGATACAAATGTAGCTGACGGTCAATGCCAATGCGGCATTGGAAGCAAGATACAAAGAACAATACGGAAACAAGTGTATTGAAGAGGTAGAGAAGCGAGCCTACAGCATTGTGGCCCAGTTGTGGATATCTATCTGTTGCACTGTGGCAGCTCAAAAGATACAGAAGTATCTCACAGATACTAGCTAGGGAGTCTCGCCACCCGCTGTCTGCCCGTCGCGCCAGTCAGTCGGCCCGAAAAGCCGCTTAGGCCTCTGAGCCCACTGGAAAATGCTTTTGTGCTTTGGGGCTGTGACACGAATTTTATGAATTTTCGGGGGTAGCTGGCAGCAGGACAAAAAGGCGCCAAAGTTGTTGTTGCTGGTGTGTTTGAAAGTTTCGCAGCGGGCCGGGAACGAGTGTAGAGAAATTTACGAGAAGCAAAACAAAACAGAGAGCAACAAACGAAACGCGAGAGTGGGAGTGCGAGTGGGAGCGGGAGAGAGAGAGAGAGAGAGAGCGACAGAGAGATGGATAGAGCGCGAGCGAGTGAGCAAATGCGAATTAGTGTAGAAAAGTTGTAAAGTATGTGAAAAAAGAGCCGAAAAAAGGAATACGCTTAAAAATGTGTGTATGCAAGACAAATAACATAAATGACGGAAACATTTAAATGAAAATTGTGTGGAAAATATGAAAAATTAAAATCAATATGCATACGAGAGCTAACCAAAAACTATGAATAATTAAACACTAGCTATTACAAATGGGAAATTAACAAGTTCAATTAATTGTTATTAAAAGATAAATTCATAAATAAAACACAATATATAAATATATAATACATAAACTGCATATTAAAAATTAAATCTAATATATAATTTATTGTGTCATGCATTAAAAATATATATATTTATGTAAAGCAATATAATGAAATTCAATTTTCAAGTTGTAAAGTAACAAAATCATATGTTCAAACAATTGTTAATAATTCAATAAGACTCCGTCTAAAATGCATTTCATAAATAATAATTTAAATAAATACATTGAAAATATTAACTTATATTTCATAATATCTCTAGGTTCCCAAAAAAATTCAATAGTCCTATAACCAAATCAAGCAACGAACGAGTGAAATAAATATTTATTACAAACTTATTTAAACGACCGTCGCATAAATACACTTCATTTCTGAAGTACTTACAAATTTAAACTAAACACACACAAAAAAGAAAACTACCCACCAAAATGTCGAAACCGGTACCAATGCCAGAGTCCAATACAAATGAGGACCTGCAAAATATACGCAAACCCGAACCATTTCGGTTCGGTAAATTTTTATATAATTCAGAGGATGGTACGGTTATGGGCCGAGACCGCACTTCATGGGGTAAGTTATGCAGAATGTGTAGGAGTATCTAAAGTGTGTACATGCACATCAGAGATATCAGGGAGAGAAAACACGAGTGTTTTTTTTGGGTTCAACAATTTGTATGGACTTCGATTTATACCTATAAATAATATGAATAAATGCATTATATTTTACCACAGTCGCATATATCTTAAATATCTTAATCTTCGAACTATAGTATCAAAGAATTTAAATTTGTATATATAGATCATTTCTGCTATTTTAAATATATATATATATATTTTGTTTACCTCATTTTAAAATGTGTAAAAAAAGCATCATAAATAGCAGACAATAAAAATAAATTAAAGAAAATGTGTAAGGTTTAGTAATCTGTTAAAAAACAAATGCAAACTATCTATAGGCCACACAAATATAACAAATGACATTCAAACTGATTTATTATCAAAAATCCGAAACTAGAACCAATATTTGTACTCACATCGCTCGCTCTGAAAACGTGACTTCCCCAGCTAGTAAATGTCAGTTAGGGTAGTTAAATTAAGTATACCCATTGACAAATCACTCAACTAGTTAATGGCAAAGTACCCACGTTTTTTGCGGGCCTGTGTCAAGTGCTGCAAAACATTTTAATTATAAGGCTCAAATACCTTCTCATACCTGGCGCCAGTTAGTCACGTTCGGTTGACATACTTTGAGGCGTTAGAAGTGCCATAGCTGTGCTACCTGCTGCCTTCAATGCAGCTGCTAAAGTAACATGACGTTCATACCTGACAGCCAAATCCGGGCAAAGAGACCAACAGACAAAATTTGTAGGCTTATGCGAACATTTTCGATTGCCCAAACCCAAGAAATGTTTGAGAAAGAAGACAGTATGTGAGATTCTGTGTGAAAAGGATGTAAGAAAATTTACGTAATTATAGCGGTCGGATTCTATTAGAAAACTCGCTAATAAATAAATAAATTTAGTTGATTGTTATTGTTCAATATCATTAATATGCTAAATACTTATGATATACATCTGTATGAAATCCTTATTCAGAACAATATATCAAACAATATTGCTTGACTAAAAAAATCATTTCTTGATGCATAACAAATTTTCAAGTTGTATCTAGTACAATATTAAATATTCACTACATATTTTCATTCATCTCATTCCGGAATAGAAACAAATATTTTAAATTCAAGCACGTTTTATTTCTCTTTGTGTACTCAGCCCAATAACAAACTCAAGCGTCTCTCTCCACGAACTGTCATTCGCTCTCCCGCCGTCCCTCTCTCTCTCTCTCTCTCTCTCTGTCTCTTTACAAATGCTTTAAACTTGTAGACACTTGTCAAAGATATTGGCCAAGTTGAGGTTATGTGCACAGCCAGTGTGCAGCTGTGTGCGTGAGCGCGATCGCAGCAGAAGAGAGCACGCAGAGCAGCAAGCAGACTCAAAGACAGCTTGCTGCCCTTAAAGAGCGCTCTTGAGCGGCGGCACTCAACGAAACTTACGCTTACGTGTCTACGCTCAAATCTTATACTCATACCTATGATTCACGACACATTATAAGAGCGACACTCTTTCTTATACGTGTATCTTGCTTGTGCTTCTTGCGAGTTAAAGATATGAGCTCAGTGCTCACACTCCGCGCTTTGTCAATTAAGAGTTTAACCCATGTGCGACTTTTGGTCACTGTGCGAGTCGGTTTTAAGTGCCTAATTTAATCAGCTCAATTGTGCAGGCGACATTGCTTGTTCATGAATCTTTAATAATTCTTATTTGATTGGGGCTCTCTCTAATTTGTTTAGCGTCAATGGTAATCTAATTTATTTCTCTCTCTTATCTTACTCTCCTCTCTCCAGCTAAGATCGGCATCTTCTATGCTGTTTTTTACGCCGTTCTCGGTGCCTTGGTCGCTATATGCATGTGGGCCTTCTTCCAAACTCTGGATCCACGCATACCCAAGTGGACATTGGACGGCTCGATTATTGGCACAAATCCAGGTGAGTAATATATGTATATATATGTATATTATGGCTTTCAAATTGGAACGTTTTGGTTCTGGACACTAGAACCAATTAATTCAATTTCTGAAAATCGTACTATTTTATTCACAAAAATTAAAAAAAAAATTAATAAAATGATGATAAAAATATGTTTTTATTCAAAAATAAAATATCTGAAATATAACTATAAAGAAATTTAACAATTAATTTTTGTTTTATGCTTTTTTTCATTTCTAAAACTCATATGGCTTCAACAATCTGAAGATTTACTTACATACTATATTATATTTGTAACCTAAAAATAAAAAAAACTACATATAATTATTTTTATTATCAAATTTAAATAAATAAATACTATTGCCTTTATTTAGAAGATCATCTAATAATACTATTTCCCCTTCTAGGTCTCGGCTTCCGCCCCCTGCCGCCCGTGGATAATGTGGAGAGCACATTGATCTGGTACAAAGGCACTCAGCATGAGAACTACAAGCATTGGACGGACTCGCTGGATGACTTCCTGGCGGGTGAGCCAATAGCTACTAGCTACTAGCTACTAGATAGCGGTCTTAAAAGAGTCTGAATTGAGGAAGTGCTACGGACAGTTCCTTGCGGCACATGTGGCAAGCTGACAAACGACAATTAGCCAATGGGAAAATGCGAAAATGTGAAAATGGGTTTTGCGTGTTCATTGTTTATGCTACAAATGGCCATGGACTGCTTTATTCTTATTCATATTGCTGCTGTTATTGTTGTTGTTGCTAGGGGCTACCTAATGGGGCGCTTGACAACACGCAACCTGTTTAGCATATTTTTTTAAATTAATATAAAATAGTATTGATTTCTTTTGCCACATGTCCACACAACGAAAACATCGCTGATTTAAGTTCAGATTTTGTTTAATGTTGGCTTGTATGAATTTATGTAGTATAACATGATTCTAAAAACTAGGTCGTTACTAGGGTTAACATATTCATATCGAATTAATAGATAGAAAAACTCTACTGAGACGACAGTAACCGAGGTCAGGTTATAAAGTAAGCGAATTAGGAAAGGATCTGAAAAATTCAAAGAGTTTCCGATAATTTATGTACTATTTTATCTACAGATGAAGTTAAAAGAAATGATTAGTTTATTAAAAGCATTTCAATATTTGAAGGAATAAAGATTTTCTTTCTTCAAATAATATTTATTTTAAATCTGTCCCATTGGGGACAATCATTAAAGTTGCTTGTTTCCCTCGACAGTATAATTTATAGTATTGTATGATGAAAAGGATATAAGGGGAATGAATAAAAATTAGCCTGGGTCTTGGAAGGGAGGGTCTAGAGGGTGGAATCGCTTCAGACGTCTTGTCGCTTGACTGTATTCTAGCAGATTTATGGCACGGAATAAAGATGAAGGAATTAAATATTTAAGTTGAAACAAAAGACATTTATATGACTATAATTACAACTTAGTTTAGATTGGGTTAACCTAACTATAACTGACCATTGCTCATCCCCTAAACAGTGTACAAGGTGCCCGGCTTGACACCTGGACGTGGTCAGAACATCTACAACTGCGACTACAATCAGCCACCGCCGAAGGGCCAGGTGTGCGATGTGGACATCAAGTCGTGGTCACCCTGCACCAAGGAGAACAACTACAGCTACCACAAGAGCTCGCCGTGCATTTTCCTCAAGCTAAACAAGATCTACGACTGGAGGCCAGACTTTTACAACACCTCCACGAACTTGCCTGGAAACATGCCCGACAATCTGAAGAACTACATTGCTGAAGTTGAAAAGAAGGAGGCGCACAAGGTGAGTTTTAGAATAACTTAAGGATACAAACTTACATTGGAATAGTGGCTAATTTATATGTGTTCTTGTATAAATTATACTTTATATTATAATTTGTTATATTTTTTACTGGAATTACATAATTTACCTATCTTAAATTCTATTTATGAAATTGTTAAAAACTATAATAAACTTAAAGTGAAGACAGTTTTCATTTCTGGAAGTTCAGAGTCTATCAAATAATATTTTCTATACATAATATGTATAAACAACATTATAACTATTTGATAATAAGTAACAAAACTATTCCTAATGCTGCTTTAATTTCTAACTTTGTATTTAATTTGTGTACTCAATTTTAAATTACATACATTTTGTAGACAAGTATAAAAGGTATTTCAAAATTTCTAATTTAAAAAGTGTTAGGGAATAGAAAATATAAAATCCAAGGCATCTGCAGCTGCATATAAACAATTCAAATTTCTAGAAGTTCTGCAAATAAACATAGAACATTAATAATAAGTAGAATTCATAATCAGAAGAAAAAAAATTAAAAATATTTATATCTTTTCACCCGGAACGTAGCTCAACACCATTTGGGTCTCCTGCGAGGGCGAGAATCCGGCAGATCAGGAGAATATTGGCCCAGTCAACTATTTGCCCGTGCGCGGATTCCCGGGCTACTTCTATCCCTACCAAAACTCCGAGGGCTATTTGAGTCCACTCGTCGCTGTGCACTTTCAGCGCCCGAAGCGTGAGTATAAGGCATATGACTGCATATATCGTACACAGCATGCATAACCTATGATTGATTCCGATCAGGTGGCATTATCATCAATGTGGAGTGCAAAGCCTGGGCACGCAACATAAAGCATGATCGCAAGGACAGACTCGGATCGGTGCACTACGAACTGCTGATCGATTAAAGTGCCCGATGTGTGGGCTTTAAATAAACAAAAACAAAAACAAAAGGAAGAGAGGAGAAGAGAGCAGAAGAGAAAGTATAGCAAGTAATAGACGCTCGTTTGTCTAATGTAGAGAGAGGAGGACAACAACACCAAAACGCAGTTTTTTCCCTAAGAAATAAAACACAGTAATAAGAAAAGGAAAACATACCATACATTATATACACTACATTTCACTTGAAAAGTTACAAAACTCCGTAATAATAATGATATCGGGTCGACGAAAACATAGTTACCACAACAACAAACATTTTTGGATGTAATACAATTTTTTTAAAGTAGCTTCTTCTTATACAAAAAACCATTTAACAACAAATATAGCAACAATGTAGTCTACCGCCTAAGATGGATTTATATATGAATTACGAGCGATTTTTGCATTCTATGAAATCAAGTAAATTTAATAATGATACATTTATGATAATTATTAATTAATTATAATAATGCTGAACGCTAAATGCTAAATGCTAAATGCTGAATGCAGTTTTGTGAAATGAAAATCTAGAAAGATGAAAGATGTAAAACCTAAACTTTAAATGCTAGCCAAGTACGAATCTCATTTAGCGCTGTTCCAAAACTACGAGACAAATTTACATGTTATTATTGCTTATTTAAAATTAAAAATATTTAAACTGCCATTTAAAAACGACAAAGAAAAAAAAAACAAAACAAAAATGAAAGTGAAAGTGAAAAGCCAGCGATATTTTTAGTAGCCTCAAGTAAAACGAAACGAAAACAAAAATCAATCAACAAACTACAACAATTTAAAGTTAACGATAACTGCAAAAGAAAAAAGATCCTTTTGACCAAATGTAAACAAAACTCTCTGTACGAACTAAAGCTGCAGCTGACCAATATTTCGGAGCCAAAAACCAATTTTTGTAATCAAATTTTTCAACTAGTTTTACCAGAAAATAAAATCTCTCAACGTTTTTCAAGTAAATAAAATAAATTACCAAAACAATCTTATATACAAGAATCTTATATACACGACATACTATATGAAATTTTGGCATACTTTTACAAATACATATATATTTACATTTATGTAGTATATATAGTTCGTATTCATAACGTTTTCCAACACACACCGACACAAGTCGAAATGAAATGTATAACAATCAATCAATGAACAACGGCGGCAAGAACAACAAATTTGCAGCGTTTAGTTTTTAGGTTTATTAATGTTAAATACAACAGCAACAAAAAGAAAGCGAAAAACAAAACAAAACCGATTAGTTCAAGAAAACAGTAGCTATGGCTAAATATTTATTCATTTTCCAACTGTTCTCAATAAAAATGGGCAAAACAAAATTAAGAAAAAAAAACTCTTACAATTTTATTAATCAGTTAATATTTCTTTAAACAGAGTTATTGATACCTAAAAGAATGTATAAAACAGTTTTTCCAATTTCTATAGAAATGTATTGTTTGAATTTGTCCAAGCAAATATCTAAACAATATTCATAGGTAAAACAAATGTTTAGGTCAAGAATTTATTACACACAAGTTAAATAAAAAGAAAATGTTGATTTCAGAATTTTAATTAAATAACTGAATTGAAAATAGAAAAATATATAAATATTCCTTGAATGCATGGTTTTTTTCCAAATCTGCTTCCCCCAAGTTGATATCTCCTATGGTAATAAAGTAGGGGCAGTCATAATTGTCATATGCTGTTATTTGACTTATATAAAGATAATTGCTGTCGCAGTGTTGCGTAGCCACATGCTGGTCCAAGATAAGATATGGAAGGTGCGACAATACTCGTAGCACTCGTAACCTAGATAATAATCAGAAATCTGTTCGCTTGCTGCTGACTGCTGGTCAGCAGTGTGCACAAAGCTAGATCGATGTGAACTTATATATCAATACGTATTCACATATAGATATGTTATCTTGGCAATTTGGTCAATTGCGTCATTGCGGCTCATTAATAGAATGCCCATGATATATGGCTAATTTTTGAATGACTCGCAACGGTTTTGATTTTGTATGCTTTGAGGGTTCTAAGTACTATTTACAGATCATATTTATTTTGCATTTTGAATCTATTACACGAATAAAATTATTTTAAAGACATTCCATGCATTATTTCCATATTTATTATCTGATATTAACTTATTCATGTATGGATCTTTACATAATAGTATACATATCATAAATTAGAAAACTCTTTCTATAAATCATCTGTTATAGATTTTTTACTTAAAGATTACCTAAATTGCATGTTTCTATTGATTGATTTGGCGCTGCTTCTGATCAAAGTCAATAGTTGGGTGTTAAAATTTGAGCAGGTGAAGCAAATTGTGGGGCTAAACACTTCAAACGATCCACTCTTGGTAACGAGTTATTTCTGGAATCAAGGCAAATAAGTTGAAGCTTGATAATGGTGCTAATAAGAGTATTTGATGAAATTAATATTGTTGCGATTAGCATTATCATGAGTGCATAACATTTGTTTGTACATCGGGAAATTTATAGCAGCGTATATAAAAAAAGTAAAACAAATAAAATCATACATTAGATGTGCCAAAATAATTGAATGGGTAAAAACAAATCAATGTTTTTTTCCTATTCCCAGTAATGGGGTAATAAAACAACAAACTAATAAAGCGAATACGTCAAGCATGTAAATATACAATTTTTCTTTACGATGTATATTTATTTTATAGTCAATAACTTTGTATGTTGACATTTGCAATTATCCGAAATAGAATTATAGCTATATTTTGAAATACTCACTTTATGTATTACATATAAATACGTCAAGTGAGTCAAATGAATAATGTAGAAGGCCAAGCAAGATGTCCCTACCAAGATATAATAGCGCTATAATTTACAGCTTATATTTGATTTAAGAAGTACTCAGCTTTAGCTATCGTCGAGTATTGTCGTCACACTTGATCAGAGCTGTCGACTAATTGGCAGCTAATTAGCTAAAAGGCAACCGCATAGACAACTGCAAATCAACAAAGTACACAAACTAAATAAACGAAGAAATCTTTGCTAAATAGGAAAAATCAAAGCTTCGCTCTAATGAGGAAGCTCTCAGCTTGAGAAATCAAATACATTTCAGTGTGGACCAGATAAACTGGTTTTAAAGATTTAGCAAGCTCACGCCACGATTCCACGATTGCACAGCCCCAAGCCCCAAACCCCAAACCCCAACCTGAACCCTTTCCATTTGTGTTTCTTATGATTTGCTCAAGTCGAAGTTGAATTCGAGTTGACGTCGAGCTTCAACAAGGGAATTCTCTCATTTGTCTCTCGCCTTCGCACTATTAAGATTATGAATTGGATCGCTCTGTAGGTAGTCAAGATGAGCCGGTTCGAGCTGACTTCGGCTTGACATGAAATTTGAGCAGCTTCTTTCATGTTCTTGCATGTACTCACATGAGTTCACATGAATAACTCGGTTGAAACTGAAATGACTTTCATGTGGCATGACTGTTGATAAGATTTTGGCTTGTGCTGTAGATTTCCATTTACTTTACTGCCAAATACACAATTACTTTTATATTTATACTCTTTTCGAAGAAAATAGTATATTAAGTTTGTGCTGAAGTTTGTAACGCATAGAAGGAAGCGTTGGGGTCCCCCAAAAGTTACTGCCAGTATGCTTAGAATGACAATACAAATTGATCTAGCCATGTCCGTCTGTCTGTCTGTCTATCTGTATGTATGCAAACTAGTCCCTCAGTTTTTGAGCTACCGCGATAAAACTTTGCACAGACACTTATTATTCCAAGGGACAGCACATTGGTCGGAGCCGGCCGGATCGGACCACTATATCTTATAGCTGCCGTACAACTCGAAGTCGGTTTTGGCCATATATCCCATGTTTTTGAATCTATCGCGATGAAACTTTGCACTGATACTTATTATTCAAAGAGACATCACATCAGTCGGAGCCGGCCCGATCGGACCACCTATATCTTATATCTGCCATACAACTGGCAAAGAATTAAATATTCTTAGAACAAACAACAACAAAATGATACGCGACAGAACGATTTTGTACAGCTTATGAAATTTTAGTGGTGCAGTTGGCAGAGTGAAAATGGCCTTAAGGTTCGAAGAGAGTATAAAATCTTCGGCACGCCGAAGATAATGCTTCCCCACTTGTTTTAACAGGATTTTTCTTAATTTGTAATCTTTTTTTCCATTTTCCATTTTCATTTATATTTTCCTTTAAATTTATATAGCTTTTACATTTGAGTGGCACACTTTCAATTCAAGAGTGTGTTCATTTGTACTGCGTCCCAGTCAAAAGATTTATCTAATCAACGGCTATTAGAATGCCGTGAATACAACAAGTAAACTTCAGTAAACTCACACAGATGAATTCCTAAGCACCTAATGAGCAACACTCAACGCCCGCCAGTCACTGCGGGATGAAGCGTTGTCAAGTATAATTTAATAAATTTATGATGATTACAACAATGAAGCGCAAAGATTGAAAGACTGCATCTCATAAAGTACACCCACAAAAGGCATGCCATAAAGATGGAAAGATTGAGACTGCATAGAGACACTCCGACAAAGGCATTCCATAAGGGCAGCTACAACCAAGGGGTAGATAGATAGATGTAGATACTTGTACTTATTTGCAACGGCAACGCTCGAGCTTCAAGCAAGAGTTTTCCCCACTCCCGCTCTTTCTTTCTCGCTCGGAAATGCTCGTTGATGCGAATTCATAATTGGAAATTGCTGCGACACTTGACAATGGCTTTTCACTTGACACGATGACTAATGCAAGGCCCTTCATGACAAACAAACAAACAACAACATGATCCAGAAAGTTTTTCCAATTTTCGCATTTGAAATTCTCCATGCACAGCAAACCACAACAGAGCAAACGCAAAGCTCCCCTATATGTACGTATGTACATGAATCACATGAAAATGCGCCCGAAAAATGTGTTGTGATGCACAAACATAACAACAAGACACAAAACATAATGTTGGCGCTCCTAGAAACGAATGAATAAAGAAAACAAAATAGCACATATAAACAAAGATAGGCATCAAGCTTCGCGAGAGTTGGAGCGGAAGGCGAACACACAGAGATAGAAAAGGCAATGTACTCTCAGCGCATGCCAGTGTATTAGTGCGTACGAGTGTTCTTGCTGTGCATTAGAGTGTGGGAGAGTGTGTGCAAAGAGAGAGCAGAGCAGAGCAGAGCAGAGCACAGCACGTTGGAGCTCAGTTTGTGTGCGCGTTTTGTTTTCCGTTTGTGCTTTGTGCTTTATTTTTAATACATATTAATAAAGCAACAGTTTTGCATTAGAAATATCGTACGGGGGCGAATGCCACGAAAATGCGGGTAGGGCCGCTAATGCAATAATTTACTAAAATGAGTCATACAATTTGCAGATAAAATATAAAACTAAATATGCATGATAATGTTTATACATACATTATATTAAGATTAGTCATAATTCGATTTCAATTCAATTATTTTCAATTATAGCTTGATTAAGAGCAAATTAAGCTTTAACTTTAGCATGCATGCGCAAAGAATTTAAATAACTGTAACTTTTTTCAACCTGCGTAGCGCACCTGCGAATCAGCCTCAACCGCTGCTGTCTGGCCACTGTCTGCACTCTATCAGTCATTCTATTTGCGTAGCCACAATGCATGGGAGAGGCGTTCACTCGCACCGCGCAAACTGGCTAAGAACAACAACAACAACAACAAGTCGCCCGCCCCAGTGGCCAAGAAGCTTTTTGCTCTGCCCCTCTCGCGTACTTGTTGTATCAAAAGCGTTCACCAGCTGTCTCGCTTCTTGCGTTTGTGTGTGTGTGCGTGTTGACGGAGAGGCAAAATGTGCGGCTGTGTGCGTGTTGAGCAGCGCAGTAACTGCAGAAAGCGCCGTGCCGTCGACGCCGCTGACGCTGACACTGTTGCTGTTGCTGTTGATGTCGATGTCGGTTTGGCCACCACAGTCTGTGGTTCAGTTGGTGATCTTAACTCGAGAGCGAAGCACGCAGCACGCACCGAGCAGCGAGATTAGCGTTAGCTCTATTTTTCCTGTGCTTGTGTGTGTGTTTTACACAGTATAATAGCATAGAATAACAACAAATTACCTGCAAATTAACACGAAATTAAAAGTATCGAAAATCAAATACAACGTGCCGTTTAACATACTTAAAAGAAATAAGTGTATTTAATTATTTTCAAAGATTTTTCAAATTCCTTCATACCCCGTTCGCCGTCCACGTGAGCAGCAAATAGCAAACGCAATCAAAAATACGTGCATATATTTTATATACACAGTGTGTACACACGATTTGTAATAACTGTTTGCATAAGTTCAAAAGCGCAAAACAAAATACCGAAAATGTCGAAGAATAACGGAAAAGTTGAGCAACAGTACGTGAGTGAGTTTCCGCAACCGGCCCGCAAGAAGACATGTGCGGAAATTTTCTACGATCCGCATGATGGATCCATCTTTGGTCGTACGCCCAAAAGTTGGGGTAAGTGCACTAGCAAATAATTAAATAATACAAAACTACCCGCGGAGTTAATCGCAAGGACAGTGCACTCTCACACAACTCACCGTCGACTAACGCCAAAGCAGATCGCCAGTGCCGCCACGCTCAGCACTTACGCGCTCTCTGCTCTGCCGCACTCTCACTCTCTCTCTCTCTCTCTCTCCTGACTCCCAACACGAAGAAATTTAAGCCGAACTTAACTCCCCGCACAGCTAATCGAAAACAAACTGAGCAATTACACACACTCTTCCCTCTCACGCTCATTTCTTATGCGAGAATTCGTAGGTGAGGTGCATATGCAAAAATGTAAAATGTGCCCTACGTCAATCGAATTGCGTTGCGTTACAAGAAAATAAAATAAAATAAAATAAAAAGAAAGAAATAAGCAAAATGTTTTACACACACATGCATATCTGTATAAATGTAATTCGGTCATTCCGCAACGAGTGCGAGTATAAGCAAATAAAAAGAGCTTATCAGCTCCTTCACTTTGCTCTGGGAAACGAACAAAAAGCTTTAGATGTCATTGCCATATGTGAAATCTTCTATGGGGCGATAATAAAAGAACAGCAATGAAACTAGATAAAATTTGGTGCTTTTCTGTTGACTAAGACAATTTAAATAGATTATTGTATATATTATATTATATGCACATACATATGTACATACACATATAAATATTATTTTTAAATGCGATAATATTTATGTAAATCTTGCGGCTTTCTCGCGAAGCTGTTCACCAGTTGCTAAGCGCGTAATTACTATGGAGAATCAAGTTATTCTTCTAAGAATATTGCTGCTAATAAGTTAATTACACAAGAACTTAGCTGCATATTAGTACGTAAATACAAAACTATATTTAATATCATAAGCGAAATCACTTTTTTTTGCTTTTTTTCGCGTAACTTGGAATTTAATTTCTCAAGCATTACTTAGTTATGTTCAACAACCATCTCATTTGTTATAAACATTTATATATGCATATATATACTTAGTAACATACCTGAAATAGTTTTCACTTCTTCTATAAACATGAGTGGGCAAAATTTATATAGATTTATATGTATGCCTCATATGCACGAACAAAAAAATAGCAAAGCACATTCGAAATTACGTTTTTGGTGCTCACGAAACCGAAACATATATTTCTTTGCGCCCCAAAAAGATAAAAATTCTATGCCAATAAACACGGACGCACGTTTCCATGTATAGCGAATGAGAGGGAGAGACAGCAAGAGCATGATAAAAAGCGTAAGAGAAGGGGCTCATCCAACGGTTAATACTGTACTTTCACACTGCATCAAATTCGTTTTGTAATGAGTTCTTTAAACAAATTCAAGGTTTCTCTTTCTCGCTCATTCGATGTTTTCACGCCAATTTTCATCGCGTTATGAGTGAAGCTGTTCAAATATAGGAAATAAGTGGAAAATAATAAATTATGGATACAGAAAATACACATACTATGGGAATTTAGAAAAAATATATATTTTTGTATGCAAGAAATATCTTTAAAAACAAAACACTTGTTCTAATCGATATTACCAAAAATAGTCTCTATGTTTCTACTATTTACGAATACTTTATAGTTTAAGGAAACATACATATTTTTGAAAGATGAAGGGGTAACACTTTCTTAAAGTTTTATTTCCAAAATTCATATACATCTTGGAGTTAAAAAATGATAGCCCTGACTTTTATGAATTGCTTTTTTAATAAATAAGTTGGGGATCTAATTCCAAGAATTCAAAGTGCCTTTTTCTGAGATTGTTGTATATCATTTGTCATACTTTGATTTTTGTTATCGGCTCTTTTACAAAGTCTTAACTATTTGTTTATGAATTTCGAATTATTAACAAGTAATTCTCAACTTATTCGCATTAAATTTACTATAAGTTAAAGGCATAATTAGTTTGATTTAATTACTTGCAACTTATTTGCATTAAATGTCTTTTAAATTCAAGGCTTAATTAGTTTGCTTTATTTTATGGCCCAAAGCTAGTTAAAAGCACAACAAATTTAATGTGAACCCGATTGGCCATTTGGTCATGCCAACAATTCGAGTGCTACCAAACACATTTGGACCCATCCTTAAGACCCCCTCTAGCAATAAAAAAAAACCCTTTGACTGGCACACCTGTCTCTGGCCTTTTTAAAGCACCTGTGTGCTATACAAATATATATATGTATATGTTTGTTGTCCTTTTTCAGGCGCTGGTTTTGTTCCTGCTAATGTCTGTGGCTATCATTACATCTATTTCATGGCTTGTACTTTACTTTTTTTGTCGAAGCACATTGCTAATAGTCATCGACATGTGCAGTCCATTAAAATATTGACATTTTTATTGGGGCTAGGCCAATATAATTAAGTTTTTTGGACCAACGGAATGAAATGTTCACTGAAGTAGGTAATTCTAGTATAGCCAAAAATAGTGCGCAAATTTAAAGAATTTCAGATCGAATTTGAATAAATTTAAAGTGTTTTCCAACACTAAAAATCATTTGTTATGTTTAGACACGTAGCTGGAAAAATGACTCAGAGCGAATACAACATTTAGACCAAATATACATATACTCAGGTTGCATGAAGAATATATATTTAATATACACACAGTTCATATAGAAAGTAATTTGAATTTATGTAATAATATTAACTTTGGCTTTTAACTTTTTCAAACTTTGACAAAGTATCATTTGGAATTGAGTCGAAATAGAAATACAGAAAAGCTCTGTATTATTATTACTCATGCTTTGGATTTTTTATTGTAATTAATACTTTTTTTGTTTATAAACAAATAATTATTTTAGAAATTCGGTTCAAATAACTCAAACAGACATTAAGACTCCCAAGAATTTCAGCTAAATAATGCTGTTTATCTTAAATATAAAGTAAGGCAACAATAAAAATTGCTGTGCAAGTATTGATAACAATTAACGCTATTTCCTGTGCCCCAATTATATGGAATACAATCAAAGTCAAAAGGCGATGAAAAACGGGGTCGGGAACATGGACACAGATACAAACACAGACAGCGCACACATGTGTAATTAATGCAACAATTAGTTGCATCTCTCTTAATCGAAATGGGCGCTCAGTGAGCAGCCGACTAACTAGTTACACTGTTCAAAAAGGGGGTGGCGAGTAGTCGAATGACCCCCGATACCGCGAAACGGCAATTAGCAGATCAAACTGGTTTCAGCCAGAACTTGAATTCACACACACACACACACACAGGTGTCTACAATGTTGTTGTGTCTGTTAACGAATGCAACAAACTGAAATCCAAAAGCGAAAATTATCGACTTTTTAAACGAAATGCTAAATAAATAAAATGCTGACAATGCTGAAGTTGTAATCAAAACAATTCACAAAAAAAACACTCGAAAATGTAGCTCAACCGGTTTAAATCAATTAAATATATATACAAAATACAGATATATCAAAAAAATGTGTAGCATTTGTTAATTTTGTAATTCCAGTTTAACAGAGTGGAAATTAACGCCGTATCCAGAGATTCTATGCTTTGTTATCGTTTTAAACATGACATAGATCAGATCGTTGATCGTTATATGAAATGTTTTGTATTTGTTCTTCTTTTTATGGCTTTTACTCTTTTTTGTTAGTGTTTTTTCACATCCGCTCATTTTGCAAATGCTTCGAGCAGTTTGCGCCAGACAATGACGAGTTTTAATTAAATTAATGTTGAAAAAATCAGTGTGAAAAATCGTTAAATATTGTACGCAGTACAGAAGCAAATGATCTTTGGGAAATGAACATTTTTTGGCTTACAAAGCTTAATTTTATTTCTGACAGTGCAATTTTTGTTTACTAGAAATTAAAAGTAAATGATTTGAATTTACTAGTTGTCATTAAAATAGTTTTGTGATCGAATGGTCAGAATTCAAATTTCAAATTCAATTATATATTATTGTACAATTAGTTCTGTTAAAAGTGGTAGTTTTATAGCGACTACTGTACTATAATATACTAATAGAGGTGATATTGCTCTTGAACTTTTACGACCTCCAAAGTTTTATCGTCGAAAGTATAAATTGTTGAAATGAAATATAGAAATACGTACAGAACTTTTATACATGCATATACATTTCTGTATATTTAAATAAGACCTGTTTTTTTTTAAATCATCAATAATATAACTATTGACATTTACTATACATTTCAAATGTGCACAAAAGTGTTAACAAAACAAACACATTTTAAAACAGAATTTATCTAAAATCAGAATTTATTTCGCGCATTTTGAACCCTTAAGTTATATTATGCTGGTCTGAAGTATTAAAGCTAATTTATAGAAAACTATTTAATTGGGCATTAAGCTAAAATCCATCACTTTTTGAGGAATATTCTAATAAAACGGAAACTGCTTAAGTTTCGTCAAGCATAATTAAAAGCAGAAGCTTTGTTATTATTGTCAAAGCCCAATTACCCAAGATAAAAACAAAGCAAAAAATTGCCACCCAAAAAACTTGGTTAATTTGGGCATATCTATCCATATGTACATATATACATATATATGTGTATATGTATAAGATACGTTTAAGCAATCAAGCGGAAAGCTGCCCTCGATTTAATCAGCAAACTAAACGGCTCGTAATGTTAGCATTGGGCAGGCATACGGGCGAGGAATGAGTGGGGTTATGAAGTGGGGGATGGTAGAGGGGGGTTTGCGTTTTATACGTTAGTAATATGTGAAATTAATTCACTTAAAATGCCGCAAAGTATGCTATAGGCATACATACAAACATACATATAGTATATAGAAGCATGTACTTTCGAATGGAAACGATGACGCATTGGGCAAAGGGTGTGTCCAGACCTAAGCACACGAAGGATTTGGATTACTAGTTGAGGCAGGATGCGTGGGGAAGGGGGGAGGAGGTAACACAGTTGCGGGTGCGGATATCATAACGGTAGAAGTAGGCGCCAATGCGACGCTCGCTATTTGGGACGACTTGAGGGTGGCCCAAACAGCCGACACTGGGCATAAATGATTGTCGTATCCTAGAGGCAGGAGTAGGGGGAAGTAGGTGACTGCTCTAATGAGTATAATGATGACATACGCCAAGTTGTTGTTACTGGGCAACAATTGTTGCGCTTCCTCGGGCTGCTAGCTGCCTTGAGACGAAACTTGGGAGTCATCGTGCTCCAGGCACATAAATCCAGTCAATTCAAGTCGACTCACAAGCAAATTGAGAGCTGGGGTTAAAATTATTGACGGTAATCCGGTTTTAATAACTAAAAGCTACTTGAAGTACAATTATTGGGGCGTTGCCTAGGCAAAGCGAAAGGAGCTACTAGAAGAGCGCGAAGAACTCAGATGAGGGTTATAGGCTTGATTGGCATTCTTGCAAGCTGAGGTAACGAACCTGATTAGAAATTACAAAACTGCTAGGCTTTTTATGGGTGCGCTTAGCCAGTAAATTGTTAGCATTCAGCGAATCGTTTATATATAAAGGATACTTGCTCCTTACAAGTTTCCATTCCCTGCGTTTATGTCTTCAAAGAATGAAATGAAAGTCTTCCTATCTGATACGAGCTCTACTTTTACAACATTTGAAATTATATAAATAATTATTAAGAAAACGAAATAATATAAAATAGTGTACTCAACTAAACTAAAAAGTATCTCTCAACTCCGTTTCTGCCTGGACCCTCTTTATTTCTTGAAGATCATCTTCCTCCTGAAATATTTACACCATGAGCTAATCTACACTATAGGGTTAATTTGAAGACCTTCTTTTTTAACTACTATATTAAATGCTTTAGCTACAATACCACATTGACTGGGTGATGACAATTCAGAAGTCAATATATACATGTATATAGAGCTTATTTTGTGTACCCAACCAAATAGTATTCTATAATAATCCCATGCAGGTGTTATATAATACGATTTATTTATTTATTACGATTTATTGTAGTATAATAAGAAGTCTACTCTAATATATATATTATATATATTCTAAATAAATACTTGAAATTTGCAGACTCTACATTAAAAAGAGAAATCTATCTAAAAGAGCAAAAAATCTGTTTATATCCAAGTCTCAGCTACATAAGGATAAACACTTAGACTGGAGTTTAATTTTAAACAATACTTCTTTGCTTAAGAATATTAATCCGCTATAGCAAAAGCAAACCAGACATTCTCGCCCAGTTCCTCAAAATGGCTTATAACTTTTTAATCAAATTGTTTCTCGAACTCTACAACCAAAAAGAATTCCATGACAAAACTAGTAGATATTATTCTAAATATTCTAGTTAGTGAGTCTCATATTCAGCATTCTTTTATGACCATCCAAACAAACAAACATTTTATGGCGGCAAAGTTTCTTTTTACAGCCTGCTCATAAAGAGCTCATGAGCAGAATACGAAATCTAAGCAACAATGCCATTAGGCAAATGAGTGAGTCGCACATTTGTGGTCAGGTAAACAAAAGCAGTCACAATTATGCGCTCCTGTGGCAAACAACTGAAACTGAAACTCCCCCGACAAATGGTGTGAAATCGCAAAAGTTGGTCTAAATGGGAGTCGTGCGTTCAAGCCATATGTGCAGGCTAAATTATTAACTTTATTTGGCCTTCGTTGGGGCGCTCAAATGTCGACGTTGGACGCTATCAATCGCTGGTCATGCCAACTTTGTGGGGTAGTTGGTGCCTGGGTGCCAGGGTGCCTTCTATATAGGTCACGGGCTCTTTAAGTTTGTTTACCGCATCGTGAAGCCATCAAAGCCAACGAGTGTTATTATTAAAACTTGGCCATTGAGTCGCGTCTGCTTACACAATGCGGCGCCTAACAGGTTGCCAACACCCTGTCCGCCACCCACCCACCCCACCTGCTCCAACCCCAATGCCACCCCTCTTGATCCAGTTGGTCACTGCATTCGCCCCATCAACAAAGTTCCAGATGAATCGTGTTTACTGTTATGCACACAACTGTGCGACTCAACTTTATTATGTAAATGCGTGGCATGGGGGAGGGGAGAAATACGAATTGGGGCTTGAAAGGGTGCTGTGAAAGCCGTGCATGTGCCCCACTCTTCCCTTCTCACATCTCATTTGACTTATGGTTATGCAAATCCAAATTTAACTGGTTAACATTGTTTTTTTTTTAAGCCAACATTTTCATTATTCTTTAAGCAACAAATTTCAAAAAAAAACAAATTTTAAATCGAATTAAAAATATTGTTTGCAAAGGCAAAGAGTGTACAACAATGTTTGATAGAATATGTTTTAGGAGAGAGATTACATATATTTTTGAGTTGAATCGATATAGCCTAAATGCAGTAAGTTTCTGTGCAAATGATACATTATAATAAAATCTATATAATATCAAATAGGTATATTCCATATAATATCGATCATAAGTTGAGATTTTGTATGCAAAACATGATCGCTTTCCAAATCTTCCAAATGTTCTTTTACAAATCCTTTAGCTGTCTTAACAGCAATCTCTTAAAAAATGTTGTTTACATATGGTAATCCTATTCGTATTCGCCATTAGAAAGATACAATATAATAATTATGTCATTCAGCTGCCTCAGGCATCATTTAGCAGCTCAAACATACATACATAAATATAGAGTATATCATAGTCAAGAGCTCATGTCTGCAGTATTTCATTTAATTTCTAGTTTAGCGCGCATAAATCCATTTGCTTTTCAATTCATATTCGCATACGCAAGATAATTACAAATATCGTATAGATATAGATCTGCGTTTGGCCCGATTCTATAATGCCACTCATCACTTTGTACATTTGGCATTTTCATGGCATCTTGCCTTGAAATTTATTTCATTCTCTCTCGCAACGAACGAAAATAGACGCCAAATGAAAAATAAAATAAAAAAGAAATCACTTGAAATATTATTACGAGTTGGCTGTGCCATTTTGGCAGACACCAAAGAGTTCAGCTACCCTCCTTAAAATTGGGGGAGAGAAAACATTACAAGAAATAACCATTAATATGCCGAAGAAGAAATACACTTTACTGCAAGTTTATGATGTACGATGTAATATTCTGTTGTTAACAACTCGATTTGTGAGCAATACCCTAACATATTAGGGATAAATATAAACTAAGAAAACTTAATGGTTTTGTTGATTTTAAAAATGCATATTTGCTGCAATTTTTTAATTGTAAAACCAGTGCACTGTCGGGAAGTAGGATTCTAAGATACGAACGTGACAAAAAATAAAAGCAAATATCTGAAAGTTTTTTTATGCAATCCTATTTAAATTTAACACGACGTGACATATCCTGCAATAAAATAAAAGTTGGTAATCATAATCAGTTATCAATAATAAAATCAAGTTATCATAAAAAAAATGTTTATTCATTTGTGTTTTAAACTAATGTCGCCAAATAGTTTTGTAATTAAATTTTGTTTTTAAGCAACAAGCTAATTTTTGGAGCAACATTATTTCACTGACTGCTGTTTAAAGTCCTGCGCCCAATTTTAACCTTTAGCAAGCTATCGAAGTCCTTTTACCTAAAACTCGCATAGCAAACTAATTGGATTTGACATTTTCCACGAGCTGACAATTTATGTAAATGCCAACCGGAAATGGGCAATGAGAAATGACAATCATTCCGTTTGATTACACTGCCTATGGAGTTGATTTTCGGAACTATGGACTAGATAGTAGATACTACTTATAGATTTATAGACACTACGTACAGCTGGCTATCCATCATGTTGACCTAAGTAATTGTCAGCGTCATATGCAAGTTGAAGTAAACTTATCGATTACGGACGGAGGGGGTCGAATATATCTTATTGTCGACATGTGTGTGTGTGTGTGTGTGTTGTCAGGGTGTAATTTCCCATTGCTGAAGACATAAGAATGTTTTTGGCTCCGCATGTAATCGCAGTACGTACTCGCACGCCTCGATATTGGTTACACACGCCACCTTGGCCCCGAGACAGTCTGGACAATTGGCGGACAGACAGACAGACTGACTGGCTGGCTGGCGTCATAGTCCGGTGGCGTCTGGGCCAAAACGCCTTGGGGCACGGCCAAGCGGCCAGAAGCGAGCAGCATGTGTTCATTGCCAAACATATTTCCTTGTACTTGAACGTAATTAATTTTTCGGGCGCCTGGTAACAACCAGGCTAAAAATTTGATGAGCGGCGACCATAACACAAAACACAAACAAGTAAGAGTACTCTAGTCGGGCATGACCGACTAGGAGATACGAGCCCAGTCCTTACATTCAAACATACAAACACACACACGCTGCACAGCAGTGCAAGCAGTTTACCATTGACTTTTTTTACTGAGCCCAAAATATGCGTATGCTCTGCGAAGTTATACATACCAAATTTGGTGGCTCTAGCTTTTAAAGCTTTCAAGTTTACGCCGGTCTGATATCTAAATTAGTCGATAACTTTTAAGCAGGACGAGTTATCGTTAACATGAAACCAACTTGATCTGATCCCTGGTCAGAACTACGAGATCTTATATTCCAAATATGAATATGTAAAACGCATTTTTGAAGGTACGACCTTGCAATTTCTTTTGGTCACACATATTATTGACAATTGTATGCCCCAAAATATAATTTCAATAAGATCGGACAATAAACACAGAAGTTATTTTAGATTTAACTTTCCATTGTGTGGTGTCAGCAAAAGCGAATGCATCGTTACAACCGCTTGCACTGCTTGTACTGCTTGTACTGCAGCATGTGGGTGTTTAGATTAGTATGAATGATTGTAAGGACTGGGTTCAGGGTATTTCGTGATCGGGCACTCCCGACTAGAGCACTCTTACTTGATATTTTAAATACATGTTTTTAATTATTTTGTGTGCTCATCGAAATAATTAAGTTTTGTAAATAAATATAAAATTCACATGGTAAAAACACAAATGTTGTCTGTTATTGTTATCGATTTTAAACGATTCTATGGAATTGTCGCAAGTTACCGATAAAAAATATAAATTTAAATATCGACATTCCAAGTTTTAGCTCATTAGATCTTATAACCTCTGAAATTGGCTGCTTCAGTTCGTCATTCCGTTCAAGTATATTGATATGTATTTATATACGCTCGAAGCAGCCTTCTTCAGCCTGTTCCAACACTTGCCCAACATACCCCTTTAACCAACTTTAAATAATTGTAGGGTATACAAAAACTAAAATATGTACGGAAAGTCGTTGCCGACATTGATTACTTATTGATAGATGTATTCGCTTTTCTATTTAGCCTATTTTGTTTGTTTTATTTGTTTAGTTGTTGTTGTTGTTGTTGCTTTTGTTACCTACTGTACAACGTGCATTGTGTATACGATATTCATTGAAACGATTAATTCGTTTGTGGTATTCGAGTGCTGTCAGTTTCGGTTTTGGTCGACGTTGCGTTATTTATGCAATAGCTTTTCCAGGGGCTGGGCAACAACTCAATGTCCAGTCAATGCGAAAGTAACAACGGGCAAATACACTGGATTCTAGCTGACTCGTCAATGCCATTGACATTGAAATAATCGTAAACCGAATCGCATAATACCCTTAGCTATATACTTGAATACATATACATACATACATATATATTAGTTACCCGTATATACTGGTTCAGTGGTCTCTATTTGCTTGTCTTCCTTTCTGTTTGTTGTTTTTATTGTAATTACTGCATTTGCTGCGGTTTTTTGTCGGTTTTCAATTTCCCCCACGCAAATGGAATGGTATTGCATAACAACAACAACAACAACAACGCAATTTGAAATAAATATAGTTTTCAATTTATTATTCCACGTCATATAATTTACATTAATAATTTCCTATTGAAATTTAAAGCCAAAGAAAGGAAACGAATTAAAATCAGATCAATTTCAATGGATAAATTAAGTTATTAAACAAAATCGTTAAGAAATTCTAAAGGATATAAATAAAAAAGTAAGAGTGCTCTAGTCGGGAGTGCCCGACTACGAGATACCCTGAACCCAGTCCTTACAATCATTCATATTACTCTAAACACACACATGCTGCAGTACAAGCAGTACAAGCAGTGCAAGCGGTCTAAGCAGTTGGCTTGCTTTTCGCTGAGCCCACATAATGGAAAGTTAAATCTTAAATAACTTCTGTGTTTATCGTCCGATCTTATTGAAATTTTTGGGGCAAACAATTGTCAATAATATGTGTGACCAAACCAAATTGCAAGGTCGTACCTTCAAAAATGCGTTTTTTAACTTTTGGGGGGTTTGGGGGGTGGTATCCAAAAAGTGAAAAATTTGTTCATGTGTATGCTATTCGAGATTATACATGTCAAATTAGGGCCCTCTAGCTCTTATAACTTGTAAGTTATATCCAAAAACGCTGGTCTAAAATCGAAATTTATCGATAACTTTTGAACGGGACGAGCTATCGATAAATTTTAATAAACTTGATCTGTCCCGGGATTAGGAGAACTTATGCTCCAAATATGAAGTCTCTAGCTCTTGTAGTCTCTGATATCTGTGTGTTCATACAGACAGACAGACGGACAGACGGACAGACAGACGGACATGGCCAAATCGACTCGGCTGTTGATACTGATCAATAATATATATACTTTATATGGTCGGAGATGCTTCCTTATGCCTGTTACATACATTTGCACAAAACCATAATACCCTTTTTTACCCATTTTTAATGGGTTCAGGGTATAAAAAATATCACCGAGTCCGTCTGTCTGTCTGTATGAACACACAGATATCAGAGACTACAAGAGCTAGAGACTTCATATTTGGAACATAAGTTCTCCTAATCCCGGGACAGATCAAGTTTATTTCATTTGATCGATAACTCATCGCATTCAAAAGTTATCGATAAATTTTGATTTTAGACTAGCGTTTTTGGGACATAACTTCAAAGTTATAAAAGCTAGAGACCCCAAATTTGGCATGTATAATCTCGAATAGCATACACATGTAACAAATATTTCACTTTTTGGATACCACCCCCAAACCCCCCAAAAGTTAAAAAAACGCATTTTTGAAGGTACGACCTTGCAATTTGGTTTGGTAACACATATTATCGACAATTGCTTGCCCCAAAAATTTCAATAAGATCGGACAATAAACACAGAAGTTATTTAAGATTTAACTTTCCATTGTGTGGGGCTCAGCGAAAGAGCAAGCTAACTGCTTAAACCGCTTGCACTGCTTGTACTGCTTGTACTGCAGCATGTGTGTGTTTAGAGCAGTACGAATGATTGTAAGGACTGGGTTCAGGGTATCTCGTAGTCGGGCACTCCCGACTAGAGCACTCTTACTTGTTTATACCCTGAACCCATTAAAAATGGGTAAAAAGGGTATTATGGTTTTGTGCAAAAGTATGTAACAGGCATAAGGAAGCATCTCCGACCATATAAAGTATATATATTCTTGATCAGTATCAACAGCCGAGTCGATTTGGCCATGTCCGTCTGTCTGTCCGTCTGTCCGTCTGACCGTCTGTCCGTCTGTCTGTCTGTATGAACACACAGATATCAGAGACTACAAGAGCTAGAGACTTCATATTTGGAACATAAGTTCTCCTAATCCCGGGACAGATCAAGTTTATTTCATTTTATCGATAACTCGTATCGTTTAAAAGTTATCGATAAATTTCGATTTCAGACTAGAGCTTTTGGGACATAACTTCAAAGTTATAAGAGCTAGAGGCCCCAAATTTGGCATGTATAATCTCGAATAGCACACACATATAACATATATTTCACTTTTTGGATACTACCCCCCAAACCCCCCAAAAGTTAAAAAAACTCATTTTTGAAGGAACGACCTTGCAATTTGGTTTGGTAACACATATTATCGACAATTGCTTGCCCCAAAAATTTCAATAAGATCGGACAATAAACACAGAAGTTATTTAAGATTTAACTTTCCATTGTGTGCGGCTCAGCGAAAAAGCAAGCTAACCGCTTGCACTGCTTGTACTGCTTGTAGTGCAGCATATGTGTGTTTAGATTAGTATGAATGATTGTAAGGACTGGGTTCAGGGTATCTCGTAGTCGGGCACTCCCGACTAGAGCACTCTTACTTGTTTAAGTTATGATAGCGTGAAGTTTTCAAAGGAAATTTCTAGGGACACAAGCCATCATATTTGAAATGTTGATGATTTTGAACGAAAAAATAAAACACCTCCATTCCTTTGGTTTTTATACTAATTGACACTCTGACAATCGATACAAATTTAAATTTTAGAATTGTAAATTTGAATAAAACATTTTTTGAAAAATTCTAACAGTTTCTAAATACGTATGTATTTATTTTTAATACATTCCTCATACTTATCATTTGATTCCAATTAATTTTATTTGAAAACTGACAAATTTAACACATATACAAATTAAATAATTTCTTTTAGTTATATTATATATTATATTTAAATTTAACAGTTATATGTATTATTAAAATATAAAATATAAATATTTTAAAGATGTATTATGTGTCTATTAAAATATGATTGGCCATTGTGTTAAAGTCATATAGTACAAGAGCTCAATTTCAATTTAAAAAGTAATTCTGAAAATGTTTGCGATTCTCCGATAAATACAACTCTAAGCAAACGGATAAAAGCAACAAATGTTTATACTTTTACTTTTTTCGGTTATTCCAGGTCAACTGCTGACATTTTATGTGATTTTCTACATTGTCCTCGGCATACTGTTTTCAATCTGCATGCAGGTCATGCTGTCGACGGTGGATAATCATCAGCCCAAATGGAAGCTGGACGAATCGCTGATTGGCACTAATCCCGGCTTGGGATTCAGACCCCTAAGCGAACAAACCGAACGCGGATCGGTTATCGAATACGACAGAAAGAAGACCGCCGAGAGTGATTATTGGATTGGACTGCTCAATGAATTCCTAACGGGTATGTGATGCCTTAACACATGATATATACATTATCTGATTATCGACATACTGTCTGCAGATTATAATCACACTGAGGGTCGCCAAATGAAGCACTGCGATCATAAGCAGACCCACAATCCCAGCGATGTGTGTGTCGTCAATATGGATAACTTTGGACCCTGTTCGCCAGCCAATGGCTATGGCTATAAGGCAGGAGGGCCCTGCATCTTTCTCAAGCTGAACAAGATTTTTGGCTGGATTCCGGAGATTTATGATGAGGCTGTTCCGGGCATGCCCGATGATCTGCAGAAGCTTATAAACAACACGAATGTCGAGGAGGTAAGGCCCTAAAATAACATCAACTGCAATTAAACCGAAAAGTAGTATACAGCAAATTGTCAAAAAAATTACTAAATAATATAGGGAAACTCATATTTAAATATTTTCACAAAATTGCTAATGGCGTTTTGGGATTTCAAGAACACTACACTATTTATATTAGAGTATAATTAAACAGAAATTCTGAGCACTTTTCAAGGTTTTTACACTTTTTTTTTAAGTATTGGGATATTTTAAGAATGTTAAATTGTAAATTTCCAAACCAGAATCATACGACTTAAACGATATTTCCTTTGCGAATTCAAAGCAAATGAAAATCCTTGAAACTAAAGCGTTATATTTTTCACTGCAAAAAATACCATAGCAAGTTTGGAAACTTGACATAAACATAAATTCTTCAACTTTCTTACGAGTTGCTTTAAAGAATGGAATTAAAACTGTATCTCTACTTCGATAGCGCCAACAAATCTGGGTTTCCTGCAACGGACACTTCGGCAAGGATAAGGAGAACTTTCACAATATCAGCTACTACCCGAGCCAGGGCTTCCCGGTCTTCTACTATCCGTTCCAGAATCAGCCCGGCTACCTGAGCCCCCTTGTGGCTGTGCAAATCAACTCTCCGCCGGAGGGCAGCATGTTGGACGTGGAGTGCCGTGCCTGGGCCAAGAATATCTTCTACAGTGGCAGCTTACGCGATCGCAGGGGCTCGGTTACCTTCCAGGTGTTGGTCGACTAGAAAGCGTACACAGCTACAAGAACTTGTGATTGCAACAACCTAAGCTAGCCTTATGGGAAATATTAAATGGCATCTGTTGCTAAAACTAAAGTCCTCGTCCCGAGACAAACAACAACAAGAAGAAACAACAACAAACGTTAATTTTAGAGCTTAGGCGCCTTCAAGTTTTAAATGTATTGTATATATTTATATGAAGAAAAAAAGGAAATATCGACGTCCGTCAATAACAAACAATCTGCCCAAAAACAAAGGAAGAAAATTTAATACAAAATTCTGAAAACCAATTTCACAAAAAAGTTCAAATCGTACACCCAAAATTGTTGTTATAGCTTCCGGCTTGTCTATTGCTATAAGTTAATATTTACAAATAATATTTAATTTATAATTTTATAAATTCTTTTAATAATATGCTTAATTTGTCAGTTGTATTTAGTTTGTATTTATATATGTTATTAATGTCTTCAATTTTTTGTTTCTCCCTTCAGATAAATATCCATACTTTATTATTTGTAAAAAGTAAAAAGCTAAATAAAATGTTTATATTTTAAACCAAGTTCACCCAATAAGCAAATATATATTTTTTTAAATATTAAAAAATAACCCCAAAAGAGCTAGATAAATAATTTATTTGTTTTTTAACAGAACAGAACAGAGAGTATTGAAAAATATATAGGTATATCCTTTAGTGCAATTTTAGAGATAGCTTAAAAAATAGCAGCAACAAACATTTCAGGTATATTCTTGATTTAATTTGTAAGATTTTTTTGAGATTTATATCAATGAAAATTTTGTAAGCCAATTATTTTTTGTTGCATTAATCATTAAATAAAAAAACAGAGCTAAATGCTAAATTAATTTTGGTGTTTTGTGTAAAAAAAAGTACAGAACGAATTGCTTGCAACAAATATCCATGTGTATTTTGTGTCATAATTCGTAACTAAAAATACTATAGTAGTATTGTCTTCAAGCAGCTCTTTTGAAAATAGCGCCAAACAAAACTACATAATCAATCGATAGCCACAGCTTAGCAGCAAATTTAAGTTTATAACGATGTGGCAACGCTGTTTGTCGCTGCGGCTCTGCCAACTTGATTAGCGCACAGCTGATGCACATATCAATTGGACTGACAGCTAGTCGATATATCGAGCAATAATTCATCGGAATTTTCTCGCTGGTGTTAGCTTATAGCTGTTTACGCTGAAATTTGCAATATAATTGCAAAATTCCAATTCAAAACAGAGCTTTTAAGCTACTACTGTTTTGCTGAGAGCTCCTTTAACTCATTGCGGCCAGAAGTGGTGCGCAGGACGGCATTAATTATGGAGCCAACGATAGATGTAGGCTGCGTGAAGGAGGAGCACTGTGAGGCAATATGCAATATGTTTAAGACACAGGATTGGCAACTAACAATGCGACACAGGGAGCTGGGACTCGTTAAAATCGAACAGGACATGAGCTTTGTGTGGCAAAGCGCGGGCAGTGCCACACTGGAGAGCAAGGAGCGAAATCCAGAGAAGCATTCACAAAAAAAGTGAGTACAGGCGTCGCTGGCAAATTAACAATGAAATCAATTTTGGTTTACCCGGAAATGATCGAAAAATCGTTATTGTCAACATCTACAAGGCCGGAATTTGTTTTTTTGAAACAAATGTCTTCTAAACACTTTTGGATATAAAATATTTGTAAATTCCAGAACAATTGTATGGAAATGTTTTTATTGATAGTATTGTCAGACTGAAATCCTTATTTTGTGCTTAGAATATGTTTTCCAGAAGCTAGAATAGTGCGTGAAGTGTTGTTCAGCACCAAATAATAGCTTCTGATCCTATATTATTTTTTGTGATTGTAGTTTCCATAAATAAATTTAGTCTTTCCCGAAAAATACAGCTGGAAATATATAATTTTGCTTTTTCATACATATGTATATATTTTTTGTCCATTTTATAGTTTAAGTTTTTTAAGTTTTAATTAATATTGTAAACTGTCAAAATGTGTATAAGTTAAGTGTAAAATGTATTTCAGGCATTACAGCTAGCGAGCTACTGCAGTAGTAATCTGTATTTACTTTTAACATTCTATATTTTAATGCAATGTTTTGCTTTACAGATTTCAAAACAGTGCCAAATCGCAGTTCAGTGCGGCTGTGAGTGGAAAGCCTTTCAAGTGCGCCCACTGTCCCAAGGACTTTGCCACGAGCAGCAATCTGAAGGTACATCTCACGCGCACGCACTCGGGAGATCGCGAGCGTCCTTTCCTATGCCCCACCTGCCCCAAGTCCTTTGCCACCAACGACAATCTGCAGAAACACATACGCAGGCACTCGAATGAGCGCACGTTGAACTGTCCACACTGCCCCAAGGCGTTTGCCACCAAGGATAACCTGCAGAAGCACATACGCCGCCATTCGAGCGAACGCACTATGAACTGCCCGCTTTGTCCCAAGGCATTTGCGACAAACGACAATCTGCAGAAGCACATACGCCGACATTCGAGTGAGCGCACGCTGAGCTGTCCGCACTGCCCGAAGGCGTTTGCGACCAACGATAATCTGCAGCGGCACATACGCGGGCATACGGGTGAGCGTCCCTTCAAGTGTCCCTACTGCCCGAAACCCTTTGCCCAAAACCGAGATCTCAAAGCGCACATCCTAGAGCATACGGGGGAGAAGCCCTTCAAATGTCCGCACTGCCCGAAGGCGTGTGTGCGCAGCGAAGGCCTGAAGAAGCACATACTGCGGCTGCACAAGGACATCGAGCCAGAGCAACGACTGACGGCAAATAGTGAGACGACCAAGCCGTGAGTAGTTCCCTATTACAATATATGGTACAGTTGATAATTTTCTTCTTTTGTATACGTATACAGATGGCAGCCTGGCGACAAGTCCTTTATCAACGATACCAATGGCAGAGTCTTTATGTACAAATACGATCTGACTAAGCACACACGATTGCCCACCGGCGAGGCGTAATAGTTCGCCAGGCAATTGACCAGAATCGTGAAATTCATGCAGCTACATTTTTGCCAGAGGCAAACAAACTCTAAGCAATAAAAACTTGCCGAATGGAAAACAGCAAGAATGCATTTGATTTTGAAAGCGACTTTTGTGCGCTTTCACTTGGCAAAATGGCAAAAATTGTATAAAAACTAAACATTTTATGTAGCTTTTATAGCCAGCGAGATCTAAAGGCTTCCCATAAACGACGGACAAAGACCATATCAAATGTGTTTGAGAGATTTCAAATAATACTTGAATTCATTTGTTATAAATATTATGGGCTAATGCAATAGTTTTTTGCAAAAATAAAACGCAATTTACTGCAATTATATAAACCATAAAAATGAGAAATATTTGTGTAATCAATCGGTTGTAATATCCCAGTCACAGACCCCATCTTAAAGCTAGGGCATTAATTAAAAATGATTGTCAATTATAATTATAATTGGGTTAGTACAAATTAGTTTCGTGTACTTTTGTTCAACTTTATTAGTAGATTATTATTAAATGTGAGTTATTTTATTATATTACAGAATATTTGTATAGTTAATTATTTGTTTTGTAGCGAACTCCATCACGCTGCATTGAAATTTGGGATATTTATAGTATTGTTTCAATTATCTCAGTTGCTAAACTTAGTTTTCTTTTGATATAGTATAAAGTAATCACAAAATATTATTATCACAATTTGCGGATATAAATATTGTATTCTTTTAATATTTGCTAATTGTATTTAAATATACATACACATCGTATGATATATGCATTTACTTTCTGTTTCCATTTAGTCAACAATGCGAGTAAAAACTCGAACTACATACGATTACAGTGTTACATCAAGATTGGTTTTAAGTGTTATTCTTGTTTGTTAAAGTCAAAAAGTTAGCTTTAGTTGAGACGAAATTTGAAACGTTTAGTTAGTAAGACTAGTGCCTGGGGGGCTTTAAACAAGTTGGGAAAGTGTTTTAGTAGACAAATCATCGCAAGGCACACACACACACACACAAACACACACAGACACACACTTAAGTGTGCTGAGCGCCCCATAGTTCCGTCTCATGATACATTCGATATATATTGTCTCTGATCAGCTTGGCTTTGTCTGTAATATTAATGCAAGAGTATTAGTTTCAGGTTAGTTTGGGCTTTTATAGGTAAGGGAAAACTTAACTTAAGCAAAACATTACTTAAATATTGTAGATGAGTACTTAAATTTATACTATATTATTTGTTTATGAAACTAATGCATTTCATTAAAATTGTTTTATTCAAGATAACTCGGACATTGCGGACAATACGGACACCCAATTATTTGCTATTGAATACTCTGTAAATCTTACGTAATGATTCTTTGTTCACCTCAATAATCCGGACTTTTAATTTCTAGGGACTTGGAGCCTTTTCATTTCATAGTTCATTACTAGAAAATCAAATTCTTTTAAATACTCCAGATTGTTTATATGTTTGGACATGGTATGGAAGTCTTAAATGTTAAAAGGCATTTCGAGTGACTTAGGAAAACTATTCTCAAGTACAATTTCCTGCATATTATATCCTGAATTCTAAACAGGTTAGGCTATAGTCTCTTTTTCCTAAGAAATATTTTATTCGTTTCTGTCATAACTGAAACTAAGCCGCAAGATTCTACTGAAATGTATAGGAGCAGCTACAATTTGCCCCGAAAACTATTTAAAAAGTACACAGTAATAATATAAATAACAACAGAGTTATCTTACACTTACCCTTAGACAGATTGAGTGCCACAACATGTTTCTTTAGAAATTCAAGGCAAATTTCCTGGCTAGTGCCCAGCGAGTGCATGTTGCATGTAAATACACTGTGAATAAAGAGGAGTTGATTTAGTAACTGAGTTCTCTCATACGGGTAATCGCAGCTAGTCACCCCAATTGCCGAAATGCAATATCCTCCTGCTCCTTGGCTGACTGCGGTTGTCCCAAACTGCACTTGCTGGACTTGCGCCTAGCGGTTGCTGCCGCTGGAGTCGTCGCCGCCGCAGTTCCGCCATGATGCGATGAGCTGGAGGAGGAGTCCACGCCATTCTTGCGTGCAACGGCGGGAGCTGCTCCTGCCTCCACCGTTGCTGCCACAGCAAGGCGCTGCTGCTGCTTCGCCTGGCGCCGCTGCTGACACCGCAGCTGGGAGCTGAGACGATGCTCGCGCTCCGCCTGCATCGCATCGTGGAAGAGGGCGTTCCAGAAGCGCGGCAGCTGCCACAGCGGTTGCTGGCGCAGCGATATAAACAGATACTCGCGATATGCATCGCAGCCAGGAACTTCAACTGCAATTAAGAAGATAAATACTTATAAATTCTTATTGGGAGCCGTTTTGTTGCTTCTATTTAACAAAAATATCCGAAATTCCTAGATGTTTCTGATTTAAACCATAACCAAACTTCCTCAGGAACGCAAATCGGATCATATTTACAACATACAACGTTATGGGAGTTTGAGAGGCATTTCTATGCTATTGGGATCCTTATTGTGGCTTGGTTTTAAGGAACATCTAAAATTCGAAATTGCTTAAGATCTAAATGCAGAATTAATATATCATATAACCATGCTCTAAATTGCCTTGGGAACGAAAATCTGATAATTATGAATAAGAGATTCACGTACTTTCATGATAGAACAAGAAACACAGGCTCATCAGGATTGCCGCTGGCGCATAATCCTCGCACTCGCCGCACTCGAACAGGGCGAGAGCAAAGTACTGCGCCAGTGCATTGAATGTCAAAGTTTCCAGGCGCTTCGACTTGTTGCGCTGCTCGCTGAGAAACCTGGTGAACCAGAGGCGACCTATCTCCAGGCGCAGCAAGACGCCAAACTCCGACTTGAGCTCCAGATTGACGGCCGCCGAGTTGTTGAACAGCAGCTGCGTGAAATGCTTCATGAACTCCTTAACGGGCTCCTCGCCGGCACGGCAATCCAGGCTAATAGAGGATGCCCATGACGGCACCGAATTTTGTGACTCGGAGCGTATGAAGTGGCGCCAGTCGCTCGACTCCATGCTGGGGCTGGCCTGCAGCTGGTCGGGCTCATCCCGCAGACTGGTCAGTGTGCTGCTATTGGAGGTGCGACTGCGAGCGGGCATTCGCATCGAAGAGTTCACTTGACCCCAGGACTGACGCGTCACCGAGCCGACACCCACCTCCGTCGGCGGCTGCACATCAATTAGTGGGGGCGTGGCCGTCGCCTCGAGCAGCTCACTAATGCGCTGCATATCCTTCTGCATGTCCAGCTCGCTGCGTCGGGCGCCCGCAATGGCTCGAGGACGCTCATAGCCGCCCGAATGTCGCGACTCAAACTCCAGCGAATTGGAGTGCGTCGTGCTGCTGACATCGTGGGAGCGGGCGGCCGTCTGCTCAGGTAGCGACAGGGAGCTGCTGTCATCGCTGCTGCTACCGCCGCTGCTCGAGGATGAGGGCGAACTGGAGCGCAGCGGACCGCCCAGTTTGCTGACCGCATGGCGATTGCGTGAGTGCTCCAATCGTGGACCTAAAACAGATACTATTTACTGTATACAACCTGCAAGTAAAGAGCAAGAGCCACTTACGCGGCGCCAGATTGGGCTGCCTGTAGCGACCCGAAATGATCTCCTCGTGCGCTCGGCGAGCCTTCACGCGACGCGCCTCAAAGTCGATCTTGGTATAGTCAATGGTCTCATCAACTGCGGGAAATATATATGTACATATACAGCTTAAATATGTGCTTGTGAGCTCTACTTGTTTCGCTTACACTTGGGCAAATCCTCGTCATCGTCGCAGTAGTCCGAATCGCTGCTGCTGCTGCTTAGCGTCAACTGAAATGGCGGGAAAAGCACAAGAATTATGCAAATGTTGCCACCTTACAAGGAATTACATTACAGTTACATAAATGTCTGGCAGCACTCGTAAACAGAGAAAGAGAAGAGAGAGAAAGAAGATGAACTGCATGGTGGAATTAAGCTGATTTTATAAGCTCATGGTGAATTTATTTTGTGGAATTATGATAATTTCACATTCACCATGAAGGAAGTCTATTTAGGCTCTGCAGAGATAGAATCTTAATCTTAATCTAAGGCCGTAAGAGCACCTTTGTGACTTATATTGGAGAGGCGGAATGAGTTAAAGACATGTTTAAAATAAACATTTTAAATACATGTTTGTACTTATGTTTGGGTACAGAAAACTGACAGTCTATATTATAAGTGTAAACAACTTTAAATATCAATTTCCAAAAAAATCACTATAAATTTAAAGGATCAAGAAGGAAAGGGCGAGAGAGGTGGATTTAATGCAGTAAATTGTCAAAGTATGTATATTACAATAAAAACAAACATTAGAGGAGAGAGAGAGAGAGAGAGCAAATAATAAGTCCCAGTTACGAATAAAGGATTAAAAAGCTCAAGTGGTCCATGATCAAGTAAGACAGTGTGTGACTGAAATAAAGTTCACTATACAAAAGAAATATTTGGCAACAAAAAAAAAACTATCAGTGTTCTTGCAAGCAGGACAAAGAGACAGATTATGTGATAAATAGAGCCCGTTGTCAATATAAAAGCGTAGCGTAAATCAAATACATAAAATTCTTCAATTGTGACCTTGGCTTAGCGCTGCACTTGGCAGGTCCCAAAGAGTCAACTAAATTGATTGCTTTTGCATTTGCAGCAGGCGTTCAAGGCGAACAACAATCGGCAGACGGCAAGGATACAGACATCATCCATAATGAACGGCTCAGCGAACAGGATGAAGGCAACTTTTCACCGTTTAGTTATAAAGCCTCGCACTCATATAATTAATTTCAATCAAGGACGAAAGTCGCGAGCGAGCGAGAGAGAGAGAGAGCGATTGCAGTGCGAAAGCTGTCAGCCTCAGAGTCAAGTACAATGTGGAAACAGCTGAGCAATAGCGGCTGAAAACGCTCCTAACAATAATATCCGGCCCAAACGAAGGTCAAACGAGTGCAGCAACAACAAACAAAAACATTATCAAAGTGTCAGTTGTTTTTGCGGCACATAGACAACGCACACGAGCCCAACTCACCCATTCTGCACCCGCTTTCATTATCAAGGCCCCCTTACCTTATTTGATATGCCATTGAGCAGCTCATTGCTGTTGCCCAACACTGTCAGAAACTTGGACTTGAGCGCACCGATGCTCGGCGTGCGTTCCATAAACAATTTGATTTTCGATCTCTCGCCGGCAAACGCAGCCGGCGGTGTTCCCGGCGTCGAGGTTCGCGTGGGCGGTGGCTTTGCATCCACCATAATGCCCCGATTTGTGGCTTTAGCTTTATCTAATTATTGTTGCTGCTGCTGCTAGTTTTCGCTATTTTTAGCAGTCATTTAATAAGCGCTTATGCGTCTAGTGACGCTGACCGTTGACGTCGACTGTTGTTGCGACTTCTGCTGCTGCTGCGACTGCTGCGACTGCTGCTGCTGTTGCTGCTGCTGCTACTGCGACTGCTGCTGCTGCGACTGCTGCTGCGGCTTCACGTATCGATTTTTCGTATATAACACAAGCACATTGCGCCCTAAGCAGCTGCTTTATTCGACTTATTTTTTGCTGTTTCTTGCTTCTTGTTCTCGAGCAGATTAAAAAGAAATCTTGCTGATGCAGGAAATCGTCTTTGTAGTTGGGTTTAATTATATGGAACTTGGTTGCAGTTAAAGGATTCTTGGATCACGTGTACTTATTTAATTTTTTTTTACGCCGGTTTTTTAACTTGCTTGTACCTATTTTTTTTTTTCATAAACAAACATATATATTGGTATTTGAAACTTTCTTATATTTTTGTGTATTTTATTATTTACGATTTTTCGATTTAGGCAAAAACATATTTTTAATATATTTTTTTATATTTATTTTTATTTTACTTTTCACATTAAAAAAATAACATTGAGTTTTTATTTAATTCGTATAGTGTTTGTGTAACTCTAATATTAATAACAGGTTTTTTTTAACATTCAATACTTTTTCCATTTATATTTATTTAATTTAAGTTTGTCTTTAATATTGAGTTTTATTTTGTTAGCAGTTACTTTAAATCAATTGATATTAAATTTTTTAAAAGTTAATTTTATACTCTTTATATACTTCTAAAGCGTTGCATATATCCTTATATATAATACATATGTATACACACACGCTTTTCAAGTGGAAATTTTGTTTCAAATTGTTTCAAAAACCATTACAATTTATTATTTCACTTGTTTTAAATTTGTGTTCTACATTTTAATTAGCTTTAACACGCAGTATAACAAGTTATGTATATGCATGTATGTATAACAAGTTATTGCATAGAAACGTACCTAGTATATTACATCAAATTGTGCTTTACTGTAATTGTCTACGAGCATTACGCAAATGAAACTACGCACACGGTCCACAATTTCACTGGATATATTTATGCTTTAATATTGCACTAAAAACTATGTACATTTAACTTTTATTTTTCCTCTGCAAGCCTCTCTGCACACACTTTTGCACGACGGCGACGTCACGCAAGGCGCCGTGAAAATCGTTTAATTTTCCACACTCACTCACAAACAGAGACGCGTTTCACTTGCGTTTCCTGCAACGCGCGCTGTGCAAATGCAGCCGAAAAATGTGGTGCTCAGCTTTAAGAAACCGCCTGTGTCCATCGAAATTACTCGCATGCAATAAAAAAAAAGCAGGAAAAAGCTTTTGCGGAGCTTTTGGGCGCCAAGCAGCAACAAAAGCAACAACCACAGCCGGCATTTCGCTTGTTTACGAACAGCTGGCGCAGCCGACTGAAGTATTCGGCTCGACAGCCGAGCAGCTGTTAAGCATCGATTTGCGTCGCAGTCGGCGGCGACGTCGACGTCGACGTCAAGCGGGCAAGGTCGCATCCGAGTCAACGTGGGCGCAAACCAAGCAGAGACTGAAGCAGCAGCAGCGAAGGCTGCGGAGGAAGTGAGACAGCGAGTGCAGGCTTATAAAAAATGCGTAGCTGCAATTATCGGGCTTCGGCTTCGGCTACGCCTACGTCTTCGATTGCGACTTTGGCCCTCGGGCAAATCCGTTTTGCATGTCATTTATTGGCAGCTTAATTTGCACTTATTACCGCTAGCACACATACACATACAAGTACATCTAACATATATGTGGCATTACTCATACCACATGTTGCGCCCACAAATGGTCTGTGTGTTGCCGCATATTAACAGCCTGCCGCGAAGCGCTAATAGCAGCCATAATTTGCAATTGGCATTTATAAATAAATACTTATTATTTGTACTTATTTATAGCTGTTAATTGTTTTTTGATTTGTGCGCCCGCTGACGGCAGGTGGCGCTTTAGAAGCGTGCTACAATAATATTTTAATGTGTTATTTACTTTGGTTGGGCTTGGAAATTGTGGTCCATCCTTCAACCATTCAACAATGCAAAATACCCAAACAAACATAAACAATAATATATGAAAAAAATTTTTGAAAATATATTATATGGCTTAATGAAGCTACATACATATATAACATAAATTATTTTGCAGTGAATAAAAAACTGTAATATTTTTGTGCTAAACAAAAAATGCCAATTAAACTGAACTTTTATGTGTATTTAAGAATTGCAACTGAATCTCTAGTGAGTCAATACCAAATTTGTGAAGGTATCTACTAGTCGAGAACTCTCGTCTTAGGCATTTTATCTCATTTTGAACTCCTATGGATTTTCACAGAATTAAACATATGTTTAATAATAATCACTTAACATGAGATAGTTCAAGGTCGCTGGGAGTTGAAAGTGTGAACTTTTATAATTACTTAATATCACTAGGAAGTCTTTCTAAGCTTTTGTTTATAAACAACAAATCATATGTAGATAAGTGTTTAATTAAGAAGAATAAATATTTATTAAAAAATGTTTTCCGCATGGAATATTTTTTTAATTGCAATAGCTGATAATAAATATATATAGTTTTCTTTAAGTGGATAATATTTTATGACATTTACACCCTGGTAAGCATGGTCTAAATATTTACAGATCATCTAAATCATGTTACGGCCTCTAAGAATCAACTCAATTGCAATTCATTCAACCATTGAACATGGCAAGGAATAAATATTTTGCGACTTGACTAATTAATAACCTCTGCCTGGGGCAAGTGCTTTCTTTCAAATATTGACTAAAAAATGGTAAGGAACATTTCTTTTATAATATATTTTAGACATACTATAACAAATTATTTCATAAAAATAAAAAATCATTACTTTAATAGCGCTTACAACCCCATTGATATAATGTGAATAGGGTAAACTAGCCATAATAAATAAGCCAAATTGCACAAAATACGAAAATAATCCAGCAAGCAGCCGAAAAACAGCAATATTCCATAAATTATTCATCCGTCGCTCAACGTCATAAACGGAATCAGAATCGCCATAAAATGCACGCAAAATGTTTAACAACAAAAACGCGAGCAAATAAAACATTTCTCAAACTTTTTTACACACGCGTCGAGCCCGACAAAAGTCTTCTATACGTATGCTGTATAGTAGTATTTATAAAATAACGCGAATTCCCCAAAATAGACGCACAAAGAGAAACACACATGATGGAAGAGATGGAGACACATAGAGAAATAAAATTGAGAACAACATATTGCGGCGTTGACTTCTTCCTACTGAGAACTGCGACATCGTCGCAAACTTGCGGGATTGTAGTAAAAATGTTGTTTAGATAGCCGGATAGACAAATCAGTTTGTTAGGAGACGATCGCCGAACGAGACCGTAGCAAAAATATTTAATGTCGAGCGGCTACCCATAGCAATACCAATATACATATATATAGTGTATATCTATATATAAGTATATATATATTGATGTGTTACCAGCTGGCAGCAGCAATTTTGAGTGCGGCGGGGCGAGGAAAGTAAAATCGAATTATGTAAGTGATCTTATAGAAGGTGTCACAACAATAAATGATCAAAAAGTTCAATAACAAATAGCGATAATATGCAAAAAAAATAACGAAAGAAAAATAAACTTAAATAAAAAGAAAACCCATTGAAGTGCGTGCTAAAAATAACCTCAACTAAATTTAAACACAAACGAAAAAAAGATTTATCTTAAAGTTCAAGGCATTTTACTGATTCGATAAATAATCAAAATTTATGCATAAATAAAATTTTTTTTAGTATATCGAACAAAAAATGGATTTAAAATTGTGCAAAAAATAAACGCAGAATTTAGGCAATTATCAAGAAGGCAAAGAAATGAACTGTTTAAAAATAGTTTGTGCGCTCGTTGGCGCATGTGTGTGTGTGTGTGTGTGTGTGTGTTTGTGTTTGTATGTGTGATGTGTGTGCATCTAAATGTGTGTGTCTGGTCCCAGGGCAGCTGCCACTTGAAGCTGCCAAAGACATCGCTGCAGGAAAAGCAAAGTGCGGTGGTCAAGATAGACATATGTATGTATAAAAGACGCCGCCAGAATTTACTTGAAGATGTGGCATATTTAATTCAAGCTGTAATAATTCCTCTAAGTTTTAGACTTTAAAGACAAAAAAGGAATACAGTAATTCATTTATATAATATAAGTGTAACACAGGATCTGAGCAATTTCACATTTCCAAAAACATATTTATAACCAAATAAAAGATATTTTCGTAACCAGCCAAGAAAATACTGCAACAAAAAGTAAATATCATAACACATATGATATATATAACTATAATTATTAATTTTAATCAAGAATTTTACATTTTCCCACAAAAAAGTCTTTTAAATATTTATTTAGATTTCATTAGCACATTTTTATCAAATTAACCCAAATTAACTTTACTTCTTGAACATATAGATATAGATTAAATATAAATATCGATATTTTAAAGTTCCATTTTAAAAAAATTAGAAAATATTAACCGATTATATATATTATATGTCTAATATACCTAGCATACAATCAAACACACAAATTAGACTCTCATAAAATCACATTACCTAATAAAATATTTGTATATCTTATTTAAGAATGCAGACTGCACATTGGCAAAACTTATTAAAAACAATCTCTACAGTAATTTCCTGTTTTATCTAAATTTGTTCTTGTTCTATATCTAACATGCAGCATGCGTCAATAAATGCTCTTTTACACACATTTTAGCTCCCTAAATTTGTTGTTAATTTTTTATCTCGCAGCGTCGTGAAAATTCTCTTTGATTTCTTTTGGATCTTTGCTCTCTTCATTATTTACATCATTTACAGTATATAGTGTTCTCAACTATACGCTCTTCTTCGTATACTCTTTCTCTCTTTCTCTTTGTCTCTCTCTCAATCTCTCACTCTCTCTCTCTCTTTCTTTCGCTCTCTTTTTCCCTCTCTCTAATTTTGATTCCACTTAGAAACGCTGACAGCCTGCGCTAATTGAGTCACAAAATACATTTGCTTTCCTTTTTTTCGCATCATTTCATAAATAAACAACAACAATTCTCTGCACAATTTTGCAGTTTTAGCCGAGTCGCGTTAATACCCTATACACCAATAAGTAATGTAATACTATAATAAATATTAATACTGTGAATACATATTGATTTTTATTTTGTTTTTTTAACATTTGTATATTTTATTTAACGAGTTTTCTGCTACCTTTAGTGGCAACTTAATCTAGTTGTACATTTAATTTCTTTTTTATCTTACTGTGTGGCTTAGCATCTTATTATTTAGGAACTTAAAAAAACATTGCATACTTATAGGCAAACACCTAGGTAATTTTTGCACAACTCTCATTTAATTAATATAATAATCCACTATTTACTGTTCGACTCCTTAAGTTAAATCGGTATAGAGTATCTGTTAGGTGGTCCCTGTACACAATACAGACTTGTTTTGAATTTTAACAATTTTGGCCTATATTTATACGGTTTATTCGTGGAACAACTCTGGCGGCGATTGGGCGTTTGCATTTCGCGTTGCATTCAACTTTTACCTAGGGGCTTGCCACAAAAATTTAGGTGAGCATGCTAAAAATATTTAAGAAATGTATGCACATATATATACAATATTCTGTTGGTAGTTTGGTTATTGAATTTAAAGTCTTTTGATGTGGTCGCGGAAGGGGTAATTATATACATATACATATATATTTAGCAAAGTAAATCATTTGGAAAAGATCATAGAATAATGATAATATTCCTTGAGGATAGTTATAAGGAAAAGTAGTTTTATTTTAAGTAAGTAGTAATATTTTAAGTAATTTTATTAATATTATTTAAATTAAAAATGAAAAAGACGGTAGAATAAAGAGAATATTCCTTAAGTGTTGCAAATATCAGATGCATAAATATACATAGATATATGTGTGGATATCTTTCAACTTTTACATGCTCAAAAACCATAACAATAAACCCAAATATTTTGCAAGCCATTAACAGGCGCAGTTTATGATCACAAAAATCTAGCATAAACAACTCTTTGAAATAGCTTCTATATAGTATGCCCCACATTTGCCTAATAACTTTTTACATAATTCCCACAAATATACAGCAGCTGAAAGAAGGAAAACAAGAAGCCCAAAACAAAAAAAACACAAAACGACAAGAAGGCGAAGAAGACAAAGATAACGACAAAGATGACGACACCACAATTGCTCAACAGAAACATACGCACAATGCCCGCATGGGTGGTGAGTAACTGGATATATCTTTAAATAGAGTTGCACATTTTACTAATACCACTAGAATATTGTTCACAGACTGAGGCAAACGATCGCATTGGACCCAAGCCGCCGGCAGCGCCAATGAACGGCAATGCCTCTAGTAACGGTACTCAGCTCAAGGTGCCATCACTGCCCCCCAAAACGAAGAGCACTCCCGAGCCCGACTACGAAGTAATCGAGTTTACCAATCAGCAGCAGTACTCAAATGAACCAATGAAAACCACACAGATTCGCACGAAAACGCCAGGCAAGTAGATCTGTGGAATATAAGAAGTACCTAGACTCGTACTAGAGAAATATCTAAAAAATTAAATGAAATACTAGACTTCAAGTGAAGCTATGCTTTAGTCTTTTAGATATTGCGATGGTTATGTGTTCCTTTGTTTTCTCATATTCTTTTATTAAAAGATTCTATAGGAAACTTTTGATCTTGTAAGAATTTTTGTCAATTTAAATCAATATTGTATATAAGGATATCATTGATCATAGAGTTGTGTTGTAAGCACAGTTTTTTAGAAAGGTTTTGTTTTGGTATATCAAAAACCTATAAGAGTAGCGATCGCTCAAAAATTGAGTATACATAGATTTGTACTTTTATTTGTAAATGCTCTAAACTTATTAAATGAATATTTCATATTACTGTCTACTGTTTGTGGAAAGTTTGACTTAAGATCAGACTTATAAGGATTTTTTAAAGTTATAAAAAAGGGATATTTATCTGTCACCAACAGCAATATTATCCCATTTATACAATGTTTTTTAATGGAATAAAACTGATCAAATTCTGAGTAGTTAAAACTATTAATAACCTTCGTGTTCAATTATTTTAGTTAATTTTTTATATTAATTGTATATTTGTATTACACAGACAACAAACTGAAATGCACATTGTGCGGCTCACAGAACCCGTGGGTGACCTGTGCCGAGTGTGCTGGCCAAATCTTTTGCGCCTCATGCGACGACATGTTCCACAAGCATCCCAAGCGCAAGCAGCACATACGCAAGGTAAGCTGACTAACGGTTAATAGTAATAGTAAATAGTAATAATATTTGCACATATTATATTCTGTTGGCAGGCCGTGCAGCAGGGCATACCGCCCATACCGCCAAAGGCACAGGGTGGTGCACCACCGCCAGTTGCACCACCGCGACGCAGCAAGCGCGGATTGCTGACGCCGTTTCTGGGCCGCAAGGAACAGGTACGCCACTGCACGATTTCATAAACCAAAATACAAACTCCGTACTAGTACCAAGTACCAGTCCAAGTACTAGCTCCTAGTTCTACCATTTAGTACCAGTTTGTAATTGACTTTTTGAATGCTTTAATAAAACAACAACAACAACCAACTATGAAACCTTTATGCTGCTAGCCAAAATATAAAATAATAAGAGAAGCAATTGAAGTCTTCGGCACGCCGAATATTACACACCCTTGCAGACCGGAACGAAAATGTAATTATTAATCTAAGAACTTATTTTTATGAATAAATAACAAAGCGAGCTTTTCACTTAACCAATGAGTTGTGTCGGGATATATTGAAAAAGTCAAGAATTTACCATACGGTATTGAGCCATTGATGGATCTGAGCTAGTGCTCAGATCTGGCAAAGTCTTGCAGCAGGATACAGCCCAAGTTTAAAAAGAAATAGCTTGTTAATTGTTTAGCTACAAAATATATTTATTTTTTGTTCTAATGAAATGTATTTAATATTTGGGTCAATATCAGACCAGAGTAAAATTATACATAATACTACAAAGTGTTAGCCAAAACAGACCGAAACAGGTTAATCGAATACCTTATGGTATCGGGATGTATTCTCACAAAATGCGTGTCGAAAATTAAATACCGTCTGCAAGGGTACAATAAAAAGAAAACAGAAAAAGCGCAAATGGAAACCAAATCGAAACGTTCTTTGCAGATGTTGCCGCCGCCGTCGCCGACCCCGTCGCACAAATCCACCAGCGGCTGGCGACCCGGCCCGGCGCCCCAAATGACAAATCGACCGCTGCCGGAGCCGCCGCGTCCGGCGCCCAGTGAGGGCGGCGGCTCCTCGCGCTCCGGCACGCCCAAGTCAGTATTCGATACGATCAGTCGGCCGCCGTCCGTGCAGCTGGAGAAGATCAAGAGCAAGGCGAACGCGACCCTGGACCGCATGGCGCAGCTGCAGCAGCGCTATCGCCAGCAGAAGGCGGGCGGCAACTCCAACAGTTCCACAATGGGCAGCGAGCAGGTAAGCTTATGTGGCAACCAGAGCATCCACCATTCAAGTGTCTTCCCTCATATATCGTATCGTATCGTATCGTGTGCGTCAATGTCTCGTCCTTCCCTCTCTTTCTCTTTCTCGTTCTTTGTACATTTCCCTGCGCAGCATTTGCCGAACTTCGAGCATTGGTCAAACATTTCACCATCGCCCTCGCATTTTCGTTCCGGCAGCATGTCATCCGGTTTGAATTCATCGCACTTTGATCTATCGGATGATTCACACAATTTTCACAATTCCCTGTTGCTCCAACAACAACAACAACGACAACAACGACAGGCAGCAGGCGCTCAGCGCCGCCAAATGAGCACCTCCGTCTTCAATCTGAACTCGATGAACACGCGGCGCCCTCTGGCGGAGGCACAGCACAACAACGCCTGGCTAGCCAATCAGCGCATGCAGCAGGTGAGCAATGGCAAACCAGGGCTGCCAACTCTTGACAAACCAATACTGATATACATATATATAATAATAACCATTCATGCATTAGTCAAATTTCCTTAAGTCGCATATTTCTCTGCAATCTAGAACTTATCATTTTAGTTCCTATGCCTATAATTTTCTATAGACCAATTTCACGTAACTTAAAAAAATACCTTCTTAAAAATTGTTTAAGAATTTACGTTTTTAAAAATTAATCCTTCCCATCATCGTCAATTTAATTATTTTATAAAAATTTGTTGTGTGTGGATATCTATAATTGAAAAAGTAATTGCTATAAACGAGTAATTCGTAGTTACCAAATGTATTCTATGAGTAGATCTCATAATATATATTATGCATGTATTAATAAATATACTGGAAATATTTTTGGAAACTGAATGCTGGAAAAAGCTTTAAGCCAATCGTTAATTTAAGACAAGTGGGAAAGGATTAGCTTCGGCGTGCCGAAGATTTTATACAGTTTTCGAACCTTTAGGCAATTTTCACTCTGCCAATTGCACCACTGAAATTACATATGCTGTAATAAATCGATTTATCGCAAAAGATTTCTTTTTTTGTTCTAAGAATTGGTGTCATATCAGTTTAAATTTTTCTATTGAAATATTTAATTCATTTCCGCCCAATTTAATGTATCTTTGAATAATAAGTCTCTGTGCGAAGTTTCATCGCGATAGCTTTAAAAACATGGGATATATAGCCAAAACCGATTTCGACCTGTATGGCTGCTATAGTTGTCCGATCCGGCTGGTTCCGACCAATGTGCTGTACATTTTGATAATAAGTGTATGTGCAAAGTTGCATCGCGATAGCTCAAACACTGAGGGACTAGATCCCATACATACAGACAGACGGACATGGCTAGATCAATTTTTGTTATGTTGCTTCTAAGCATACTGGCAGTAACTTTTGGGGATCTCCGACGCTTCCGTCTATGCGTTACAAACTTCAGCACAAACTTAATATACTATTTTCTTCGAAAAGAGTATAAATATATATATTTATAAGTTGTTGGCAACACTGATTGCTACTATTTGAGACTTTACCGAATTCCTTTGTTTTCTTTACAGGCACAATCGCTGGCGCAGCTCAACTGCGCCGGCTGTCAGAGCCATCAGCAGGCGAACTGGCCTCCGCATCCACATGCTCACCCACATGCGGATGAGTGGTCACAGTTTGGCTCGCAGCAGCAGTTCAATCACTCGAATCTGTCGCTCAACATGGGCGCCGGCTACTTGACACAGCAGCAACAACAGCACCTGCAACAACAGCAACAGCAGCATCCGCACTATCCGCCACCTGTGTTTATGACGCAACGTGGCATTATGCCCAATATGTATCCAGGCGCAGCTGGTTATCCCATGATGCATCCAGGTAAGCCTACCAATCTCTACATAAACGAACATTTTTTAATGATATTCTTGTAGGCGTCATGGGTATGCCACCGACAGCTGCCTCAAGAGCTACCTCAAGAGCTCGGTATGCGGCATCCCCAACGCCCAGTCGCAAGTCGCTTTCGATGCGACGCAGCAAGCGCAGCAGCTATGTGGACGATGAGCTAACTGATGATGAGGACTCGGATCAGGACGATCGTCGCTCCTTGGTGTCCAATCGCTCGGGCATGACGAGTGCCTCGCGTTCGCATCAGCATCATCAGCAGCGTCAGCGACGCTTGTCCAGCGCCTCGCAGCTGATTAATAATGCTGGAAATGATGAGCTGGACGGGGAGCAGCGAGTAGTCTCCCGACAGCACAAGCTGCGTGATCGTCGTGGCTCTGTTGCCAAGTCGGTGCAGAGTGAGTGGCTGCCCGAGCGCAGGGATTCAACTGGCGATACATTAAAGAGAGGCCAACCGGAGGTACCCAAAACCAGTCGCATCTACTCAGACTTGGAGTCGGAGGGCTCCGGAGCACGTGCCTTAGTGCAAGCGAAAATACAGCAGAAACTGCAGGAGGCGGATCAGCAGAAGACCAAAAGGAATGACTCGAAACGCAGGCCAGAGATGAAGGATGAAAACACTCAGGCCGCGGCGGTGGTGCCAAAGGCAATTGTAAGTCCTAAGGAGCAAACCGAATCCGAGTATGAAGAGGTGGTTGAAGAGGTAACGGCATCGGAGAGCGAGGTGGAAGAGGTGCCAGCAGCTCCGTTGGTTGAGGCAGCTGAAGATGATCTAGGACCACCGCCCTCAACACCCGATCATGAATGGGAATGCGAGTTTTGCACGTTTGTGAACGAGCCCAATATTAAGATCTGTGCCATTTGCTGCAAGACGCCCTGCAGGCCACCCGCTCAGCCCACCAAAAAGGAGGCCAAAACTGAGGCCAAGACTGCAACAGCTAAGCCTGAGATCAAGATGGTGCACAAGAGCGCCATGAAGTCCACAAAGCCTGTTGCAACCAATCCTCAAGCTGCAAGCAACAAGCCTCACGCTGTTAGCAAACCCAAACAGGTCACAGCAACAACAACCACAACCACAACAACAACCACATCCAACACCCCCAAGAAACCCATTGCAACCGCAAAATCTCAGCTAAAACCCAAAGCGGAAAATCAAACAGAAAGTTCGCTCGGCAAGGGTTTCATACACAAAGGTAGGATTCTAAAGAAAATCTCATTTTTCGAGGGTACCAAGAGCTGAAACCGATTAAACAAAATCACAAAACTCAAGCATTGTACACATCCAAACCAAAGTAATAATAACAAACTGTAACTGTTACAAACCTACAATTAACGCATTTATTGAAATACAAATCAAGTCCCAAAAACCTAAAAAACACCCTTGAGTTTTGTTTTGTTTTGTGTTCTAAAGCTCTCATCCATCCACTTCCAGAGTCCGTTGAGAACATTTGGAATACACTGGATGAGAGCATACAGGCACAGGCGGAGCAGGTCTTGAAGCAGGCCAAAAAGGTCTCAACTGGCTGTGGCGGCACACCGCCCCGAGAGCTGCCCCCCAAAATGGATGATGCTGCTAGGGAAATGGCCACCTCACCCCCGCCGCAGAGCATCTCCACACAAGTAAATGCCACAAGGCTGCATGCACATCTTTGAAATCTTTGGCCTAACTAGCGATCTTTGCAGACCTACGATGCGCTGCCCTTTGGCGCACAGTCGGAGGAGCCGCCTGCTTCTGTTGTTGTGCAGGAGCGCTTTAGGACACCCGAGCCAGCCAAAATGGAAAGGAAGCCCTACTATCGCAGCAGCTCTCAGCTGACGCAGGAGAACGAACGATATCGTAGCTCCAATGATTTGAGGTATAATTCGGAAGCTGCTTCCATTCAATATAATACGGGGCAGCTTACCAGACGTCCGAATTTCATAAATGATTTGAAATCTTTACAGCATGTAAGTCGGATAATGTATCTCTTAATATCTCTATATCTCAACATGTTATCATAAAATACCTGAATATTTTAAAGCATATGAGTTAGATCTTAAGTCATTTTCCTTCTTTCTTATTATGTAGTTATTCAAAAGAACCAAAAGTAATGTTCTTATACTCTTTTCGAAGAAAATAGTATATTAAGTTTGTGCTGAAGTTTGTAACGCATAGAAGGAAGCGTCGGACACCCCCAAAAGTTACTGCCAGTATGCTTAGAATGACAAAACAAATTGATCTAGCCATGTCCGTCTGTCTGTCTGTATGTATGCAAACTAGTCCCTCAGTTTTTGAGCTATCACGATGCAACTTTGCACAGACACTTATTATTCAAGGGGACAGCACATTGGTCGGAGCCGGCCGGATCGGACCACTATATCTTATAGCTGCCATACAACTTGAAGTCGGTTTTGGTCATAACTCCCATGTTTTCAAAGCTATCGCAATGAAACTTTGCACAGATACCTATTATTCAAATATACATACCATTAATCGGAGCCGGCCGGATCGGACTACTATATCTTATAGCTGCCATACAACTGAAAATATATCTAATATTTCAACAAAAAATTTAAATTCATATGATATCAATTTTTACAGCTAATGAAAGTGCTGCAGTTGGCGGAGGGAAAATTGTCTAAAGGTTCGAAAAGAGTATTAAATCTTCGGCCCGCCGAAGATAATCCTTTCCCACATGTTTTATTTTATCTTTCGCGATCTTCTTCTAACAGCAGACTTCCTCACCATTTGATCTACCCCACGAATCGGTTGGCTACAAGCACGAACCGGCTCGTGATCCCGAAATCGAAATGCACATCATACTGAAAGAACTGGAACTCTATAAGTTTACTGTAGAGGAACTGGAAGCTGCGCTCAAATACTGCGGCCCCGACATTCATCCGATCCAATGGCTGCGCGAGAACTGGCACAAGTTGGTCCAGACCGTGCAGAGTCTCTCCACAAAGTACGGTCAGGAGCGGGCGGAGAACACAATCGGGACGATCTCACAGAACGAGGCACGTGAGGCCCTTCGCAGCTCGGGGGGCAACGTATGGCAGGCGGTAGCCGATTGCATACAGCAGCGCCAGCAAAAGTACCGCAAACTGGCCACCAAGGGCAACTTTCTGAGTGAGGATATTGTGAATGCGTTGACGGCGCATCAAGGTAATGTGGAGCAGGCATTGGTCGAACTGAATCGCACACAACTCAAACCATTTCTAATGCGCATCTGGGGCTCGCCGAACGGCGTGGAGAATGAGAGTGCGGCTGTAGATAACAAGTCGGGTTAGTTTCTGGCTCTAGTCCCATAAATATCACCACATTCTACTCATACAGCGGTCGCTCGCAAATTAGAACAGATAGTTGCCAGAGTTGAATTCAATTAGTGGAAAATAGTGTGTTTTGTCCAAGAATCAAGTATAATCGTTTTCAATCCTAGATCAGAGAACAACATCCTCATCTCAAGAAGGTATTTTGAAATCCTAAAAATTTTAGTGTTCTACTTCAAATAAGAACACATTTTCATTATTTTTTATAACACTTTTTTTAATTAGAAAAATGTAATGAGTATTTTATGCTTACTTGCAGAATCTTTGTACTTTTTGTAAATTTCTTGTAATATATTCAAGAGCGAATTGTACTCAAAATGTTAAGAGCATAACTACTCCGCTTGTACTTGAATTTAGAAAGATATTTTTCTCTGATTTTAATAGTGTAATATGCAAACTAAAAAAATATTATAAATAAAATTGTCGTTTGATGATATTAAACTATGAATGATAAATTATTTCCCAATTTCTTTTATATGTAAATATCGTTTTGCTTGCTTTGAAAATCCTAACGAACTTATATTTGATGACTAAACGAGCGTTTTAAATCTGGAGTTAATAATAAATAAATAAATTAAATTAAATAGCCTACATTGACCTTATGTCAACCAGTTTAAGACTGAACCACAGCATAAGCTTTTTCAATAACAAGCATTGTACAGGTGATTGTATTATCTGCTAGTTCCAAATTGTGAGCGACAACTGTACTTCTATTTTACACTCTTCATATTCTCTCTTCATTTTCGTGTAGATATCCATGAGTTTCTCAACACACATGCTTTGGACTGTTTGCAAATGTCGAGTAGTGAGAATTCTGCGTTTGCTAATCCCTTCGACGCCCTGTATACTGAGGATAATAATAGTCCTGCCAAGTCAACATATGCCACGCCTAGTCCTTATCAGCTCGAAGATAGTACACTGAAAAATCTCGAAATACTCATTGGCAATATGGAACAGAATCAGGCCAAGCAGAATCAGGACGTGCTGCGCTCAATTGAAACCATGTTAGAGGGCTTCAAGACCAAACCAGAGCAGGACTATGAAACAGATCCGGAAGTTATGCGCATCCTAACCAAAAGTCCAATTAGCACACTGAAGTCTCCTTCAGCACTGCAGGACAAGTCCAGCGATGATGTCAAGAACTTTGTCTGGCAGCACATACAGGATATTGTGCCCAATCTAGTGCAGCAGGTGGAACAGGAGCTAATGGAGCCAACAGAAGTAGCTGCACCTCCAAACGCAACTGTAATTGAGGTAGTCCCACAAAAGGAGCCCACTCCACCGCCAGACCCAGGTGTTTACATCATGGAGGAGTTCATCAAGCCAAATTTGCGGGAGAGCTCAATACGCGAGGAGCAGCCTACAAATTTCATTTATGCTACGGAAATAGCCAACTTCAAGCTGGAATTTGATCGTGGCATGGAGAGATGGCATGAATTGGAATACGAATTGGATGATTTGGAAGATGCTGAGCGTGTTATCTACAAGAGTTACCTGGCGCCAAAAGTGGAAGAATCAATTGTGGAGCCAGAGCCGGAGCCAGAGCCCCTGGAATCCAATAGCGCTGTTACGCCTGAGGCTGTACTTGAAGTAACTGCAGACCAGTCAACAGTCTTGGCTAGTCCTAACGTAGGAGTGCTTATGAAGACAGTAACTATAGTAGCTAAAGAAATGGAGGAAGCAACTTCGGCAAAATTAATCAGCGAATCAATTACAAAACCAACTGAGAAGACAGCAGTGACCAGCAGTGTTCCGACAACACCCTCCGCACCTGTAACGACCGTTGAGAAGCCGAAAGATATTCAAACCGCAATTCAATTTGATGACAAGCCCAGCACCAGTCGAGAAGCTAATAGAAGAAATAAGCGATCACAGTTACCGAAAAAAGGAAGAACACGCGATCAGAGTCAGAAGCCTGTTAATCGAAATAAATTGCCCAGCCATACAGTAGAGGAAATACAACAAAACGAAGTTAAGCAGGCGGCTGAACATCAAAAATCAGCTGTAGTAGATATAAATGCGACAGTATTAGACTCTGTAAAAACAGCTAAAGTCAAGACAGAAGCTAAAGCAGTTGCTCAAACAGAAATGGAAGTTGAAGTGGGAGCAAAAGCTGAAGCAGGAGCAGAAGCTGAAACCACGGAAGCTGAAGCCGTTTTTAAAATTGATGCAGATTCTGATGCAGGACAAGAAGCTAAAACATCAGCAGAAGCTGATACAATAAAAGATGAAGCAACACAAGTTGAAGCAATAGAAGTTGAAGCAACAGAAGCGGAATGGGCAATTGAAGCTCAAACAGAAAAGGAAGAATTAGTTGAGCCAGAAGTTGAAGCAGAAGTTACAACTACAACAAACGTTACAAGAACCATTGAGACACCTGAGGAAACGGAACATCCCGAGCTAACTGAGGCTCTTACTCAGCTCACAGAAGTCCGGGAACCAATTGCTATTACAGAAATTATAGCAGCTACTCAAAGTTCTGAATCTGCACAATTATCTGCAGGTGATAGCGAGTTAGCTCCAGTCGTAGAAGGTATTCCCATACAGCTACAAGAATCTCAAGCTCCAGCAGAATACCCAGCTTCGATGAATCATATTCAAACCACAGCTGAATCTGCAGACAGCCAACAAGAGTTGACTACGACCACAATCATTGAGCTAATCCCAACAATCGCAGTGACTACAAATCAGAAGCGTAGTCTCAAGCGTTTCTCCAAGATTCCGGTGCGAACCCAAAGCACAAATAGTCTGCGCAGTGAAAGCAGAAACAGTACACAAACGCCAACACCAGCAGAAGTTGAAGCTAATGAAACAAATTCAGAGGAGCATACAGGAAACGAAACAGAAGAAATCAGTACTCCTACACAAGCAACTGCAAAGAAGGTTTCCACTCCACCAGCTGAAGTCGTCACTTCTAATGACTCTGAAGAGGTATTTGAGGATGCAGCCGAGTTTAGCGGGGAGGAGCCACACACACACGATGAATCCCCCTCAGATACAGAACTCTATAGTCTGGACAGTGAGGATCAACCACCCCAGTCACCAGAAAGTGAAGTACTACTAGATCTCAATGCTGAGGCGCCTACAGAAGACTTCAGCTTAGTTAAGTCCACAAGCAATACAACAATTAGCTCACATTCGAGCCAATCCGAGGTGGAGCCGGTGATGTTCAAGGAGTTTGTACCATCAGGAGATCCTGCCAAGCAAAATCTGAGTGAACTTGTGGAGGATACGCAACGTTTGATCAAACAAATGCGCGATGAGATCAGCATGGATGAGTTTGAGTCCACAGATGACGAAGATTACTCCGAAGACTACTCCGATGAGTACGACGAGGGTGAAGAGGAGGGCTGGTACGATAGCGAGGGTGAGGAGGAGGAGGGTACCTACAACGAGCACGCATCGTTTATTGAGGAAGCCTCGAGTGGTGCAGCTGGATTGGTAGACAACGACGAAGAAGGCACCGAGATCGAGGATATTATGGAAGAAGATGAATTTGAAGAGGAGGAAGAGACGGAGGCAGCAGTAAATAAGCCTGAGCCGACAGCTGACATTCTTGAAACAGTCACGAGCCCATCATCAGTCACTCCCACAAATCATGAGATGGAAGTAAATGTCGAAATTGAGACTGTTTCTTTCGCAGCCAGGACAGTTGAGGAAAGTAACAACTCAGCCGAAACAACTGGGAACGATACGGATCAAAGACAATCTAGTGCTATAGAAGAACCTAAAGGAACAGTTGTCGCTCATGCGATAGAAACTGCTGAGGATTTACCCCCAAGTGAAGAGCTCGTCGTAGCTATAGCCGAAAGTCTTGCCGACGAAATTGTATTAGGATTAGACTCTCAGCCACCTCTGCCAGCAGCCGTACCCACTGCCCTACCCCTTACTCCCGCACCACCCATAATCGATTCTGAAACCCGTCCGCTTGAACCGCCTAGCGAAAGCGTATTGGAAGAGCCCAAAAAGGTAAATCCCAAGACAGCAAACACTAGCAAAACTCCCAGCACACCAAAAACCCTCAAATCCACAGTTAGCAAAATACCCAAGCCCACAAATGAACCCACCATTAACACCAATACTGCAATATCCACCAAGAAATTGCCGCTGCGCTCCAAGTCCTTTTCCGCGCCCATGGGCATCTCCTCCGTGAAACGCATACAGCAGGAGTTCCTGCAGAAACAAACCATATCCAGTGCCAGTCGCGTGCCCCTCAAGAGCAGTCCCAGCAATAGGAAATCCTTGAACGATGCCATCAGCAAATTCAATACGAAAACCACACTGGATGGCCCCAGCACAAGTGGTGCAGCAGCTGCGGTAAATGCACTGCTGAAGCCCCGATCCCAACCACGCATACCCAAGAAGAAATATCACGAGACGTGTTTCTCGGACGACGATTACGAGACCTCAGCCACCGAGGAGGAGGATGCGGAAGAAGCCGAGCTAGCAGCACCACTTAAAGCAGAGCAGCTCAAGCGGAAGCTCAGCATGCCCGTTTTCCGAGCCTATGCCAGTGTCCAGGAGCCAGTTATTGAGGACCCAGCGGTGTGTAGAATCCCAGGTGTAGCTCAGTAAATAACCTGGTACAATTCGCCTCTACTCATATTTGCAGGTGTTGGCACGCAAGTACGTGGAACAGCAGCTGGTGACGAACATCGCAGAGGCACAAATTGCAGCTACTCTGGTGAACATGAAGTTCCAGGAGGACGTCGCTCTGTGGGCGGCCAGGGAGTGCTCCGATCTTGATCAGGCCATATCCATGCTGCAGCAAGAGTGCGAACTATGCATGAACAGCTATCCAATGAATCACATAGTGTCCATGTTGAAGTGCACCCACAAGTGCTGCAAGCAGTGCGCCAAGAGCTACTTCACTGTGCAGGTTAGTGGTCGGGGTATGGGAACTTATCGAAATTTGTAAGATAGTAAGACCTAACATAGAAGCATAAATAGAAAGGATATAATATTGTACATATATTTTCTGGATCAGAATTGGTATTCATATAGCTGTTTAACTCACAGCTTTAGATTAGGAAAGTTTTCTCAAACATTATAGTTATTATTTTAAAAGTGGCATATTGGGAAAATAAACACTTCAAATACCTAAAAGCTTCTAATTGACATCCGAGTCTGTATAAGGCACGAGTGAGAAGTCCTAATTTTAATACCATTTTATAAATTTTGGACACTTGAAATTGATTTTGTGCAATATGGCACCATTTGGGGAGTTGACCGCAATATTATGCACTCGTATATTTAAAAATATATATTAAAAATATTCCTAAAATTTCATCAGAGGCGCACGTATATAAGTACTATACTTATTCAATTGACTAATTTCTGTGGAAAATCTCTGCTTCGGTTCTATTTATTTATATTATATTATTTTATATGCTTCTAACTGTTGTCTTCTCCCTTCAGATAACCGATCGCAGTATCAACGATTGTAGCTGTCCGTACTGCAAGCTGCCCGAACTGAGCAACGTGGCGGAGCATGAGGATGAGCACTTGGAGTACTTTTCCAACTTGGACATATTTCTCAAAAGCATTTTGGACAACGATGTGCATGAGCTCTTCCAGCGCAAACTGCGCGATCGCACCCTGTTGCAGGATCCCAACTTTAAGTGGTGCATACAGTGCTCCTCCGGCTTTTTCGCACGCCCCAAGCAGAAGCGTTTGATATGCCCCGACTGTGGTTCAGTGACCTGTGCCCTGTGCCGCAAACCCTGGGAGAGGATGCATGAGGGCACCAGCTGTGAGGCGTACTTGGAATGGAAGCGGGAGAACGATCCGGAGCTGCAGGCACAGGGTGTACAGGAGCATTTGGCGCAACATGGCATCGATTGTCCCAAGTGCAAGTTCCGATATTCATTAGCAAGGTAGGAATATATTTATATATATATCATCTATTATTATCATTTATCTTTTATTTTTCTACTTCAGGGGCGGCTGCATGCATTTCACGTGCACCCAGTGCAAATTTGAGTTCTGCTACGGCTGCGCCAGACCCTTCATGATGGGCGCCAAGTGCAACATCTCCTCGTACTGTTCCAAGCTGGGTTTGCACGCCCATCATCCACGCAACTGTCTGTTCTACCTGCGCGATAAGCTACCACTGCAGCTGCAGTTTCTGCTCAAGGAGCACAAGGTGCAGTTCGATACGGAGCCCACCGAAACAGAGGATGAGCCCAGCGGTTCCAGCAAAGCCCGAGCATCGGCTCGCTGTCCCATACCGCTGCAGAAGGAGACGCCGCAGGGTCTGGTGGACACCGTTTGCAATACCGATGTGCCCGATAAGCATGCGGGCATGTGCCGGTAGGTTCTGAGAAGCTAAATATACTACGCCTGAAGACCTATAGCTAATCGATCTTTTGTAGCACACATTACGTAGAGTATTTGGCTGGCAAGGTTGCCAAGGCCAGCATCGATCCGCTGCCCATTTTCGATTTGACGGACTGTGTGCAGGAGCTGCGTAGGCGTGGCATTGCCCTGCCCGAGCGTGGACCCTGGGACACCGATGAGATATACAAGAAAATGTGCTCGGAGGTTAGTTCAATGCCATTAATTGATTTAATTGATTTGTATACCCTTGCAAAGGGTATTATAAGTTTGATATGCAGAACATGGTATTGAAATATTTCTGATTCCATAAATAAATGGACTAGATATATGTAGTTGATCTGTCTGTTTGTATGTAATTCGTAGTTACGTAGTTTTATAACTAACTTGGATCTTTAGACATATGTCGTAGTCTGTCCACTTTATCTTATTGAAGTATGAGCCCCAAATTTAAAATTTTTTTTTTGGTAAAACGTATAAACTTCGACTTTTTGAGTATTTGTATATGCCATTTAATTTTTTTTGTCGAAAATTTAATTTTTTATGTGATAAATTCTTAACAATGTCATTATGCTCTTAATAATTAGGCAATTTGTTATCAGCATGGTACTTATTTATCATATAGGTCACATAGAACAAATCTGGCGATATTTCAGTTATTTTATCAAAAAACTTTCGTATGCGTATATATTGTATGATTTAAAGAAATATTATAATTGATTATATGATAATTAATATTTATACCATATCATATAGTTTAGTTTTTGACAAGATCATCATATCAAATTATATTCACATTTTCAAGCGTATTTCTTATTGGTCAGTGCGCAAATAACATTTTCTTTTTGTTGATGTTCCTTAACGTTTATTTGGCTTGCGTGTTACTTTTTATTGAGTTTCCTTTACGCGGAAAACGCATTTCCTGCGGCTACTCTGACCCGATGATTCAGTTCACGCCCCCGCTATAAATAGACGTCGATCGATGAAAACAAAAACAGGCGTCTAATACTCCCGCCTAAATTTAGCAAAGCACTCTGACGTATTTCACACGCGTCTTAATTGATTTTTCGCCTTTATTAGTATTTAATTGTAAACATGAAAAACACAAGCGAAAATTACAAATGTTTATTCTCTTGCTCTTTATCCCTCTCTTTCTTTCTCTCTTGCTATAGGTTATCAAACAGCATATACCACTGAAATCGGCCTGAGTGAGATCGTATAACCGGATGGGATATGGATATTCGTGATTCGTGATTCAGTGGGCATCTTTCGACTGTTGCAATTTTTCATGCACTTTTTTATGATTTATCGCAAATATTTTTTTGATATAGACATTTTTATATACATAGAGCATAGAGCACACATACATACATACATATTTGTAAAGTTTAGACAGCTTATTAGACATTCGACATGGCTATGCGTACACCCACACCTATTTGTTTAGTTACTAAGCAGTTGATTATTTTCCACATCAGCTTGGACACAAACCATAAACATTGTATGGACAGACACGTGGCATTAACAGCATCCAATAAACAGCTTGTGTGAGAACCAATTTAAATATGAATTGCATTTTTGTGTGCTTCAAATATTCGACATACTGCAAATGAATTCATGCCAGATGGCGTTCGCATTGCCAAAATAAGCGAAAATATGAAAAGGTGGGTGCTTCAAATATTGAAATATTGATTGTATTTTAGCTTCCAATCAAAAGGTAAGTATACAAATTTGTTCTTGTGAGTTGTATAACAAACGAAACTAGAAGTCTTTTAAATTTATAGTATATAAGAATAACTTTTTGTAGATATTTTTATAACATCCGCAGATAAAATATTTTACTTTTTTTTGCCAGCAGAATAATTTTCCGAGTTAATACGCATACTGGCTTAGCATTAACTACCAAGTCGATATATTGGCACAATCAGGAAATCGATTTTATGTACCTTACTAACTATATAAGCACATTGATAGATATAGCCCTGACGGTCTATATAAGCATCGGTAAAAGAGGCAATAAATCGACAGTCAACATATTCAAAATACCATTTATAAGTCTATAAATACGAATACAGCCACAAAATATAGTCAGTAATTGTCAAAGATAGAGAAAATATGGTTTTACTTCACTAAAAATTGCAGAAGGAACTTATAAGAAGCAGAGAAGGTGTTAAGAAAATCATAAAGAAACTATATTGAACTTCTGAATAGGAAGTTTCGTATTTATAATAATAAGATAAGACTCCTCTTTATATACTGATACTGAATTTTGTATTTATAATAAAAAGTTATTATACCCTGAACCCATTAAAAATGGGTAAGAAGGGTATTATGGTTTTGTGCAAAAGTATGTAACAGGCATAAGGAAGCATCTCCGAGCATAAAAAGTATATATATTCGTGATCAGTATCAACAGTCGAGTTGATTTAGCCATGTCCGTCTGTCTGTCTGTCCGTCCGTCCGTCTGTCTGTATGAACACGCGGATATCAGAGACTACAAGAGCTAGAGACTTCATATTTGGAATATAACTTCTCGTAATGCCGGGACAGATCAAGTTTATTTCATTTTATCGATAACTCGTCCCGTTTAAATTTTATCGATAAATTTCGATTTCAGACTAGCGTTTTTGGGCCTTAACTTAAAAGTTATAAGAGCTAGAGGCCCCAAATTTGGCATGTATAATCTCGAATAGCATTCACATGTAACAAATATTTAACTTTTTGGATACCACCCCCAATCCCCCCAAAAGTTCAAAAAACTCATTTTGATCTTGTAATTTGGCTTGGTCACTTTTTTTATAGCCAATGCTATGTCCTACAAATTTTAGAAAGATCGGACAATAAACACAGAAGTTATTTAAGATTTTACTTTCCGTTGTTTGGGGCTCAGTGAAAAAGCAAGCTAACTGCTTAAGCCGCTTGCACTGCTTGTACTGCAGCATGTGGGTGTTTGTATGTATATACACTGATAGATTAGTATGAATGAATGTAAGGACTGGGTTCAGGGTAAAACCTAGTCGGGCACTCCCGACTAGAGCACTCTTACTTGTTTTTGATTAGGTTTTTTAATGAATTTATAGTAAATGTAGAAGTTATGAATGGTAATTTATTCAACTCGTAGTTTTGATATACTTGCGATATATAATAAAACCTTTAACTGACTCAAATAAAGGTTGATATGATTAAATTATTTAAGAAACTCAATATAGATAAACACCGAAAAGCCGTAGACAGAAAATACATATTAAATATATGTAAATTAGATTACGCCAAATTTCCATAGGCGGACATATGATTCGGCCAAGTAGGCGTTGCCAAATAATACACTCAACACCTGTTGTCACACTCCCTCGAATCGAGATTCCCAGAAAACTGTTGCATACTTTTGCGACAGAGTGTCCAAAATTCGAAATGGCAAATGCGGCTCATAAATAACGCGCAGACAACAACGACAACAACGACAACAACGACAACAACGACAACAACAACAATAACAATAACATAGCGTTTGTGGAAAATGTGAAAATTCGCTTTGGCGACGGGAATCGTTGGATGAGTTGACGCCTCTTGGCAGCATCGTAAAAACCTATTTTCGTAAGATTTGTTTTTAATTTATGCGCGCGGCACAACATGTTTTGCATTTCGGACAGTTTTACACCAATAAAAACTAATTCAATGAGATCATTTGATGAACCATTAATGCAGATCTGAACGATCAAATGACTTTCAGCTGGACTGCAAAGGGCGGCTAATTGATAGCCCCCAGTCACGAGAGAAGCCGCGTGCCTAGGAAATATGCAGATCATATCATTGACTATAAATAACATTAAATTTTATTTATTTCAGTTGACTTTTCACATACACTCGAAATCCATAAAAATGCTTTAAGTGTTAACATGCGCGCCCAGGAATTAAGCTAAAGAATCCAAATCACAAAAAAGTCTACGCGCCGAGTGATTATACCCAGTAGGTGTTTGGCAATGGGTATGCTAGAGTCAACGACAACTCCAAACTTGTACAGTATTAATAAATATTTAAGTTAAACTTGATCGGCATACGATATAGCAAAGTACATTCATATTTTCAGTTCTGGTTTTTTGCAATATACTAACAGATTTATATATATACAAAGCAGCGGAAAGTATTATATCTGATTACAGGGTATCCTTTGCTCAGGTTTGCTTAATAATTTTTTATAAGTTTTTTATTTGCAAAACAAAATAAACAAAACAGGCACGTGGCCCAATGTGAACTCAAATTAAATTACAGGTAAATGAACGTACCAGGCCAGTCAATCAACCAATCAATCAATCAATCAATCAGAGAACACCTCTTTATTGATTTACTTCAAATCGCATTACAGTCAATTTGAAAGCTCAAAGCAGAAAAGGAAAGTCGGTGCCAGCCACAATAAAGGCAAAACAACAAAATGAAAATGCCAGGTACAACAACAACAACAACAACAACAACGGCAAGTTCACCTTTTGTTTAATCAACCTTCAATTCTGTTTATTAGAGACAGATTTACGGAGGCGTCACATCCTGTTCATGTCCACACAGCAACGCAAACAAAGTAAAATTCATTCATAAATTTTTCATCTATTGTCTTGGCCATGTTGTTGGCCACAAAATTAAGTAAAGCCCCTGACCGCTGCTAACATTCGCTGGTCAACCTTCAAAACTATTAGCGAAAATCTATAATCAATAGCAACAACAAGTCTAAACAATAATAAATAATTAAGAATTTTAGCAAAATTTTAATGCGCCAAATAATAAATATTTATCAATAGTTTCTGTTGTTCGCTCGCGCCTAATTTTTTAAACAATGTGCCACATTGAACAACAAAGCGGATTGTTTTTGCACAGTTTTTATGATGGTTGTGAAAATGTTTAGAACAATGTTCGCTTTTACGACTAAAATCGTGGGTAGCGAATATACTAGATATTTACGTTCACATATATACTATACAATATATATATACATATACAATTTGTAGTATAGTGGCCCATTTATTTTATTGTTATTGAATTTAAGGCAGCAATTTAAAATGCGAAAAAGAATATAAGTCAATCTTAGAACTATAATATAATGTCATATGTTTAAAAAATAAGAACTAGATAAATGTTTAAAAAATGTACGAAATAAAATAAGACTCACTTTGCGTTGGTTAGTTGATTTTAAATTATTTAGTTTTCCAATCCTGCGGCTTCCGTTGCTAACAATATTTCTATAAAATGTCACGAAGAAGAAGTTTTTGGATAGAAGCCTATTTTGTAAGAAAAACCAATTAAGTAAATTGTATCAAACAAATATTATTCATTAATACTCAGAAAGAAGAAGAAAAGTGACATATTTTTCATATAAACTCAGTTGAAGTTTCTATATTTTTGTTCGGATTTAGTGTACATAACTGATATATATATATAAGTAGAGTATAGTAAAGTACTCATACAAATTATATGTATAGATTAAGATTATATACAAGGTCTTAGACGCTACAAAATACACATAGATATAAATAAAGTCTATCATATACAGGGAGAGCATAAATATAAGTACATACTTCTATTTCTTTTAGGGATAGATGTACGCTATTCAAAATATACATAGATAAGACAACACTTAGCTAATAATTGGTCATATATGGTATACTATATCTATGTAGTATCTCTACTGTCGTATAATTGTTTTGCACTTAATTTTCTGAACATTTAATTCTACATAATTGCATTTAGTTGGTATCGTATATGACGTATGTATAAAGTAAGTAACGCGTACATCACACAATAAATAGGTATACATATATAAAACTACATATACATATAGATATATTTATATTTTAAAAAAACCATCGTAGCGGAAGACTAGAAAGGTAACACTAGTGGAAAGTTATCCGTTAAGGTGTTGTTTGCTCTAAATGGATTACAATTGTTCTCTTTTTTTTATTTGTATAATTTTGTTGGTACAAATTCATACTACTTATGTAGTTACATATATATGCATAGCAAAATTCGTCTATAAGTATTATAAGGTATATATTCCGTTTTGGTTCATAACCGAACCAAATAACAAAACTCTCTGGGTTTCGAGAAGTAACTTCTCCCTCCCTATTGATCTCAGAGATCTGACAAATTCTTAACTTCCAAAAACTCACTACTCCTCCGTTTGGTGTTCACACCACATCCAATGCGTGCAGACTTTCGACTTCCGGATCAAAGTTGGCATCACAATTCGATAGCCAATCCCAGACGCGCCGTCGCACCATAGTCTGATCGATGGGTATATCCAAACCATAGCTGGACATCATACGCTTGAAGCGCAGTTTGTTCTCATCGCCGGAGAGGCGACCCTCGCGCTGATTCAGATAGATGCACGAGTCCTGGTCCTGTTGATGCGGTGAGATCAGCGTTGCCGACTTGGACGCCGAGATGCGGCACTCCACCCAGCGATCCTTCATGTATTTGGTCACCTCGGTGATCTTGCAACGATCCTCCGGATCATGGCTCAAATACTTGCGGAAGCAGCGCATTAAACGGGGCGAGAAACGCCGGAAACTGTCCGGCACCTTGGTCGTTTTGCGCTGCTCGTACTTCATGAAGTTCGCATAGGCCTGATCCTTGACCCAATCGGCCGATTGCCACGGCGGATTGCCGGTCAAAATGTTGTACAACAGTATGCCAAACTGCCACGAATCACTGATGGGCAAGCACTGGAAACGCTCGTTCTTGATCAGCTCCAGTTGCTCGGGCGGCACACAGCTGGTCCACGTATGCTTCACCTTGTGCACCAGCAGACCCTTCTTTGTGGTCGCACCAAAATCGCACAGCTTGACGCGAGCAAAGTCCGGCGTAAAGACCAAAATATTCTCAATCTTGAGATCACGATGCACCAGATTCTTCGAGTGCATAAAGCCCAATGCCGAGCTCAGCTGTTCCGCAACCAGTTTGCAGGCCGTTTCATGGAGGCCATTGGGCCCGATATTCGAGGCGAGATCCCCATAAGGAGCATGCTCCATGGCGAACACAAAGTAGTCCATGGTCTGGAAGCCGACCGCATAGGCGCTGAGTATGTGATGATGATGCGACAGCTCGTAGTTGTAGTGGAACTCCTTCTGGAACTCCTTGATGGTGGTCAGCTCGGCATGCACCGCCTTCAGCACCACTGTCGTATTGGTGGGTCTGTGCCGGCACAGCAGGATCTTGGCAAAGCAGCCCTCGGCCAGCGTCTTCTCAATGTTGTACTGATCGGCGAATGTCATCAGCGGCAGTTCCACATCCGGTATCAAATGGATCTGGCCGCCATCGTTCTTATCCGGCTTCCTGTAAATGCTGCTCCGTCGGCTAACCGAGGCGCCCGGCACCTCCAACTTGCCGGTGCTGGTGCTCGTCGGCGTCAGCGGTGTGCTGCACCGCTTCTGGTTGTTGTGGTTGGTGCAAGTGCTGCTGTTGTTGTTGCTGTTGCGGCTGTTCGTGCTGCCGCCATCGCCGAACGAGCGACGCAGGCGGAAGGAGAAGGAGCGTTTCTCTGTAAAACAAGAGCGAGACGGAGAATAATGTTAATGAAAAGTCAATACTTGATATTATATTTCATAACATGTTAAATAGTCCCTTCCATCTTAAATTTAAATATCTATTTTTAAAATTTTATTTTGTAATTAAAATACATATTTTTAAATATAAATAGTAAAAAATTTGTTGAAAAAAATTATATGTAAAAAAATAAAGAAAATAATAAGGAAATAAATTATAAACATATCAATAGGTTTGTTATAAATAAAGTAGGATTGGCACTAGGAGTTGTAAATAAATCAATACCAATAGAAATTTAAAATATAATTTATTTATTAAAATATCGGATTTTAACAATAAATTTTTATAAAATTTCTAAAATATATTTCATGTTCTGTACAACTATTACTAGTCGACATTACATAAATAAACAAGATTTTCTCTTATCCCATTCTGTACTATGTTAAAATTAAAAGTTATCCATTATTTTATTATTCACCCATCAAACACGATTCCCGATATATTATTTAAAAATACAATATATTTCTATCTTAACACATGATATTCTATACCGTGGTTATCCTTTCCTTACTTATCTTATTATATTCATTATTATATTCCCTTATCTTAATTACTCATTTAATAGGAAATTGAACATTGAGCTTGAAACATTCAGTTCAACTTTGTTCTTAGAATAAATAAATAATTTTGTATTAAGCATGTTTGTATTTCCTTGAATTTAACTAGCTTAAAATTCATTTCGAATATATTTCAGGAATCAAATATGATTATCGAGTCAAAAATGCCAATTGCAGTTTATCAAAAACTTCTCCTTGACCTGTTGCCAAGCACAGGTGCCTGTTCTCAGCGGACTGGCCAAAAGAAATCGTGTTCACACCCTGTCTGGGGCAAGAAGTAACAGCTTGGCAGTTGAAATGGCCCCCTTATTGAATATTGGCCAAAAACATTTGTCTGCTTTAATATACGTATTTGTTTATGATTTATTACCGACTTTTGATGTGAACATGTTGCTTTTTGCTTTTTATGTGCCATTTGTTGTTGTTTATATGGCGAGAATTATTAATTTCGCAGCGAAATAAAAACATAGAAAATCGCTTTGTTTAACAGCCCTCAGGCAAAACCGCCCACGATCCAAAACCAGAGACCAGAGACCAGAGACCATAGTCGATGTCGATGTCGCCGAGTTGTCTGTGACAAAGTTAGTGCAGAACTTGCGTAGATCGGCACAAATGATGATAATAATCGGATAAGTTATATAGCCAAAAGACGTCAGCGACTCAGTGTTAGTCATGGTTCTTGGTTTTGGAATCCACAAACTGCGTAGCTCTAGTGAAAATGCTCGTGGCCCGCCTACCTAAGTACGTTTGATTTAATATTGAAGAATATTTATGGCCAGCGCGAAAAATCATTTGATTTTCGCTACAAATGAGACAGCAACTAGATAGACAGATATATGTATGGAATCGGACTGGCTGGAGGCGAAACCCCAATCTTTTATAGGGCGTGATGTGATTTGAGATTCGTAAATGAATTTTACCGCGAATCGTTTTGCGCTCATTTGAATTTCATTTAATGTCGCCGCCAACACGGAATCTTTGCTAGCGGTTGTGTTTTTTTTTGGGGGGGGGGGGAGGTGTTCAAAATTAATTGCTGATTACACAGCTAGAAAAATATTTTGATTTTAAGACAAATTATGGGTGAACAAGAAATGTTTTTGGGTTGCGAAGAAGTATGCGAGAAATGCATTGGGTGGCGTTTTGAGGTGGCGTTTAATTTATGTGTTGTGTTCCAAGTGGTTGAGAAATAATATGATAGTAATTCAGCAAGATATATGAGGTGCTATAGAATGAGAAGAGTCGCATCAATTAGGATTGCTGAGATGTAAATGTAGATTTATGAGAATCTGGGTTCGAATTAGGGACTAGTAAACTGAGTTGGTTAGATAATTACTATAATTATTTTATATTTGTATCTGTTTATTCTTTGACTTGATGAAATAAATGAAAAATTAATTATAGAATTAAAAAATATATAAATAGTTTTAAAGCAGTATAGCTGTATACTCTTAGCAGTTTGAGTTTTTCCATTTCGAACTTTTCGGCTTGTCATTAATTAATACGGATTCTTAAAGTACTTACATTAAATATTAAACTTTAGTGCAGATATCTGTCTATACATAGTATCCATAAAACAGCCAATAAAACTATACGTAACTTATGCTTGTTTATTCGACTCACTTAATTCTAATGAAAATCAGCATTTGAACGATAAAACAACACTCTCGATTAGCCAATAGATCAATCATATAATGACGTGCTATACACTTGCGTCACTCCCAATGCGATGGCCAATCTGCAGAGGAAAAAGAAAACTTGAGCCCATTAACCCCCACAGCATGGGGACACATACACACGGATCATATATTGAGGAGACTGCTGGGACTGCCACTGTTTTCTATTTGAATTTCTATTTCCGTTCCAGAACTGATTGGCTCGAGGCCAGGGGCCAAGGCAGCAAACACAACAACACGATCCCTAATAAACAAGCGCGGGCCCCTTTAAAACAAAAGCTCGAGCGCTCGCAGACTAATTATAAACCATTAGGAACCATCAACAGAGATACAAAAGCCAGCGGCCTGCGTGTGCACATAAATCAAACTTTCACTTTTCTTCCTACCCCCCATCCTACCAGCCCCCCTTTTGCAACATAAGTATGAATTCGTTATGCCAATTTCAATTATTAGTTGGCTGAAAGAAGAAGCAGACAATACAACACTTTGCAAGCCAAGAATAGATGCCGTCAAAAGGGTCAAGAGGCGAAATGCATTTCGCGCAGCTAAATTTAACAGCCAGAATTTCCTTGTATATGGACTGAAAAGCTATTCAAACAGTGGGTCAAATAGACGAACGGACAGACAGACAGACAGACAGTTAGCTCCAATTGTAGAATGCAATTGCATACAACAACAATAACAACAACAGCGACAATGGCGTCAGGAGATCGACCTGCACAACGCATGAGCAATTTTTGGGACAGCAAAACCAAAAAAATATAATACATACAGAAAGTTATTTAATATGCCGAAAATTGTATACTCTTTTGATATGCATATTTTAGCATAATTGGAAATACAAAATACCTAAGTGATTACATATAAATATATTAAATTGTAGTCTTATAAATGTACTAATTATTTATTAAGAATATTTGTATATGAAACAAAGTGAAATATTCCATAACAAATCTTGAAAGAAAACAGCCCAATTCTTATTCATATACATTTTTATATATGTATAATAAAACTATAAGAACTATCGTTTCAATTTCATAGTATTTATGATTTATGAATGCAGTGGTGTCTGCGAGTTTTATTGAAATAAACTTTTGGATTTCTAAAAATCTATATTTTTTCAAATCTTATGCTAAGTATCCTTTGCTTTAATATTAAATATTACCAATTATAATAAGAATCTGCTTTATGAGATTTGTTTAAATCTCTTCTTTTTCGTATATCAACCAAACACATAAGTTAAGCAGTTATTATATTGATTAATTGGGCACTATGTATATCTATGTCATTTGTACAAGTTATTAGAGAGTATATCCTAGACAAATACTCGCATTACAAGCATTACTTGCTGTATAGCTTATTCATTTGCAACTCTAAAAGATATCTTCTACATATAAAATTGACTGCAATCTCGACTGTAGCAAACTCCAACAAATAGTTGTATTAGAAAACAAGCCAATTATAATTCAGGTTAGGTATATTTTAATATAGTATTTATAGTATATAGTATTTATGATTTATGAATGAAGTGGTGTCTGTGAGTAAATTGTATATCTATGTCATTTGTAGAGAGTATTATAGAGTATATCTTAGTCAAATACTCCCACTACAAGCGTTACTTGCTATATAGCTTATTCATTTGCAACTCTAAAATATATCTACTACATATAAAATTGACTGCAATCTCGACTGTAGCAAACTCCAACAAATAGTTGTATTAGCCCATTTGGCTTTAGTAAGAACAAATAGCGCAGTGTAGGGAAGGTGGCGCAGCATCAAATTGTATGACTGACTGCCAAAATGACTGTGCTCCGGCAGCCTCCCCATCCAGCCCCTCTGACATGGTACGGTTCGCATTCGGTCCTCGCCTTGCCTGCTTGGCAACCCGCCCGCCACAGTTTGCGACTTTGGGGGCATTGCTGACGTCAATCGGCAAGTCGTTGTCGGTCGGCGTGCCACATACACACACACACACACACACGCATGCATACATCTACGCACACATAGATACACACACACGCACACAAAGCCAAAGATACATGTATCTGGCTGCTGCGTCTATGCGAGGCAGCCGTGCGGGCGTCTTCCAACGAGTTCGTAGTTTGATTATCGTAAAAATAATACCTATAGGCACGCATCTACATATATAATATACGCTCACGATCGGATGGCGGGAAAAGGGGCACTATTGCCACAATCAACGTGCACAATGATAAATTGGCCAAGTCCGAACACGTATCGCTCTAGAGACGTCGTCGGCCGCGTTGTCTGCGATATTGAGCAGGCCAGGCAATTATAAGTACTATATAGCTGCCCTCGCCTCCCTAGACGATGTACTATGTATATTCAAGTATTGGGTCGTGTGCTCTGGTCTCTCTGGTATGGAATTGCTGCAATTGGTTTGGCTTTATGGCGCAATCCGATCTGCTTTGAAATGCTGGCCAAGTCAATGGTTAATTTTTTATCTTTGATACGTTAGTGTCCATTAAATATTGATTAAACATAATTTTCGTAGATCCCATAAGCTACATCAACTTTAAATTGAATCTGTTTTTATACCCTGAACCCATTAAAAATGGGTAAAAAGGGTATTATGGTTTTGTGCAAAAGTATGTAACAGGCATAAGGAAGCATCTCCGACCATATAAAGTATATATATTCTTGATCAGTATCAACAGCCAAGTCGATTTAGCCATGTCCGTCTGTCTGTCTGTCCGTCCGTCCGTCCGTCCGTCCGTCCGTCCGTCTGTCTGTATGAACACGCGGATATCAGAGACTACAAGAGCTTGAGACTTCATATTTGGAATATAAGTTCTCGTAGTGCCGGGACAGATCAAGTTTATTTCATTTTATCGATAACTCGACCCATTCAAAAGTTATCGATAAATTTAGATTTCAGACTTGCGTTTTTGGGCTATAACTTACAAGTTATACGAGCTAGAGGCCCCTAATTTGGCATGTATAATCTCGAATAGCATACACATGTAACAAATTTTTCACTTTTTGGATACCACCCCCAATCCCCCCAAAATTCAAAAAACTCATTTTTGAAGGTATGACCTTGCAATTTGGTTTGGTCACACATTTTATAGCCAATGTTATGTCCTACAAATTTTAAAAAGATCGGACAATAAACACAGAAGTTACTTAAGATTTTACTTTCCATTGTGTGGGGCTCAGTGAAAAAGCAAGATAACTGCTTAAACCGCATGCACTGCTTGCAGTATATGTATGTTTGTATGTATGCACACTATTAGGCAAGTATGAATGGATGTCAGAACTGGGTTCAGGGTATCTCCTAGTCGGGCAGTCCCGACTAGAGCACTCTTACTTGTTATGTTTATGTTTTTATTTTTTTCTTAAGTACACTCTATATTTACACTTTAGTTGTTTACAATTGTTCGATTTGGGTCAAAAACAAGTTTTTGTTACATTTACAACTGTTGTTTACAATTTGTAGAACACGATTCTTTGTATTTATTTTTCAAAATTGGTTTGGAAGTAATTACGATTTTAGCAGCTTATTTTTTAAACATTTTTAGCTAAGTGCTAAGCGTAATTAGTTACAATTTCCATTTATCTTAGTTTTTTTAGGTTGGCGATAAGTGTTTTTCCAGTTTGAGGTTTAAAAAATCTGTTGTTTATATAGGAAATTTGTGGTTTTTCTAAAGATAGTTGAAGGATAGGATTTAAGCACTTAGTATTAGTAGTTGGTGTATAACCAATATTTATAAAGTTTTCTGTTTCGAAAATATTTATAATTGTCGGAAAATAATTATGAGGTATTGATTCAGTATTAACAATTGGGAATCGATTTTAAAGGACTTTCCAAGATTTTAAAGGACTTTTCCTTCAGGCGCTGACCTAGAATATTTATTTCATATATTATATATTGTGCAAAATAGATGGAAAATGTGATAAAACATTTATGATTGAGTTAATAACCCAAGAGTAATTTCCCTTTTAATAGAGTAGTTGTGCTAAATGCTCTATATTTGTAGTGCCCACTAAATAAAATATTTTCCCTCACTTTTCCAACAAAGTCTTCCTTTTGCGCATTTGCGCTTAGTGAAACAACAATATAATAAAATAAAATATATAAAGCGAGTGTAAAACGAAATTTCCGTTGCGCCCACAACAAAAACAAGTGAAAACAAAAATAAATAAAATAAAACAATAATATTATAATATACAATAGAATGAACAACAGAATTTGTAGATGCAAATATGTATATTATTTTGTATAATATAAGTTTGAGTGTGTAGTATTGAAGCTTTGCGTATGTAGTCGTTTTTTATGCAGACGTGAAAAAATAGAAATGATATTTGTATATATACATATATATCTAATTGATTTTCTTTTTGTTTTGGTGTATTTATAAAATGCGATTAATTCGTTGATTGCTTCGACGCTGGTCCATGGCGGGCCGGGAGCTTATTTTTAGAAAAAGTAGGCGTGTACGCCATGCCCACCAAATATTGATATATGGTAGCACTCTAAATGTGTTGAGCAAAATAGACGAGGCAGACAATCCGCAACAGCAGAGGCAGCTGCTCTCAGAAACTGCGCACATGACTTGCACACGACGAGCCCAAGACTGGGAGAGCGAAGCAGAGAGGAGAGGAGCAAAGGATGCGGCGGGCAAGGCTTCAAGCCACGTCCTAAGACCTGACAGCGGCCCTGTGTGAAGTGCATGTCACGGCTAATGAGGCCGCAAACTTGTGAGAATAAAACAAATGCAAGAAAAAACTAGTGAGACAGAATTATCTTCGGCGTGACGAAGATTTTATGCTCTTTTCGAGTCTGTGGATAGATTCACTAGCATCTATTTTACAAGTTCGCGACGAATTCGCAAATATCCCTCTGCGCCTGTTTCATTCAAAAATAGCTTAAAGTAAAAAATAAATTGAAAATACCATAAAAATGTATAATAAAATTCGCCTCAGACCTCAGACAAATTGACTTCCCCAGCCATTACGCTTTCGCGACACTCATCCATCTATACCACCGAGTCGTTTTTCTAATCTCTTACGAACTCGCTTAAAGAGCAGTCTATTCCAGGCGAACTTGCACTTGGCTTTACTATTAGCTCAAATGCACCCGTTCATTCAAAATATGAATTTATTACGCATATCTTCGTTATTTACGACTCAATCGCTTTGCAATTTAGAGCATTGATGAGCTATAAGGATGTTCAAGTGTAGCTTTAATAAAATGGGATATATAGCCAAAACCGACTTCCAGTTGTATGACAGCTATAAGATATAGTGGTCCAAACCGACTTGCTCCCATCAATGTTTTGTCTCTTTGAATAATAAGTCTCTGTGCAAAGTTTCATCGCGATAGCTCAAAAACTGAGAGACTAGTTTGCATACATACAGACAGATGGACAGACGGACATGGCTAGGTCAATTTGTTTTGTCAGCCTAAGCATACTGGCAGTAACTTTTGGGGGTCTCCGACCCTTCCTTCTATGCATAACAAACTTCAGCACAGACTTAATATACTATTTTCTTCGAAAAGAGTATAAAAAAAACTTGCACACAGTGAGCGCTGTCAGTTTGTGTACACGTACACGCTGACGCCCACGCGGCGCTTTATTTTCCATAATTTATTTAAATAGTTCCGCTTTTATGATATATTTAATGTTCGTAAATAAATTTATAAAAATAGTCCCGCTGTAAACATCATCGGCTATAGGTAAATTTTTAATTACGCGCAGAGAGCAAAAAATAAAGAAAACATACCGAAAAAATGTTGTAAAAGTAAAAATGTTGCCGCCGGTTTTCAAGGTAAGGTCAAGGCAAGCGCCGACGTAAGAGCCGAGCGACAATATCAATTAATCAAATTCACGATTTTATAACGACGCGAAACTGTAAAAAGAGGCTCACAAATGTGTTACACGCCAAGCGATTATAATAAATAATAATATAAACGTTTAAGGGCTCTACGGTGAAGGAAAGTCGTTGTACGCATATTTTTAGCAACGATTGGCTTTGGGGGAACCACTTTCTGCCACTCGCAAAATGTAAGCAACCACTTTGAGGGTCAGTTCGAAGAAGAAGCACACCAGCACCAAGCAAACAAACAAACGAAAAAAGTGCTTGGTGGGGGCTAAAATAAATAAATACATAAAGCAAGCAACTGTTATAACAATGGCAGTGTGCACTGTTTAATATCTTTGGTTGTTTTATCAGCTCGTTTTCTCGGAACACTCAGAATGCATCACTGCGAACCGCTCATCGTAAATAATTGTAAGTAATGCTAATAATAATATTGTGATTTCAATTTTTCCCCCACTCCCAACTGATGGGTGAGCAGCATTTTGACGTCAACTGTTGAGTTTTGGTTGAGTGAACGAGATCATTTCCTCAATGTTAACAAGGAAAAGGAAGCGATTAGATGATTAAACGTGATTAAGCACGCGAATCTCGATTTGTATGCATACTGATCTGATCGATAATTTAATTAAATAGAACCGGATGCCAACTGTATTTGCACACCCATAAGCAATTACAAACTCTAGCCGGATATCTGGGAAGCACATTAAAACGGATGCCAATCAGTGTGACCTAATTCTTAGCAGATTTGTTTCGCACTCAATCAATTAAGCGTATATCCTGTTGTAATTAGTACAGATACAAAATATATAATATTCAAATCTTTATAAGAGCCTGTGAAGTATTGTTTGTATATTATTGATAAGTATTAATATACAATTTAAAGCCAATGTATTCTATATATTCATAAATATGTGAAAAGCTGTATGTATATTTATATATTTTTTACTTTTAATATTAGAGTTGATCTTTATTTAGGAGGAAAAGAGTGAAGGAATATATATGTATATTTAATGTATATAAATATATATTTGGGCAATATATCACTTGATGTTTATGATTTGTATTTTTTTCATATTTACTCTTTTATCTAAGCACAGTAAAAATATACTTTCAATATAAAAACAGTGCATTAGATCTAACCAGATAAAACTGCTAACGTCTTCCGAGAAAGCATCCGCAGACAAAACAAAAATAAATATGCAAATTGTCAATTCAGTAAACAGATATACACATGGCTTTTTTAGCCAAACAACAACATAAAAAGAAAATACAAAACTCTGAGAAAAGCGAGACAAAAACAAAAACAATTCAACAGAATACCGCAAGAGTCAATAGGTTCAACACATCACGTGTATAGAGAAAATCTAAGCCGGAAAAATATAAAAAAAGCAACAAATATTTGGCAATAACATAACCGTATCCGACAAAGTTCTTGGCCGGCTATTGCACCGGTTAAAGCCAGTTTCTGTGGCACTTGAACTGCGTGATTACTTTGGGCCATTTCAATTAAGCGGCATTCAAATTGTCATTAACTATTGATTGTTAGTGTTTTGCTTTTGTTTTTTGGTTTGTTTGAGTCGCTTGAGTCGCTTTTATGGCTTTGGCCACTTTCCTATGTCTGCTGCTCAGTATTTTTCCAAAATGACAAGCGATGAAATCCGAATATATTTTTGGATTTCCACCGAATTTCGTTCGTTCTATGCGTTGGTCCCGCCTCAGGTACATAAATTAGGCCAATAATGTTCAATCAAAATTTGCGGGCCACCACCAAACATATGAGTATGTTAATGAAACAACTCAGACTAAGCTACGTAGACCATTTGGTCTTTATATAATATGCTTTCTCTTCTTTTTTTGTCCCCGGAGACTTTACTTATATTCATTTGCGTCCCATGTCATGTGTGTGTTTGGCCGACGAGCGACTAGGCGAGCAAAAATTAATAATTTATTAAATACTACATATACAAATAATATAAAAGAAAACAAATGCTCGGGGATCGCATAGGGTTGGACAGGAAGGAGTACAGGAGACGGCAGATCGTAGCAGAAGAACATCGCTAACAACGACAACGCGACACCCACGCAAATTTACTTTTCGTAGGAGACCAAAAATATCATAAAAGAGACGTGGAAATCAGTGAAATGCGGAGATGGGATATGGATAGGTTGTGGCAAAGGCAAAGCTCAATTATCAGGTTGGAACAAGTGGCAGCAGATGTCGTAGCTTGAGTTCTCTTTACCTATATAGCAACTGATATGATATAGTAACCTGATCTTAACCAAATGGTGTTGAACAGCTGAAAGTTGTCTTGAATGTGAAATAATCCAATTCTATATCTTTGAACAAAATATGCTTCTCATTCTCCTGTGGATTGTTTTCGGGCCTTATGATGTTATAATAAATTTTAACGGAACATGAAATTAGTGATAAAGAATTGTATGTACATTCCAGGATATTATTGAGAAATATAATAGCATTCGAAAATATATGTTTTTGGTATGTTACACATTTTGGAACAAAATTATAATACCCTACTCCGCCAGGGTTTATCAAGTGTTAGCAATAATTTATTGGATTGACCTAGTTTGACCATTTTAATCCTATGGATCTTTTGAAAGCAGCAATTAAATTATTGCGTGGACTTAAGTAAATACACAAAACGCTCATCATCTAAAACAAATAGTTGATAAACAATAAAAACTAGATTTATACATTAAAATAACAGCTGCCAAATAGTGAATTGTTATCGCACAGTAATTGGTATTTACAATATAATTTTTCTAATTATTTCATAAATGCTTTCGCTTGTTCGGCGACAACAATTCAGATAATTGTAATAGATGAGTTAGAGAATAGTTGTGACAGTCGTGTTGTCCCTGATTTGTCGGGCCGTCAGCAGTTGCCTTGTGTTCACTCAAACAATTAATAAATAGGCCCATAAAAATAAGTACAAAACAAAACCGAAAAGAAAAGAGCCAACAAAAAATATGTAAATTAATACACAAATGATGTGCATATTATAAATGCTTAATTTTTACAATTTTTAAGTACATATTTTTATTGCGTGTCAATGGCAAAAAGCGCGTCACAACGCACAGACGACAGTCGACAGACGACAGCCGACCGGCTGCCAGACAAACAGTTGGCCAAAACGACTCGCAAACCTGCACAGTGTGTGCCTAGTGTTGTTGTTGTTGTTGTTGCTGTTGTTGTTGTTGTTGTTGTTATTGCTGGTGGTGATTCTGTTCCCATGCTTATATATTTTATCTGTTGGTTAGCCATAATATTTCTCGCGCCGACAGGCGACGGCGACCTTGTGCCACGGCTCAACGCGTAGAAAGCGAAAAAACAAAATAAAAATAAAATAAAATTGAGACAAAACAAAAAAAGAATAAGAAAATTTGAAGAAAAACTACTGGTAACATTCGTCAAAATGATTTTCACTTTAAAATGCACACAATGTGTAAATATAAACACTATTTGTATTTGTTTTTCTTCTCACTGCTGTGCTGCAATATAATTTAGTTTTAGTTGTGCGTTTTGTTTAGCTTTACGCGGCGTATGCGCAACATTTGCGGACTCGGCCAACGGCGGACTGCACTGGACAGCATTTTTAGTGGCAGTGCATTAAAAAATCAAATCAAATAAATATATGATATTTTCTGCGGCTTGCTTGCTCATATCCATGATATTAACTTGGCGCATCAAATAGCAAATTAGCATAAATCAAGTTTTTACGGCTGAGCCAAAGATCTTGTTTGACATTTGCAAAGAAAAAAGCCATAAAACACATACGATGGGTGCTGAATTTTTGCAGCGGGTTTTCGTTTTATAGTGCTCTTAAAAAGTAACCAAAAAGTTATACCAAACTTTATCTTTATTCTTTAATAAGTCCATGTTATGTCAAGCTAAGGAAAAGGCGTGTGAAGTGCCTTTCATATGCTGCTTATTAAATAAAAGATGTTATGGAATGCAATTAAAAAGCAATATTTCTTCTGGTTTTTGTTTCAGAGCTTATAGTCATTTATAACACAAATAAGATGTCCATTAAATAAATACTTAATTTTAACATAATTTGTCATTTATATATTGGAGCTATGTAACAATTTAAAAAAAGTGTCAAGGTAAGCAATATAGCCAGAAAATGTCTGTCAGAATATAGTTAGTGATATTTTCTGCAATTAAAACATTTTTATAAAATTTGAGCGAAAGTATTCTTAAGCATTTGAAAGATTTCAATTAACAAAGCACATTTTCTTATTACGCGAATATATTGTAATTACAATCCATACAAACTTTTACTATCAATCGACTGAACAATTAAGGGCTTTTAGCATTAACCGAAGCAACTAATGTTAAAGACAAGCACTTCAAACTGTAGCTCGGTGCAATTAAGCAACTGAATAGGTTCGTTGCACTCAATGAGTTAAAGACCGCACTTGCAACACTACAGCAACATTCAGCAAAGCTCAGTGAATTAATTGCAAAAAATACACGCTGAAAGGCGCGCAATCAAAAAGCAACTTACAGACAAATGGACGAACGGACAGATTGGCCCATTAGCTGGCGGTGATGATAAAAAACATCTTGTGCGGAAAGCGAGACCAAGAATAGCTAAAAAGACATCGCGCATACGCCGCGTGTTCGCAACGCAATGCCAATTAAAATTCATAAACGAAATATAAATTGAAATGAGTGCAAAATGTGCGTCGCTTTGGCATTTCACTTCCATTAGTCGACTCTTTGGCGAAAAATAGTGGGTACTGCGGCTTTGCTGTGAGTAGGAAATTTACTTTGTATGAAGAAGAAAATATCAACTGAATCTTTAAACTTGATTATAAATTATTAACACTTTTATAGACTAAACTCAAGTATTGCTGAATTAATGCAAATAAATTTATATTGAATATTCATTTTAGGGAATATATATTTCTTTTGAAGCTTACTTTCCGTTTAATATTTCTAATTTCACATCATCTACTGAATTTATTAATTAATTTGCATTAACATAATACCCATATAAAATTAATTTACTCTAGGGTATGAGCACTATCGTATTTTTCGTTACTTTTTATTATACTTTCAATTTATTAATTAGCGCCGGCATAAAAACCTGGCACATAAGAATTCATTTGTTTATTTGAGTAATCTTGAGAAATATTTTGAAATATATTCAAAAATGAGCAATGTTATTTATTTTTTGTTCTACGCCTGAAGCGGGGGCAAGTTCAGGTTTCCCATAGCTTATGTTGCCATATGTTTATGCCTATTTATATACAGTGTCTACTGTTGAAATTTCGAAGGCGGCAATTGGCTTCGCACTTCATAAATGCGCACTTCTCTCTCGCTCCCTCTCACTTCTTATCTGTCCATTGCCCAACACTTTTTACGCTTTTCAAAAATATTTCGAATTTCATCCGGGCAAGCTGGGTGGCAAGTGGCGATTGCTGGCAATGCGAAATTGGCTAATTTCAATTACGCTTTTGGTTTTGCAATGCACAAAATGTTGTGTTTGATCGGAATCAATCAGAAGATCGATTCACTGCTCGGCTGACTTTTGGTTCCCAGACAAATTTATACAGATTTGTTTAAATTGCGCTACGAGAACGGCCATCACATGTTAGATGGCTGTACAACATAACGTATTAGTGATATATTAATTGTATTCGACAAATCTATTTTAAATCGATTTATGTGAATTGTGCCGTAAGCATCAATTGAATTTTTTATTTGGCATACCCTGTACTAATCAAAAAGGATAAAAGGGCCAATGCATTGCATAGAAATAAATTCCAAAATTCATTATCATATATTTTCCCAGTTTTATTGAATACTTCGATCAGAAAATGTAATAGCTTAAGCTCAAGTTTGTTGTATACACTATAGTAAATTTGATTTATTTTCCATTACGAATTCTTATATTTTCCAGAGAAATTCGATGACAGCTTTATTCAATGCATTCATTAAATTTCCTGGAAATCTGATATTATTATTATTTATTGAATTTGTTTTATTGAAAAGCTTTTAATCTGATATGTATATATATACAGGGTATAGTTTACATTTGCTTCTTAAAATACTTAAAACTATATATAAATTTATATAAATATACATATATTCAAAAACTCTTCTTTCATAATTTAAAGGGATTCGTTTATAGCTATTTTTATATATACTGTCTCATAGAATATTCATTATATGGATATCTAGTTGAGCTAGTTGGGTTTTCTTAGGGTTTACTTGTGTCTTCCACTTTCTGCTTTAAACTAAATTTATTGATGGCCACAAATTAGATTACCATCAACGTCCAATGCAAATTGATGGGCTTGATTTTAATTGATTTCGAATAATTTACGGTTGGCTTGATTGCAACTCTTTGATTATAGTTAAGTACAGTTTACCTAGAATATTTATGTGCAACTTATATTTGTCACAATTGCCTTGACAACAAAATTACTATCGTCTAGAATTTTCACACACAAAAAGCATACAATAAACAAAGCATGGAAAATATGTCACAGGACGACGACGAAGCCCATTTGACGCCACATCTGAAGGAACACTATGAAAAGGAGTCGGAAATCCTGGGACTCTTGGTAGCAATGGAGAAAAGCTATTGCGAGTACTATCAATTCTATCAGTGCGAAATGGAACAGCAGAAAATAATCATCGAACGTCTATGGCTGCTAACCCAACGATATCTCATACTGATTAGCTCGGCGCCAGGATGTCGCTATCCCGAGGTCTATACACTATCTGCCGAGGAGTCGATTATCAACGAGTACGAGGAAAAATTAGAAGTGTTGCGTAGCTCCAAGTAAGCTAGAGTAGTATTAAACTAAACTATATACTCACATTTTCTGCCTATTCTTTCAGCAATAACATGAAGCACGCTGTTTTGAATCTGCATATAGAGTGTAAGAGATTCTATGAGGCCTACAATCAGCTGGACAGAAGTTGCGAGACACCCTTTATACTGGGCGATAAGTATCATCGCAGCATTGAGTGCCACAAACTAATGGTCACCGATATCTTCAACTATTTCTATTCGGCTGTTCTCAAAATGAAATGCTATGTGCATCAACTGGATCCCATCAGTCTGGAGAGCATTGAGGATTATCGTGAGCTGATCAAGGCTGATAGTACCAATGAGGATTTCTATGATCTGCTAATGAAATCTTTCGTGTACTGCAAATGTTTGCATCCAAGACCTACGTGTCCCATTATGAAGCTCAAGTGTTCGCATGAAAAGATTGATAACTTAAAGTATGTAAGCAGAAAGTAGACGACACTTGACTGTACTAGAAGTGTTTGAATAATTTACAACAGCTATTATATTTTTATTGCTGCAAAGCTATTAAAAGTTCATTAATGAAAAGCTTAATAATAGCCGCAGTAGTACTTTGAGTACTTTTTCTGCAAAAATAGACTACTAAATAATAAATATTTAACGGCATTGTAATTTCCTGAACAATTTACAACAACTACTGAAGTTTATTTCTGTAGACCGATTAAAATTTCAAAAGCTTTAAGGGAATACACCATAATATCCTCATTATTTTAAGAGTCACGGCATCAGCATAAAGTAAATAAATATTAAACGCCATTGTCATTGTCCTTATAAATATTTGCTTACAGCTTAACGAAGTCATTAACTTGGCCATTAACTGAATAATGTTCAACAACCGATGCCATTGTCTGCCATCATATTTAATGTTATTAAAATCTCTTAATGTCCTCCTGTAATTGGCTATGTATTTTCTACTCAATATGCGAGTCAATGGAACTGTTTATTAACGAAGACTTCTTTCATATCTTTCATCGGTTTGTCAATATTCTGATTCATATTGGGATTCTTATTTTCGTTGCTGAAAGCGACAACAATGTCCCAGAGAACTTTTCGTAAATGTCAAGTGTAATACAAATACCAACATAATTACACTGTGCTACATTCTATGGTAGCTGAGAAGCTGATCAATGGTAAATAAGAGATTAAACTTTTGTTTTTTTAAATTTTTTAACCTTTATATATATTTTAATTTTTATTCGAAATTTGAAATTTTTCAATTTAAAATATAAACGGATTTTCCTTCGTCGACTTTTAATGTGTCAAAGTTTTCAAAATTTGTTTATAACTTTTTTTTACAGTAGATATCTACGAATTATAATAAGCTGCAATATCAATTGAAATAAAAAAGTTGTAAAATTCATTAAAAGGAATTCAATAAATTTAAGTTTAGATATTTTTTGGTTTTTATTGAGTTTTTCAATCAGTATTTAGGTTTTTTAATGTATGTGTATTTTTTAATATTATAGACTTATTACTTATTTTATTTTTTACAGGACGAATTCCGTTGGCACTCGAAGGAAACTTAGGCTTCTCTGATAATTCTTAAGTATAATAAATATCGATAGCATTTATTGTATTGATAAATGTTTTCATAGAAGCCTAAATTTCCTTCGAGGATAGATAGCCAAAGCCTAACTCCAGATTAAGCAACAATGCCCGTTTATATCTAATGGCATTTGTCTTGATTTTTGCTTGCTTTCACCTGCAACCAATAAATTTTAATGCAAATTCATACTGCACAGTGTTTGTGTTAAGACAATGTCTTTTAGAATCGATGGTCCCATTCAACTCTGAACTTTTAGCTGACGCCAACGAGATGCCACAGAACGGTGGCGGGACGGGGCGGGGCAGGCACAATGAGGGGGTTACAGGCAAACAACACAGGCAGCATTGAGCAGCACATCAAGCGTGTATAATAGGAGCAAACACACGGAGAGGGAGAGAGAGAGAAGGAGAGAGAGAAAGAGAGAGAGACGCACGGATACGCACAACAAATGGCATACAAAGTAGCAGCATTCAGATGAGCCACCACGCCCCTAGTTGTTGTGCCGCCCACAACTGGCACTTGTGGCAACTGGGAACTGGCAACTGGCAACTGTGGCACAACGAACCCATTGAGCCAAGTGGCTGCTACTGTTTCTGCCTGGCTGGCAATCAAAGCGCATTTGTAGCTGACTACATGTCCGGCTGAGCTGAGCTGCGGTGAGGTGTGGCCCGAAAGGACACTGCCGTTTCAAGGATGACACGTTGAACAACACACAATCACAATCATACGCATAAGTATATGCATACCGTCTATATGGTATATTTTTAACTATAGTATAGAAATCGGAGGCGTTGTGCGTCATTCGATTATGACTTAGGGCGGGCAGTTTTTTTTCGTTCTTCATTTCACTTTTCACTGCTTTTATTTGTCTGCTACAATTTGGATAAGCAGAATTCGGGCCGAATTAGTGGGGATTGTCGGACAGGCAGCCCTAGAGACCATGTTTATCATAATGACGTCGTTGGCCATTTTGTCGTGCCGGGTGTTGAAAAGCACAAAATTTATTGTTGTTGTTGCTGCTGTGTGTGTGGGTGTGTGTGTGTGTGTGTGGCTCTGGTCTATTTTTAGACCAGGATAATTGAAAAGCAAGCAAGCAAGCACAACAGGATATGGCAACGCCCAAAACGCCCCCTCATGTCGGTTTAATTGGAAAAAATCTCGGCTCTTTTGTTGATTGCCGGTATATTGTTAAGCTACTTCAATGGGGTCTATTTATATAATAATATTGGATTTTCGTGTTTGCCCAACTCTTAGATGATCAGATTGAATGTCCAACTAAGTGCCAATTGTGCAACAGGAGGAGTCACCAGCAAATAGTAGGAAAGCAACACGAGTTGGAGGATTCTACCAATTTACAAATACATATGCAATTTTATAAAAATAAAATACAAAAAACCATTTTCCTTCTTCTGCTTTTCGCTGGAATTATACGCATGTGCTGCATTTTTGAAGCCATTTGAATTATTCAATCATTTTCGAGCATATACTTAACTCAATTGGCATGTCACTTGCAAATGAAATGCAAAGGATATAAACAGTGGAACTGTATTATCTCTTCTGCTCTTCTCTCGGCTGAAATCACATATTCCAAGAAATCAATTACAACATTATGTGCACAGTTTATCATGGAAATCCTTGATATGATTAACAACTGACAGTGTAATTTAATTAATGGAAACGAATCTAGGGCACGCTTGATATTGTATTATGGAGTATTTTATTTTAATATACAATATAAACATAAGCAAAAATCAACAGAAAATAATTGGTTTGGAATATTTAAATATTTAAATGGAATATTTAAGCTCTCCCACGTCCAATTTTTAGCAAATAAGAGATTATAACTATGTTCGATAATAAAAATATTAATCATAGCCCACGTTCTAGTTCAATATTTCAACTCATAAGCTGATTTTCCCTTTTCTTTCTTTATTTCGCTCCTTTATTTTTCTTTATTCTCCCTCTATCTTCTATTTTTGACTTTATAAAATACTTTCTAATAGTATATACTAACTCATTATAAATACTTGTTTTCTTTTATATATTAACAAACTACTAAAAAAATTTTAATTGATTTTTGGTTTGATTGGGTTTTTCTGGGTTTTCCCCAATCCTTGCAACAAATGTTGGACCAATGATTTAATTTTGCTATTGATATCCCCAGAACCTAACGTAATTTTAACTTTATATCTTTAATTTAATATATTTACTATTTTAAATCTTATAAAAATTTTGTATATACATTTAAATGTTTTATAATTTTAAATAAATTCTTTTGTGTCGACTGTCAATAGTCAACAATAAATAAAAAAAAAATAATGAAAAAAATAAATAAATAAATAAATAAATAAAAAAATAAAAAAAATAAATAAATAAAAATAAAAAAAAGTCCAATATGCCAATAAATAAATAATGATATTTTAGCTTATTTCTCATATGTCAAATATATGAGCAGTTATAAAATCCTATTTTTAATCCTCAGAGTTAGTTAACAATATAATTTGGACCAAGTACTCACCAATAGTGCCCATTTCGTTGGGGTGGCAACAGCTGTTCGTCCCTTGCAGTAATCCAAAATCGACTTGTAGACCCACTTTGTTTTTTTTTTTTGGTTTTTTTTATTTTTTGTTAGTTAGTGGCAGCAGCGCTTTGATCAACGTTTTAACGATGATATGGCAAGTGATTTGAGGCTTTTGAAATATATTTTTTTGGCAACACAACAAAGTACAATTGGCAACGGGTCACACTTATAAAGTCACATTGCAAATGGCGGTTGTAAATACTTGAATTTTATTGCACTTGTAAAATTGACAAGTTGTTTCTTTCCAGCGCGAAATCTCAAGGTTGCTCAGAATGCAAAAATCAAAACGCGGGAAAATATATCGCAAAGAGATGAACGAAATTCGTTGTTGATTTTGGCTTTTTGGTTTGTTTGTTTTCGTATTTTTTGGTAGATAGATGGATAAGTAAGTGTAGTAAGAAGCGAGTGAGCGACAAGAGCGAGACGCACTCACTGAAATAATACACAACACAAGCAGCGAAAGACGTGACAGAGACAGAGCACGACGAACACGTCCACACGTCAGGAGTTTTCCGTTATGAATGTTTTCACATTTTCCAAGTGCTTCGGATTTTATATTTGTTGCATCGGCGCGAACCGTTCATCAGCTCGGCCAAATGCCTCGTGCATGGATATTCGATGTTCGTGCTTTTCGTTCGGCCTCGCCGAACATCTTAGCGGACTTTCTCTCTCTCTCTAGCGGTGCCACCAAAAATGTTCCATGTTGGAGAAAAGCTGCAGCGCTTTGCTGCTCAGCTGAAAGCTTTCATTAACGCCAAAGTTCTTGCGCTTTGGGTTCAATGCATTGTGCGTAAGATTCGCAACCCGTACAGGGGCGGATCTCAAAAGTTCGGTGGGGCCCAAATAAATCCTAGGCTCCAAAATCGTAAGTTTTGTAACAGAAAGACAAAGTTTTTAGATGGTCCAAAAAATGCCGAAGTAAAGGAAAAATATTAATTAAATAATAAATTAATTATTATTATTTAAATTTCTTTATTTAAATTAATTATTATAACAAAAATTTACAAAAACTTGACTTTTTTTACAAAACCAATATTGGTGCTTCGATATCGATATCTCGAAAATATTGGACTTGCAATTACAATAAGTTACTTAGACTAATAGAAATTAAGCATCTAAATTCAACTATCTCGCTAAATAAAACCAATTGCTTTTTATACCAAAATATAACAAAATTATGTTACATTCAAACATACAAATTCAGGAAAAATAAGTTGCTAACTTTTATGTTGTTTAAGTCATTGTTCTATTGTCCTCAAAATGTCAGTAACAATGCATACAATTAAAAGTTGTTAACTTTTAGGTCATTTAAATCATTGTCCTTACGGTAATCCATATCACTTTCATCTCTCTAGCTTTCACTGCTTAACGGTAAACATCCCTGACCCCAATACACAACTTTTCAACAAACTCCGCCTCATCAACTGGGCAAAACTTAATATAGCAGTACTCCGAGCCTCACATTACACGAGCGATAAAGCCACCGCAAAAACTATTTTTAAGCTGATGTTATTACCTCAGCGATTGAAGCGAAATTAATTACCGTTCCAGTTACAAGAACAAGACACAAGTATCTTCCACTATAAGCTAAATACCAGGCAATTTTTTAAGACAATATAAACAAAATAAAGTGAATCAAAGATTCGCAACAAAAACGAAAGGAAAAGAAAAACTTCAACAGCACGCAAGGTTGAGCCGCCCTGACGTATGTAGGTGTTGCCGTGTGGATTTGATGGCACCACCACTGTAACCCACTGTTATCCACTGTAACCCACTGTTACCCACTGTAACCCACCTGTCATAGCAAGTCGCAACTCGTGTAGAAACCGCCGCAAAATTAAGTTTGCGGCAGCGACGTCCTTGAACCAAATACTACTGGCAACATTAAAAGACAAAGCCAAGGGAAGCTATCCGGGTACTCACATAATCGCCTGACGTAAAGCACGCCCCACCCCCTCATCCTCCCGCCTGATTACCCCCGCTTCGACTCCTTTGCGGTAACAGTTAACTTGATTATTTTACAAATAATTGAAAAGGCTGCCAAGCGCCATTGTACAAATTGCACAAATAGACAACACAAGGATAGAGTGTGCAAAAAAAGAAACCCCACCGCCTGGCTCTGGGGGATTGACGCTGCCGTTTCCGGTCCGTGGCTCTCACGCTCCAGCGAGCATTCACATGAGCCCCATCTGACGGCAGCAACGGCGCTGACGTCGTCACCAACGCCGCCAGGCAGCGACGACTGTGACGACAACACCAACACAGACACCAACACCGTCACCAACACCATCACCGAACAACCAGCAAACACCCACAAAAATACATATTATATACTTATTATGGGAGACAACAACAACAACAACAACAAGAAAGCTGAGCACAAGTATTGCGCATAAAATGTCAGGACACGACAGAGATTCACATGTTCCGTTGCGGGTCTAGAGAAACACTTTATAGCTGAATGTGTTCACTGTCCTTAGTAAACTCTCCTGCCATTTGATCTGCACATATGTTTTTCCTGACATCTGAGTATATTCCAAATTGTACATACTGTTTTCTGATTTATGTAAAAAAAGTAATAATAATAAACAATAATCAACCGGTTGTATATAAGAAGTGAAATACTATTTTTTCTTCCTTACTTAATTACTCCTAACATCTGAGTCCATCCCAAATTGTACATACTATTTTCTCATTTATGTACAAAAAAGTAATAATAATAAACAATAATCAACCGGTTGTATGTATATAAGAAGTGAAATACTATTTTTTCTTCCTTACTTAATTACTTTTAAATCAAACAATACCTATCTCAATATCTAACTGTCGCTGCTGTCATATATCATTCAGTTCTAGGTTCTTTGAGTAATTTTGATTTTCACAATTTTATATATCGTATGTTAAGTATCTTTAAATCCGTTCAGTCAAATTAGTTTGACTTACTACTTATCTTAAATTTGTTAATTTGTATCTAATCGTATTTTGTTCTTTTCATGTCATAAATATTCCTTAAAACTTCGTAATTTTTGAAATGGAGATAAGGTGGCGTCGTCTATCGAAGCCCAACTAGACATACTCTGCTTTCTTGTGGTTTTAATTGAATTGCTCGGCTTCTATGTTTTATTAGCTGGTTCATGCCGCTTGACAAATTTAGCTCAACCCGTTTCAAACGAATGCTGCTTTGAAGATGAATTAAAAAAGTAAAAAATGTGTTCAATTGGGTTTTCTTAAGCCTAACTTATTACAAACATTTTTATGGCAAATAATTTCATTGTCTCCTAAAGTAACTCATTTCTTTTTTTTGCAAACCCAACCTGTTAAAATATACTTTTAAAATTTACATTTAATTTCCTTGTTTTGAGCTTTGTGCTATTAAACATTTGATCCTACGATCTCAAACATTTTTACCTTATCCCGAAGTCATTTGAGGGTAAAGAAACCATATTTCTTTATTAAGTTGTAGAGATTTTAGAATGTGTTTAAATACACTAATGACAACTTGTATTCCAGCCATTTGTCAGAATTTCCTTTCATTGTAATGAAAGGATCAATTATTTGTATATCATTCATCAAAATACCATATATTAAATATTAAAAACGTATTCTTCAAATACCAAAGTCAATGTTGGGTTCACTTCTTCTTTAAACCCATACAAACCGTCACTAAAGTCGACCTAACCCAACATAATTTCATGCTGCTCATGCAACTAGCATGGCGCGACTTTAACTCCCGCTGCACAGGAGAGTGCCCCAAGGAGCTCTCCGCTCGCTGGTAGCTGTAGCTATTAATAGAGTCGTTTGAGCCGCAACTGAAGTTATGAACTTAACTGGCTCAAATGGTTGCCAAGCAGCCCCCATATGGGGGGCCGCCCGTAGTCAAAATTAACAGGCACACACAAGCGCACACATTCGCAGGCAGACAACCCAGTGGCCCATTCAGGCAGCGAGTCAGCCAGTCGGGCAGTTAGGCAGTTAGTCAGTCGCTGAGCTGCGTTGCGTTAGGAGCTCCGCAGGTTGCACTATGCACGAGGTGCTGCCACGTCCCAGCAGTGAGCCGCATGGCAGCAAGGAGCTGCCACAGGACTCGCCGCACAAATGCTCCAGCGCCACATTGGGCAAACGGACACCGATGATAGCAGTGCCAGTGCCAGCGCCAGCGCCAGCGCCACCGCCACCGCCTCCCACGCCAGCCACGCCCACAAGCAGCACAGTACTCACAGTGCCCAGCATACAGCTGACACCAGCACCAGCAGCAGCCTTAGCAAAACCCGCTGAAAAGTCGTCACAGGACAATAATAATAATAATAATAATAGTAATAATAGTAATAACAATACTAGTAATCATAATAACAACAAGGAGAACTGCCCCGTGCGGCTGCAGGGTGCGCCCAACAACTATGTGGCACGTCGCGCCTGGATCACCACGGATCGCATGAACGAGCTGCGTCGCAAGGCGCAGGATGCGGCCAAGCAGAATAAGATCTTCACCATACGCGGCTGCTTTCACTCGGTGCGCAATGCGCTCCTGGCGCGCGGCTGGGTGGAGAAGCTGGACATGCATCGCAAGGTGCTGCCATTGGGTCAAATGACCTACGAGGATCTGACGCAACGTTTGCCCAAACGCAAGGCGGGAGAAACACGGCGACAGTATGTCCTCAAGTGTGAGCGGAATATCATGTCGCGTTTTCTGGAGCACATGCCCGTCGATTTTCTGTGGACGAATCGCAAGGAGAAGTGCGATTACATTGACCAGGCCAAGAATCCCGGCATGACCATCAATAAGTTCCATCGGGCACCGTTTACGTCCAAGGAGGGCTTGTGCAGTCAGCTGCGCGACTTTCACTGGTTCTTCGAGGAGGGCATGGCGGAGATGTATTTTCCACGCTGCTACAACGTTTGGAGTCCCGAGGAGCTGGGCGAATTCGTGGACAACTTCAAGCTGACCGCCTGTGTGGCGTACTTGAGAGCGCTACTCTGCAAGTATCACAAACAGGGCTGCGACGCTGTGTTCTCGCCCAGCGGCAAGATACCCTATTCCTCGATAGACTTCGCCTACAAGCGACTGATCGACTACATCGATAGCTGCCAGCACAATGACATCGACTACGAGGATCCGCCCCGCATATGGGAGCACGACTGGGATGCGTTCCTCTATCAGCACCAGCAGTTGGTCAACGAGGATGCGCGCATTCAGCACGATGGACAACGCTCGCTGGAGCACATGGTCAAGAGCTGCATAGCGCTGGTGGAGAAAATGAAGACGCATTGGCCGCAGTACAGCCTGGATGGTTATCAGAACTTGTGGATTGTCAAGCCGGCCAATAAGTGTCGGGGGCGTGGCATACTCCTAATGGATAATCTCAAGAAAATCTTGGGCGTGGTCAATCCATCGATAGCTTCCAAGAGTCGCTATGTGGTCCAAAAGTATATAGGTGAGTGAGTGGAGCATAAAATGTACATCTAAAGGCAAACATTGCAAATTAAAAGTAGAAGTCGACTGTGGAATACCCTGTATTGATTGTAAGAAATGTAATGTAAACAAGTGGGAAAGGATTATCTTCGGCGTGCCGAAGATTTTATACTCTTTTCGAACCTTCAGGAAATTTTCACTCTGCCAACTGCACTACTGAAATTTCATATGCTGTAATAAATCGTTTTATCACAATCATTGCCAGTTGTATGGCAGCTATAAGTTAAAGTGATCCGATCCGGTCGGCTTCAAACAATGTGATGTCTCTTTGAATAATAAGTATATGTGCAAAAATTTCATCGCGATAGCCTTAAAAATATGGGATATATGGCCAAAACCGACTTCGAGTTGTATGGCAGCTATAAGATATAGTAGTCCGATCGGGCCGGCTCCGACCACTGTGCTGTCCCTTTGAATGATAAACATCTGTGCAAAGTTTTATCACGATAGCTCAAAAACTGAGGGACTAGTTTGCATACATACAGACAGACAGACGGACATGACTAGATCAATTTGTTTTGTCATTCTAAGAATACTGGTAGTAACTTTTGAGGGTCTCCGACGCTTCCTTCTATGCATTACACACTTCAGCACAAAGTTAATATACTATTTTCTTCGAAAAGAGTATAAACAATTGCAACTATCCTGTCTAATACAAAGCAAGTGAAAATGCGACAATCGAGAGTGACCGACTAGCATGTACCCTGGATGCAAATATAGTATTTAATTAAATCAGAGTCGAGCCAAAATAAACAATAGTGCAATCATTTCACAACAAACTCGTCAATCCAAAGTAAATAAGAACATTGTAGTCGAGAATACTCGACAAGCAGATACCCTGCTACCTGCAGCTGTAACATTATTTATATACTATTTAACATAAAGGGCTGCTTATTAATAAATTCAACTCGTTTTGGAAATACTCTGTCCAGATTAGCATTCGTTTACAAACAAACAAAATCATGAAATCCAAATTTATACATCAACTTTAACTTTCAAATAGCCTCTCAATATAAAACAGTAAGTCAATGATACTCAGGACAAGTATGTGAAAACAAATGCAACTTTAATTTACAAAGTTAACAACATCCTGATATCCCCGTTAACCCCTTGCTTAAACATAAAAGCACAATACCAGTCTGCACTCTACATCCGTTTCTTTTTTAAATTCGCCATCAAAAATTCGTAAGCTTAACATACTTCTGAATACATATGTTTCAGCTCTGGAATAAAACGATATAGACAAACACACAAAAAGTAGGTCGAAAATCAGGCCGCTGACATTGTTGTTATTGTTGCTTTTGATGCCTTGGCAGTAGGGCGTAGCCTTCCCAACTTTCCCACCCATGGCTGCAGGCACGCACATAGCCCACATAGTCAAATATATGTAAATATATGTATGCATGTAATGTATACATACATGAATTCATACATGCCTGTGAGGACTAAGCGATAAATGCATACAGATTTGGCCTGAAAGCTACTGGTTGTTGTTAGTGTTTATGGTCGGATTCAGAACTTATTTCATGGGCTTGCTTGTCAATAAAATAAACAGCTGATGCAACAGGTTAACTGCAGCAGTGAGAGGACAGTAAGCCATAAAATAGGAGATATAAAGTGTGGAGGGGTAAGAAATTCTTCTAAAATTTGTTACATATAATTTAGAAGACTGGAAAATGGAAAGTAGAAATAAACTATTAAGCGAAGGGAATTAAAATATAATTGAACAGTTCAGCAAAGAGACTAGAAACAAAATGCTATCAACTAAATATCCGACTAGAGATTGAGATTGACTGGAGATTTTACAGATATCTTTAGAGTTAAAGAATCTAAGTGTTGTCAAAATTTAAACACAATATGAAGCTGTAATTTCCTTTAAAAATTTAAACTTTCAGAACGTCCTCTAATAGTCTTCCAAACGAAGTTTGATATACGCCAATGGTTTCTGATAACCAACACACAACCGCTGGTCGTCTGGTTCTATCGCGAGAGCTATCTACGCTTCAGCTCGCAGGAGTACAGTCTGAGCAACCATCACGAGTCGGTGCATCTGACCAACTATGCGATCCAGAAGAAGTACACGAATGGCAAACGGGACAAGCGGCTGCCCAGCGAGAACATGTGGGATTGCTACTCCTTTCAGGCCTATCTGCGGCAAATTGGTAAATCCAACATGTGGCTGGAGCGCATTTATCCGGGCATGCGTAAGGCCATTGTGGGCACCATGCTGGCCTCCCAGGAGAACATGGATCGGCGCCCGAATACGTTTGAGCTGTTCGGGGCGGACTTTATGATATGCGAGAACTTCTATCCCTGGCTAATTGAAATCAACTCGAGTCCGGATCTGGGCGCCACGACCAGCGTGACGGCACGTATGTGTCCCAAGTGCCTGGAGGATGTGGTGAAGGGTAAGTGGCTACTGCTAACAGCTGATAAACTAAATCGAACCTAAATGGATATGAATGAATATCAAATTTTGTCGCTTTTGTTTTAAAAACCAAATTTAAATTAAATATTAAAGCACATCTAACTAAACCAAAATAATGAAATATATATTGAACAAGAGTGCTATAGTCGGGAGTGCCCAACTAGAAGATACCCTAAACCCAGTCCTTACATCCATTCATACTTACCTATCACTGCACATCCACACAAACACACACATACTGCAAGCTGTGCAAGCAGTTCAAGCAGGCTAACTTATTCGCAAGGCCCCACTCTTTAGAAATGTAAATCTTAAACACCTACTGTGTTTAGTGTCCGATCTTTGTGAAATTTTCAGGACTTAAAATTGGCTTTAAAATGGGTGAGCAAACCAAGTTGCAAGGTCATACCTTAAACAATTAGTGTTTTTCACTTTTGGGGGGAAAGGGGTACGGTATCCAATGAGTGAAATATTTGTTATATGTGTATTTAGAGACTATACATACCAAATTTGGTGCATCTAGCCTTTATATAACTCTTAAGTTACGGCCAAAAAACACTAGTTTGAAATCGCAATTTATCGATAACTTTTGAAAGGGTCGAGCTATCGAAACTTGATCTGTCCCGGGACTACGAAAACTTACATATATTCCAAATAATCTGTAGCTCTTGTAGTCTCTGATATCCGGGTGTTCATACAGACGGACGGACGGACAGACAGACAGACGGATATGGCTAAATCGACTCGGCTGTTGATACTGATCAAGAATATACTTTATATGGTCGAAGATGCTTCCTTATGCCTGTTACACACTTTTGCATATTTTTAATGGGTTCAGGTTAAATTGACATTATTTAGACTATACCAAATTAAAGAAAATTGCAAAAACAAATTAAATTGAAGCCATAATTTCTTAGAGAGCCCTTTGAAAGAATAAATTTCTTATTTGCAGTAGTAATTGATCGCCGCTTGGACCCCAAATCCGACATGGGCAACTTTGAGCTGGCCTATCGTCAGGTGGTGCCGCCCACCCCCGCCTACATGGGATTGAATCTGTTCGTCAAGGGCAAACAGCTGCTGCACAAGGCGAACCACGGCCATGGCCACTACTACTACCAGCAGCAGCGCAAGGAGCGCAGCCTGGCCACCAGCAGCGTCTATCGACAGCGCTCCACGCTAGTGCCCACAACGACAATCTCGCGAATCCATCGCGCCATGCCCACCTTCAATGCCACCGAGTACATGGAGAAGTACATGGTGGAGCCGCTGAGCAGCAGTCGCAGCAGCATTAGCAGCACCCAGCTGACGACGACAGCCACACAGGCTGCACTCAAATCGCCAGCGGTTTCACCCTGCCCGTATTTGCTGAAGCAAGCGGGTCGCTCCATCACGCAACTCCTCACGGCCACTCAGAAAAGGAATACGACGGGAGCGGCAGAAGCACCCGCGAGCACCGCTCTGCCACCCAAACGACAACGCAGCTGCGGTCCACGTTTTGGCGTCAATCAAGCGGAGACAACGGAGAAAAAGTTCAAGATACTCATTAAGAATTATGCCAACACCGGCGCTGAGCATCTGCTGGAGAAACAGGAAGCGCCCAGTGCGCCAGCGACGGCACCTGTTGTTAGTGAACGAAAGTGGCGCAGCCTGCGAAACATAACCACCAGCAGCACAAGCACCACAACTGCTCCCAGCTGCTCCCGTTCCCGGCCAGCAACTCTGCTCGATGGTGGTCGCAACGGCTGCTCGCGACGCTTTGCCCGCACCAAATCCGAAATCGAGAGCTCAGCTAGCCTGCACGCGATTGGACGCACCTTTGGCCGCAAGTCGAATGGGCCACGGCTACCCATCAGTATCTCGGTGCAGGCGCTGCATCGAGGCGAGCCCATTGTTGCCGCCATGAAGCAGGCCACCAGCGAACTGCAGCTGCCCCTGACGCCACTCATCAGTCCGCGCAGCAAGGTGGCGGCAAACCTAACACTGACAGTGCCACTGCCCACTTGTTAACTACACCACCCCCTCAACCACTTAACCACCACCACTGCCATTGTAAATGGTGCACGATGAACACTATTCATAACATTACATTATTACAAATATGTGAACATACATTTTGAATTCCTAAGTTTGGTTAAATTGTTGGCTCATTAGCTGAGAAGCTGGGCTTCAATGACATAAAGGGATCTGATGAATTTCTTAAGAAACCTTTAAAAAATCTCATCCAAGATCCAATTAGGAATTCACAAAGAGCATTAGTTTCGACAATATTATTTAAAAACAGTTTTCGAAAACAGAAAAATATTTTAGAATCTATATGTACTCCAAGCTATATGTGGCATGTTAATCTTCCTAGATTACTAGAACTTAAACATTGACAAACGGAAAACCATTATTGATTATTGTATATGTTCCCTTTGACCTTGTTGCAAACAGTCAGATACATTTAAATTTCCCTTTGAAACAGCTTCAAAGCTCAACAAAGACTTTTTAAATGAAGCGCCATTTCAAAAATCACACATTTAAAGTTGCGTTTATTTGATTTTAATATGATTATATAGCATATTGCGTAACATATATATCTTTATTATTTATTATAAACTAATGTTCACAATTTCGTTGTTGAAGTCCAGTTGAAAACTTGATAATTGCCGGCGACTCTATCGATGGAGAACTTTTAAAGCAGTTCAATATTTTAATAAGTTTGATTGTTAGCGTCTTAAATAATTGGAGAGCTTTATTAAGGTAAATATAATATTGAAAATAACTGATTACCTACTATTGTTATTTGGGGGCTGTATATTGCAGTGCTAAGTTCTCACGCGCTTTTGAGTTCAATGCTGTTTTGGCGACCACATTCGAGCTCGCTCTGGACAACTTCTAAAGGTTAAAAATGATATTAGCACTCAAAAGGAACATTGGAGTATTTAAGATAATTTACCGTGCTGCCGACTTTGCCTACGATCAGCTTGGTGGGTAGTGGTGGGCCAGCTTTGGTCTTATAATTGCCAAACTTGCGACTTGTCGTCGTCCTCACATTGTTGAGGATCTTGCGCAGCAAACGCGTCCTAGGGCTATTCCGTATTTTGGGCATGGACTCGAGTAGTTTCATTTGTGTGCCATTGAGCTCCAGTGGTCGGGTGCCATCGACTTCCTTGTTCACGTTGTGGTTCACTTGGAAGGCGCGCTCGAACAACCCCGTTGCGGCCAAGGGATTCCTGGGTACATCCAATACCACACGTATGCAATCCTTTAACGCCAGCGGACAAATCCTTGCCGTCACCTCCGTAGAGGGCGACAAGTCGGGCGTTGAGTTAATCTCAATCAGTATGGGATTATAATGCTCATCCAGCATAAAGTCACAGCCATATAGCTCAAATGCATTCGGAACCAGCTCCGTTTCATCCAGGCTGGCTAGGACGACAGCCACCAGATTCTGCTTGATGCCACTGTAGATTTTCGACCAGGTGGTTTCCGGTGCACCCACATGACGCAAATGGCATTTGAACTGATCCAGCGACCACATGTTACTCTTTGGCAAACGCGAGTCTCGATTCGCTTTATTCTTGTAGCGCTTCTGCACCGAATTGTTTGTCAAGTGGATGGATTCGCGCAGATCATCCAAGGTGAATTCCTGCGAGCTGAAGCGCAAGTAACAATCGCGATATGTCCAAATGGTTACCTGCGAATCGCTAATCGTCAGCAGCATATATTGACGAACATCGAACTTGGTGCGATAGATGAGATATGGACGTTCTAGAAACAAAAAGTAAAGCATACGATTAGGCTTTTGTGTATACTTTATCTGCCAGTTTTAATGTTATGATTGATTTGCAAATTTTTAAAAATTTATTTTCCTATTCGATACAAATAAGAACATTATATTCTCTTTTGATTCGAAGGACTAGTTGTTTGTACTCATTAAGAATATTATAATATTAAAATTACAACATTTAACATTGTAACTATGTCTATTTAAAAGTTGTTAAGAAATATCTTAATACTAAATGTTTTTCAAATAATTGTAAATAATAAAAGATATATTTCAGCATTTCTTTTAAGAGAAATAGAAAAGTTACTCCATAATTAAAGATTAGTTAAAATACCATAATAAAAATTTGCTCCATATTTTCTTTTAAAATCTACTACTTACCAATATACTTTTGTACAATATATTTTCTGTTCTGATTGTTCGACGTCCATTGCAGGATCTCGTCCAAGGAGCTGCGCAAAACGATGCCAATACCACGCGACTGATAACCCGGTTTAAGGATCCACAGATTGCGTGAGCCGTCCCAGCGATAATCTAGACGCAGCGCTTCTATTTGATCGAGATATTGGGCAGCGAGCCGTGCATATTCCGCCATCACCTTCTCGTTGATCTTGAACTTGGCATGCGAATGGAGCACCTTGGACGACTGCACCATGAACGATTGATTCTCGATCATTTCCGTGGGTGTTGGCAGCTTGATGCGCGCATCATCAAGCGAATAGTGCTCCCTTTGTCTTATCATATTCTTCACCTTGTTCATGGCAAAGTCAATCGTAAGGCTCAACACGGCGCCATGTTCAGGATCAACCATATCGGTCGGACGGTGCTCCTTGATGTAACGCAACAATGAGCGCGCCTGCGTCTGATGATAGTCCTCAATGAATGCTGCGCGGTCCTCCATGCTGTTTGCGCCCAAGCGATAGAAACGCGGATAGCTCATGCCGCAGACGCCATCCTCGCGAAACCAGCGCTCCTGCTCCGCACAGCCGACGAGGCCCACCTTGGTGGAGAAGTCCAGAAACTGGCTGCGACGGACCCGATTACGAAACGGTTTCACCTCGGGAAACAAATCGCGTTGCGCCTTGCTCTGCCAAATGAAGAACGACGGAAAGTTGTTTATCATTTTGGATATGACAACTGCTTCATACTCATTGCCGCGTCGCGCATGCTCCAGCAGCGAGTCCTCCGACATACTCTGCAGCTTGGCATGCCGATTGACCGGCAACTTCTCCAGCCAACCGCGACGCACTAAAGCCCGCCTAACCGTATGATAGTTGCCATACACTGTGAATATTCGCCGATTGCGATAGGCGTCGATAACGCGCGTCCGATAGGTGTTGCGCAACTGTCGCTTGTGCGCATCCGGCGCCAAGGCGGCCACCGATAACGATTGCGTTGGCGAGCTGCGTTTCGCCGCTAGGCTATTATTAATGGTACTATTCTGATGCTGGCTGCCCGCTTGCTGCGATACGAGGCTGCCATACGGGCTGGTGCTGTTGGCCACATTCTTGGGCAGCGAACATTGTTTACACAGGGTGATCAGCTCCGCGTCCAGATTTTGTATGAGCGATTGGATCCGCGAGACGGGATTGTAATAACGATTACGGTGTGTATTCAATGCACTGGTCGACGCCTGGCTCATTTTTGTGCAAATGTGTAAAGTCAGACGGACCCAATACCGCCGTTGGGGCTTCGTTTTTGTTTTGGGTATCTGTTGTGTTTTTTTATCTTCCTTAGGTCGTCGGAGCTGTAGGCGTCTAGTGCTGTCTGCAGCTACTTCCTGTTGTTGATGTTATTGCTGCAATTAACGAGAAATTTTGAAGCAGTAGCCAAACCTTTTCTAACAGTATCGCATTTAAATAGGCAATATCTTTATGGATTTATGATACATAGCTTCGCTTAAACGGTAAAAATTTGCGACCAAAAAAAAACTTGTGACGAAACGAGAGCAAGACAAAATTTGATTTAAAAAATACAAGCGCCTGTAAAAATATAATGTTCATATTAATGTTAATTTCATAGCTTGCTTCTGTTTATGTTTATGACAAAGTTTTAACGATTCACAGAAATTTCCGAAAAATGCTGACTCTTTTATAATCTAATCATCTAACTATACTCTTTTCGAAAAAAAATAATACTATATTCATTATACTTTGATACCAAAGGTATTCATAGTAGATTCGTCTGTATGAACGCAAGTTTTTTGACGCTATTGAAAATAGAGACTTGAAACTTCGACTACTATACTTGTTGTTATATCCTTCAAAGTGTTGACTTTTGTGACACGCCCACTGGGAGGCAGACATAACGATAACATGCCCACTCTCGCCGCCGTAATGGCAAAAACCGATAAGCCTGAAAACACAAATCGATAGCATATGCATATTTCCAAAAAAAAATTGAGCTAGTCACCAAATGTTGGTAACTTCCCCCAAGGATGAAACTACCAAAATTCGAATTGCTGCTACTCGAACAAATTTTTTCCCTATAAATCGAATTTCTCTTAGCTCGAATTTTGAACTGAACATTTTCGAAAATGAATATACCGCAATTTCATATATATGGAAGAAAAATGTGGTTAACAATAATTTATTGTATATCTAAATATTTGCATAATTTATGGTTGTTCTCTAACTGGAAGCCTTTATAGCTCGAATATTTTATGTAGCAGATGGAGGCTCGAGTTAGAGAATTAAATATATTAAATTTAAAAGTTGCTATGTGTAAATTGGCTATTGAAATGTTCTCGAGCATCTTCCTTGTGATCTGTAGCCCCCAATTTTGCGCGCATTGCACCATCGAGTGCAAACATTGGTCCATGTCCAGGTACAATATAACTGCACAATTTGCCCATTCGCTGTCGCTCAGCAAACTGTCGCTTCTCATCCTCGCTTCCAGCTTCCTGCCAAATGCGCTCATCCTCGATATCCTCCTCCCGCTCGAAGAGATCCCCACACACGCCCACCGTGCCGCCCACCTGCGTGTTGTGCACAACCACAGAGACACAAGTCAACGTGTGTCCTGGCGTCTGCTCAAGCAGCACTTCTCCATGCGAGTCCAGCGGGCCAGAGTGCTCAACGTAAAGATCACGATTCGATGCACTACCGCCGACAATGTGCAGACGCGCCCGCTGGAACAGGTAGTTACAGCCAGTGTGATCCGAGTGGCCGTGCGTGCACACAACTATGTTTATATCCTCCACTTGCAATCCCTGTGCGGATAGCAAAGATTTTAAGTGCTCGCCATCCCAGGCGGTTAGTGTGTCCACGATTATGTTGGTGCCATCGCGACAGCGTATTAGTGTGCAGCTGCAGTTGGCGCGCATTGCGCTTGGATTATTCCTATCCTTGTGGGAGTAGCCCGACTGCAAGACAATCACTTGATTGTGTGATGACATTGACATATTCTTTAATTATAAATTATTACAGTTGTATTTTCTTTGGTTAGAGCTACCACGACACCCTCAGGTACCCTGGAATTATTGTTCCGCTCACTTTTATAAAAGTGGAGATTGCCTGATCAGGATTACCTGATTGTGCCGAATTACTTACAGTTGTATTGTTTTGTCTAGTTTGCATCGGTTCCAGGGCTGTAGCCCACTTGCTCAGCTGATTGCAGGTATCATTGCTCACTTTAGTCAACATGTTGACTTGTTCTCACATTTGCAAGTATATTTACATGCTTATGGCAACCCAGAGATAATATCTCTGAGTTCCATTTCCGATTTGATATGATCTTGCAAGATTTGTAAGTACCCAAAACTTTAAACTTAAAAATTTAACATATTAAATTATGCATTTTCATAATTTTTCCATCTAAATTTGATTCCGTTTTTTAAATCACTAAACAATTGGTGGTTCCGACATCGGAGCTAAGTTCCACCATATGGCGATAGCGACCGTCGCTATGTTGACGCGCATAGCTAGTTCGTTGATTCAGTGAAATCAGTTCGCGTGAACTTATGCCAAACGATTCGATACAATTGCATATTCCGAAATCGATGCCAAACAACATAGATATGCAATAATGGCGCGTAGTAAAATTTGGAAATACTACGACAAATTAGACCTGCAGACGGCACAATGTCTACTCTGCGAAAAGATAATCAAGACCTGCGGCAACACCTCCAATCTGATGAAGCACATGAAAACCCATCCACAAATGTAAGCACGCCAAACGAATTTGTGTACATTGGCATGACAAACTAAATTGTTTGTTTTCAGCGATGTCAACGATCATGGTTCCATTGTGGTACGCGGCATGCTCAAACGGGAGCCAAATCCCATGAAGACCCGTGCCCGAAAAGAGCTCAAATACGCGTCCATAAAAATCAAGTCGGAGCCGAAAAGAGAAATGGATGCGGACACTGGCGATATGGATGTGAACATAATCGAGCTGGTGGACGCGGAAGCGCATGCAGCCGTCGAAAGCGTTGTGAATGAGGAGACCTATGCCAACTGGGCGGCGGCCGAAACAGAATCGGCAACTGACACTGTCAGTGCCGAGGACATCATTGAATTTGAGCCGAAAGAGGCACAGGATCAGGGCGAACAAGTCGCCGCATTGTATCACAACCAACAGGAAGAAACGCTGCCCGCAATGGAACTGGTTGTCCGGTAGGTAGCACAACTATTTATATATATATATATATAAATGATAAACGCAGGACTCAAACCGTAAGGGAAGCCTCATGCCTTCTTTTAATAGAAAATTGGAAATTTAAAATTGCTTCAGATTTAAATGCAGAATTAAAATTGAGGCTAAACCATAATCAAAACTGCCTCAGAAAACATTGTTATCAGTTTTGATAAAGTTATTGGAGTTTTAAATATTTAGAAAGCATTGCTTTAGATTAATACATATGTAGAATCAATATAGAAATTGAATCATATCTGTATTTATAGATTGGCCACTTATTGTCCAGATTAACGAGGTTTTACTCAAACCTAAATTCTCGTTTATATTTTCTTTATATGCCCAATATATAATTAAGTTATGTGTGTAACTGTCTAATACTCTGTAATCTTGTTCTGCAGCAATTTCCCAACGCCACACGATGCGATCTACCTCGATAACCTTGCCTACTTTGTGTGCCGCGACAAGCAGCCGCTGCACACCATAGAGGGCGACGGCTTCAAGCGTCTGGCCCAGGTGCTCTGCCCCGCCTACCAGCTGCCCAGTACGGAGGAGCTGAGCGCACGCATTGCCCAGAAGGCGCAGCAGCAGACGGCGCACCTCCGAGCACAATTCGCGCACCTGGAAACGCTCTCGCTGAGCTGCGCCATCAACACACTGGATGCGGAGCAGCAGAACAGCTACCTGGAGGTGGCCGCCCACTATCACGAGGGACTTCAACGACGTTCCCGCACACTCTCCGTCCAAATGCTGCCCGTGCAGTATAATGCTAGCAATATTGTGGAGCGCTTGGAGCGCGTTTGTCAGCGCTTCGACATTGACAAGTCGAAGATCGTGTGTATTGTGAGTCGGAGCAGTCGGGTGATAGAGAACGCGGTGGCAACGCTGCTGGGCGCACAACGGCATGTGCCCTGCTTTGCCCATCTCCTGGAGACGCTGTTCGAGCTGGTGATGCAACGACAGGAGTTCAGTGCACTGTGTGCAAAGTTGCAGCCACTGGACGTGGACACACGACATGCAATGGCCAGCTATGAGCTTCTGGAACGTCACGTGCGGCACAAATCGGAGGCACTGACGGCCAACGAATTGGAGTTGGCGCTGGAGTTGCTCGCGGTGCTGGCGCCCTTGGCCAGTGCGGTGCGGCAGCTGTGCGGCTCGAGTGTCGATTCATATCCTTGTGCCAGCCAGGCGCTGCCCATTGCTTACACTCTGCTGAACGAGCTCAAGCAGTCGGAAACTGACGATCAGCAGATGTCGCATGAGTTGCGTCTGTTTACCATTCGGTTGCTGGAGGAGCGTTTCGAGGGCATGGAGAAGAACCCACAATTTGCCTTGGCCAGTCTGCTGGATCCGCGCTATCGCAATATGCCCTTCCAGAGCGCATCGCTGCTGGCCAAATACATGTCGCAGCTGTACGATATGTATGAGGAGCGTGGAGACGAGGCGACAGAAGAGGTTGCCACGGGAGACGCCTACGACATTTGGACAGCATATAGAGCCTTCTGTCGCGAGAAGCACAAACATATCGCCATGAATGGTAGTGAGGGTGAGCAGGAAGATGAGATTTCCGGTTACTTCTGCGCGAGTATTAGCAGCTTGCAGTCTGAGCCGCTGCTGTTGTGGCGGGATCTGATGCAGTTTCATCCGTTCCTGCACAGTCTGGCCAAAAAGTATCTGCACATACCGGCAGCGGCAACGCCACCGGCACGAATATTCACAGCTGCTGGCGCCGAAGTATGCGAACAGCATAGCAAACTATTGGGCGATCACATGAGCAACATGCTCCTTATGGCAGATTGTACCCATGAAGAGTGGCAGTTATAGTATACTAGTTCATATGAATAATCAAATATTTATATTTTAGCGAATGTTATCAACTAAGCACTTAGACAAGTATCGCCTATGTATCCAATCAGTGTAGCAGATACCCTGTGGTATCTCAATAGAAACCTGGCTTACCATTTTACAATTTTTTATATCAATGACGTTAGTTTTATTTAATTTGTAGGTAAATATGCATAAATTCAAGTCAAATGCATAACTTTTAATATATGCTGCAGATACCCTGTGGTATTGAAACTTTGTTTATTATTTGAAGACATTTGTTACCTTAAAAATGATTCTGTTTAACTCAAAATGGCACAAAATATATTTTTTTAGTATTTAATCGATGGCATGCACGCGCCTATCGATAGTCAGCGACTTAAACGATATATTAACAGTCTGGTAACATCGTGCATCAGCACTGATGACGTTTTTTCACGCATTGTATTTTTTTAAGCATATTTCATGTGAAATATTGAAGCACTTGCACAATGCAAAAGTATAAAATAATCAAATAACACACACAGCGGTTTGCCTAGTGTTGCGCAGTCGATCCAAACAACAACCAACACCGAAACACGCGTCCTGTTGCGGTCGTCAAAGCCTGCAGCAGCGCGAAAGTTGCTGTCGCTTCACACATACACACCGACACTTACAGCACACACACACACGAACATCGTAATTAGTTAAGAGGAAGGGGCAATAGAAGAAAAACAACTTATAAAGAAACGACCTTGGAGTTGCATACAATATGCAAAGTAACTCCACGAAAACCAAGGAAATGTTTATTGTGCGTGCTCTAGAGAAAATCCTTGCCGATAAGGACATACGGCGTTCACATCACTCGCAGCTAAAAAAATCATGCGACACCGCCCTCGAACAGATCAAAGCGGAGCTGATCAATGCGGGCCAAATTGCCGAGGGCAACGAGCTGCCCTGCGCCGCCCTGCCGCTGCCAAAAAACGATGCGGCGAGCATCATCAATGCGGAAACCTATTTCCTGCCCTTCGAGCTGGCCTGCAAGAGCCGCTCGCCGCGCATCGTTGTCACCGCACTCGATTGCCTGCAGAAACTGATCGCCTACGGCCACTTGACAGGCACCATCCAGGACTCGGCGAATCCCGGCCATCTGCTCATCGATCGCATTGTCATCACCATCTATGGCTGCTTCAACGGTCCCCAGACAGATGAGGGCGTTCAGCTGCAGATCATCAAGGCGCTGCTCACAGTGGTAACCTCGCAGCATGTAGAGATTCATGAGTTTACGCTGCTGCAGGCGGTGCGCACCTGCTACGACATCTATCTGTCCAGCAGGAATCTGGTCAATCAAACGACGGCACGTGCCACCCTAACCCAGATGCTAAACGTGATCTTTGCGCGCATGGAGAATCAGATCTATGAGGTGCCACCAACGCCGACGACGACAACTCTAAATGGCAGCCCGGAGACCAATGGTGAGGACACTGCAGCAGAGGCACCGGACAGCGATGAAGCGATCGCCTCAGAGCTGCTGGCTGAGATAATAACAGGTGAGTGTGGATGCCAATTGCAGCCATATAATAATGGTGTCAGAGGTGATGCAATATATGTTTGTGGTTTCCATTGGTGTTGACAAAAGCATGCTTACAGTGTAAACCCAAGAAACTTATTGCGGCTATGATTCGTTTTTCGACTAATCTATTAATTATGTTTTCAAACAACCTTTAAGCTGCGTTCAATGAGGCGATGAAGGATCAGAATCAAGAACAGGATCTGCCTGAGCTGGACACGTCTGTCAATGGCAACGGCTCCGCGGACTCCTCGCACTCGGATCACGACAGCGTTGAGCTACACAGCGAGAATGATGCCATTGTCACAGCGAAATTTACTCACATTCTGCAGAAAGATGCGTTTCTGGTATTCCGAGCGCTGTGCAAACTATCGATGAAGCCGCTGCCCGAGGGCCAACCAGATCCGAAGTCACACGAACTGCGCTCCAAGGTGCTGTCGCTGCATCTGCTGTTGCTGATATTGCAGAACGCTGGTCCCGTCTTCCGCTCCAACGAGATGTTCATCATGGCCATCAAGCAGTATCTGTGCGTAGCCTTGTCCAACAATGGCGTAAGTCACGTGGCCGAGGTCTTTGAGCTGTCGCTGTCAATTTTTGTGGCGCTGCTGTCGAACTTTAAGGTGCATCTGAAGCGCCAGATTGAGGTCTTTTTCAAGGAGATCTTTCTGAACATTCTGGAGGCCAACTCGAGCTCGTTTGAGCACAAGTGGATGGTCATACAGGCTCTGACGCGCATCTGTGCCGATGCACAGTCTGTCGTTGATATATACGTGAACTACGATTGCGACTTCTCGGCGGCCAATCTCTTCGAGCGTCTCGTCAATCATCTCTCCAAGATTGCCCAAGGTAGGCAGGCTCTGGAGCTGGGCGCCAATCCCATGCAGGAAAAATCAATGCGCATTCGTGGCCTCGAGTGTCTCGTGTCCATCCTAAAGTGCATGGTCGAGTGGAGCAAGGATCTGTACGTCAATCCCAACATGCCTGCGCCGGCCTTACAGGTAAGTCGTATCGGTAAATATTAGAACCTTAATGGAATATAATTTATACACATTATTTTGTGCAAAAGAACAGATATTTCAAAATTTAAAACTAATTGATTTCTGAATAAAAAAAATTTGCTATAATTTGCATAAAATTCGCATTAAAGTCTACATAATTAATTAAATTTTACATATTTATAAAGAATATGCAAATCATATGTTTGGGAGCATCATATATATTTACAAAATCCATTTAGACTATAAATATATTTGAACATATTATTAAAGCCACTCGTTATTGCAGGTGCAGTCGCTGCAGTCACCCAGTTCGCAGCAGGAGACGCCGCTGGGCGACAATGTGGACGCGCTGTCGGCGCACAACTCCAGCTTGCGATCGACGCATGGCGGCTCCAGTCACAGCCTCAATTCATATGGCAGCGCAAAGAATCAGGAGCTGCTGGATCTGCCCGAGGCACTGGAGGAGCGCAAGATGCGCAAGGAGGTGATGGAGACAGGCATCGAGCTGTTCAATCGCAAGCCGCAGAAGGGCGTGAAATTTCTGCAGGAGAAGCAGCTGCTGGGCAGCAGTTGCCAGGACATTGCCCGCTGGCTGCACGATGACGAGCGCCTGGACAAGACCGTCATTGGCAACTATCTGGGCGAGAACGATGATCACTCCAAGGAGGTGATGTGTGCCTACATCGATGCCTTCGATTTTCGCCAGCTGGAGGTGGTGGCCGCGCTGCGCATCCTGCTCGAGGAGTTCCGTTTGCCCGGTGAGGCTCAGAAAATTGATCGACTGATGGAGAAGTTTGCGAGCAGATATTGCGAGTGCAATCCACAGAATCAGCTATTCCAAATGGCAGACACCGTCTATGTGCTGGCCTTTAGCATTATAATGCTCACCACAGATCTGCATTCGCCGCAGGTGAAGCACAAGATGACCAAGGAGCAATATATCAAAATGAATCGTGGCATCGGCGACAGCAAGGACGATCTGCCGGAGGAGTATCTGTCTGCCATCTACGATGAGATCGCTGAGCATGAGATTAAGATGAAGAATAACACAACCATGCTGCAGGCGCCCAAGCCACCTGGCAAGCAGCCCTTCATCACCGAGAAGCGACGAAAGCTGCTGTGGAACATGGAAATGGAGGTCATATCCCTGACCGCCACCAATCTGATGCAGTCCGTTTCGCACGTGAAGTCACCATTTACGTCCGCTAAGCACTTGGAGCATGTGCGACCCATGTTCAAAATGGCCTGGACACCGTTTCTGGCCGCCTTCTCTGTGGGCCTGCAGGTTTGCGATGATCCGGAGATAGCCACGCTCTGTTTAGACGGCATACGTTGCGCCATACGCATCGCGTGCATCTTTCATATGTCCCTGGAGCGGGATGCGTACGTGCAGGCGCTGGCCCGCTTCACCCTGCTCAATGCCAATTCGCCTATCAATGAGATGAAGGCCAAAAATATTGATACGATTAAGACGCTCATCATGGTCGCCCACACGGATGGCAATTATCTTGGCAGCAGCTGGCTGGACATTGTCAAATGCATTAGCCAGCTAGAGCTGGCACAGCTCATTGGTACCGGTGTGCGGCCGCAGTTCCTCTCGGGTACACAGACCACGCTCAAGGATACGCTAAATCCGAGCGTTAAGGAGCACATTGGCGAGACGAGCAGCCAGAGCGTTGTCGTTGCCGTTGATCGCATATTCACTGGCTCGATGCGACTTGATGGCGATGCCATTGTGGACTTTGTCAAGGCCCTGTGCCAGGTCTCTGTGGATGAGCTGCAGCAGACGCAGCCGCGCATGTTCTCGCTGCAAAAGATCGTCGAGATTAGCTACTACAACATGGAGCGCATTCGTTTGCAATGGTCACGCATCTGGCAGGTGCTCGGCGAGCATTTCAATACAGTTGGCTGCAATAGCAACGAGGAGATTGCATTCTTTGCGCTGGACTCGCTGCGCCAGCTCTCGATGAAGTTCATGGAGAAGGGCGAGTTTAGCAACTTTCGTTTCCAAAAGGACTTTCTACGCCCCTTCGAGCACATCATGAAGAAGAACAACTCGCCGGCAATACGCGACATGGTCGTCCGTTGCATCGCCCAGATGGTCAACTCTCAGGTAGTTATTCCAGCCCATATACAAAATATATAATCCAGGGACCATAAATAATGAATATATTTCAATTTTAAAAAAAAGACATATTAAAGAAGAAATGCCATGCCCATTAGAAGTATACAATTAGTATCCCTCATCATATCATTCATAAAAAGCTAATATTTCTTCAGTTTTTGATATTCTTCAGAAATATTCATTTATAGTATTTGTATTATTATACCCTGAACCCATTAAAAATGGGTAAAAAGGGTATTATGGTTTTGTGCAAATGTATGTAACAGGCATAAGGAAGCATCTCCGACCATATAAAGTATATATATTATTGATCAGTATCAACAGCCGAGTCGATCTAGCCATGTCCGTCTGTCTGTCCGTCTGTCCGTCTGTATGAACACCGAGATATCAGAGACTACAAGAGCTAGAGACTTCATATTTGGAACATAAGTTCTCCTAATCCCGGGACAGATCAAGTTTATTAAAATTTATTGATAGCCGTCCCGTTCAAAAGTTATCGATAAATTTCGATTTCAGACCAGCGTTTTTTGGATATAACTTACAAGTTATAAGAGCTAGAGGCCCCTAATTTGACATGTATAATCTCGAATAGCATACACATGTAACAAATATTTCACTTTTTGGATACCACCCCCCAAACCCCCCAAAAGTTAAAAAAACCCATTTTTGAAGGTACGACCTTGCAATTTGGTTTGGTAACACATATTATCGACAATTGTTTGCCCCAAAAATTTCAATATGATCGGACAATAAACACAGAAGTTATTTAAGATTTAACTTTCCATTGTGTTGGGCTCAGCGAAAGAGCAAGCTAACTGCTTAAACCGCTGGCACTGCTTGTACTGCTTGTACTGCAGCATGTGTGAGTTTAGAGTAGTACGAATGATTGTAAGGACTGGGTTCAGGGTATCTCGTAGTCGGGCACTCCCGACTAGAGCACTCTTACTTGTTTAAAGTATTTTTTTATAAAGAAATAATAAAAAAATCTTGATTTGGTACTAATTTTTAAAATATAACTTTTAATCTGATATAATCATACATATTTACGTATTTATACTGACTTTTTTGCAGGCTCACAACATACGCTCCGGCTGGAAGAACATCTTCTCCATCTTTCATCTGGCTGCTGGGGATCATGAGGAGTCCATTGTGGAGCTGGCCTTCCAGACCACTGGCAAAATCATTGGCGAGCTCTACCGGCGACAATTCGCTGTCATGGTCGACTCCTTCCAGGATGCCGTCAAGTGCCTGTCGGAGTTTGCGTGCAACGCTCGCTTTCCGGACACCAGCATGGAAGCCATACGTCTGGTGCGCAACTGTGCCCAGTGCGTCCATGACGCACCACAGCTGTTCGCCGAGCATGCGGGCATGGAGAACGATGCCTCGGTGGCGGAGGAGGATCGCGTCTGGGTACGCGGCTGGTTTCCAATGCTCTTCTCGCTCTCCTGCGTTGTCAATCGCTGCAAGCTGGATGTGCGCACCCGCGGCCTGACCGTGCTCTTCGAGATTGTGAAAACGCACGGCGATTGCTTCAAGCCCAACTGGTGGAAGGATCTGTTCAATGTGATCTTTCGCATCTTCGACAACATGAAGCTGCCGGAGCATGTGACAGAGAAATCCGAATGGATGACAACGACCTGTAATCATGCGCTGTATGCGATCATCGATGTCTTCACCCAGTACTTTGATGTGCTCGGCCATCTGCTGCTGGAGGAGCTGTTCGCCCAGTTGCACTGGTGCGTGCAGCAGAACAACGAGCAATTGGCCCGCTCCGGCACCAATTGCCTCGAGAATCTGGTCATCTCGAACGGGTTCAAGTTTAACGAGGTCACCTGGGACAAGACATGCCAGTGCATACTGGACATATTCAATGCAACGCTGCCCAAGGAGCTGCTCAGCTGGAAGCCCAGCAAGGGCAACGAACAGCCGCATCAGCAACAGCAGCTGCCACGTCGCGCCTCCAGCACGCCACATTCCATACAAGAGACGTCGCCACCGTCGCACAATCACTTCGAGTCGCTGCATATCAAGTGTGTGGTGCAGCTGGAGCTGATACAGACGATGGACAACATTGTCTTCTTTCCGGCCACTTCGCGCAAGGAGGATGCCGAGACGCTGGCGCTTGCCGCGGCCGATTTGAGCGGCTGTGCACAATCGCAGCAGCTGCAGCAGGATTGCCAGCGCGAGGAGCAAGGCATGTACGGATATTTGCGGACGCGGCAGCTTTTCACGCTCGCCGAGTGCCTAATGCAGTCGCATCGATTCGCCAAGCGCTTCAATGCGGATCACGATCAGCGCAACTTGCTGTGGCGTGCCAGCTTTAAGGGCTCTGTTAAGCCCAATCTGCTCAAGCAGGAGACCGCAGCGCTAGCATGCGTGCTGCGCATCTTTTTCAAAATGTATGGGGATGAGAATCGTCGCAGTGATTGGCCCGGCATAGAACAGGAGCTGGTGCAGGTGTGCAAGGAGGCGCTCGGCTACTATCTGAGCCTGAGCGAGGCGCATCGCGATGCGTGGACATCGTTGCTGCTGCTCATTCTGACGCGACTGCTCAAGATGACGGATGCCAGGGTAAACACCTAATGAATTCTCTACTTAAGTGATTGCACTAATTTAACATTCTTTACAGTTTGCAACGCATGTGTCTTACTATTACAGCCTGCTGTGCGAGATGATGTGCTTTGATCTGAAGCCCGAACTGAGAAGTGTCCTTAGGCGTGTCTTCATGCGCATCGGTCCAGTATTTAATATTATGAGTGTGAATCAGAATGTGAATATTAAATAGTCAAGGCGTACGCACTTAACAGCCACGCCCACTATGACGCTGCTGTCCTGGCGTAGCGGCCTAACCCAAAATGTAACCATTTAGTTATCATAGCCTTGCTTTATTGTTATGTTGTTTGATTTTGTCCCTTGGCCCCCTCCGTAAGCAGAGTTTATATTTTTATCATATATTTATATACATACATATATGAAATTGTAATGTTTAGACCTAGGTTTAAATAAAAGAGTTGTTGTTTTATATAATGTGTACACAAGGCTTTAATATGTGTGTGCATTTCTTTATATGCCACATATATATGTTAAATAACCTATAGTTTATATTCTTTTCGCAAAATTCTTCGGTGTAACCATTTATTTAAATATTCACTATAACCTATGTATCTATTATTATGTAGCATAAATAATGATAAATTATATGCTAAAAATTAGCCTGTATATTGCTAGCTCTAATTTAAATCAAATTATATATTTCAAATATATCTATTAAAACAATAAGAGCGTGCAGTATTTTCTTTAAAACTGGGAATGTTCATGTAAAATTTCAAACCTTTATATTGGGGACAAATAAATTCGGATTAGGCTCTGAAATCAAATATTGTTCTAGTTCCTACGAATCTCAATAGCTTATGACAAAAGGTTAAAACTTCTTAACGGCACTTATGCATTTTTCCGATTTTCGCTCGCCTTCTGAAATTTTTTGTTTAATTATGCTCAGGCATGCTCCCATTTCTGAATCCACGTACATTTTGTTGATTCGAATTGAATCCACATGCAAATACAATTGGGATTAAAAAGTAATTGGCATCTTCGAGTCCACAACATGCAACTTATTTGTATACATTATATTTGCTGATTTTTGGACGCCGATTTATAGCGTTTTTACGATGCTCACTTTGTGTGCGACGCATTTATTATAATAAATAAAAAATTAAATAAAATTTAAAAACAGACTTTGGAGGAATACTAAAAAGACACTTTAGTCTGGAATTCGCTAGAGTATTTTTAGAGTGAGCAATTTGAATGAATTTGATTAATAAATCAACGTGAAAAAGCAGAAAAAGTTATAGCCTAGTCCCAAAATGTATTTTTAAAAGCTAATAAAAATCATTCTGCACAAAGTCTTCGCATACTTATGTATTCCGAGTGCCGTGTCTCTTTTATTACCTCTTGGATCGTACGATTCTATGCCAGGAATGGTTTGATATACATTTAATGAGTTGATTGTGGGCCGCCTTGAAAATCTTTTAACATCTTTAGCTTCGATAAATTTCTTTTCAAAATCTACATTTCACGTGTCAGCCAAATAAATGCTTTTGTTGTTGCTTTCTCGCAAATTTTTTAAACAATTCGATTAACACGCACAACTGCTGGTTGCTAACTATCCAAACAGCAGAGAGAATGAATGACTTGTGGTGTTTTTTATTTATATTATATTTATTTTTTGGGTGGGGGAAAGTTTTGGAGGGTGCTTTGTGTAAACTGCGAATTCTGAGCGATATGTTAATAAATCTTGTTAATAAGTCAATTTCAGTGGAAACCTAATCAGGCTCTCACTATTTGTAGCCCCGGACGAGTCTTGATCAATTGAAATCATCAGACTTCGATATGTGCTAATTGTTTGCGAACGGTTGTTTTTTTCAAAATGTTAATTTAATAATAAAATTTGTACTGCATAACCGAAATAATCTTGATTTTGCAATGACAAATTTGTTGAGATATGGATTGATAGATTTTATGTCGCTTAAAATTGATAAACATAATTTTAAAAAATCGAATTACAATCTTAACTTTAAAGATTCTAGCGTGTAATCTAGATAATTTAAACTTATCAAGAATCGGATGAAAATCTGATAAATTAAAGCACTGCTATAGCTTCTAGTGACAGTTCCAATTTGATCTACTTTATTTTCGTAGTATTCTTTTAGCATGGCACCATTAACCCTCGAGACTTTATGAGATCAGCTACATAGATAAAAGATATAAAAGATAATAGTATCATCGCTTGAATATCACCACCGAATCGCTTTTAAACCGTAAACAGCATAAAACAAAACCCAGGCACGCGTGTTTATCTAAAAGTCAAACAAATAAAAAATAAATAAACACAGTAGTGCGGGAAATTGGCGAGACAAATAAAGCAAGTTTTGTTTTGAGTTGACACAAAATTCGGCCATGAGAGAGTTCAACTAATGAACTGTGCCTTGAACTCTCCACTCTAGAAGACTGCAGCAAGTATGGCTTACAATTCTCAACTCTACAAAATTGAATGACACTGCGAAAGCACAGCTTGATCGTTTCAGACAGTCATTAGAGTTCCATCTAATTGCCGTGCCTGACCTTGACTGGGAGAGAGTGCTTATAGTACATATAGAAATCTGGCCACATGCAAGCACATTCCCCCATTTGCCATTTGCAATATTTGTTGTGCAATAATTGCAATTACGGAAATGTATTAAAGGCTTGCGGCGTGCGCTCACGTGAAGGCAGTAAGGTGGAGATAAAACTGTTCAAAGTGCAAATAAATGTCTATGTTCTTAATTGAAAAATAAGCTGCCGAAAACAGAAACAAACAGTTGTAAAAATTTCGCACGCCTAAATTAATTGCGCATACGCAGCTTGCAACGGTGCAAAAATAACTGGGTACATTGCAGCTTATACAATCAGGTTACAACAATCATATCCATAGAGATTTATCATGTGTGTGCGCTAGAGCAAACAAATTTTCAAATTAACTGCAAATTTGGCTTAACTCGCTAAACTGTGCCCGTGTGTGTGTGTGTGTGTGGCACTGTTCTAATGAAATAACGTTGTCAGCAGAGCGTTGATGAAAATTGAGGCACACACACACAACACCCTCCTCTCAACCCCGGCGACAACCCTAGCAAACATCCCTATGCCAATTGAGCGTTGAGCTGTGTTCAATTTCCCCCAAAAACAGTCGAGATTAACTTGTCGACTCTTGACGATGCAAAAGCTGTCAGCGCAGATGTGTGTGTGCGTGTGTGTGTGTGTGTGTGTGTGTTTGTGAGCGCGCGATCGTGATCACGCTTAGTGCTCGACTCGTCTGCTAACAACAACAAAAACAATGCACTAAGCACCAATAAATTAAGGCGACAATGCGGTGTGTCTGTGCGCACAGTGGAACCACTGCAGCATTTACAGCGCAACGAGCGAAATTTAACAGCTTAACAGCAGCAGTCAGCTTAACAGCAGCTGCAAGAGCTGCAATCTAGTAATCGACAGCAGTTATCGATCGACAGACAGTTGAATTTGAACAATCATTTTATAGCATTGCGTATACGCAGCACAGTGTGCAGAGGGCAATTAACATGGTTGTCGGTGTGCGGGGCGTGGCAGGGCGGAGCGGTGCGGTGCGGTGTGTCAGCTATTGAACTGTCAACGGTGTTTACAACACTCTTGTCAGCCACGGCAGAGTGAGAGGGGTTAAAAACAGTAGTTTAGTTCAGTTTTTGGCCGCTCGCTGCTCAATTGTCACGCTCTTGTTGGCTATTCGCTCACGCTGACGACGCGCTCGCTCTCTTTCTCTCTCTCCCTCTCTTTCTCTCGTGCTGTGTCAGTCCGCTTAGGTGCGTGTTTTTTTTTTTTGTTGTGCTTTTTAGTTGGCGCAACGGCTTCGAAGTCGGCGACGCTGCCTCGAGTCGAACAGTCTACAGCCAGCGGACTAGCTAAACAGACGCGCTCCCGTTCCCAAAAACCCAGAAATCCGTAACCATTCCCGGGTCGGTATAAAACCTAGTGTCGCTGTCTATACAAAAGTCAAACGCGTGCCAGAAACCGCGAGTGCAACAACAAAAGTTTTTCAAATCTCTCCACTGCAAGACCAAAGATCAAGTTCTAAGATGAGCCATCACTGGGGCTACACCGAAGAGAACGGTAAGCGGCATCGATAGCAGGTTTATTTACGTTTATTTCTATATTTTTGCTTGTTTGTTTTGCTACGGTTACGTCTCTGAGTTTGTTTACAAACGTGACGCACGCTGCGCAAGCGTGCAACGACTTTAGTTTTTGGGAAAGTTTTCAGATTTTTAAAGATTGAGACAGGTTCGGTTCGGGTGCATTTTGTTGCATCGGCGGCGCCGGTACATGATGTATTGCATGTACTTTAATTGAGACAACTATTGATTGAAAACATGTGTTATCTAATAAATAAAAAACAAACTTTGAAATCTTGCCGCAGTTATTGTTTGTTTATTTGATTGCATTCGCTTGGCGCTGATGCATTCATATACGTCACATACTATAGTTATAGACATTTGCCTGCTCAGACAGCATGCTTCTAATGAATAGTTAACGATAAGATATTAACGTAGTCATAACTGTTATTGTTGCGGCCAACCAAAAAAAAACGTGTAATAATAAAAGCTAAAAAAAATCGTCTGAAGAGTCATTATCAGACTCCAGTTAAGTGAACGCTCTGCCTATTGATTACTCAGCTGAGAATGTTTTTCTTTTTTGCTTATAAATATATGTATATTTTGCTTCTGGGTTCAGACTGGTTAACACTGGCCTGAACACTGTTCCAACTCCAGTTCCACTCTGCTCAGTTAATTCAATCAAGTCCAGTTTGCTCGCTCAATTACATGCATCATCGCATTGCCACTTCACAAAACACTCTCACACAACACACATAACACACAACACACAAACACACACCCAAGCACACCCAAAGTTCGGTAGACTTAGGCACGTTCATAGGTTCGTCGGCTGCTCATAAATATGCGACAGCCATAATTAAATCGTATACGCAATGTGAAACAAATCACCAAGCTCTGGAGAGAGAGAGGCGGTTGGGAAGCAGAGCGGGAAGACAGTAAACTGACAATCGCCGCTTTGCACGAGCGGCGTCTCGTGATCTCAACTGGGTGCTTCCCATCAAACCAGTCGCAAAGTCAGTCGCCCCGTTCAACAAGTTCCGAGTTCTCTCTTTTTAAATACACTAGCAAAATATATAATTAAGTATTCCACATAGTATAGATATTTGCACTCACTGTGCGATCTATAGTTTCCCTGTTTTCAGGTTCTTATAATTTATAGATGCTTATTTAGTATTATTACAAAAAGTCGAAAGTCTGAAACAATTTACAGATAATTTTTTTTTGCTCTACATTAAATATAATTGTTAGAGTCTTGGAGATACATTTAAAACCGCAATTGAAAAAAAAAACATATCGACCGAAATAGCTGAAAGCTCCATATGCATATAGATATATATTTATATGTATCATGATATTTATGTCCAACAGAGTATATAAATCATATTCTCCTTACACAATCTAGTCTTGTCAATAGATATAATTTCTTTTTACTCAATTGAAAATATATTTGTTAGAAACAGTCAGATCCTATCCTGAATAAGCGAAGCTAAACAAGTGAGAACGTTGCAGTCGGGCGGAGCCGACTGCGTAATACTCTGATACCATTTTAAGAACAGCTGAAAGCAAGTGAACAGAAAATTTTTGCTGGTGTTTGGGTGACCCGAAATCGGCATTCCAAGTTTTTGGGAACGGGAGGGGCATGGTCGATCTTAAGAGGGGGTGACCAGAAGTCTATCTACCAATTTTGGTGACTCTAGCTCTAAAACTGTGGAAGATATAAGCTTTCGCGATTTTTGGGGGCGGGAAGGGGCGTGGCCCCAAAAAATTTGGCCGATCTTTAGAGGGAGTGACAAGAAGTCTATTTTACAAATTTCTTGACTCTAGCTCTAAAACTGTGGAAGATATACATTTTCGCGATTTTTGGGGGCGGGAGGGGGCGTGGCCCCAAATTTTTTTTTACCGATATTTAGAGGGGCTGACCAAATTCTATCTTCCAAGTTTAATGACTCTAGCTCTGAAACTGTGGAAGATATAAATTTTCGCGATTTTTGGGGGCGGGAGGGGGCGGGGCCCCAAAATTTTTTGCCGATCTTTAGGGGGCTGACAATAAGTCTATCCTCCAATTTTGGTGACTCTATCTCTAAAACTGTGGAAGATATAAATTTTCGCGATTTTGGGGGGCGGGAGGGGGCGGGGCCCCAAAATTTTTTGACGATCTTTAGGGGGGCTGACAATAAGTCTATCCTCCAGTTTTGGTGGCCCTAGCTCTTAAACTGTGCGAGATATAGGCTTCCGTGTTTCGTGGGGGCGGGGTGGCTGGGGGCGTTCTAGTGGGCGTGGCCGGAAAATCCAGGACGCAATCTTTTGGGCTGGTCAGCCCTAGTCTAAATTCCAAATTTGGGGACTCCAGCTTCAAAATTGCGGGAAATATACACGTGTTATCGAATTGTGCATTCATGTATATCGATTTTCGCGATTACGGGGGCGGGAGTGGGCGTGGTCGAAATTTTGTTTCTGTAATCTGTAGAGGACGTCACCAGTAATATATATTCCAAATATGGTGACTTTAGCTCTAAAACTGCGGGAGATATAAGCATTTCAAATTAATTTTGGAGGGGGCTGGTGGGCGTAATAATGGGCGTGGCCGATTAACCTAGGATCCAATTTTTTCGGGAGATCACCAGCAATATACCTACCAAATTTGATTGCTCTAGCTTCAAAATTGTGGGAGTTATTCACGTTTAATCGATTTGTGATTTGAGGTGTATCGACATGTTATCGATTTGCCAGCCTCCCAGTGGGCGTGGCATAAATTTGGAATAAACTTGATCTGAAGCAGATAGCTATAATCATAACGCAAAAGATTTCAAGAGTCTATCTAATATCGTTTCGGAAATACGCGCGTTCATCCAGACAGACAGACGGACAGACGGACGGCCTGACGGACATTCGACAAAACCAATATACTATGAGTACCTTCGGTATCAGAGTATAAAAAAAAACATAGCAAAATATATAAATATGTATTTTGACTAAAGAACTTCATCTATATCGAAAAGTCCTTCTCTAAATTAACTGTATAATTTATTTAAAATTTCACTCATTAAATATAGCAATTTGAAGATAATGATAAGAGCATTTAATATTCAGCAAACACCCACCTAGTTTGAGCTGACTTGTTTTTGGCTTATTGCTTGTTTGTTCGTTTTCAGTTTCGCCTTCTCTTTGTTGTGTGTGTTTCGCTTTTGAAGGCAGTTCGTTCGCTGGTCAAGTGCATGTTCGGTTCTTAAGGACGCATTAAAGACCGGTTCCACAGTCAGCGGTTCGTCATGGCCCAAGCCTGTCAAACGTTCTGTCTCAGTTCTGTGGCTGTCCCTGCACTCATTGAGCGTCACATGATCGTCACTTATCGTACAATAAAATGATATATGCCCTGTGTGTTCATAAAAGAAGGTTTGCATCTAGCAAATCAACTTGAAATTTTCGGCAATTTGTTTTGATTTGCTTAAATGTCGTTGATTGCGTTGATTGATTTGACTCGTCTGCGCTGGTAACTTTCCAATGTCTTCTATCTGTCTTCTATGCTGCCTTATCGCTACCAGCCCATCTATATACTATAGGTACACAAATTAATTTATGGTGCACTCCAGACATGAGTGCTTTTTACATTAAGCATAAGTGTGCCGAACTCAAGTATTACTTACTTACTTATAGTAGAGCATACATATATGCATTATAGTATATACTGCTGAATAAAGATTACGCGATCTTTTCTAATCACATCTGTTCTATTCGCACCTCTGCCCCTAGCAAACCTGCAGAATTGTCTATACTCGATTCGACTCAAGCTTTTAGATTAAAACTCGCGTGTTTATATTCTGTAAATCAATCAAATTGTATTTAAGGCGTGATACGATTTTGTTTGATAAAGTGTGAAAGCTTGTAAATTCTGCAATCAATTTTATTTATAAGCTATCAGTTACATATGACGGGCATTTCTTGTATTTTCCCTTATCAAAGTGAACTGGGCTAACAAATTCCTCGTTCATTTCGCTTTTGCACGTTCCTTAATCTGCACTTCGTATATGGTTTATTTATTATCATAGTGACTCAATTTAATGATACATCAAATTATTTATGTCATCACTTTCTTATTAAACTCGCTTAAGATAAGATATTCTCAATGGAATTTGTAACTTATCAGCATATTAGAATATCTGAAATTTAGCAATCAATTCTCTTCAGCGATATCTATTACATGATCTATAATTTTATCTGCTGCGCACAGAAATTACTGAATCGAATGATCAAAATTTAAAACCTCGAGTCTGGCTATGAAAGCATTATATATGGCAAGGATACAAAATGTTTCGTATTTCACTTAGCATTCATTGGTCTTAAGTCTAAATGACGGACATATATGTATAGCTTATATATATTTGTATAGTTTCATAACAAATTTGTAATATTTTCCTCTGACGTCTTCAATCCATATTTGTACTGATTCGCTATTGCACATTACAAAAGAGAAGCCTTTCAAATTGCCACACCCACTTAAGGCAATCATATATAGACATAAGAACTTATTGGCACAGCGTGAATAAATTGTACAATAACTATTTATGATCTATATAGATTTATTGTGAAAACACACAGTAATTGCGCATTGGTTAACTTGAAAACTGATCAAAGCCTTTGGGCTCTATGCTGAAAGTGTGATAAAATGGATGATACGTGTATATATATATATAATATTATTTTTGGCTGTGGCAATAAAATCAGCAGCCGGTGCGATAAAAAATATGGCATATATCTATATAAATTAGATGAAAACATGCTCGGGTATATATAGAGCTGAAGACTGACAAAAACACTAAAATTTATGAGTTGGAAAAGTTTTGCTCTGCAGATTAGCATTCCAAACACAGCACAAATATTTCGCACTGTACGTGACAATTTGTTCAAAATTTACAATTTTGCTCAGTTGTGTTTTTATTAGTTTTGTTCGCTGCTTTTTCGCTTTATGGTAATTCAATAATTCTATTTCCGTTGCTCTTTTCACATGCTAACAAATAATTAGCAATGAAAAATTGACCGAAAGGGCTTTGCCGGGCCAGTGGTACGGTACCGTTAGCCAAACGCTCTCCCAGCCAGCTTAGCGCACTGCTGGGGCTTCCCAAAAGACCAGACTACAATATAATATATAGACTACTTTGTTGGGTCGCACTGACATTGTCAGATAAATGGGAATGCGTTGACTCACTCACGCAGGAATATACCGAATTGAGAAATAAAATGCTGTTTTTGTTTTAGTCAGTTCATTGTACAACTCAGGGTCCAATTAGCATGCACTTCCTTAGCTCATAAACGCATAGCACGCAATAAACCAATGATGAAATGTCAATAGGCGAGCGTATCTGAAAGTTCTAGAAGCTACTGGGCATTTAGAAGATATGATCATGCAATTTAAGTTTATTGTTACGAGTTTTCCACACAGCTCGTTTTATGACTCGTAAATTTATTGTTAAATTTAATGTTTAACACCCAAGCTGTAATAGTTTTAGCTTGTATGACTTGTAGTCATTAAGAGACAGGGCATAATAGACTTATAGGCATTTAATACCAAATTGATACAAATCGATTTGTCACAACTTTATGAGCGCATGCTATTTTGTAATCCGATCTTATCGCAGTGTACCTCAATGCAGGGTATCTGCTAGGCGTTCACTATTCAATAAAAAACCACCAACTAGTTGCTGTTTATTTTGAAATAGAAACGAGAGTAAGTAACTGGGAAACGTTGCATAAATTCTAATGAAAATGTGACTTATTTCCTTATTGTCGGAAAAAATATAAGCTGAAAACAAGTTTGTGTCGGGCTGTTCAACTGTTTACTATATGTGCATATATATAGTGTCTATGCGGTACCGTATTAAATAAACATTTGGATTTTATCGCAGATCTTTCAATGATCTGCTGCAATTTGTTGCTTTTTGTGCACTTAAATTAACTTTAAAATCCTGCAATTGTTTAAAGAGCGTGTGGCAGATGGATATATATAAGTATAAATATATATATACCACTGCAAATATTATTATGCACATTGTTAATCAGTTAGAGCTATCAGCATTTCCTGAGACGGCGCTACAGATTCGTAGTTAATCATAACTGTAAATTACAGGCACGTGCGTCTCTTAAGCTGCTTTTTGCACAAGTGCTTAAGTTGACTTTACTTTTTCTTCTTCTTTTATTTATCCAAGTTTCTGCAAGGTTATTACAATTTCTGTATGCAACTTGTAACAATGAAATTTCGTTTAGTTCCTATATATATGAAAGAATCCAGACCGACATAATATGTAATAATTGCTAGTCAAAAGAGGGTGATACCAATTTAATTTAAGATTCAACTACAACAGTTTTATCTATTACTTAAACTATCCAACTAATATACTAAAAGAACTTCATCAATATGAAAATACCTTTTTTGACAACCAATTTTCTTGAACGTATTGTAATGTTTTAGTATTTCATGAACTTTAAAGATAGCTTTGTTTCGAAATTCGTAAGGGTATTGCAGCTTCATCAAGCTCTGACTTCTTATTGTATTTGCTTAGCTTATTGTTTATGTGCTTTGCACAGCAAGCGAGCTGATGATCTTTAGAATTTACCACCACAACCTTAGCATATTAACAATATTTGCCGGCGTCGGCAGCAGCTGCAGTCCGAAATGGCGAAAAGGCGCAGTAAATAAATTTATATAATATGAGTAAGTGCAAACAAAAGCGAAAGCTGACAAAATGACAGCTTCATAAACAGGCAAAATATTTGGATATATCATCAGCAGGAAATGTACGTTAAATGATAAAAAAAAATACAGGATTGCAGCAAGCTTTTCAGCTGCCAAACATGGCGTATACGTGATGGAAATAAGTAAATTAGCTGCTTGTCAGTTGCTCGTTGTAACTATTTATTAAGATATCCAATAAAATTGTTTGAGCAAAGGATCGCAGCCACACGTGGCGTATACGTGACATAAGTTGTGTTTGATTTAATTGTTGAGTTATATACTTCATCAATATATTTGCCAATCTTTGAACTGGTTCTAGATTGTGGCTTTTAGTTGCACAAAAGATCAAGCAGCTATATATCAGCTGTTTATTTGATTTAACTATTTATATACCCTATCAATTAGAGTGTCACATGCGCAAATGTCAAATCACTTGCACAATTTGGCGTTTCCTTTTGCAATTACATAATTGCCGCTGTCCATTGATAAGGGAAATGCATTGCACATGACTGTCGGACACAAACAATATATGATTTATCAGTTTTCGCTGGGCTTTAGAATCGGAGAGCCCAAAATACCCTAAGACCTTAGCTTTGGTCGCTCAATGATTTATCATGTGTCAGCGACACAAGACACTTAGATAAGGCGAACGCCAGATTAAGTGCACCTTAACATTCGTAAGATACCTCGACAGCCACGCCCATTTAGCCGCCCCCAACAGTTCTTCGGCGTTGGTTGGCAAAGTCTTGCGGTTTATCTTGGGTGCGTGCGTCAGTGCGAGCGATCCTATCACATGACTCTGTGCGAGAGCCGCAACTCTTGAGTGATTCTCTGGCCCAAGCACGTGACGCTGTTTCCCCACCTCCTACAAGTCAATATTTGTTGCTGCTGTTGTTGTTGTTGTTGTTGTTGTTGTTGTTGTTGGACACAATAATTAAAATCGCAAATGCAGCAGCAAACAACAGCTGAAATTATATTTTGTTGTCACAGCCGTTTCGAGCAGATAAAATGCCACCAGACGGCAAACTTCTATTGTCGCTTTTTCGCAATAGAAGTAAAAGTTTTTATTTTCATAAATATTTGCCAAGGCATTCAGCATTTGTGTGCCGCTGCATAAAAAACACTTTTATGAACTTAGAATTAACATATGTAAACATTCTGAGAACGAGCTTAAGCAAGCAAAAGAAACCGGAATGTTTAATATATTTATAGTTTAGTTAACATTTACCGGGCTTTTCCGAATACCCTAGCTAAAGTAATCAAATTTACACAACTGCAGCAGAATCATATAATTAATTTTATCTCTAAATGTTTCCCTAACATTTTACGTAATGATATTAAGAATAAGGTATTCTCCCCTTGTCGCAATTGGGCCTATCTTAACCGATAATTGAATAGGGCTTTAAAACAGGCAGGCTTCATTTTATTACTCATTGAAAAAAACGTGTTGAATAAATTAAAATAAATATTGACACAACTGTTAGACACTTAAGCTTGATAAGATCTGAGTTTTTAGTGAGCGCCCTATCAAAAGCCTACATACTAAATTTCAGCATCATTGCACAAATATTTTCAGAGATATGACAATAGTATAGCTGCTGTCAAAGCCTTCTAAACACCAACCAGATGTTCAAAGTGTAGTTCTTAAGTCTGCTATATACATGCATTTATAGATATACTTATCAGTAAATTCTCAGTCAAATACTATAAATGGAAGATAAAAGAAATTTTTTATGATATCTCATAAGCTTTTGATTTAGATTGGAGGCCAGGCTTTCAAAGGCATATGATAATGCCCAGTCGAATTGCGGAGTAAACAATTATTGATCCCTTAAAAATACAACCAATTTTATATTTTTCAAAAACAAATATTAAAGTATTAAAATGACATTTTGAGGATATGTTTGCAAATATTCCAAAAAATCCCATACAACTTACATATTTAATACTTATTTTAATTATAATATAAACACTTCAATTTAAGTGTTGTATACCGCTTATAATACATATTCCCCCTATATGGTAAATAAAAACTAGTGTAGGCGATGAGCTCGTAACCTTCTTGGGCGTTACTAATTACTTTCAGTGTCGAGGCTTTGGTTTAATGACAAATCGCTTAGGGGTCTTTATAAATAGATCGAAAATGATATATGACTCCAGCTTCGAGACTAAACAAACAAACAACCTAATGAATTATATTTGTACGAACAATTAATCGAATGCCTTTTGGCTAAGTGAGTTGTTAATTGTGGCAGCTAATGAATACATTTGTTTTCTATTTTGTATGCCTTGCAGGACCCGCACACTGGGCCAAGGACTATCCGCAGGCATCCGGACATCGCCAGTCGCCCGTGGACATAACGCCATCCAGTGCCAAAAAGGGCAGCGATCTAAAAGCGGCGCCGCTCAAATGGAAATACGTGCCGGAGGACACAAAGAGTCTGGTGAATCCAGGTGGGCTTTTATTTTTTAAGGCAGCCGGAAAAGAAAAAAATAATACAAAAAAAAACAAGTGGAGAAGGATTATCTTCGGCGTGCCGAAGATTAAATACTCTTTTCGAACCTTAAAGCAATGTTTACTATTTTTCCGTGGCTGCTTATTAAATTCGCAGATATTAATGTCGCATACATATACCCCTACATATAAAATAAAATATATAAAGGTATTCATGTAAACTGGGACGTTTCACTATCCGCAGCTCGTGGACGCGTCCCTTAGCATTCATAAGTGCTACCGAATTGAACAATAAACAATTTTCAGTTTTTCAAAAATTCAAAACTCATTACATATATGTATACTACAATATACATACCAAATTTTGTGCCTGTTGCTCTTATACCTTTCAAGGCTGCTGTCGGAAATTGAATTGTCATAAAATTCAATCTGAACATACGAGAACTTATATTCAGAATTTGAGATCCATATTTTTTTCGCGTGGCATTAGTTTTGCCAATGAATTTAAATTTTTCTTTTGAATTATTCTATTAAAGCTACTTTATGTATGAAAAAAAAATTAGAAATAATTTAGGAAATTGAAAATAAATGAATTTGATTACAGCTATTATATATTTGAAAAGAAGAATAAGAAAAAATTAAAATAAATGACCAGTCGCCGCTGGTCTTGAACCCAGGACCTCTCGCTCACCAGTTCGCAACTTTACCCCTTACACCACAAGCCGTTTTGATGATCGCTGACAAAATCCCTTGAAGAGCAGACTGTCAAAAGCTTTCTTGTTTTGCTTTTTACTGCTTGCACCAAGCAGTTTTAAAAATCGCTGACAAACTCTATTTATACTGAGCTTTTGTTTTTTCGCGTGGCATTGTTTATACCCTGAACCCATTAAAAATGGGTAATAAGGGTATTATGGGTTTGTGCAAATGTATGTAACAGGCATAAGGAAGCATCTCCGACCATATAAAGTATATATATTATCGATGTATCAATAGCCGAGTCGATCTGGCCATGTCCGTCTGTCTGTCCGTCTGTCCGTCTGTCGTCTGTCCGTCTTCCGTCTGTCCGTCTGTCCGTCTGTCTGTCTGTATGAACACACAGATATCAGAGACTACAAGAGCTAGAGACTTCATATTTGGAACATAAGTTCTCCTAATCCGGGACAGATCAAGTTTATTAAAATTTATCGATAGCTCGTCCCGTTCAAAAGTTATCGATAAATTTCGATTTTAGACCAGCGTTTTTGGATATAACTTACAAGTTATAAGAGCTAGGAGGCCCCTAATTTGACATGTATAATCTCGAATAGCATACACATGAACAAATTTTTCACTTTTTGGATACCACCCCCAAACCCCCAAAGTTAAAAAACGCATTTTTGAAGGTACGACCTTGCAATTGGTTGGTCACACATATTATTGACAATTTTTGCCCAAATTTCAATAAGATCGGACGATAAACACAGAAGTTATTTAAGATTTAACTTTCCATTATGTGGGGCTCAGCGAAAAGCAAGCTAACTGCTTAGACCGCTTGCACTGCTTGTACTGCTTGTACTGCAGCATGTGTGTGTTTAGATTAATATGAATGATTGTAAGGACTGGGTTCAGGGTATCTCGTAGTCGGGCACTCCCGACTAGAGCACTCTTACTTGTTTTGTTCTAAGCCATTGAAAGCAAATGAATTTGATTACAGCAATTATATATTTGAAAAGAAGAATAAGAAACAAGTAAGAGTGCTCTAGTCGGGACTGCCCGTCTAGGAGATACCCTGAGTTCTGACATCCATTCATACTTGCCTAATAGTGTGCATACATACAAACACACACATACTGCAAGCAGTGCCTGCGGTTTAAGCAGTTATCTTGCTTTTTCACTGAGCCCCACACAATGGAAAGTAAAATCTTAAATAACTTCTGTGTTTATTGTCCGATCTTTTAAAATTGGTAATGTAGACGATTGGCCAAACCAAATTGACCAGGTCATACCTTCAAAAATGAGTTTTTTGAATTTTGGGGGGATTGGGGTGGTATCCAAAAGTGAAAAATTTGTTACATGTGTATGCTATTCGAGATTCTACATGCCAATTAGGGGCCTCCAGCTCTTATAACTTGTAAGTTATAGCCCAAAAACGCTAGTCTGAAATCGAAATTTATCGATAACTTTTGAATGGGTCGAGTTATCGATAAAATGAAATAAACTTGATCTGTCCCATTACGAGAACTTATATTCCAAATATGAAGTCTCTAGCTCTAGTAGTCTCTGATATCCGCGTGTTCATACAGACAGACGGACGGACGGACGGACAGACAGACAGACGGACATGGCTAAATCGACTTGGCTGTTGATACTGATCAAGAATATATTACTTTATATGGTCGGAGATGCTTCCTTATGCCTGTTACATACTTTTGCACAAAACCATAATACCCTTTTTACCCATTTTTAATGGGTTCAGGGTATAAAAATGAAAATAAATGACCAGTCGCCGCTGGTCTTGAACCCAGGACCTCTCGCTCACCAGTTCGCAACTTTACCCCTTACGCCACAAGCCGTTTTCATGATCGCTGACAAAATTGCTCAAAGAGCCGACTGTTACAAATTTCCTTGTTTTGTTTTCCTGCAACCTGCACACAACTCGCGTTCGTCAGCATTTGTTTTTTCGCGTGGCATTGTTTTTGTTCTAAGCCATTGGAAGCAAATTAATTTGATTACAGTTATATATTTGAAAGGAAGAAAAAGAAAAAGTATTAAATTAACAACCAGTCGCCGCCGAGGCTCGAACTTGCGAAACCTGCGTTCGCGCTCGTTAGCGCGGCTCTTTACGCCTTACGCCACAAGCCGTTTTGATGATCGATGACAAAATACCTTGAAGAGCAGACTATCAAAAGCTTTCTTGCGCTTGACTTTGTTTGCTCATATGCACCTGTTTTTTCAAAATATTTAATGACGCATATCTTCGCTGTTTATGACTCAATCGATTTGCGATTTTACCCATTGATGAGTTATAAGGATGTGTCATGTACAAGGAAATTTAAGGCAATTGCTTGAAAACATCGGATTTATGGCCAAAACCGACTTTGAGGTGTATGGCAGCTATAAGATATAGTGGTCCGATCCGGCCGGCTCCGACCAATGTGCTGTCCCCTTGAATAATAAGTGTCTGTGCAAACTTGCATCGCGATAGCTCAAAAACTGAGGGACTAGTTTGCATACATACAGACAGACAGACAGACAGACAGACAGACAGACAGACAGACAGACGGACATGGCTAGATCAATTTGTTTTGTTTTTTATAAGCATATTGGCAGTAACTTTTGGGGGTCTCAGACGCTTCCTTCTATGCGTTACAAACTTCAGGACAAACTTAATATACTATTTTCTTCGAAAAGAGTATAAACAACTAAAATAGTCTTAAAAGCTTAAGATCATTACCATAAAGTTGTAAAATGAAGCAAATGTTTCTTACAGTGTATAAGCGCTCTCAAATACAGTTAGCTAATTAAATTGTTTAATCCTTTGCAGGCTACTGCTGGCGTGTGGATGTCAACGGCGCCAATTCGGAGCTGACTGGCGGACCGCTGGGCGATCAGATCTTCAAGCTGGAACAGTTCCACTGCCACTGGGGCTGCACAGACTCCAAGGGCTCGGAGCACACGGTCGATGGTGTGTCCTATGCCGGTGAGCTGCATCTGGTGCACTGGAACACCACCAAGTACAAGTCGTTCGGTGAGGCAGCCGCCGCGCCCGATGGCCTCGCCGTCCTGGGCGTCTTCCTGCAGCCGGGCGATCATAACGTCGAGCTGGACAAGGTGAGCAGCGTGCTGCAGTTTGTGCTGCACAAGGGCGATCGCGTCACACTGCCCCAGGGCTGTGATCCCGGCAAGCTGCTGCCCAGCGTGCACACCTACTGGACGTACGAGGGATCGCTGACAACGCCGCCCTGCTCTGAGTGCGTCATTTGGATTGTGTTCAAGACGCCCATTCAGGTGTCGGATGATCAGCTGAACGCTATGCGCAATCTTAATGCCTACGATGTCAAGGAGGAGTGTCCCTGCAACGAATTCAACGGCAAGGTCATCAACAATTTCCGCCCACCGCTGCCGCTGGGCAAGCGCGAATTGCGCGAAATTGGCGGACATTGAGAAAGGCGGTTGAGTTGTTGTTGGATCAAAGTCAAAGTCATTGGATTCGAGTCGTATGCTTAGCTTTACACATATGTATGTCACACACACAGCGTGCACCGCGTAGAAGCGGTTCGGATGCGCCGCTCTGATCACCACCCACCCCCCCACCCCCCACACCCCACACCCAGCGCCAGCGCCAGCACCCCCTCCCATCACAGAGCAGCGGCAGAAGTTCCCATTGTTAAAGTCTCGTTTTAGTCTGTACTACTATATAGCAAACACTTGTACCTCTTATTATGCATATAGGTATTTGCTTGTGTAACTGTATTTGTATCTTGTATCTGTACGATGTACGTTTGTTTGTTAAACATTTGCTAAATGACAATTAGATTAATGTGTATTACACTTTATGGTATTACAAAATAAATATATTACTTTTAGATGTTGCATATTAAAAAATGAACAAAAAAAAAACGACAACTTTCTTTTCAACTGATTAAATTTGGAATATTCTGGCACATTTTCTGAACTCTAATACGACGAGCCCTAAAGAAACTTTGATCACTACTTGGCATCTAGATAAATACTTCAAATTAGGAAACACTATTTTCGGTTTAATTTATGCTTAAACTCGACACATATCAATGCACATCAATACAAAGGCACACATACTGCAAGCAGTGCAAGCAGTTTAATAAGACCAACTTATAAGCAAGCCCTCGCACTATCGAAAGGTAAATCATAAATAACATCTGTGTTATTTGTCTGATTTATTTGAAATTTCACTTTTGGGGAAATGGGGGTGCCGTATCCAAAAAGTGTTATTCGAGACTATACATACCAAATTTGGTACCTTTAGCTCTTAGCATAACTTTCAAGTTACGGCCAAAAAACACTGGTCTGCAATTTATCGATGATTTCTAAACGGGTCGAGTTATCGATTAAATTAAACAAACTTGATCTGTCCCGGGACTACGAGAACTTAAATTCCAAATATGAAGTCTCTAACTCTTATAGTCTCTGATGTCCGCGTGTTCATACAGACGGACGGACAAACGGGCAGACAGACGGACATGGCTAAATCGACTCGGCTGTTTATATATATATATATATACTTTATATGATCGGAGATGCTTCCTTATGCCTGCTACATACATTTCCACAAAATCATTACCCATTTTAATGGGTTCAGGGTATAAAAAGACAATAATAGTTTCCATAGGAAAAATATGCATAATTTTTTGTATTTTAACTTAAATTTTAAGTGTAAAAAATATATTAAGCAAGTGGGGAAGGATTATCTTCGGCGTGCCAAGATACACCACCGAACCGTTTTGATGTAAGGAGCAGCCCGTAAAAACTTACTTGCACTTGGTTTTTTTTTTGCTCGTATACACCCGTTCTTTCCAAATATTAAATGACGCATATCTTCCCTATTTATGACTCAATCGTTTTGTAATTTTAAAGATTGATGATTTATAAGGATGTTCAAGCGAAAACAAGGAAATTGAAGGCAAAAGCTTTCAAAACATGGGATATATGGCCAAACCCGACTTCCAGTTGTATGGCAGCTATAAGATATAGTGGTCCGATCCGGCCGGCTCCGACCAATGTGCTGTCGCTTTGAATAATAAGTCTCTGTGCAAAGTTTAATCGAGATAGCTTAAAAACTGAGGGACAAGTTTCCATACATACAGACAGACAGACAGACGGGCATGGCCCGATAAATTTGTTTTGTCATCCTAAGCATACTGGAGGTAAATTTTTTCTTCGTAAAGAGTATAAATATTAATTGTTTGCGGGCAAAGTGCCAAAGCATGCTTTTATTAAACTTATCATTATTCTTTGAGATAGAATTGCATATAGATTGTTATTTGAATACAATTTGCATATTCGTGTAAAGTCAATATTGGGTTCATTTATTGGAATCACTTCTGTAATAAATAATCAAATAATGTCTTGACTAAGCTTTGCACTTATTTGTATTAACCGCTGCATAATCTGAAGAATGAGTAATAAGATTAGCATGACCAAAGCCCCATAAATAATTACTGAAATAGAAAATCTTAAGCCATTGGCATTGAAACACTTCAATCGAACACTACTTAAAAGGGAAACATTAAAAATGTTTCGGATCAAAATTGTAGCCTTTCTACTGCTTTCCATATTGATGACATTTGTTAAAGGTAAGATATTTCATTTTATTAAATTTAAAAACTGTTTCCCCTTTAAATCCAAACTCCAACAGCTACTAATTTTGCGACCCGAGTGGAGTACAAGACAGTAGATTTCGTGCCACAGGAATATCATGACAAGTTGAAACCCTTCGAGTTGATAGGTCGAAAGTTTTATTTCATTGCAAATGAAGAACTCAACTGGTTTCAAGCGGCACAGAAATGTCGTCAAAATGGTGCCAATTTAATAAACTTGATAACGGATCAGGAGCGTCTACTTATAGGCATGAGTCTGAACAAGACTAAAAACTATTGGCTGGACATTAACAGAATGGGCCAAGAGGAATATGTTTCAATTGCAACGGGACTGAAGGCTGAGTATGTGAAATGGCTGGATATGGATGATGAAGACATGGAAGCGGATGAGCCAATAAATTGCGTAGTCCTGGTGCACGACTATATGGATGGCTTTGTTATGAAAAAAACTCAGTGCATGGAAAAGGCCAGTTTCATATGCCAACTATCCTCGCCGCGCACAATTTCCGTTGTGGTTTGGTAGCATTTTATCAAAATTTAAATATCTAAATTACAAAATATCATGTGTAATATGATTTATGCTACTCAAGCCTATTAAATTCGCAAAGTATAACAAATATAAGAAATGTCTATTGGCATACATCATTTATAGTGGTCGATATGAAATTTGAGGTCTTCAGAAATAAAATCATGAATATCATCATCAATTTGAAGTTGGTTTATACATAAAAGACTTTCATCTATTGAAAACATGCAATGTAAAATATATAGCATTTAGTTGTTCATTTGTTGTATGCAAAAGATATCTTCGTGTAATTGTAATTATTCGCTTATAGCCTTTCAAGGGATATCAACATAACAAATATATTTATGTGCATACAATGTATTTCATAAATAAAAAGCATCGGCTTAGTTTAAATATTGGTGAGTCAACTGTCCCGGCTATGTCACGTAGCCTGTTTTGTAAATTCGAGCAGATCCTTTGGCTTGTAGGTCCATTGTTGAAAGTAATCACATTTCAATTGCCGCCAAGCCAATTGATAATCCTTAGCCAAAGCTTTGCACTGCGCATAGCTCACATTCGGGAGTTCATCTAATTGTAGGCCTAGCTTTTCGCGCAGCTCGGTGCAGCAATGCAGCAAATCCAAAAAACTGAGCAACAGCTTATATTTACTCACATCCAGTGCGGCCTGTGGGGAGTTCCGTTTTTTTTTGGTAACACCCTGACGTTTGCCGTTCATCGCAATCTCGCAGAATCTGTGAATGTACATATATATTAAAATATGTTGGGGTAAAGAAATGACCACAGGTCACCTGAGTGATTCCAGTTGGTGCGACCAAATGAGACTGCTCGGCGCCGGCTGCCAATCGGCACGTTGCGCATGCTCAAACGTTAGCGTGTTATCAATGCGTATGTATGGCACCTGCGGATGATAACGGCTGTGCTGGCAGCTTCTATCGCGCCATCGCTGATAAATAGCGCGCTGTAGACTTGGCAGGCGCGCATCAACACAACAAAAGTTCAAGGTACTAAAGTAAATGGGTTTATCGATCAACATGTCAATCAGCGCACCCTGCACGCCGAGCACATTCCAGCGGGCCAACTTGTCGCTGCAGGACATGGACAATGTGCGCTCGCCACGTCCCGGTTTGGTGCGCAGCGCTGCCGGGGTTTGCCGCATAACATCGCCATTCTCCACGTCAATGCCAATTAATTTGGCGCCAGTGGAAACCTCGTCCTCGATTTCCAATCGTAGCCGCTTGACTGCCAACGGGGCATCTTGTTTTGCCACAATGCACGCATCTCCGCAGGGCGTCTGCGTGCTGAGAAAATGAAATTCCAATTGCTCCTGGAGCACAAAACAGCCTGTTGCTGGGCTCCAGCTGAAGATACACTCCTCTGTGTCATTTTCCTGCTGCCTAGCTGCTGTCAACAGCTCACTGTGCAAATATCGCAAAAAGGCACGTCGGGCCAACACCTCAGCATGGGAATCATTTAGTACAAAGCCTCTGCAACAGAGTTTACTGCTGCCTATGCATCTGGTGCTAAGTTAGTTAATAGTTAATCACTTGGCAAAATTATAGTTTGTTTACAACTCACCCAGTGGCAAGCGCCACCACATTGGTGCACTTCGTTTGCCTATCGTATTGCACTATGCCAGATAAGACCGTCCATTGGCCGTTTGTGGGCTTGCCAGTTTTTGGTAAATCGCGAAATTTGCTATAACATAGCCCTGCTATTTGTTGCACTGTTAAATCCCCGTGATTTTCAGAACTCATCAATAACTATTCCTAACTACGTACCATGATAATGACGATATCGATTGTCGATAGTTATGCAATCGGATATTGTACAACAGCTGTTTGGACACAAACACTACACAACACTAGGCAAACATTACCTGGCTTTGTAAAAATAACTAAGATATATTTGTAATTTAATTCAATAAACATGCCAAAAGTTGTATCGCGCAGCATTGTATGCTCTGATACAAAAGATCAGGAGGAATACAATGAGGAGAAGCCATTAAACATCTACTACTGCCTGTGTGGCAAAATGTCGCTGATTTTAGGTGCGTCCAAACACGATATTATTTTAAACGTTTAATAAATTTACAAATGTGTGTTGCAGATTGCACATTGGAGCAATTGCCGCTGCGCGAAGTGGACAGTGCGCGTGTCATTGATGCGAACGACCATGCAAACAAGCTGACCTTTAACCCAGCGCCAAAAATGATCTACATACGGCGCAAAGGCAAGGGTATTGAGAAACAGTATCGCTACAAGGTATGGATACGAAATACTAATAAATTATGATACCCTGGCAGAGGGCATTATGATTATCTGACGAAATATGTAACGTTTCGAAGTAGACATCTCCAGCGTGGAGTTTAAAAATTCTTCATCAGCAATAACAGCACAGTTTATTGACTTTGTACTTTGACTTTAAATTTTCGGAGTATTTATTCGAAAATATCAAAAAGGGCAGCTTTGTAGGATTTAAAATATTTTATCATATTTATTTGTTTTGTTGGCCAGCAAATGAAATAATAGTAGTAGTAGTAGTAGTGTTACTGAATTAATTGTGATTTGTGTTTATTTCTGGGCCTGTATCAGAAGTCAGAAGTAAAGGCTATCAATAAACATTTTAGTCCAATCATGTACTATATATATATATATATTTATATATATTATGAACTATTATTTATACATGTACTATTATTTTGAAGTGCCGTAACTGCAGCCTGCCGTTGTACTATCGACATAGCTCCGACTCCAATGTAACCTTCGTAATGAGCAACGCGCTGGTGCGCAACAAAGGCGAACAGCCGCTGGCACAGTTGATGGCAGCGGAGGCGAAGACAAATGCCAACGCAGCTGTTGCGGCGTCAAGTGTGCCGCCAACAAGCACAGTGGTTGTTGCCAGTGGCGAGGATTCGGGCATCGTGGACGACGCTGGTAAGAAGGTGATGGTCACACGACATACCAAAAATATGGGCAAGTTTAGCTCCGTTACGGTGTCCACCATCGACGAAGAGGAGGACGAAATTGAAGCGGTAAGTTTGCACACAACAGCCTGCAATTGTCTGCATTGCTAATATTTATATTATTTATGGTTACAGCGCGAGATTGCTGATAGTTATGCAAACAATGCTCGCATTATTGAGAAGCAGCTACAGCGCAAAGGTGGCAAGCTGGTCGATCTGGGTGTCAAGCCCAAAGCGGATGAGATGCCCCCACCGCCACAGAAAAAGCAACGAGGCACCTTGCTAGAGAGATAACTGCTACACATAACTCTCTACTGCGGTTAACGCCTACCATTATTATTTTGAATAAATGTACCCATTAATATCTGGTTGAAAAGTATATACTACTTGCAACCGACACACAGACATCAAGTAATCCGCTAAATAAAATAGACATGTATATATCTCTCTAGTATATACCTTACACAAACTTTAGAATTGTATTCACATTTTAGACAACAACACTATTTTTTCCCCTGCATACTATCTCAGTACAGGGGACCTGCTAGTCAAGTACTTTCTGATTGACTATCTTCTCACTTGTGCCATTCTCCAATTATTTAGTTGAATTCGGAGCGAGCTATAAGGCAGACGTACAGTTCCAAAGTTAATTAATCGAAACTTAAATTATTTTTATATTCCGCAAATAGACTTTTAGGAAGTTAATTTAATTTGAGATTGCATGTTAATTTAAATCTAAACGGACCTAAATTAACATTGTTTTATTCGTTTAAAAAATTCAGCTTGACTGGACATTCGTGTCTGATTAGCTTAAAATGGGATTGAATAAACTTCAGGATATAATAATGTTAACAATGTGTATATCAGTTGCGCTGTTAGTGGTGTGTTATGGTGCTTCGAGCGTTTCATTGAGTGAAAATTGTGAGAATTTCGTCTGTGTTAACTATACAGACTGTCAAAGCGTCTTTTATAGGATGCAAAGATTTCAATCAACCGCTAATGTAATTTTTTGTAATGGATCTGATACGATCGTTTGCTGTACGGATATGCCAAAGAAAAATATGACCATCTCCGAAAAAAGCAAGTATAAATACAATATAACAGGTTTATGAAAACTTCATTTAAGTCTAAGTTAGGTATTTCCTTAGTGCAAATATTGAAATAGATTATGAAATAAATAAAAATTCATTCAAAACTTTATATTTTTGGTCAAAATGACAATTAGTGACAAAATTTCTAAATTTCGTGCACTTTGAAAAGTTTTCTAAGTTAATATCAATAATTTATTATTTATTTATTTTAACACCAGAATGCCAGGAATATGCTCAGACTAAAGATTTTTGCCCTTTGACGCCATTTATTAAGAATGGCACTGAAGCCAAACCAAATGAATTCGGTTTTATGGTAGCCGTACAAAGAACAGATCCAAAGAATACTAATTACACGTGGATTTGCGGCGGTGCATTAATATCTAAATGGTTTGTACTCACTGCCGCCCATTGTTTAAATGATGAAGTACAAGGGTAAGTGGTCAATATTGTGGAAAAATATTCCTTTTCTTATAATCTTTCAACAGTTCCAGTTATTACGCTCTACTGGGTGCCCATAATAGAACTTCAGGTATTCGGTTCAATGTGACTGAACATTACATCCATCCCAATTATACTTCATCCGATGAATATGCTGATATTGCCTTGCTTAAACTGCACACTGACGCAAATATTACATGGAAAATAATTCGACCAGCTTGCCTGCCGAGATCGAATGGCAGTGAAATTCCCGAATTTACTGTTGCTGGTTGGGGTTATAATGGCAGACGAGTTGAACCAAATGAATTATTGAAGGCAACCTTGGTTCAAACAAATTTCAGCAACTGTGAAAATTCTTACGAGAGGTTCGATAAAGATAAGCAATTGTGTGCAGGCCGAAAAGATGATATTGGTGATGTTTGCCAAGGCGATTCTGGTGGTCCATTGTTTACAAGTTATGCTGATCGCGATAATTGCCTGTCAGAGGTGTTTGCCGTTGTTTCTGTAGGTGGCCAATGTGATGTGAAAAAATCATACACACGCCACACAAGAGTTTTTTTCTACCTTGAGTGGATTGAGAGTGTGGTATGGGCAGATACCACATCATCAGATACTGAAAATACAACTACTAATCCAAAATAAATGGCGTATATTTACTACGACTTTGTGTCGAAAAAGTAGTCTCTAAAAATATATGCTTGCAAAATATCTGTATATTTATATAAAATTTAAATAAATTAAAGTGCAAGATGCAATGTTATCGTTAATCGAATATGAATATTGTTTACCAGCACTGATAAACGAATTTGCAGCTAACTTAACGTCGTTGTAAGCAGAATTTGCAGAGAAAATATATTGAAAAAATTTGTGTGTATAGCATGTGAAAACAAAGTTTTGTTTTTGTTCGATTTTTGGCTTGCAAATAGATAACGCGCCGCGAAAATCCCCAAAAAAAGGAGAGAAACAAACGCTGAAAATGTTGCGGCCCGACGACGACGTTGCTGTTGACTAATAAACAAGAGCGTGTGTGTGTGTACGTGTGAGTGTATGCGAGTGAGTGTGTGAGTGTGTGTGGCGGAGTGCAGAAATGTTTTCCAGCGGTGGCAGCCATGGGATTAGCGTTGGCGTCGCCTCCACAGTGCACGATTCGGATGGCTACGACTTTACGAAGAACGAGAATGCGGCCCGTTGGCGTGGATTATTCATACCATCGCTACGTAAGGTGCTGGAGCAGGTGAATCCGCGCGTGACAGCAAAAGAGGATGCGCTGCTTTATGTGGAGAATCTGTGTGTGCGCCTGTTGGCCAAGTTATGTGCGAAACCGCTACCGCATTCCGTGCAGGATGTCGAAGAGAAGGTGAATAAATCATTTCCAGCGCCCATCGATCCATGGGCGTTGAAGGAGGCCAACGAAGTGATCAATTCGAAAAAGCGCAAATCTCTGCTTCCCACGGAACGGGTACATACGCTGCTGCAAAAGGATGTGCTGCAGTACAAAATCGATAGTTCCGTATCGGCATACTTGGTCGCTGTGCTCGAATGCATCTCTGCGGATATACTGAAAACAGCCGCCGATTATGTGTGTCGGATTGCGCACACGGAGATCGCCAAGGAGGACATTGAGGTCGTACTAAATGCGGATGGTGTGCTCTTAGATATGCTCAATCGGAGCAGCGAGCAACTTAAGTGCAATGTGCTGCCCAGTCCACTGTCGCTGCCGGCGCAACGGGCGAGCGCCACCTACGAGGAGACGGTCAAGGAGCTGATCAACGATGAGAAGCAATATCAGCGGGATCTGCACATGATAATACGTGTTTTTCGTGAGGAGCTGGTAAAGATCGCACGCGATCCCAAGGAACTGGAACCAATCTTCTCCAACATAATGGACATCTATGAGGTGACTGTAACGCTGCTCGGCTCCCTGGAGGATGTCATCGAAATGTCGCAGGAACAGAATGCGCCCTGCGTGGCCAGCTGCTTTGAGGAGCTCGCCGAGGCCGAGGAGTTCGATGTGTATAAGAAGTATGCGCACGATGTCACCTCTCAGACGTCGCGCGATGCACTCAGCAATCTGCTGGCGAAGCCCGACGCCCTGTCCCTAATGTCCGCCGGCCATGGTTTTCGCGAGGCGGTCAAGTATTATTTGCCCAAGCTGCTGCTGGTGCCTATCTGCCATGCATTCGTCTACTTTGACTATATTAAGCATCTAATGGATCTCAGCACATCACAGGACGACATCGAGAGCTTTGCCCAGGTACAGGGCTTGCTCCATCCGCTGCACTGTGATCTCGAAAAGGTCATATCCAATCTGTCCAACGATCGACTCGTGCCGGTCAGCGGTCGGGTGCGACGCCAAATGGCCATTGAGCGCACCCGAGAGCTGCAGCTGAAAGTCGAGCACTGGGACGACAAGGATGTGGGACTCAATTGCAACGAGTTTATACGCGGTAAGTGGGCAACGTAAAGCATAAGATGCCTGCTATTTAAAATTATCATTTCAATGTCCACATAAGTTAGGTGTATTCGGATTTAATTACATTGCAAAGTGATTGGAGACAATATAATGAAGAATCAACTCATTTTATATCAAGCGATATTTTTTAAATATTCCGTAACGATTTAAAATTGTTTAGCGGTACTTTGCGAGCATTCTTGAATCTCTTCTTTCCTACACTGAATAATATGGATATTCTGAAAACCTAATCAAATTGGTTCAATATTAAATTTTTTTTTTATTAACAAGTGATTTGCAAAAATCAAAAACTATACGCAAATTATAATACCCACTGGAACCAAAGACTTATAATTTTCGGAATCTGTCGTGCTTCTAAATTACGAACATTCGCTATTTCTTATTGTCTAACTTTCTGTTAAAGAAATTATTTATTAATATTTTACGTTCATAAATTTTAACATTTCGTCAAATCAATTTTGAACGGTTTCACTGGTTGCATAACCTAGATTTTTTACAATTTCAATTTCTATGAGCTCTAATTATATCATATTAAACTGTATTTGTATTGCATTTTGCAGAGGATTCACTAAATAAGCTCGGATCTGGCAAGCGCATCTGGAGCGAGCGTAAAGTATTCCTGTTCGATGGCCTCATGGTCTTATGCAAGGCAAATACCAAGAAGCAAACCCCATCGGCTGGCGCAACCGCTTACGATTATCGGCTGAAGGAGAAGTTCTTTATGCGTCGGGTCGAGATCAACGATCGTGCGGATACGGAGGAGCTGAAGCACAGCTTTGAGCTGATCACCCGCATGCATCCCGCCATTGTGCTGTCGGCAAAGAATGCGCAGCACAAGAGCGACTGGATGGCCGATCTGATAATGGTGAATACCAAATCGATGCTGGATCGCATCCTAGACAGCATACTGCAGGATATTGAGCGCAAGCATCCGTTACGCATGCCCAGCCCGGAGATCTACAAATTTGCGGTGCCCGACAGCTCCGAGAATATTGTGTTAGAGGAGCGCGACAGTGGCGTGGTGCCTATGATTAAAGGCGCCACGCTGTGCAAGCTGATCGAACGCCTCACCTATCACATCTATGCGGATCCTACTTTTGTGCGCACCTTTCTTACCACATATCGGTATTTCTGCTCGCCGCAGCAGCTGCTCACGCTGCTGATCGAACGCTTCGAAATACCCGAGCCCAGTCTCGTCTACCAGGAGCAGCAGTCGAACAATATCGAACAGCATCCCGACAAGGATGCCGCATCAGCGGCGGCGACCGCCTCCTCAGCGGACAGCGATAAAATGTTGAAGAACTCGCAGCGCGAGGATTGGAAACGCTATCGCAAGGAGTTTGTGCAGCCGGTGCAGTTTCGTGTGCTAAACGTCCTGCGCCACTGGGTGGATCACCATTTCTATGATTTTGAGAAGGATCCGACACTGCTGGACAGACTGTTGCATTTTCTCAACGACGTCAACAGCAAATCCATGCGAAAATGGGTCGACTCTGTGCGCAAGATTGTCGATCGCAAGGTAAAAGAGCAGCTAACAGAGCAATTGACATTGTTAAGCATATTTAAAATACAAAGACAGCATAATGCCAACTAAAAATAGATTTTTTGGAGATCAATTTCTCAACCATGGCTGAACGTTTTGATATGTATTCTGTTCAGTTATGTTATGTCTACCATTTGTTGATATTTCAACATTATTATACTCTTTTCGAAGAAAATAGTATATTAAGTTTGTGCTGAAGTTGTTAACGCATAGAAGCAAGCGTCGGAGACCCCCAAAAGTTACTGCCAGTATGCTTAGAATGACAAAACAAATTGATCTAGCCATGTCCGTCTGTCTGTCTGTATGTATGCAAACTAGTCCCTCAGTCAGGATCACTATATCTTATCACATTGATCGGAGCCGACCGGATCGGATCACTATATCTTCAAAACTGCCATACAACTGGAAATAAATTTAATATTTCAATATCATATGATATCAATTTTTACAGATGAAAGTGCTGCAGTTAGCAGAGTGAAAATTGTCTAAAGGTTCGAAAAGAGTAGGAAATCTTCGGCCCGTCGAAGATAATCCTTTCCCACTTGTTTTATACTGATTTTGTTTCTTATGCACGAAAAGACATACACATGTATGATAAATTCAATTCCTACCACTAATACTATCGCTTTTTTCTTGTCTCTTCAGAATAAACAAAGCAATAAGAAGATCGTGTATGCCTACGGGCATGATCCGCCACCAATTGAATATCATCTGAATGTGCCCATTGAGGAGATAACGCTGCTAACGTTGCATCCTCTGGAGGTGGCACGACAGCTGACGCTGCTGGAGTTTGAAATGTACAAGAATGTGAAGCCATCGGAGCTGGTCGGCTCGCCGTGGACAAAGAAGGACAAAGAGGTGAAGAGTCCGAATCTGCTCAAGATTATGAAGCATACGACAAATGTGACGCGCTGGATTGAGAGGTCCATCATGGAGGCGGAGAACTGCGACGAGCGGCTAGCCATCATGCAACGCGCCATTGAGGTGATGATGGTGATGCTGGAGCTGAACAATTTCAATGGCATCCTCTCAATTGTGGCTGCAATGGGCACGGCTGCGGTATTTCGGCTGCGCGCCACATTCAACGGATTGCCGGAGCGGCATCGTAAGTTTCTGGACGAATGTCGAGAGCTAAGCGAAGATCATCTGAAGAAATACCAGGAGCGCTTACGCTCTATAAATCCGCCCTGTGTGCCATTCTTTGGTCGCTATCTAACGAATATCCTGCATCTGGAGGAGGGCAATCCAGATTTGCTGACCAACACGGAGTTGATTAACTTCTCCAAGCGACGGAAAGTGTCGGAAATCATTGGCGAGATCCAACAGTATCAGAATCAGCCGTATTGCCTCAACGAGGAGCCAACCATACGGCACTTCTTTGAGCAGCTCGATCCATTCAACGGACTATCCGACAAGGAAATGTCCGACTATCTTTACAATGAGAGCCTACGCATTGAGCCGCGCTCCTGCAAAACGGTGCCAAAATTTGTAAGTTGACAACCAATCACTAATCTGTGCTTACGCATCATTAAGAATGCACATATATTCTAAAATTGAAATATTTATTTTATTCACTATATGTTGCTAACCCGGTTTCTCTTTTGCTTTGTAGCCCCGCAAATGGCCGAACATTCCGCTCAAATCGCCCGGCATCAAACCGCGTCGCCAGAACCAAACCAACAACAACAGCAGCAAGATGTCCAGCAATGCGCCCGCCAACGTCGAGCCACCAGCACCAGCGGCAACAACAACGACGACGACGACAACAGCGACAACAGCAGCAGTCACAGCCAGCATTGGCGATCAGAGTCCACAGCACAATCCGCATGCCTATTCCGTGTTTGCGCCCGTCATTATTCCAGAGCGCAACGGTGGCAGCAGCTGGAGCGGAATGGCAATGCATCGCACAACAGACAATGGTGAGGTCGCACCGGCGCCGCATCTGCCCCGCAAGCCGGCGGCACACGTCTGGATGAACACCAACACGGATATGTTTAGTCCAGCGTTGGCAGAACAACAGCTGCCCTCAGCAGCAGCAGCTGGAGCAGCAGCAGCCGCCGCTGCCGGCGTCTGGAACAACATGTCCGATTGTTATGTCATCTCGGATGCGACATCGGACGTGCTGCCGCCTTCGCCGCAGCCCAAGCTGATGATTAGTCCGCGGCACGAAGCTCAACCGCAAGCGAGCAATCGCTCACCATTCCATGGACGCGCCACACAGACGCAGTACAGTCCGACGCACAGCATTGCCAGCACAGTGACGCTCATTGGCGGCGGTCTGGGGGATGTTAGTCCACAGCTGGGCGGCTTCTACTACAACAGCGAGCAGAGTCACGGACAACCGGCCGGAGTGCCCATATCCCCGCATGTCAACGTACCCGCAGCAGCAACCCTAGAGTATCGAGCGGTGCCGCCGCCGTTGCCGCCGCGACGCAAGGAGCGCACTGAAAGCTGCGCGGATATGGCACAAAAGCGACAGGCGCCCGATGCTCCCACAGTAAGTGACAACAACTACACAGTACTCGAGTTCACTCTGTTGTAGAAGAAACTATAATTTCGTTACGAAATATAAGCAAATTCTTGCAGATTGGATGTAATATTTCTGTTTTGCTTTATATTACAGCTACCTCCGCGCGATGGCGAGCTGAGCCCACCGCCTATACCGCCCCGACTCAATCATTCCACGGCAGCGGGTTTTGCGCGTCAACCGAAGGAGTTTATGGGCAAGAGCAGCAGCTTGTTGCTGCCCAACACGAGCAGTATTATGATACGCCGCAATTCGGCAAAGCAGCCATCGATGTCAGTTAATGCGGCAGCCGGATTGGGTGCCACTAATGCCGTAACAGCGGAAGCAGGTGGAAACCCCAGCGATGAGCAGCAGCAACAGCAGCAGCTGCAACAGCCACCGCAATCGATCTCGCCGGCGTTAAGCTCTTCGACGACCACATCACCCATGACACCCATGACGCCCATGTCCCCTTACATTCCCAGCACCATTGACGGCAACACGTCGAGCAGCTATCCGCAGCAGCAGCGTCTCAGGCCACAGCAGCCGCAAACGCAGCAGCCGGTCGTTTATGCACAGCAACAACATCATCACCAGCACCCACATCAACATCAGCAGCACCATCAACATCTGCATCATCATACGCATACGCATCCGCATACACATTCTCAGCATCAGCATCCATCACAGCACCCGAACAGACGCTCGTCCCCAAAGGAATTCTATCCAATTGCCACGAGCCACGAGGGCACACCCAAACTTCCACCAAAACCTAGTCTAAGCGCAAACTTCTACAACAATCCAGGTGAGCTCGAATAAAAGCCCAACCCAATCGAAAGATCTTTAATCCAAATTTTCCAAGTTGCAGATAAAGGTACGATGTTTCTTTACCCAAGTACAAACCAAGAATAATATTTATTGGCTGGCGATGTGTGATAGGACAAAAACAAAAAAACAAAAAAAAGAAAGAACCACATAGAGATAGAGATGAAGAGAGAGATAAATACCGTTAAAACGTGGCGGCAAGTGCATAGGAAATGTAAAAGATAGATACAACAAAAGAAATGTATATGTATGTGTATTCAATGAGATATAGCATGGAACGAGTTAAATGCGACGATTTTTATTATTCGAAACTCAAAACAAAAAAACAAACACAAATTGAAAATAAATTTATGTTATTATATTAATTATATTATAAACAATTGTAAATATCGAGAACATTGTATTGATCGTAGACCGTAAAAACAATAAAGTATAACACTATTGTTAGACATTCGCATTGATCGAATTATTAGTTGCATTTTACTTGAAAATCTTTGTATATATGTATTTATCAAATCTATAAATTTAATTTTACAGAAATTGAAGACATTTAAATAATACAACTAAAATATGACTATTTCTCGAAGCTAACGCTGTATATATCCATATACAGCTTTATTTTTCAGCTTGTAGAATTTCGTAGTAACAAACATCGTAAACAGAAGAAGAACTTGGAACATATGCTGAAGTGAATTATAATTGAATTATAATCAATTTAGTTTTTTATTTCGAGTTGTTCGTTCAATATTATGAAGCACATAAAAATAATCCATCGATTTTAATCCAAGGCAAAACTCTTGTGTATTTTCTGCAAATTTATACAATCAAACAAAATGTAGATCATAGAACTACCTACAAAATCATAAATTGCCTTCTCAACTGATGAATCTTTAGAGCTTTAAGCCAAGGTAAATTTTGGAATGCATAAAACTACAGAGTGTCTTATAGTCTAGTATCTTTCGCATTTAAAGGCCAACCAACTGAAAATGGAACGCCCCAAACTTGTTTTCATTCTTTAGTTGATGTTTATGCATTATTATTAGAGTTCATAGTGGTATTCTTGACGATTATGGCCAACGGCCTTGGCAAGTCATAAAATTAAAGACAAAACTGTGCCATTAACCAGTAACAAAGCGTCCAATGACCGGAACACCTGGCATTCGGCAAACCACAAAATAGTTGAAAGGCATTCGCAGACAATTTAACATACTAGATTTGTAATTAGCTTGTATAGGAAAGCCCCATGTCGATGAAGTATCTATTGGTGGAGGGGGCATAGCGAAAGAGGCCTCATTACGGGCGATTGTGCTAATTGTTGTCGCTGCTGAGCGTTGCAATTAAACGTTATAACAACAGCAACACTAACACTAACAACAACACCAACACCAACTGTTCGTTTCCTTTCGCTTTTCAGACATCCAACTTTGGGAGCGACTACGCGTCGATGACGTCGCCGCCAATGCTTCCTGAGTTTTGGATGATTAACTGGTAACTGGTTTTTGTGTGTGCATTTTACGACATTTAAATTCGCAGTGAAACGAGAGAGGCAGCTTTTCGATTGGGATTGTATTTTATTTCCCTAGCGGAGGGTATTGTAATAAGCTCATGAAATAGATGATGTGAATCTATATTTGCGCATAGCTATAAGTATATAATTATAATTGCATGAGGCCTATGTCTAGTGGCAGGAACATAGTCATTGAAAAAAATCTTAAGAGTATTTCAGCAGTCAGCATGCAGCAAATAAATGCCACAATTGTTATTTTTATTCCGAAAACGATTTGTGTTTACAAATGCTTTGCGGGAAAGCAGCTGCGCCTGAAAAAAGGGTTTGTATTGCAGGTTGAATAACCGTGTCCCAAAAACAGCGTCAGAGTGTGGCCAAAAATAATAACAAGAACTCATAACAACCGAATGTGAGAAACGTCTGCTTGAACGGAAATTTCGTTGAGTAATCAAATGTACATCAAATATGCCCATGTACTATATACCAATTTAATGATGTAGACATTTGGGTGTAATTTCGCTTTTATTTATAGAGAACATGAAAAATGTTCATTGTGCGCGCGCCTGACACTCAAGGCCGTTGGCCAAGATCAGTTCCTTAACTTGTGCCTGCAGAATGAAATGCTGCTTAATAAATAGATCTTTTTAGCACATATGTTTCCGCACTTGCATTATTCAGCAGCTAGAGAAAGCTGTTGAGTCTTATGATAGATATAATTATATACAGCATATGTATGTGGGCTCAAGGTCAATTCAGCATGTTAATTGTACAACTTTCTCGCGCAATCTTGACCAACTTCTTGGATTCACACCATCTACGCGACCTACGGCAACATTCTACACATCGAGTTCGCGAGCTCTTCACATCTTTATTATTTGCATATCACGTTTCACGTTTCAATTGCTCAATTAACTCGTTAATAATCAAACATTCAAAGACAAAAAAAAACAAACACACACAGCAATTGCTAAAATTACTCAATGAATTTGCATTTAATTTGACGCTGATTGTAGCTAATGAGAGAGCACCCAGCCCCAACAATAACAATTTACATTGGATACCTCTTCGAAGGCAACAGCGTCTCCCATAATTAGCTTTTAAATTGGTCAACTACATAATTGTATTACATGAGCAAAACAATTAGCAAACCCAGCACAAAAACGAGAAAGCCCCTTTTAGTCCATCCATCCAAATACTCAAATACCTGAGCGAATTTAGTTGCACAGTTTGTGTTTTTATCAATCCCAATCAAATTCTTAGTATACGATGATTGTACAGTGAAAATCCCCCAAGAGCAAATAATTCATACGTCATCGAGAGTATTGCACCACAAATAAACCGATCAAAAACAATCATATCAAAACAAGATCTTAGACGCGGCTGAGGTGACAACTAAATACTCTGAAGTTGTGATATATTATTTATGTGGTATGATCATATTTGTTGACTTTACGAACCGAGTTGCATAAGTATATATATATATGTGTACATTACCGTTCCACTTTTTAATCTTTCGGATTAAATGACAAATTTTCTAGAAATAGATAATGCATACATAAATATTATGAATAATGTAAATGTACTTTGTAATAATTAAGAAATTAGTATGAATAATGATCACAGATCTAATATCTTTAAAGCCAAGTAAGCCCTTCAACACACTTGAGTACACTTTAAAAAATATATTATGCATTAATATAATTCTAGCTAATGAAATCAGTTGCAATGAAAATTGATTTTCCCTATGATGCTTAAATATTGTATACAACGATGCAAATGAATTATTAACTATGCATGTAGATCAGAGAATGTAATAGAAAGGTGCATATACATATATGTAAGTCCAAGAACAAAGAGGAAACGGGCAACACACGCCCCCAATTATATGACAGCTGCTAAAGTTAATGAAAAGTTACGATCATAAACGTGCCTCTTGCTGCTTAATTATGATATTGATGGGATTACGTTTGGGCTTTACAGAGTTGCAGGTGTTTTTACTTTCGCATATTGTAAGTAAGCACGCAATAAAAAAAACAAACGAGCCGAGCCGAGAACAAGAATCGAGCGGGATTTAACGATCTCCGAGCGTCGGCATTTTGTAAGTGTGCAGGTGTGTGAGTGTGTGTGAGTGTATGTGTGTGAGTATGAGCTTTTATAAAAGCAGCAAGAACCACAATAATTTGTTCAGTTCGGTAGTGAGCTTCAGAATCATTGTCAAGTGTGTGTGCGACGTTACAGCGCTCAAGGATCAATCAGCAACAGAGAGTGAGAGAGAGAGAGAGACAGAGAGTGAGAGAGGAAACAAAGAGAACCGCAGTCAATCCGTTTACTACTGAGTTAAGAACCCAGCGAATACCGTACGTGGTGCCAAGAAAAATGCTGGCCAGCGAATCTTTTGCCACACATCACTACAATAAATCTATATATAAGCCCTACAATGGGGCGAGTGCGCCGAACGTCGAGGATTTGGCAACGGTGGCCAAGACATTGACAGCAACCACGTCGTCATCGAGTGATGCGCTGTTGATCGAGCCAACCACCGCGCCAGTCGAATTCAGCGCGCCCAGCAAAATGTTGACCAGCAGTTGCCCCACCAACAATAATAATAACAATAATGATGTCGTTGCCAATGGCCTGTCCAGCTTTGTGGCCAGTCATCCTGCGGCGGAATTCGAGGGCTTCATACGCGCCTGCGTGGACGAGATCATCCAATTGGCCGTCTTCCAGGGCACGAACCGCTCATCGAAGGTGGTCGAGTGGCATGAGCCGGCGGAGCTGCGCAAACTGTTCGATTTTGAGCTTCGTGACAAAGGTGAATCGCCGGAGCAGCTGCGTCAGCTGCTGCGCGAAACAATCCGTTTCTCGGTGAAGACGGGACATCCGTATTTCATCAATCAGCTGTATTCCGGTGTGGATCCGTACGCCTTGGTGGGTCAGTGGCTGACCGATGCACTCAATCCCAGCGTTTACACCTATGAGGTGGCTCCGGTGTTTACGCTGATGGAGGAGCAGGTGCTCGCTGAGATGCGACGCATTGTGGGCTTTCCGGACAATGGCCATGGCGATGGCATCTTCTGTCCGGGCGGCTCGATAGCCAACGGTTATGCAATCAGCTGTGCGCGCTACCAATATGCGCCCGAGTCCAAGGTAAGCATCGAAACCCGCTTGTTGCTCGTTGTTGTTCCTGCTTGTTTGAAGCCAAACAAAGCGGAAGCGTAAGTGCACCTGACCTAGACGCCAAATTGGATAACGTAACCGACAAACAACATTTGCGCACAATCGCTCGCTTTCGATTTAGCATAAGGTTGCGTCCAAGTGAAGCTATCATGATGTTGACATGAGTGTAGAAAGTGTAGCGAATTTTATTTCCTTACTTATTTTTTCAAGTGTTCTCTATATTGCTGAGTGAAACAACTGAATAGCTGTATTATTCTAGCCACGAGTGTATCAAGCAAATACATTTTTTGTTTTTAAGTTTACAAATATCAGACGTAAAGCTCAGAAGAACTTTGGTATGTTTTTATGGCATTTCCAAAATATTAGTCACAGCTCGCGTTTGAGCAAAGTATTATTCAAAGCGTTATTCCGAATTTAGATTTTTTGCTCAGAATTTCAAGCAAATTTTGTGTGGCGTATACGCAATGTGGACTGTGTGACGTATACGTAATATAAATACAATCTTCTTCAGTTCATTTCAAAAGGAACTTTAGAGTGACGCTTTTTTAAATAAGTTAGATACTTACTGAAGCTATACTAGTTAAGCCAAATACTTCCTTTGTAAGTTGTGTTTATTTCTTTCTAACATGATAAATGATGGATTAAATATATATCTGGAGTTTGTTCGTGGTATGTATGCCATTTATTTTGTTTGCCATTTTTGCTGATTTTTTATCATAATATTTAAACTTAAGGACCCTTAAAATCGTTTGTTAACCTTGGTATGTGAAAGATAGTTTAGCAGAACTCTTGAGTATAGGCTTAAGGCTGTATTATTTTCACTACTTTAGAAACTGGTTAAACTGGAGAATTCTCCATCAGATAATATATTCATTCGTATTATTCTATAAAAGCGGATGAATCATATTTAATCCCAGACTTTTTCATCAAACTATTCCAATTCTTTAACTATATATACGTCTATATATTTCTCTTCTGCCACAGAAAAATGGTCTGTTTAATGCGAAGCCTTTAATCATTTTCACGTCGGAGGATGCACATTATTCGGTGGAGAAGCTGGCCATGTTTATGGGCTTTGGCAGCGAGCATGTGCGCAAGATAGCTACCAATGAGGTGGGCAAGATGCGCCTCAGCGACTTGGAGGATCAGATCCAGCTGTGCCTGCAGAACAACTGGCAGCCGCTGATGGTGTCCGCAACGGCTGGCACCACTGTGCTGGGTGCTTTTGACGATCTGGTGGGCATCTCGGAGCTGTGCCGCAAGCACAACATGTGGATGCATGTGGATGCCGCCTGGGGCGGCGGTGCGCTCATGTCCAAGAAGTATCGCCAGCTGCTCAATGGCATTGAACGGTGAGTGGAATAACAACTTCTGCACAATCATGAAATATATATAAATGTGCAATTTGCTTGCTTAGCGCCGATTCGGTTACCTGGAATCCCCACAAGCTGCTGTCCGCCTCGCAGCAGTGCTCGACCTTCCTGACGCGCCACGCTCAAATTCTGAGCCTGTGCCACTCGACGAATGCCGCGTATCTGTTCCAGAAGGACAAGTTCTATGACACATCCTTCGATACTGGCGACAAGCACATTCAGTGCGGCCGTCGCGCTGACGTCTTCAAGTTCTGGTTCATGTGGAAGGCCAAGGGCAGCAAGGGCTTCGAGGCGCATGTGGAGCAGGTCTTTGAAATGTCCGAGTTCTTCACGGCCAAGCTGCGAGAGCGTCCCGGCTTCGAGCTGGTCCTGGATCGGCCGGAGTGCACGAACATCACCTTTTGGTATGTGCCGCCCAGTTTGCGGCAGCTGGAGCGCAATCAGGAGTTCTATGATAAGCTTCACAAGGTGGCGCCCCAGATTAAGGAAGCGATGATCAAGAAGGGCTCCATGATGATCACATATCAGCCGCTGCGAAAGTTACCCAACTTCTTCCGCCTGGTGCTGCAGAACTCATGTCTCGAAGAGTCCGATATGATCTTCTTCCTCAACGAGATCGAGTCGCTGGGCCAGAAGTTGTAGTGTGTGTGGTGGCTTATGTATTGAGTACATTCTCCTTAGGCATATGATGTATATACTTATATATGTATGGTATTGTAACTGGTATTATCTCGCGATTATCATATCAGATCGTATTCAAAGTTTTATAATTTTAAGCTGATACAATAATAAAGACATAGATCAAGTGGAGCACTTGGATAAAATAAACCATTGTGGTATCAAGTTTCTGCAAATGGAATATATCAACTCATCGGGCGCCTTATTTGGATAGGCTTTTAAAACATTATTGAAAGATTCCAAACATTTGTCTTATTTTATTTAAAGTCAAGTTTCGACTAATTAGCTTCTTCCTCCTCATCCCGCTGACTTGAACTGTTGCTACCTCAGCTTCTCCTTATGCTTGAGCCACTCCCATTGACTAATATCATTGCCGCCCGCTTTAGAAATAGCTTCTTGTACGCTCAAACTCTGTCCGGGCGCAATGCCGTAGCCAATTTGCAGGCCATGCGGATTGGAGGGCGTCTGGCAGTCCATCGTGCACTCTTTGCGCAACACCGTGTCCACCTCCACCGAGGAGAAGAAGGCCACCGACATGGGCAGATCGGTCAGACCAATCCGGGCGGCGCAAAAGGAGCGCGTGAGCAGATTAGTCACATGCATGGCCAGCGCCGCCTTGTAGGCCAGCTCATCCTTGACCAAGTAGCGCAGCTCGTCGTGAAAGCTTAGGCAGAAGCGCGCATGCGGTCCGAGCAGCCAGCGCATGCTGACCAGCATCAGGTGCAGAAAGTCCACGGCGCCACTCTGCACCACCCAATTGACGCGGGTGGGCAAGAAGCGCTGCCCCTGATCCCCATCGGCCTGCGTCTCCAGTGCGCGACTGAGGCGGCAACTGAGGAACGGCGTCTCTGGCTGCTCACGTGTGGCAATCTCCTCCAGCCGATTAAACATTGCGCTCTCCGTGCCACCCCGCCAGCAAGGACGATGGAAGACTTCACTGATTGTACGATTCCGCTGCAGCGCCAGACGGTTAGCTTCATAGCTGCTGTAACTGTTGGATAGATCAGATTTTGTTGGATTGTAGTAGCTTCATCGCAGCCAAATTACAATCGAGCAAATACTGCACGACCCACTTACGCTCTGTCCTCCAGCTCATCATGGAACTCCTCGCGCAGTCGATAGATCCGCTTGCCTTTGGTCGCCGCAAACATTTTCATGGCTTTCGCCTTGGCCTCCGTGGCGCTGAGCGTGGGATTGAATTGCTGGAGCAGCGTCTCGGCAAACTGCTGGCCGGCGCCGTAGATGCGCGCATAGTTGAGAACCTTGGCGTGATCCCGAGAGATGCCCACCACTTTGGCGGTTATGGAGTGCATGTCGCTGCCATTGGACTTGCTACCGCTGAGGGTCATCCAACCAAGCGGCGTGGCACCGTGCTCGCCATGCGCATAGGCATCGCCCAGCACGGAAGCTATCCATAGCTCCTGAGAGTCCACGTCGGCCCCGACGAGCTTATAGCCAGGCGGCGCCTGCACCATGGAGCGCAGCTCCGAGCCTATGCGATTGGCGCGTGAATTGGAGGCCGTCATCCATGTGGACTCCATGGCGCGACGCGTCAAAGTGCCGGCAACGACAACCTGTGGACAAATGGCCCCATAAACTATGCGCTCTGCATGCGATCTCAGCTCGATAGGCAGCTGCTCCGCCTGCAGCCAGACAACCATCTGGCCGAGGATGCGATCACGATTGTTGCGCCAGTAGGACATCATGCGGGCGATCTCGATGACGCGCGTGGCAGCCTGACAGCTGGGATCGCCGCTGCTCAACGCATGCTCGGAGAACTTGTTCAGGAAGTCCTTGGACAGCGGATTACCCACGCGGAAGGAGGGACCGTTCTTGTGCGGCAGCTTTAGAAAGAAGCAGCAGTCGTCGAGCACCTGATTGCACCAGATGCCAGAACCTAAGTGAGATAAAAGTAAAAACATATATATATTAAAAATTAAAATATACATGATGAAACGTAAATTTGGTTATTTAATTACTGGGTCCGTACATTTTTCATTTTGGATGGGCTTTTCTAGAGACTTGGGATCCTTATCTTAAACCTTATCTTGGATTGTGTTTCATAGAATATCGAAATATCGAAATTGCTTAAGCTTAAAATGCAGGTCTCATATAGAACAAAAACAGTCATCAAAGCTACCTCGGGAACAAAAATCTGATAAGTTTTGACAAAGTTATGAGCGTTTTAGGTGCTTGAAAGCCATTCCTGAGGACTTGGAAGACTTACATAGGCTTGACTTTAATCTAAAATCGAAAACTAGAAAGTGCTTCAGATGACAACTGCCTTGGAAAATATGCCCAACGCATTGCTCACCTTTGTACTGGTCTTCCAGACGCTGTTGTCGCTGCGAGATCTTCTTGTAGAACTGTCGCTTGCCGAGCTGCTTCTCGACTTGTTCCGGCAGCATGTCCATGGCCAGATTGCCATCCTCCGATGCCGCATATAGACGAGCAAACTCTGGTATGGCGCAGCGTGCGAGCAGCTGCTCGATGGGCAGATCGCTCTGCCTGCCGTTGTCAGCGCTCCGAAAGGGTACCAGGAAGCCCCAGCCATGTCCCTTCTGATAGTGCAGCGGATAACCCTCCCAGCAGAGGGACAGCAGCTTGGGCGCAATCTGCATGCCGGTACTGATGCCACTGGCGCCGGGCGTCCACTGCTCGTCCTGCTGCAGCTGCAGCTGCTCCTGCTCGCTGAGGCCAGGAGGCGGTGGCTTCTCGCAGAGCTTGCGATACCACTGCGGATAGCCTGGGAGCAGGGGACGTCGTGCTGGCAGCAGAGCACGCTGATCATACAGATGCTGAAACTTGCGCTGCAGGCGAATCTGTTCAGAAGATAGTTGCTCCTCCTGGAGCGGCACAGTGGGCAGCTGCTTTCGCTTGGGCGGCTGCTTGAGTTTGAGCGCCTGCACGCTCCAGTCCTCGTCCCACAGCCACAGATGCTGGCGATGCTGCTCGTCATGAAGCAGCGCACAGGCCTCCTCGGCACGTCGCCCCAAATGATACTTGGCCTCAATGCTCAGATCCTCATAGGCCAGCTGCGAGTCGCGTATATAGCGCTCCCAGTTGGAGTTGACTGGCAGATAGGCGGAGCCCATTTCAAGCATGCCCGCCAGCGTGACAGGATGCGGAAAGCGCGACGCATACAAGGGATAGAGCACAGTGAGAATGCGATGCGTGGCCTCCACGTCGCCTGCACAGTAATTGACCAGCGACTGAAACTGCTGACGCACCTGCTCCAGCGTGCCCTCCACAAAGATGTTGCGCGGCTCCTTCGAGAGCTCGGCACCGCCACAGTACAAGCGATGCACATCCACCAGGCTGTTGAGTGAACTCTGCTCCAACCAGTCCAAATCCTCAGCAGCTGGCTCCTTCTTGGACTTGAGCAGAGCGCGCTGATAGCTTGTCACGCCGCTGACACACATGTGCAGTGACATGGTGTCCACGAAGCGTGTGCCCGTATCCTCCAGCAGATACTGTTCTCGCAGCCGTGCCCGATCATAGGACACGTTGTGTCCAACAACGAGACCAGGTGCACCGCTGCCCAGCGGTATGAGCTCGTCGAGTGTGTGATGCGGCCGCTCACTTTGCGCCACATCCAGTGGCTCCACGTGGGGCATACTCAGGCGATGCTTGGTCAGCTTGGGACTGACCCAGCAGTACCAGCGCTTGGTGCTGACCGCCGTGGCCAGAACGGGCGCACTGCCTTCGCGCACACACACCTCCACATCGAATATAATGCCCGGCTCCTGAGGCTGCGTCACGGGCGTCGCTGTGCCATCTACCGGATCGTAGGCAGTCCAGCCGGTATAGAAGGCCCAACGTTTGGGCTTCGCCGGCAGCTGCTTGCAGTCGACGAGCGGCTGTAGTAGAGCCACGTACGGCGCCACCTGCTCCTGTGCGATTGCATGAAAGTGCTCCTCGATGTTCTTACCGCGCAGCTCAGGTAACTTTAGCTGCACATCTGGCATGGGCGTTGAGCTGGCTACGTCGATGCCATGACGCTTTAGTTCCGCATTGTACAACTTTGAGGCGTCGCACTCGGTGTACTCCCGCTGCGCCTGTGGAAAGAGTTGGCCATGTAAGTTCTGTGAGATCATTTGAACCTTCACCAAATTCTCGGCATATTCAACAGTCTTCGGTTGTAGCTGCACATGTTTTGATTTTAGTTTGCTGGTGCTGGGCAGTTTGCGGTAAATCTTGACGCTGCTGCTGGCGTAGTGTTCGCGGCCAGCTTTGGTGGCATAACAGCGTAGCAGGCGCATCTCGAATCAGCAGTTAGTAAACATTATTTTTAAATATATTCCAAAGATTCAGCGCGCACGGCAATAAGCCTGAGGTTATCGAAACTGCTTATCGGTTTTTGCGCAGAAGGCATCGATAAGTACTCGCTTTTACGAGAGTGGAATGACACGTGCAAGCAAACAATACTTTAATCGCACGCATATGTGGTCATTTCGATATTTTTCGGTGCTCTCTTTCTGTTAGTGTTTTTTCTACAGATTTGTGTATTGATTATTTTGCAAAAATATCTTATACTAAAATGGCGGTAAAATGTCAATAAACATTCCCAATGAGCTAGAACACTTATTTCTTCGATGACCAGGCAGCTCAATTTTTATAATATGCATTCCATAAATATTTTTAAAAATGAGAATAAATGTATTATGACTCCTACATCGATTCTAGCCCAAGCATCGATTCTAATCGATTTGTAACGGACCCCCAAATTCAAAACCACTTCAAAAACAATTAAATTCATTATAGTTTCACTTGTTGCTATAGATAAAAAGAAGAAACAATTTAAAATACATACACATCTTATTGTGATGAAATGGAAGAAGTTTAAGAACATAATCTCTTTAGTTAACTGCATAAAAATTAATATATATATATAAAAAGCTTTCATACGATACACAATTGGGAAAAGCGATTTTCGAAAACATTTTGGCAAATACTGTGCACCTGGCCTGCAATCAACATTTTGTTTTAAACAAAATCAAAATCAATTGCAGGTCACCATGGAAACCACGAACACAAAAACATACAAAAAAAGGGGATGGTAAGGGGGGAAAACAATGCTCCAAGATTAAGATGCTCAGATTTGCATTTTGCTCATGCCGCCATTGATGCCATCCTGTTCGACCGTCCAGATAACCAGTTGACCATCCACGCCAGACGTGGACACCTTGCTGGCGCTGGCTTTATCCCCCGCATACAAACGTATGCTGGTTATAGCATTCTGGTGAATGGAATCCACAACGACATCCGTGTTCTCCGTTCGCATATTGCAGTCCATGGACTTGAAGAAGTGCATAGCCGTAATGCCGCCGGACTCGCGCTTTTGCGACTTGTCCAGCTTGCCGCTCAACACGAGCTTATTGTCCGCCGTCAGGCTGTACAGTAGCGGCACACAGCTATAGCCGGCGACCACCACGGATGTGGGCGAGACCCACTCGCAGGCGAGGAAGGGCAAATAGCCGGTGCGGCAGCGAATCACCGTATTGCCATTGGTGGCATCCGCGATGTTCACACAGCTGTCGTGCCCCACCCAGCACACTTTGTTGCCATCGCTCGAGAAGCTCACATTATTGATCCAGCCGCCGCCGGAGGTCAGTGAGTTCCTAAACTCCGATATCAGTTGGCCGAGCGGTTTGCGATTTCCCCAGGGTGTTGGCGACGGCGGTTCCTCGATGTCCTTGATGAAAGCGGAAAAGACGCGCACCTTGTAGTCCGTGGAGCCAGCCACCAGGAGCACATTATTTGGATGCCAGTCCAGCGAGGTGACCGTGGATCGTATGGGCTTCTTAATATGCTTCGACACCCACCAGTCGTTCTCCGACTCAAAGTAACAGACGGAAATCAAACGTGCACCAGAGCCCACTGCAAATTTGTTTTCCGCCGGCGACCATTTGACGCAAGTCGCCGCCCGATTTATGCGCAGCAGCACCAACGTCGGCTTCCATTTGCCATCGTCGCCTTGCGTCCAAACGTAGGCGTTGCGATCAGCGGCACAGCTGACAATGCGATTGGTGTTCTTGGCCCAATCGATGCCCATGACGCGCAAGTCGTGCTGGTTGAGCACATCGGCCAGTTTCCAGCCGCTGCCGTCGCGGCTATAGATATGAATCTCATGGTTGTTCGGCGATAACGCAATCTCTGAATGAGTCATAAATGGAATTGAATATATGCTTTGTATTATTATTATTAAATGCGTCACTTACGCGTGCGGTCCTTGTTCCAGGCGTGGCACGTTATGGCCGCCAGCGAACTGCCGAAAGTGTGCTTCTCGGCCATGGTTTAAGTAAATGCAGCTAAAACAGTTTCGAACCACACACGTCGTCTTCGCTTTGGGCGTTGTTTTTATGTGAAGGTGTCCGCTTTTTGCTTGTTTCTAGTTTTAATCGCGGACTCTGGGCCGTCTACACGATTAAGCTAGGGTTTGTGCAAAGTGAAACTTTGATTTAGCTGCGCCAAATTCACCGAAAACGCACAATTCGCAAGCGTTGACAAAAACTTTTGTTAAATGCAGAAATTAATCACCTTTTGGTGGCGAAGACAGCTAGTGTTGTGTAGCGGTGAACCGCTTCTCTGGGTCAGTATTAGTGATGTGCACAGTCTCGATTGTATCGATTGTTTTTTGAAGCTTTATTGATTTAATGGTATAGTATATACAAATTATACGGTAATTGGGCTCTTTGCACTTTACTGACGCTCGTGTAACGAAAAGAATATCTAGGATTGGCTAAAGTATTGCTTTTTTATAGAATATCAAAACTATCGATGCTGCCACAGTCAGTGAGCAGTGCTGCATACAATTGCTTGCATTTCGATACCTATTTGTGCAGCCCTTGCTTTTGGCGCGCAATGGCAGCTGCTGCTTCAGTTGATAAAACACAAACAAATGGAGCAGATTTGCGCCGCATTGGGGCCGCAGTTTCCGTGCCGTGAAGCGGCCATAACAACGCTGGGCGAGCTTATAGGCGACTGTAATGAGGCCTACCCGCCCGCTATCTATATATTCGGGCACAGCGGCACGGGCAAAACGTCCCTTATCAAAGCCTTCCTCAATCAATGCGAAAATCATCAAGAAGTGCGAATTGCGCAGCTAAATGCCATCGAATGCTATACGACGAAAGTAATGATAGAGAATGTGCTGGATGCGCTGGCCCAGGAGCAGCACCAGTCTGCGGAGCAGCTGCGTGCGGATAATATGCTGGAATTTGTGGAGCAACTGCGTCGCTGGCACGGGAGCAGCGCCCGGGGATTTCTCATCGCAGTGGACAATGCAGAGCGGCTGCGTGACATGGATGCCAATGTGCTCCCAGTGCTGCTGCGCCTTCAGCAACTGACCAGCCTCAATCTGTGTGTGGTGCTGTTGTCGCAGCTGCCATTTGAGAAGTATTACAACAAGACCGGCCTCAGCGAGATCATCCCACTGCATCTGGCGCAGTACAACAAGGCGGAGACACTGCGCATACTCAGCAGCGACTTTGAGCAGTTAAAGAAGCAGCTGCAGCAGCAGCTCGCTGGGGATCGTCTGGCCATCTGTGAGCAATCACTTACGCCGGAATTCTACAGCAACTATTTGAACATGTTTCTCAGTGTGTTCTATAAGGCGTGCCGGGATGTGCCTGAGCTGCAGCTGACGGCGCGCAAATGCTTTGCCATCTACATGGAGCCAGTGCTCGATGGCAGCGTCGACTGCTCCGATGTGTCGCGTCTCTGGCGGCACATAGCTGGACCGCTGCGTGCAGCACTGACGCAAATCTATCTGCGCATTGAAAAGCCGCTGGGGGAGCCGGATCTGGAGGATCAGAGTGTTCGCCGATTGGCGCAGTCGCTGGAGCTGCCGTACTACGGCAAGTTTCTGCTGATTGCCGCCTTTCTGGCCAGTCACAATTCGGCCAAGCAGGACAAGCGACTATTCGTCAAGCATCATGGCAAGCAGCGCAAGCGGATGCAGACGGTCAATGCCAGAGCCAAGGTAATTAGTCCTGGATAATTATTTGCTATTTGCTGTTAATCTGAAATTTCCTCCCCCTCTTCAGAATGCGGAGAAAATGTCAACGACGTTGGGTCCAAAATCCTTTAGCATTGATCGTCTGCTGGCCATTTTCTATGCCATACTCGACGAGAAGGTCGGCCTCACCTGCAATCTGCTGTCTCAGATCTCCACGCTGGTGCATCTCAAGCTGCTCGGCTTCGTCTCCGGTGAGCAAAATATTATGGATGGCTCCGCCAAGCTGCAGTGCACCGTTGGACTCGAATTTGTCCTCTATATTGGCAAAGTTGTGGGCTTTAATGTGCGACAATATTTGTGCGATTTTATGTAACTAATTAATATAATTATTATTATTGAATATTTAAGATGATTGTTTAAAAGTTCAACTGATAACTGTTTTTCTTATAAAGTCCGAATTTTGCTAGATTTTACGCAGAGATAAAGATAGAGAGTAAGAGCTAGAGAGAAATCACACAGAATATTTTGAGAATGGGAGTACTGAGAGCAAAATAGAGAAAAGTTAGTGTAATAAAGAGAGTTGACGAGTTTCAGCTCATTTTATCAGCATCACACTACTCACTAAACTACCAAAATCTGAAGACCTCCCTTGAATTCTTGAGAATCGCGTAGAAGGCCGACATTAAATATTCGTTACTTTTCAATTACTGCACAGCAGAGGTGTTATCAAGAAAGTTCAAACTTACGGAAGTAACTGTAATTTCAATCTCACCATTTAATGTAACCATTAATGTAAATTAACATTTAATATTTAATACGATCAGGCCAACTATATTTTTGAAGTGTATATATACAAAAACATATATGTACAAATGTCCTAGTTTTCAGGGCAATTGAGTACAATAGAATATAATTTGTTTTTAGGGTACAACATATACATATACATGCATATAAGGCATTTAAAAGTTTCTAAATATATTTAACAAGTAGTCGGGTAAGTCGCTAATGTGTATAGTCTCCGAGAGCTGTGTATCCCGACTGCGCAGCTTGAGCAGCCCATTGCTGAGGGTTTGCTGTTCATCTAGAAGCAGAGCATATGGAATGCCCAGGCAGTCGTACAGCTGCAGCTGCTGCGTCAGCTGCTGCCCACCATGCCCGACCAGATCATAGGCAGTGCCCTGCAGACGCAGTCGAGAACGCTGCAGTACGTCCACCAAGTGAGCGCATAGATCGAGCAGATCTGGGCAGCTTTTCTCAGTCTTTTGTACGCCGACAATGGCGCATTGATAGGGCGCCAGTATGCGATTGAGGAGCAGCGATTGCGCCTCCCTGCCATGATCACAGCCGTCTAAGAGAAGCGCACACGTCGCCGGCTCCAGTTCGATGATGGAGCGTATGACTGCTGGATATTGCAAGCTGCCCGTACGTCCATCGGGCAGCTGGAAATGTTGTTCTTGTGGCAGCGGCACCAGGCTCAGCTGCTCCACAGTGATCTCAGCCGACTGGCCAAATCCTGCTCGAATGTCGATGGCCTGGGAGCCAACTATTTGCTCCTGCTCCGATTCAGGATTGTGCGGCACAATGGTATACCGACTGGGATTGGAGGAGTACCGCATCCACCAGATCTTACTCTCACGTTGCACATTATAAAAGTGCTCCAGACCACGATGTGGTTCCACAAAGAAATCCGTAATTAGCTGGGTTAAATTTGCCTGCTGCTGGAAGATTAAATTGGAGTTGGATTTGGATACGGATGCGGAGTCGCAGCTGCGCTGATGTTTGAGCAGAGTGGGGCACTTGGCTTGGTTGGGATAATTCCGAAGCAGCAGTTCCAAAGTTTCTCGAAATTGCTGCGAATGCACAAAGGAGAAGCGTTGTTGGCTTAAGGATTCAGTGGCGGAGGAGATGCCTAAATTGACTGCCAGCGGACGCATGCTAAGCCACTGCGCCCGAAGCTGCCGGGCATAGGCAGCTCCATGATCCATTAGCTCAATACCAGGAGCAGAACCATCAATTGATCCACGCAGAAAGCCTGAGGATTCCAAGGATTTGAGGCAGCGGCCCAGGCGACTTGTCATCTTGGTTACTGCTCCAGCGGTATATTGCCCGGCGGGGACACGTAGTAATCTTCGTCCGTGATCTTGGCGCTGCGCATCAGCTCCTCGCGACAATCTCCCTCCTGGACCAGATCGTTGCGTAACTGCAGCGGTTGCTGCTCCAGCACCGTGTACAGCGGACGCACGTTGTGCGTATCAATGTGCGTTATCCTATCAGCAAACTGTATGCTGCTCTTGAGCGTGGCCAGTGCCTGGTCGCTGTCCAAATCCACCAGCGACAGGCGCTCCAACAATTGAATTGTTTTTGCGTCAATTTCAATGTTACTGTTGGAGGTCTGCGAAAATGCAGCCGGCACAGGTGTCTGTGGCACCTTTGTTGGGTGGTGCAGCTGCGTGAAATCCAGTTGAGTGCGTTTTTTTGTTGTAGTACTAGCTTCAGGCACTTTAATAGTTTTGTGAGCTGCAATTTTGCAATAAAAACGAGCGGAAATTCGCAACATTATCGCGCGTTCTAATTGTCGAGCAGTGTTGCAAAGCGACTGACGTTCAGCAATATCAAAGTGATGCGAGAATAATATGTAAATATCGATATTTATATTAAATATAATAGTTACATATGTGGGTAATCGATGTATCGTATATATATCTATTGCACATCCCGAATTGTTGTTATCGCCTAAGCATCTCTGACCGGTTTGCTGCATTTTAGCGCTGTTTTGTGTTTATTTTTTGAGCTCGTAAAAAGAAGGCGTTTAAAATGCCGTATGCCAATCAACCTTCTGTACAAATCACCGAGCTAACCGACGACAATGTCAAGTTCGTGCTGGAGGACACGGAGTTGAGTGTGGCGAACAGTTTGCGACGCGTTTTCATAGCCGAAACGCCGACACTCGCCATCGACTGGGTGCAACTGGAGGCGAACTCAACGGTGTTATCGGACGAGTTTCTCGCCCATCGCATCGGCCTGATTCCCCTGATCTCGGACGATGTGGTCGAGCGTTTGCAGTACACGCGCGATTGCATCTGTCTGGACTTTTGCCCCGAGTGCAGCGTGGAATTTACGCTGGACGTCAAGTGCAACGAGGAGCAGACGCGCCACGTGACTACCGCTGATCTGAAGTCCAGTAATGCGAAGGTGTTGCCGGTGACGTCACGCAACCAGGGCGAGGAGGACAACGAGTATGGTGAGAGCACCGACGAGATACTGATCATCAAGCTGCGCAAGGGACAGGAGCTAAAATTGCGCGCCTATGCAAAGAAGGGCTTTGGAAAGGAGCACGCCAAGTGGAATCCCACAGCAGGCGTTTGCTTTGAATACGATCCGGATAACTCGATGAGGCACACGCTCTATCCCAAGCCGGATGAGTGGCCAAAGAGTGAGCACACCGAACTAGAGGACGATCAGTACGAGGCGCCCTATAACTGGGAGGCCAAACCGAATAAGTTCTTCTTCAATGTGGAATCGTCGGGCGCTCTCAAGCCCGAGAATATTGTCATCATGGGCGTGCAGGTGCTGAAGAACAAACTGTCCAATTTGCAGACGCAGCTCAGTCACGAGTCTCAGAACGATGCACTGGCGGTTTAAAGCAAAATTGTATTTTAAGTTTCATGATAGCAATAAAAACACATTTAATATAACAAATTGTTTAGATTTATATGCCTATTTAATAATATTTATTTCGATTCCTAGCAGCCAAAATAAGCTTTAACTGCTTAAACCAGACAATACCCTTGAAGAAACAACTGCAAAGTTCAGAACAACTCTAATTGTATTTGAAGTTTCATAACATAGAAATGCAAATTTAATCCTTGAACAAGCTGTCGATGTTGATGCCCGCACTCTGTTCCTTTTTCGTGCGACTGGGACTTGTAGTCGTCGTCGTTGTAGTCGCCGGCTGCTGCTGCTGCTGCGTGCCTGCCTCACGGAAGTCACTGAGCAGCGTGCTTCGTGCCGCCTGCTCCTCCTCGCTTGGGGCTTCTTCTGCGACATCTGAGCGTTGTTGTTGCCGCTGCTCCGCCAACAAATCGAGCGCTGTTTCGTATATACGCTGATCATCCAGTGCGCCTTGTTCCTTTAGCTGTCCGTACAGCTGTATAAACTGCTGGGATTGTGTGGCACGTTTGTGATCAAAGAGCGATATTGTTTCAGTGGGCTTATTTTGCTTGTGGAGCTTTCTATGGAAATCAAAGATTTACATTAGTTTTTGATTTAAGCAGCTGCTCGGTAAAACTTACGCCCGCACTACATCCTCCGCATAAAAGATGTTTCTCACTGGCATATTTACGGCGGGCCGATCGAAACGCGGCTCCAGTTTGGGCGGAAAAGCAGCATAGATATCATACCAAATGGGTTTATCCTCCGTTTTCATCGCGCCACCTCGCAGCAAGCCCTGAACTCTATGAAAACAATAGTATATTACAGCAATCAATAGCAGCTCCGATTGCACTTACCTAGTAAAAATTGTGCCAATCTTTTCCAGCCTGCTCTGCGCCATATTTATGCTGTTTTAATTAATAATAAATCCAATAATTATTACGACATGCGCTGAAGCACGGACAAAAATAGATACTCGATACTTTTGCCTTTTCTTAGTATTTTTTGGTATATTTGTTAAGGGCATTTTTGTGCTGTCCAATCGCTGCCACACTGTTGCGTACGCACCAGGCCCGAGCGCAGCCAGTGGCAGAAGTGCGATTTTCAAAATCGTTATTTATGTGTGAAACAGGTGTAAAATTTACATTGCTCGCTGCCCAGACGCGTAATTGTTGCTGTTCGTGTAATTGCTGCTAAGCAAATATGTTGTTGTGCGCTGTCAACGCGCGAAACGAAAATTGTGCCATTGCGTGTGCGTGTACGTGTGTGTGTATGTGTGTGCGCGTTTAGTTTACGTTTTTTTTGTGGCCTGTGCATCGGCATCCCAGGCCGAAATCTATAGAAAAGCAAAGGCAATCAAGCAATTTACGTTAATTAAAAACGTTAGCTAAATTTCGCTCGGCAGCAATGAGCAATTATCAGCCGCACGCGTCGCTGTCGCATTTACAGCTGCTGCAGCAGCAGCTACAGCAACAACAAACACAGAATCATCAACATCATCATCATCTGCCGCTCCAACAACAACAACAACCACAGCAACAACAGCATCGTCATAATCATACGCCCACAACCACCCAAACTCAGTTGGCGTCGACCTCGGCTGCGGCAGCTCCATTAATGTTGTTGCCACAACCGCTGATAAGCAATTCGCTGGCCATACGCCAGGAGATACAGCGCTTCGAGAGCGTACATCCATCGATTTATGCTATTTACGATTTAATCGATTTGTTGCCTCTGCCGGACTCACAGATTGCCCAACAGATACGCGATCACGTCGTTTGCATTGAAGGTAAGTGTGCGTGAGTGGGAGCGGGAGCGGGAAAGGCTGCTTAACAGCCGAAAAGAAAAGAGGGGAGAGAGGTGTTGGCTCTCCTGCATTGTTATTGTTATTGTGCATTGTGGTTTGCTTTTGGTACCTTTCGTATGCGCGCGTGTGCGTGTGTGTGCGTGTGTGTGTGTGTGTGTGCTTTATGCTAATCTATGACCGAAAATCTAACCCCTGCCTATTGAAAGTGTTGTTGTTGTTGCCATTGTTCCTGTCCCTAAAATGAAAGAGCTTCGTTTTTGTTTAAAACAAGCTTTGCGTCGCTGTACATTTATATATGTAGTTATGTGTGTGTGCGTGTGTGTGTGTGTGTGTGTATGTGCAGCATGAAATTTGATGCTCTCGAATCCGCTGCTGCTTCTTCTTCATGGGTAGTGAGGCCAAAGCAAAAACAAAACCAAAAGCCGAAACCGTTCACGAAAAAAGGAAAAAAATGGAAAACCGGTTTTAAATGGTTTATTAGAAAATCTGTCGACAACAACAACAACAACAACAACAAAATGTAAACAAAATCGTCAGTCGGCCTTTTTGCCTTGTTGTTGCTCGCGTTGTTCAACATGATTTTGGTGCGCTTATCGGCAAACCAGATACCAAAAATACCCCAAAGCAACAGATACGTGTAGCAGTAACAACAGCAGCAACTACAACAGCAACTACAACAACAACAACATGACGGGATAAATATAACACAGTCATAAATATGATATAAAGCATTCTGCACGCGACTTTCTTATTGGCATTGAAATAACGTAGCGTATTTCATGATGGATGGCAATTCCGTGTTCCAATTGGCATTTTTCTTCTTTGCTAATCAAAAGTTTTTGGCGTATAACGGGCTCAGTCAATAGGGTCAAATAACTGTGCATATGTTTGTACGTTTATGCGCGCCAAAGCGGAATGGGAAAAGTGTAGAAATGTGGCATGGCCTGGAATGACCTGGAAAGGTATGAGCTGAGGTTGGAAACTGAAGCGTTTTGCATTTGAATGGGTCGCTTGAAGCTGAACTTTTAATTGAAGTTTTTCTACATATAATTTTGTGGATTTTGGAAGGGTAATACGCAAAAATATATAAAATCAAAATTGCAGTTTTGGCAAATGACGAATAGCGAATTGAAATCATCTCCGAAAACAATCAAACAGAGTGAACATTTACTCTTGTTTTCAATGTTAAAATTAACAATGTTGAATAGATTCTTTGATTAGTCGCTTTTAACAACAAACCAAAACAATATATACTAATTAGCAAACATAGAAGTCCCTACCTTATAGAAAAAAAGCGCACTACAATCAAAATATTTGTCGCTCTGCTTTGAGTTCATTTAAAGGCTATTTAAATATATTTTCGATAGAACATTGAATAGCATTCGCTTGGCTAAAATAGAATTTATTAGGTTCTACGACCTCTAAACTTCCGAACGAATGACAAAAGAAATCGATTCACAATGTTTCAGATGATATCAGCATATGAATGGCATCTTTGTTACATGTGTGTTTTGTTGTGTGTTTTAATGTTAAGCCCTCTCCATACACCTGAAAGGCCCGTTTGTTTATGTTTGCCTATTAGCTTACAGCAAACGTCAGCCCATAGACAATAACAATAAAAAGCAAAACGCCCCAAGGCGGCCAGCAGAAACGAATTTCCTCTCTTATCTCCGCACAGTGGCACCGCGATCACAAATGCTTTTGCAATTAGCCCACATCTACTGTTTGCAGTGCCCTAAACACTACAGGGTATCATGACTTTTATATAGCATATGGCCAATATATTCACTACTAGAATTGAGTAAAATGCGCATGCAACAATTGACCATGACAATTTTTATAGAACATAATATCGTTTCATAAAGAGTTATTTTTACTTAAAAGCAGTTATAACGAATCAATTGTTGCTTGCCAGTTTTATACAATGTTGTAAAAGATTTAGTTGCTCTTCTGTCACCTAGATAAATTTGTTGTTTCAGCTGACGTTCGAGTTCTAGTTTGCTTAACTTTCTCACTACTTAGCTGGCATCGCAATGCAACAAGTTTTTCTGGTTGCACTTTTTATTAGCATCAAAACATGCCACTAAGTAGATTTATTATAATGACAGATTTAATAATACTTGGAATTTTTGTATGTTGTGCCGTAAAGATAACGTGTTTGAGCTTTTTACATTCCAGACCAGCTTACTTACTAAAAAGTTTAATAAAAAGGGCTTCTTCTATATACTCATTTTCCATCTGCGTTCTTCAAACAGGTGTCTAAAAAATATATTTATTTATAGCTTTGAAATCGAGTTAAAAATCGATCAGATCATCTCGCAGTTTTAAGATGTATTCTAAATATACTATTTTTTCGTAATAAAAACCAAGGCCTTATTCTCCTCAAATGCTTGCTAAAAGCTCTTTAGGCAAACATCTGCCTAAAATACCTTCAGCCTTGAATATCTTTGTCGTCAAATTTCATAACAAAGTTCAGAAGCTATTTACATTCCAAACTCAACAAAAAAATGCTCACAATTTGTTTATAGAAAAGAATATTTGAGTTGCGGCTTGCTGTCAAGTTTCGTTTCCCTCACTTGCTCCCTATTAATTTGGTTGATTTTATAAGCTCCGTTCGGTCTTATCGCTTGTTTGTTGTCTTTATTGTCGGCTTTATTTATTTGCATTTTAAATGTACAATAATATTGATAAAAAACGGATTTTTTTTAAACAAATTATGGCGGATTCCAAGCGCATATCTCTTTTGTTGTTTTTTCTTCTTTTTTTTTATATGTGGCGCATTCGGAAGTGGCAATTGTTGTTATTCGATACGCTCGAATGAGCAACAGGAGGATCTGTGGCAGAGGGGCAGGAAAGGGGGTCGGCTAGGCGGTGTGTTGATTTCAAATAACAGCGACACATGTTTGTGCAACAGCAGCAGCAGCGACGTCGACTGCGACTGCGACTGCGACTGCGGCTGCGACGCCAGCAGCGGTTTAGGCATGCGTGTCTGTCGTCTGGCAACGCCACGCCCCTGCTCCCCTTTTAGCCTCCCGCCCTGCCCCCTTTCCACTACATTAATTTTATTTTTAACACAAACTGCACTTTGCATGGCTTAGCTATTTTCATTGAAATTGCACAACTTTTGTTGCTCCAAAACAAAAGAAGAAAACTACTTAAATAAAACATACGAAAGAAATACAACTGAAATTTTAACTGACAAAGAATTTGCCTTGTGTGCAATTAAATGTGTCCAAAAATTGTATTTGCTCAAAGCTGGCGATGATTCACGAATCGTGATATACGACGACGACGCTATAGAAATTTATCATATTTTAAAATATATCACATATCTTTTTTTTCTTTTCTCGCTGCCTGCCCCATAAATGGCAACTGTGTTTAAAAAAAAATAAAACGTGTGGGCGGATGGGCGGGGAAAAGAGCCACATAAGCGCGATATTTCCGCACTCTATTGTAAAGCGCCCACTTATATGGCCATATTACGTTTTACAGCTCGCTAATGGGTTGGATCCAATTTTTTTTTAGCGTACAGCTGCGGGGGCTAGTTGTGCATCAGTTTGAATTGAGGTGTTAATGAAATCATCGAGTTAATTGATGAGACATTTTTCATCTTTTTTTTGTTAGCTCGTCAAATATGTGATATATAATTATAGTAAATACTCTATCACGTTCATGTCAGTTTAGATGGGCTGATAATTTGGTATAACGAGCGTTGTAACTACAAATTTGTAACCACTGGGATACCACTTGTAAAGTGGTCTTTTGAACATATAAATGTGTCTATTATTATTGTTACACTATATGTAAAAAAATTGATTATATGGCGTATCGCCTATTTCTTTCAGCTTGTTGTACCCTGAACCCAGTCCTTAAATTCATTCATGCTTTATATCCATACGAAAACACACATATACTGCAAGCAGTGCAAGCAGACTAAGCAGTTAACTTGCTTCTTCACTGAGCTCTATGGAACGTTAAATTTTAAGCAACATCTGTGTTTATTGTTCGGTCTTATTGAAATTTTGTGGGCATACAATTGGCAATAAAAAGTGTGATCAAACTTTGCAAGTTAATATCTTTCTAATTGCGTGTTTTACACATTTCGGGGGATTAGGGGTTATATCCAAAAAGTGATATATTTTTTATATTTTTTTCGAAGAAAATAGTATATTAAGTTTGTCCTGAAGTTTGTAACGCATAGAAGGAAGCGTCGGAGACCCCCAAAAGTTACTGCCAGTATGATTAGATTGACAATACAAATTGATCTAGCCATGTCCGTCTGTCTGTCTGTCTGTCTGTCTGTCTGTATGTATGCAAACTAGTCCCTCAGTTTGTGAGCTATCGCGATAAAACTTTGCACAGACACTTATTATTCCAGGGGACAGCACATTGGTTAGGGCCGGCTGGATCGGATCACTATATCTTATAGCTGCCATACAACTCGAAGTCGGTTTTGGCCATATATCCCATGTTTTTAAAGCTATCGCGATACAACTTTGCACAGATACTTATTATTCAAAGAGACATCACATTGGTTGGAGCCGGCCTATATCTATATCTATATATATCACTATATCTTATAGCTGCTATACAACTGGCAATGAATTAAATATTCTTAGAACAAAAAATGTTACGCGACAAAACGATTTTGTACAGCTTATGAAATTTCAGTGGTGCAGTTGGCAGAGTGAAAATTGCCTATAGGTTCGAAAAGAGTATAAAATCTTCGGCACGCCGAAGATAATTCTTCCCCACTTGTTGTTTTACCTGTGTTTGCTATTTGAGATAATACATACTAAATTGGATGCCTCTACCTCTTATAACTTTTAAGTTATGGCCTAACAGCGATGGTCAGAAGTCGAAATTTATCGATAAATTTTGAACGGGACGATTTATTGATAAAATGAAATAATCTTTAATAATCATTGAACAGTTTTTATGTACATTTTACACATATTACTATGTAAAGCCGAGTATCTTAAAACAATATCAATAAATTTTTAAGTAAACCTACTAAATTATGTAATTGCTATTAAAGCTTTCGCAAGCAGACATAAACGATAGCTCCAGATTCTGAGAACAGTAGCAAAATCTTAGAAGTTTATATGAAAACTAATAACTGCAAAATTACAAGATATCGCTGGGACAAAACTTCTTCACTGACCTCTTCTCCCATTCAAAAAGATATGTATTGTATGTATATCACTTTTCAGTTAGAACTTTATTAATTTGCTTGACGCCGTTTTTTGTCGCTCTCAATGTACTCATCGATGCTCATTTCGACAACTTTTCCACTGAGCTGTGCCATCTTCCAGAAATATGTGGTCACGTCACGCACAAAACTCTTGCTGATCTCCTGCAGTTTCTTGTCCGTGAGCAGCGCCTTATAGTCATCATCGCTCAAGCCCGTCTCCTCCTGTCTGTTCATCAGCAGCGGCGTTTTATTAAACTAAGAGCAGTCACAAATTAGTCGAGATGGCACATAAATGCGAACAGTAAAAATAAGCTATTCAAATCAAAAATAAGATAATGATTTCTTCTACTTTCTTCACCTGCTCGAATATGTTAAGCCACATGGCATCCTTCTTGTCCAGCTCCTTCTCGGCAATGGCCTCGTTTAGCCGGGTCACATACAGCTCAATGTCCCGGGCGCGTTTTGTGCTCTGCCCGAGCTTCGCTCTCACCCCGCTGAAGTAGGCGATCTGGGCGCGAAAGAGCGCATTCAGTAGATTGATCGTCTCGTTGTGTGCCTCCTGCTCCAACTGTTGTTGCGTCACCTCATTTGTGGCGCCATCTGTCGTGGGCGCCGCCAGCAAAGACTGCAATTTGTTGTTGTTTCAGTTATTTAGAATCCAGGGTAGATCTGGCCACTCACCTGTGCCAGCAGCAGCATTATTAGTGGAAAGTATTTGCATAGCATTCTCTTTGTGTGTGCCTTAAGCGATCGATTGATGATTTGGTACTGAGCTGGCATTCGAATTTTGTCAGCAGTCGAATGTTTGAGACGGGCTTATCAGCTCTCTAAGGGGCTCTGAGCAGCATTCGCAAATCATAAGGTCTATGTAAAAAACATGTGAGCTTGGACAGAGGGAACTTGCCCGACAGGCAGCTACTACGTTTACTCCAAATTCTGATTTCATTATAATAATTAAACCAAATATATTGATTATTTTCACAAATTTCAATCACAAATGCATAAGCTTTAAAATTTAGAGTAAACTTTTTGTTTGTTTTAATGGAAGTAGCTTAATGTTTTAAAATGTCTGCCTAACTAATAGAGAATAAAAACTTTAAGGACATTTTAATTATTATTTAATATAAGAATCACAACAGCTATATATTTACAAATAACAATATATCTTTAAGCTAAGAAGATGCTTATAAATCAATGCAAGAAATAGCATCATGCTTCTGCACCTGCTTTTTACAGGGTATGGAACCAAAAAAACTGATAACAATTTTGTTTTTACAATGCTGATAATAAATTTGAATTCTAACAAGAATCGAGCATCTTTTTTTGCGACGCAGCCATTGGAAGTTATTGACTAATTGATGTGAATTTCGGCACGTTTCTCGACTTGTTTTTGTTGCTGTTGTTGCTGTTGTCAGACGAGCGACGGTGTGAGATCTTCCAAGGTTAGCGGCGCTGCCGGCACTTGGGTTGTCTGATTTGCCCTATCTGATAAGGCAATGCAAAAGCGGAAAAAATGTGCTGATTGGACTAAAACAAACTTGTAAACTGAAAACGAAGACGGGAATTTGCTACGCTTACAAGTATGCAACACATTTTTATGCTATTTTTATTCGCACATTTTATCTGGTTGTTTTTAGAATCAGTCTTTAGGTTCAAACAATGTGTAATAGCCCTGAATATATGTATATAAAATGTGGTTAAATACTTTGTACAGAGTTTGCTCTTCATTTTATTTATGCAACATTCAGCTCTCCCTTCTTGTTGGGCGCTCAAAAAAGGGGACTTGCGTCAGTGTCTGCACACACTAAATATTTTGTCGCTGCAGTCAAAAGTATTGCATACTTTGGGGCTTGATGAAAAATGCTTTGCGCAACGACTCAAAGGCAACACTTGCTGCATTTTACAGCATACTTTTTGGCATGTGTATAAAATGAGGCTAAACATATTAATATTATTTATATTAAAATTTTCGTAGCGACATTCTTTTACTACTATTATAGCTTCAACTTGAGCAATTCTTAGCTAATTTAATCAAAATAGTTCAAGCCTTCTCCAGTGGATCTTCTGTCAATTTTGCATCTGGCAAAGCGTTTTAATATATATTTATACTCTTTTCGAAGAAAATAGTATATTAAGTTTGTCCTGAAGTTTGTAACGCATAGAAGGAAGCGTCGGAGACCCCCAAAAGTTACCCCAAAAGTTACTAACCATGTCCGTCTGTCTGTATGTATGCAAACTAGTCCCTCAGTTTTTGAGCTATCGCGATAAAACTTTGCACAGACACTTATTATTCCAGGGGACAGCACATTGGTCGGAGCCGATCGGATCGGACCACTATATCTTATAGCTGCCATACAACTCAAAGTCGGTTTTGGCCATATATCCCATGTTTTTGAATCTATCGCGATGAAACTTTGCACTGATACTTATTATTCAAAGAGACATCACATTGGTTGGGGCCGGCTGGATCGGATCACTATATCTTATAGCTGCCATACAACTCGAAGTCGGTTTTGGCCATATATCCCATGTTTTTGAATCTATCGCGATGAAACTTTGCACTGATACTTATTATTCAAAGAGACATCACATTGGTTGGAGCCGGCCGGATCGGATCACTATATCTTATAGCTGCTATACAACTGGCAATGAATTAAATATTCTTAGAACAAAAAAAATAAAATGTTGCGCGACAAAACGATTTTGTACAGCTTATGAAATTTCAGTGGTGCAGTTGGCAGAGTGAAAATTGCCTATAGGTTCGAAAAGAGTATAAAATCTTCGGCACGCCGAAGATAATCCTTCCCCACTTATTTTTATACTCTTTTCGAAGAAAATAGTATATTAAGTTTGTCCTGAAGTTTGTAACGCATAGAAGGAAGCGTCGGAGACCCCCAAAAGTTACTGCCAGTATGCTTAGAATGACAATACAAATTGATCTAGCCATGTCCGTCTGTCTGTCTGTCTGTCTGTCTGTCTGTCTGTCTGTCTGTCTGTCTGTCTGTCTGTCTGTCTGTCTGTCTGTATGTATGCAAACTAGTCCCTCAGTTTTGGAGCTATCGTTATAAAACTTTGCACAGAGACTTATTATTCAAAGGGACAGCACATTGGTCGGAACCGGCCGGATCGGACCACTATATCTTATAGCTGCCATACAACTGGAAGTCGGTTTTGGCCATAAATCCCATGTTTACAAAGTTATCGCAATAAAACTTTGCACATATACTTATTATTCAAATATGCATAACATTGATCAGAGCCGGCCAGATCGGATCACTATATCTTATAGCTGCCATACAACTGGAAGTCGGTTTTGGCCATAAATCCCATGTTTTCAAAGCTATCGCGATGAAACTTTGCACAGATACATATTATTCAAGCATACATCACATTGATCGGAGCCGGCCGGATTCAGATCACTATATTTTAAGACTGCTATGCAACTGGAAATAAATTTAATATATAAATTCAAATTAATATCATATGATATCAATTTTAACAGATGAAAGTGCTGCAGTTAGCAGAGTGAAAATTGTCTAAAGGTTCGAAAAGAGTATAAAATCTTCGGCACGCCGAAGATAATCCTTTCCCCTTGTTTATTTTTTTTTCTGCTACCTTTAGTGCAACTTAATCTCGTTTTACATATTAGAGTTAAATGCAACCCATACTTTGAATCTATACATATCTAGTAGCTTACCTCTTTTGGCGATCTTTAAAGTCTATGAGCTCTCTTTGGAGCTTAAGACTTCTTCATAAGATAAAGTAGTTATAAACTTTGAGAATAGCTGTAGACATATGTTTTGTATCGTTTCCCATCAGCATTAAAAATAGGCGGACTTATGTGGACTCTGGTAAAGCTTAACCTAACCATGACAATTGTTTGCTTAAATATTATTATTTAACATTTATATTGACTAAAGGTATCGTTTTAACCTTGAGGGTTTCATTCAGACAGAATGAAAACAAATTTTGTTACTTTCTACAGTAAAAATAAAAAAGTGAAATAATTTAGCTCTTTAAAAAAAATCACTAAAACACGTTTGCGATTAGGACCCCTTAAGTAAAGCTAATCTAAGCGATTAGATTTAAGCTCTTTACGATTGTTTTCTTTTCAATGGACTTTCAGGCAAATAAAAGCATAAAACAAAACCAATAACATAGATTAGCTAACTATATTTATAAATATACTTTTATTGGATCACCTGCTTAGAACTTAAGCTATTTGCTGCTACCGCCCCCGATGAGGTCTAGAATATCCTTAATCGATCGCTCGCCAATCAGATCATTGATTAGGGGCGTCACCGTACTGTCAACCCAATTGGCCACAAAGTCAACATTGTCATTAATGGTTAGGCTAATAAATTCCTCGACAATATCGTTGAGTTTGCGATTCAGGATGCGATACTTGGACAGATTCTCAATATTGGAGACGACATTGCCGGCGACCATATTCAACTGGATTTCCTTGATGCGCAGATTGTTGTTGCTGCCCACCAGGCCAGTCGAGTACTTGATCAGGCCGGACAGATTGAGATCCTCCAGAGCCAAGAAGGCGCCGCCATCGCGCACCATATGAACACCAGCAGCCACATCCGCCTCATACTGGGTGGTCAGATTCAAGCTGGCAAAGTTAAACTCAAACTTGATGCGACTGAGCACTAGATTGGCCTCCATTACACGGATCTCAAACTCGTTCAATCCGCGCACAACGACACCATCGAAGGCGCCTTTGGCGTGCATCTCATCGCCGCCAATATTGAAGTCCTGGTGGCTTATGGTTAGCGGTCCAAGTGGTGGAATACCATACTGTGGCCAGCCCTCGACCATTTGCAACTTGCATTGCTCCAGGGTATCCGTAATTATGCTGCTCACAGAACGCGACTGACCTGTAATATAATATGTTTATATTTTGTTGAGTTACTTAAGCTCCCTCATTTAACTTACCAGCAAAAGGATCGATCACCTTGGCGCCCTGAACGCTGGCGAGGCCCAAGATAATTGCGACTAGCGACAGAGACTTCATTTTTCCAAATGGGTTTTAGCTACAAGCTCCAGATTCCAACTGCGCACTCGCCTGTCCCATTCAGGCTACTTATACAGCACTCGAAAGTCCCAGATAAAAGCCATATAACATTTGTCTTACATACATAAACATATAATCGACGTCTAATTTGGCAAATATTTCAATGTGCGATTATTATTGCCAATCAGCTTATAAGTGGCAACAACTTAAGATTAGCAACTATCAGTAAAGGGACCTCAAGCGAGGAGCCATAAAGCCATTTCATTAACTGTTAGAAAGCTTTAAAGTTTTAGCGTGAAAGCTTTTACTACAGTAAAGTCACGTTAACACTGAAGTTGACATCTTTTAATAATGAAAAATTGTAAGATTGATTGAATTTAAATATTCTTTAAACAAATATTTTTTTAAATAAATATATTTTTATATATAATATATATTAGGCTACAAATTATTAGACCTAAAAAACGTTCTAATGAGTCTAAAATTGGAATATAAAATTTATTAAAAATGTATTCTTTCGTTCTAAAAATTGAGAAAAAATATGAGCATAAATAAATTAATGAAAATATATTAATATTCTTCAATCGTTGAACAAAACAAAAAATTATTTATGGCTAGCAATTAATTGCTCAAAGTAGGAGAAAACAATATATATCTTTTTTAAATCAGTAAATGGAAAATATGTGCATATGATTTTTTCATATATACACATTACTTTGGTAATCTAAAAATGTATGTTGCTCAATTGAAATCTTAGATCTTATTTTAATCTCAGATTAAACTATAATGAGATACACAATGAATAAAAACCAAAAACAAACCCTTTTTCCAGTTAAGTGAAAAATACGTTCATTTATTTTTCGTTAAAAAAGAAGTTTTAATCAAGGAAAGCAGCTTTCACGTTTGATGTGTCTACCAGTCCAACTCTGGGGGAATGCAGACCTCCTTCTCGCCACCCTCACCATCACCATCACCGCCAGCAATGATGTCGCTGATGCTGACATCGTCCAAAATGTTGTTGACCACGGGCAGAGCGACGTTCTCAATGGTCTCCGAAATCAGATCCTCGTTCTCATTGATGGTCGACTCAACGATCTCGGCGAGAAACTCGTTCATCTTCTCGTTGATGCCGCCATCGCCGAGCAGACCCTCGATCTCGGAGTCAACCTCACCCAGATGGGTGCGCACCTCCAGAGACTTGAGCTTCAACTTGCCAGAGAGCACGCCCAGAGAGTACTTCATGGTGCCCCAGATGACCATATCCTTGATGGCGAACTTGGCATGACCGGCGCCAATCATTTTGACGGTGAAACCGTATTTCTTCAGCTGCATCTCCATGTCGTAGATGGTGTCCACATTCACGTCACGGAAGTTGAACTTGTAGGTGACCTTGCTGGTAATGGCGTTGACCTTCATCTCATCAATATCGAAATCGTTCAGGCCGTTCAAACGGAAGTGCTCGATGCTGCCCTTCAGCTTCACTGCCTCCGTATCGATGTTGATGTTCTTGTGATCGATTCTCAGCGGTGCAATTGGCGGAATGCCGACGCCGGGGAAACCGCAAGGCATCTGCTCCTTCAAGCCCTCAATCATGTCCACCACCGTGCTGGAGATGGACTGCGAATCTAATAAGACACATATGTAAAGTTTGCTCTCTCTCTCTCTCTCTCTCTCTTTCTCCTTCTCGCCCCATCTCTTTCGCGCCTTACTCACCAATTGCCTCGCCCACAGCGGCGGCATTTGCGCAAGCAACAAGTGCCAGGAGAGCCACAAAAAGTTTCATAATTTCTGATTTGTTGGGTACTGTATAAACAACTGGACGTGGTGCCAACGGTATTTATACTAATCGTCCGGCTGTTCGGCCAGCCGACTTTTATAGACCCCCGAACGGCCTGGCATGTGGGCGCGATAAGGACTTGATAATTGTGTTGTGGTAGTGTGGCAGTCGATTGGGAGCCACCTATTGTTGTCTTATCATTTGGCGAATGCGAAATATGAAATCAATATTTAATTAACTCCCAATCTTGTGCAGATTCAAGTTTTGATCATATAGCACTCTAGCGAAAGGTGAAATGAGCTTTGTTCTCAAGACTTAGATACACCGGATATTCATAAAAATATAAATATTATTATTACGCATTGCGAATTGGGGTTCAAAGTCTTGTCTATATTTATATAATATTTACATTTGTATTTTATATTAATTTACCAATCAAACAAACCTAGCCCAAGGCTATATACATAGTGTTAGTAAGGGTTTTCTGTTGTACTACAAGTGCCACTGATCCTTTAATCCGAAAGTCCATCGCAAAGTTCACTAGCATGATTTACAACAACAGTTTTATTAATAGAATTTAAGATGGATTAAGCACCTGATAATATTTTATAATCATATTTGTGCCCACTTGTTAAAACATTTATTTATAGGTTTTTGAGATGGTTGAGGTGCATTAGTTAACGTCAGAGCGACATTTCAATGCGCTTTTTTGTTAAGATGAGTAAAAAAAGTGAAATTTGTATAGCCTGGGAAATTATTAAAGAGCTTGTCTTAGCTCTAAATGAGTTATGAATCACAGGATATTCACTGTTTCATACTTTCTACTTATTAATTTGATGTCTGAAATATAATCCAGCTCTTGACACAAAAATATTGTGTAGAGAATCGTTTATTTAAAAATGGAGTTGTTTTTTTTAGACAAAATCAAATTATTATAATAAACATCAAATGTTTTTGATCAAGAACTAAGAATTAAACTTAAAAGTTTATTTATTTATTCTGATTTAAGCATTTCTGCGAATATTGTCAGTAATATTAAAACTCATATTATTCATAACAAATTTTAAAAAGGTACTTAATTGGAATAACACTAAAGCTCTATAGTTTAACCCAAAAACCCTAATGTAAAGATTATTTAGGGAACTTTTTCTCTATAGCTATTGCTAGCTTAATAAAAGTAATCAAAATCCAATTCATTAGTTTCGTTTTTGTTGTAAAGTTACAATCTTTAATCTAGTGCAAACATGTCATAACTTTTGCCTCAGACCTGGTCGAGACAAGCAACAGACCATTGTCTACTGTCCAGTGCCAGGTGGGGTATTTGGAACACCTGCTGGACTGACTTGTATCTAGGAACACCTGCAAGACTGCGCTGACGCAGTAATAGACTACAAAATTTGACTAAAGAGCCACAAAGAAAATGGAGCTTGTCATTATTATTTGAAAATAAATCATAGCGTCAACTCAATTGGGCAATTGGGTGTCAAGATTAGTCGCATCAAGTGTTTTGCACTCCTTATTGCCCCCTATATATAACGATGAGGCGATTACCGTCGCTCCAAATAGGTAGCTCTCGAGAGCATGAAGTAAATTATGATTGAAATTATCATCCAAAGTATGTGCAAATGCCTGGTTAATCGCAAGATTAGAACGTTGCACAAACAATCAATTGATGGGTGTTAAAAGCGCTATTAAACAACCTGGTAAGACCCTTCGACTTATAATGTGTAAGTGGCTGCTATAAAAGCCATTTGGCATGTGGTATTAACAACACAGCTGTGGCAGTGAACAGCAATGAAAGCCATCGTTTATGTTTTTGTGACCCTTCTGGCCTGTGCGGCGGCCTACGAGACGGACTTCTTGACCAAGGAGCAATGGAATCGCCTTGTCGAGCAGAATCGTGAGTTATATTTAAACAGCCCCCACGATAGCGATAGTAAGTTCTAATCGGTGCATCTGCAAATATTTAGCTGCTCAGCCCGATGAATACGGCCTGATATTGAACTCGCAGGCCAAGAAGGCGGTGAAGAATCTGATGGAGCAGCTCCCCTGCGGCTTTCCCGAATACGGTGTTCCGCCACTTGCACCCTACACCAATGCCGATCTGAATATACATCTCGCTCAGTCGGTTGTGGAGTGAGTTCGCCTTGCTTGCCATTGCATGTTGATCAGTTGTTATAGGATTGGTTTTTTCCTAGTTCGCTGCTTCAGTTTTTGCGCTTCCGCTTCGATGGCCTGGAGACCATGGAGGTCAAGAAGTTGAAGGTCAGCTATACCTTCAGCAAGAAGGTTCAGTTCCATTTCAAGTTCAATCAGCTGAAGGCTAGTGCTCATTTCCTGAACACAGACACCTTGATCGATCTCCTCCAGGAGTTGGGTTTGTCGGTGCGCTATGAGGGCAGCGGCCCACTTGGCTTCTCGCTGGAGGATCTGTCCATTCAGGGCTCCTTCAAATACAAGATGCCCTTCATCTTTGGCTCCATCAAGATCTACAAATTCGAGTGTGTGGTCGCCCTGGGCGGCGTTACCTCCCACATTGGCGGCATTCTGGGCAACGGCAGGCTCAATGAGAAGATCAACGATATTATTGATTACCAGGTGCCCGCCTTCATCAATGGCCACCAGAAGCAGATCAGCGCGAGAATCGAGAATTTCTTTGTGCCCCTAGTGAACGATAGACTCAAGGGTCACAAGATCTGGTACCTGCTGAGCATGCTGACCAACTCCACCAAGAAGTGTACACCTACGCCAGCTCCCTGGCTGGCCGTTCAGTAAAAATATGTTGTTTACAATTTTAGAACATCTTGGTCTTTAGAAAAAAAGCTTTAAGAATGCAATAAAATGTAAACACAAAAAGTCAATAAAGAATTGTGAGATAAAATCAAAGTGGTTATTTTAAAAAAGAAAATTGGAATTGGACTTAAAACAATTATAGTTTTAAAAGTAAACCAAATTTATTGAGAAATCTAATTTATTTCTTATATTAAAAAGAAGTAAATCCTATAATACACCATTTTCCGATGATTATCGTCTATTCAAAAAGAGTGTATAGAATTATTTGATTCTAATGCAAAATTGGCAGAAAAAAGTTTGCAATGATATAATGAATATAACATTTTATCATAAATACTTGTTGGTGTGCACTTTAAATACAAAATTAACTTAGATTTCCAGAATGATCATTCAAAATGAGGGGAATCAAGAATTTAAATCATTGTGTAAATGATCGCTTTAAACTAAGAAGAATACAATTTTTAAACAAAAATTGCCCTTTAATATTTAAAATATTTTATGTAATGGATAATAATGCAAAAAATGGCATACATTATTATTCTTACTAAAACAAAAGATTTAACTTTTGAAATTTTGTTTGCTTGGAACTTCATCAACTCCAAGGAGTCTTTAATTCAAACAATTTTCGAAATCAAGAAAAATGATTTCAAAAATGGTTTTGGAATTGGAATAAAACATGACTTCAAATGTATGCCAATATATGTTTGGCATATTTATATAGCCAATAAAGCAGGCAGTAGCGATTCAGCGATCTTTGGTTTTAATTAGCCTCATAGATTATACCTATCTTCAGGCATTATCTATCCAATGTCTTATCGTTCGCAAACGCTTCGATAGTGCGCCTATAAAAGCAGCTGGCTAAGCTGTGGGCCAATTCAGTAGCAAGTTGACCAAAGAAAGATTCAACATGCGTTTTCTGTTAGTACTGGCCAGTTTAGTGGTCATCTGTGCCGCCGGCACTCTGCCCAAGCAGGATTTCCATCCGCTCCAGCAGCGTCTGCTGCAGTTGGCCAATGAGAATGGCGACATTGAGCTCTTCAACGAGCCCGAAGAGGGTGTCGAGGGTGAGCCACTCTAGAGCAATGAAAGTCTATCAGCCATACTTAATACTTAATTGGGCATTTTTACATATCCTAGTTGCACCACACTTTGTGATTTCATGGCAGGTGCGTCGCATGATCCGCAAGCTGCAGAAGCAGATGCCCTGTGGCTTCCCCAACATGGGAATTCCCCCATTGGCTCCATTGAGGATCAACGAGGCGAATCTGAACCTGAAGCGCGGCATCTTTGAGACGATCACTGAAGTGTTCCGCCTCAAGGTCGCTGGTCTGGATAACTTCTCGATCAAGAAGTTCAAGCTGAACGTCATCACATCGAAGATCACCTTCGATTTCAAGTTCTACAACATCGATACGACCGCTCAGAAGTACGAGACCGATACTCTGATTGATGCTCTGCGTCAACTGGGTCTGTCCGTGGAGTATGAGGGCGACGGCACCGTGCTCTTCGATCTGATCAATCTGCGCATCAGCGGCACTCTGAAATACAAGTTGCCCATCCTGTGGGGCTCCGCCAAGATCACCTCGCTGAAGACCAACATCGCGCTGGATGCTGTCCAGTCTGAGATTACCGGCCTGATTGGCAATGGCAAGATCAATCATGCCATCAATCGCCAGCTCGAGAATATTGTGGTCAAGGCCATCAATAACAACCAGCAGGCCATCTCCGACACCATTGAGGATACGTTGGTGCCACGCGTCAACAAGATGCTGAAGGGTAAGGACTTCTGGACTATCGTCGATCTGATTCTGTCGAGCAGCGATGGCGAGAACGAGGATGATCCCATTGTTGTTGATTGTGTGCCACCAGCAGATCCCTGGGCATAGATTACTATACCCTAGCATATACCCAGCATTAATCGCTCAATAAAGCTTTAGGTGTTCTTTCGCTAAATTCGTGAGTTGTGCTTCTAAAGTTGTGGAAAGTGTAATTTTTGATTCGATAAAAGTATTTATAATATATCATTTGTGTTCGCAGGGGGCTTTTGTTTGGTATAAACCGAAAAAGACTTTGAGACTTAGATAAAAATAGATAAAACAAGTAATAACGTTGCAGTCAAACGTCACCGACTTCGTAATACTCTGATACTATTGTAAGAACAGCGGGCGTTAGTGGGCGTGGCTTGAGGAATCTTAATTGGTGTTTCTAGCTCTAAAACTGTGGGCTTGATGAGCATTGCACAAACTAAATATACTATGAATACCTTCGGTACCGGAGTATAAAAAGCTAAAGGAAATTGACTGTTCCACATTCCCCAAGAACATCCTGCGAACGAAACTATAATGTATGTATATATATAATATGCTTTAATATTGCTTCTTGCTCATCATAATCTGCTCTTTGCGATCTCAAAGACTGTATGTAGCTAACCACAATTTATTCAACAGTTGAGTTTGATCTCAACGAACTCAGAGATTATAAAAGATAGACTTAGTAAATTTCGTATGTAGGTTCTAGAAATGCTTTTGCATCTGAATTTTACATTAGTTCTTTGGTAATATCCGTTCATGCCTCTAAATTGATAAACATAAATTATGCTAATAATTTGGTCAAGCAACTTATCTAAAATTGTTTCCTGATTTGTAGCTAATTAAAATTTCTGTTAGCCCTATCAGTAAGACACGTTTCCTTGGGTCTATGGGCTAGTCTACTTTCAGGCAGTTCGTATAGCCAGAAAAAAACCTTTGCTATCAGCAGGCTTAACACCTGGGTTAATCTTATCTGAAGTATGCACTCGACTTCTTAATCGTTGTGCTACTGGTCAACACCTGCCGGCTCCTAACTAATTCTATTAGTTTCCTACCAAGTCTTAACATGCGCAGCTCGTGTTTTGTTTTAATTGCTGTGCTCTGCTGCACTTTGAGCTCAGCTCGCACTCTCTTCGATGATGAGCTGCGTGAGCTGACGGAGTTTCTGCGGCTCCAGTTGCACTGTGGCTATCCGGAGCGTGGTGTACCCATTCTAGCGCCCGCTCAGCTGGCCTACCAGGAAGTGGATATACATACAGATAGCTTTAGGTGAGCTGAGACTTTTTTTTAGAGACAATTCATAAATCAACGAAATTCGCTACAGCTGCCGGGGCAACTTTACGGATGTGTCCCTGGTGGGTCTGGATGGCTTTGAGTTTTATCAGCTGCAGTGGAATAATGTGCTGCACACCATCAAATTCGATGTGAGCTTTCCGAGCATTCAGCTCAAAAGCGCCAACTATAAGCTCGATATATTTGACCAACGCCTTGGCGCCGATGGCGTCTTCGATCTGGAGCTGATCAATCTGCGTGCCTATGGCAGTTTCATATTGCGTCCCTCTGGTCTAATAAACGGTGTGCACGTAACCCGCTGGAATGTGGACTGGCAACTGGGCGAGGCGCTTTCCCGGACAACGGGCATTGGCAGCACTAAAATTGGGAACAAATTGGCGAATTTAATTCTGCAAGATTTTATCGAGCTGCTCATTAACGATGATCCGGAAAAGGTGTCGCAGTTCATGGAGCAGCTGATTGTGCCGCACATGAATACGGTGCTAGCAAATGTGTCCTGGTACGAGATATCAGCGATTATTCTCGGTCTGGTTAAGGGCATAATACCCATTGAGCCCATTTGTTAAGGTGTATACGATTTTGTGAGATTGACTTTTGCTGTGTATCAAACATTTAATAAAGTGTTGAAAGCGCAAGTTTTATTTCCATAGATTCGATAGTCTTTGCTAATGGAATATGTTTTGGGCTATAATTTATATTTCCTTGCTGTTCCTTTCCTTTTGCTGTGGAAAGTTTGGTTTCTGGTACATGAGTTATACATGTTTTAATTTCTTTTGTTTAATAGAACAACTTATAAATTTTATAAATCAAAAGATAAGCTAATGCAATGTTGAAGTACCTGAAGCAATGCCAAAGTAATTGTGATAAGGTTTTCTGGAAGTTCACTTTTGTATTTAGTTAATATACTCCAAAAGCAGTTAACAAAACATAATCTACAATTTATTGCTTAGCGAAAAAACACTTCTAAAAACTCTCACAAAATTAAAAAAAATTAAAAATTTATTTTTTAAGCAAAAAGTATTTACTTTTTAAAATCATGACCATGAAAACTTTAAGGTTATCGCAGTATTTATTACTTTCCTGTAATGTGGTAGAACATATAATATTGTGATAAAATAAATAATATCATTTATAAAACCGTCAATATTATTTTCCGAAATTTGACAATTTTAATAATTCAATTTCAAAATATTTGAATTAATTCGTATGTTCTGCAAAAAGTGAAAATCGGAATAGGAGCTAAACTTCGCTTAAGCATAAATTTAAACTATTCAACATTTCACATTATAAAAATGTCTTCCATAGAGTATCTTTATCCATAGGAAATTGTAGTCTGGCAGTTTGTGCCACCATTTAAGAACGCAATTATTGATTTTATTTCTTTGCTTCACCGCGTTACAGCAGAAAAAGCTGCTCCCTCAGCATGATAGAACCTTACAGCAACTCTGGCGCAGGGAATTTCTCAATTAAAACAGGCAGTAGAGCATCAAATTGATTGATACCCCCATCAAATTCAATCACAGCAGGCAACAGCTGCCTATCGCGTAAGGCAGGACCAAGGAAAATGGAAGTTGCATATATGTTTGAAATGCAAGTGCCAGGATGATGTACTACTCACTCGCACTCATAAGTCGTCGAAAGTGTAATCCTGTTAGGCGAAAGTTGCGACTGGCGCAAGTTGCAACCCCCTCAACAAAAAATTACAGATTTTCCTGATAGCATTTCCCAAACCCGAGGCTGCTCAAATGCGCAATTTTCAGCTTGACTTGTCGCATGAAACAAATTTAAGAGGCAGTATACAGAGACGGAGACGGAGTCGGGCTGCGGCAAAGGAACCGAAGGAGCAGACACATGTCAACCTTAATTGAAAATAAAAAAGAAAACGCAACGCAACAGCATCCTTGAGCATCCTTTTGCGCGCGACTGCGGCTGCTGTTCATTTACAGGACAACGCACCTATTCGAGCGCGATTCGTGTAAATTGCGCTGCTCAATTACAACAAGAGCAAGGCGCGTCCTTCGTCCTTCGTCCTGCGCCTACCGATTGCCATCACCGTTGACTTGACTCGCACAAAAAGCAGTCTCAACTACGTTTCAAATTAAAACTCATTTAATGCGCAGCAAGGATAACAAACGGCAGCATCTTTAAATAAACAGGAACCGACAGGATCTGCTTGCAACTCCACCAGGACCTCTGCGTATCTCTAGCCTCAATTTCATCTTTCGACTATTTCGTTTTTTTTGGCAAACTTTTGATTTATGTGCGAGAGAGAGAGGCCATTGTTCAGTCAAAGGACCTTGCCGTCCCGTTAATGAATCTTAATTTCTGTGTTTAACAATTCTGCGCTCAAGTGGCGCTGTCATAAATTTTAAATAACATTCGCAACCCCTTTTTATGGCGCATAAAGCCCAGCCATATATGAATTACAGTTGCCTTTCAAGAACTCGCACAAGAAGAAGAACAACAAGCTGCATGCAAATATTTACGGGTTTGGTTTGCACATAGCGGTAAACTGTAGGCTCAAAGTTTCCGCACAAAGTTTTCAATTAACTCGCTCTTAGAAAGCAAAGTAACTTGGCAAAGCATTGAAGAGGCTTGAAAACACACAACCGCAGGCAATTAAAGTTGCTGTCTTAGGCGGCTGGCAGTGGAAAGTGAAATTTTCAGGATGGCAATATACACCTGAGTAATAGTTAAGAATTCCACTTAAAAAATACATTTATTTCAAATGGTCTTTAAAATATTAGAATTTTCATCTTTCTTCGCATTAAGATGAAAATAAAATAATATTGTAATAAATAAAGTTAACTAAAATATAAGTAGCTCTTATAACTTTGAAGTTATGTCCCAAAAACGCTAGTGTGAAATCGAAATATATCGATAACTTTTGAATGCGACGAGTTATCGATAAAATGAAATAAACTTGATCTGTCCCGGGATTAGGAGAACTTATATTCCAAATATGAAGTCTCTAGCTCTTGTAGTCTCTGATATCCGTGTGTTCATACAGACAGACGGACGGACGGACGGACGGACGGATGGACGGACGGACGGACGGACGGACAGACAGACAGACGGACATGGCTAGATCGACTCGACTGTTGATACTGATAAATAATAAATGATAATGAAACTAATAAGGGTGATAGTAAAAAAAAAACTTAAGATCTATAAAAGTTCCACAAATATTCACACATTTTCTAAAATTTCTGAGAGAAAATCTTTAAAGGTTAAGCTAAAACCGTTAACTTGTTGCTCCTGTCTTTGGAAAAATGATAATCAAATGGGAAAGTTATGATCAAAAATTGTAAATCTCTTTCAAATCTATGTTCATAGATATACATAGTTATCCACTATAAAAGTCAGCCAAGTCCTGCAACTATTCTAAGGCCCAACTCCCGCTGAGTGCTGAGCCACCCACATGGATGCTGGCATAAAGCAACTGCTGGCATATGTAAAACTACGCTACAAACCTAAGTCATTTGCGGTGCAAACAAACAGAAATCGAGGCTAATCAAACTAGGCCAAGTCAGCGGGGCTCAGAAGAGGGGAGGACTAAAACATCAGCTGAAAAGCGAAAGTATTGTCCGAGGGCTGTAATGATTTAAGGGCTTTCGGAAAATTGCATCGTAAATGTCAACAAATGAACAAAAGCGACGAAACTTTGCAGGCCAAGTAGTGCAAATGTTCAAGGATAGCAAAACTGAATGGCACAAGGACTGTGGCAATCTCAGTACGTAAAGGACAATGCACAATGCGCAGGCTGTTCGTTAGGTCGTAAAACTGCGATGTGGACAATGCGAACTCTGCTGAGCACGTACTCAAAGGACATTTCTGTCCTGGCCATTCCTTTCTGCATTATGACAGTCTCAAGTCCGAGCCGTGTGTGCAAGGTGTGCGGTGTGTGTGTTGTGTGTGTGTGCCACAAGGACTCATAAATTGCAAATGAAATGAGCCAAAACGAATTCGAATCTAGAAAGCAGGACCCCAAAGCGAGGATGAGCGTTTAAGCCAAACGGATCAGCAGTTGCGATTTAGCACTAATTAACAACAAATAAAGAAAACACAAGTATATATGCAGTAAAAAGGAAGATAGAAAAAAACTGAACTCAACTCAGGGGAAAACATCTGCTGCCGTTTTTAACGGCTGTTTTTAGGATCTAAACAAACGCAAAGCCAGTTGCCGATTTGAGGTTAGAGGAAGTGTTGAACCGTTCGGACCACCCGTTGAACTCCTGCTGTGTCCCAGGGCTCGTTCATTGGTTTGAACTCTATCGCTCTCTCCCTCTCCTTGGTTGACAAGCAGCGGGCCAGTCGACCAGCACCAGCACCAGGACCAGGACCCGAATTGAGATGTCCCGCTGGCGCTCTCGGTCGGCACTCACAAATCCGATTATGGATTTTACTGTGCTCCTCTGCTTATGGCTTGCTTTCGCATTATGGCCATAATTTATGGTTGAAAACGATTAGAGCGTATTGGAAACCGTATGCAATAAATTGATAACTTTGTTGTATTTAGTCGATGACAACGTTTCGCGACTGTTATTGTTCTGTTTCTTGTTCTTGTTCTGTTTTTGTTTGCGTTTTATAATAATAGAATTCTTATCGCACCTACCTAAGATGGAAAGGAAGAATTTTGATAAGTTTACGCGGAATTAACTCAAGAAATAATTTGTTTTTAATATTTATTTATGAAGTTAGTTAAAGTTAAATTAATGAAGTGAAAAATTTACTTAATGGGAAATGTTCTATTTAATGCTCAATAGTTATACAAATAAATTAATTACTTATCATATATCGTCTCGGAATTGCTTGAGTCTAGACTGAACTAAAATTACTCAATTTTAAATTAACAAAGTATCTCCAATTTTTAATATATGTTCTATATATTAATCGACATTGTTGGATATTTAACTCAGAGTCCTCTCCTCCTAAAATACAAAACTATTTTTAGATTATTTAGCATTATATGTTTTTTTTAGGCTTCCCTTAATCCGAGTATCAAATGTTGGACTAACTTTTCAAGATACATGTACATTTTATAATAGTTCTGATACATTTTTACATTTTATAATTTTAAACTTTATTTACTGTAATTTATAATTGTAAATAATTTTTTGTGTTAACTGGCACTATATATATATAAATAAATACAAATACAAACTCAAATTAGTTCAACAATATTTTTTAATGAGGTACATTTGAAAGTAGAAGAATCTTGCAAGCTTATTGAAACTAATATTAAACACATATTTTCGAGTTACAAATTTACTTATTTAAATATAAATATATATAATTCTTCAATAGTCGATTATTCGCAATCCTGACAATATTATATATAAATATTGTATTCAAATACATTAGAAATACTTAGAAATTGTTCTTCAGTCATACTCGACTTCTTGCCAGAGTGATCCTCTGGACACACACAGTTGTGTTTACCGTTAATCAAAAGGATAACGCTGCATACATCTGCTGGTAGCTGTTAGCCGCTAACAACCCACATGTGGCTGCCTCTGCTGTCTCGGCTGCAGTCAAATCAATCAATCTTTTGCAATTACACTTCAATCGCATGGTTAATCCTTGCGCGGCTTGCAGGAGGCGCTTCAGCAAACATTGTGTATGACTTAGTGGACTTTTGACAGCTGTCAAACCAGAGCTCGAGACACACTTGCAATTATTGCCATGGCACAAAGACAATTCAGGCCGCATGCTCCCATTAGCATGACAAAAAGCGCAGTCCTGTGTTATCCTTTGGCCACCACCACCAGGATAGTTTGGCCCGGCCAGCTGTCTTAAGAAATCTGATGTGACACTGTTGTCAAATGTTTACACCTTTAACCCTTTGGGCGCCATTGTTTGAGCGGGCATCTGCATAGGCTCAAGGGTTACAGGATCAGGGTTACAGGATCCGCAGCGGCAATTGTCGCCGAATTGTTGGCAACGTTTTGTTCATTTTATGTTTAATTAGAGGCATTTGTTTGCATTTGTTTGGCTTAGCGGCCCTTAACGGGGGCTATACAGATCGATATACCAAAATACAAATTATCCGTTAAGGTTTGTTATTTATCAAAGGATTATTTTCTGTTGAAGTCTGTCTGCTTAGTATTTTTTAACATATTGACATACTTTTTTATATTTGTTCTACATTTTCTCAATTTTTCCAAAGAAATATAAAAATTGCATAGGTTTTTTTCTTTGCAAGAAATACGTTCAAGATTTTTTTTATACACATAGTATATTTTTAAAGAATTTCCAATAAGTAAATGTTTCTCTTTCAGTTAGTTATAATTAGTGGTCAGCATTTTAATATACATTTTTAATATTTAGACACCCTAGCGAATATAAATAATAAATTTGCATCTCTATTTTATATTTTCCTATTGAATATTTTAATATATAGCCATCACAGCTTCTCAACAGTTGTTTCCATACCAATCATACTGAAATAAAGTTATTAACGCCTGTCAACGACTACAGCAACAAACCCAAAATAAAATCACAAAAACCCAACTCAAATCATTCATCAAAATTATGTCAAATCATTCGGCGGCTGTTAAAAAAAATGGAAAATTCCACAGAAGCCAACAAAAAAAGAAAACACAACGGAAAATGCTACTCGAGTCAAAATGCTGATGAAAATCAATGCAAAAGTGCATGAAACCGCCAAGATTTCAGTTGCTGAGGAGTTGTCCAAGGCGCAGGAGCAGCTGCTGCCGCATGAAGCTGTCATGTTTTGGGCAAACACACAAACACACACACACACACAAATACACACACGCGCAGGCGCAAGGACGCAGGACGCAGGACCCTGGGCAAACTGACAGACTGACAACAATTACAATTTTTCCTGCAGCGTCATCTCGTCTCGGGCTCATCATATTTTCCTGCGGCTGCCTTCAGCCTGATTTGCATTTTTAATCTCATAAGGATGCTGTCTTATGCTCAGGCATTGTCCTTGCCATGTTTGCCTCGGCTGCTTCTTGCGGTTGCACAAGCTGCAAGCTGAAGAAAAAAAAACTGATGTTTGATGTCTGGGCAAAAAAAAAAAAAGAAGAGAAACTGAAAAAATGAGTCCCTTGGCTGCTGATCTACATTTGTTTAATCCTGGATTTGTAACACGCCAGCGTGAGTCGCTCGCCTGTGTAATCCTGTGTCTCCTGCCTGTCTGTCTGTTACGCTTGAATAATTACTGTAATTAAAAGTCCTGTAAGAAAAAATTCATCGTAAGCTTAAGTGTCAAGCGGTTTTTCTTTGAGATCTCCATGGGCTGTCAATGTTGATCGTTTCTATAGGAAAAGTCGCTGTAGATTGTCATCTCTGAGATTCTTAATGAACTGGGGATGAGTCGATCGATTTTGAGTTGGGTTTTTGTGATTTAATTAGCTTGGGCATAATATTATTGATACAATCTGGCGCTATGTAAATGTTATGGAACTTGAGATCAGAGATACTTTTGAAATTAATCTAAAGTTGGTATAGCTTAAGTATTCTTTTACCTACCATTCCTTTGATAAGATCTTGTAAATGTTTTGCAAACTTATTATTATTGCAACTTTTTTATTCTAGCTTAACTTTTGAATGTATAAACTGTATGTTTTATAACATTTTATTAAATTGAACTGCTTAAAAGATATGAGATTGTTCCTTGCGATTTATCTAAAAGGCTCCTTTGTCTTAAGGTTTCTAATGCTTGGCTGCACTTTAAGCAGCTTTGTATGATTGTTACGCCCATATCAGATCCGATTAGGGCTCTGTTGCCATGTCATGGAAGACAATAGACAATAGTAATCGATCTTAGGGTAAAGAATTGTCCACGCACTTTCGAAATAAATCATAGAAAACTGAATGAGAGCAATGCCAAGACAACACAAATTATGTGAAAGTAATTTCCTAGATGAGAGCACATTGATAAAGAACACAAAAACGAAAAAAAACTGTAAACGATCTTAAAAACTGTACCGCAAAAGAAGAAGATACAGTTCCCTTCTGACCATTGTCATTTTTGTGATGTCATCAAAACTCAATCAATTTGCGGTTGAGCAAAGTTGAAACATTTTTGATGCCTGCTATGATTTATTTGTAACGGTTCAGTGGCTCAACGCTTGTTGCACTTGAGTGCAACATGCAATCGCATGTCCTGGCCACAAGGACACACCAAAGTCAAGTCATTAATCATGCCCCTAGGAAGCTGCTGCTAATGATGATTTCTCTGCCTGATTTTTCGCAAGTAATGAATGAATGGAGTCCTCGTATATTCAAGCAGCTAGTTTAACATGAGGATAACCGCAAAAGTTTTTGCCAGCCGGTCGAAATCATTAGTGCTGGGATTCTGATCAATGAATTGAACTTGCTGCCGCAGAGTTCACACTTTTCGAGAGTTGACATCACACGAGTTTCATTAATCATTGATGCAGTCTCATTAGTGTGCTAAAATTTCGGGTATTTCATGTAATTTTTTGGGTCTAGATTGGAAATATGTTATTTGCATTTTAGCTTGTAGTGTGGGAAAAGTAGATCAAATCTTATAAATATGTTTAATGCTTAGTAATATACATCATTTATCAGCTCTTCTCTATAATATTGTAAGATGTACATTGGCGTTTGTAGTATTTTCCAAGAGGGGTTACAATAAAAAATATCATTTCTTCTATTACCCCAAATGTAGGAGAAGAGGCATATTCTCAAAAACCATCTGTATCAATTTATACGATCTTTCCAAAACCTTTCTTAAGTTAGAAGTGATTCTCTATTTTGAATTACATATGTTCTTACTTATTTATACAATAAATGGTCCAAAAATGTTCTTTTGATTGAAAATACACATTGGTAGTAATATACAAACATTTAGTTTTGTCTCATATTAAAAACTTCTATTGACTTCAAAATTTGTATTATTTGTTTTAAATTTGGTTCTTATAATTTTATGATTTTAGCTCCATTTTCTGTATCGACTCTTACCAGCTAACATTAAATCATCAACATTAAATCATCAATCAATATTTATAATAATATGTATGTGATTTTCTGTTTCAAAACAATTTGTATGATTTCTGCTTGAATATTCGCGACATTTGTATTTGTTTATTCGAAAGCTAAGAATTTTAATATTATTTTCAGTTTCCCGCACTTAGATACCAAAATATTATAATTTGAGACTTATATTATCAGCTTTTTTTTGTTTTTAGTTACCAATAGGTTGTATAACAATTTTCCCATATTGCTTTACATATGTGTTCATCTTCTATTTATTTTGTTGTTAATTCTTTGCAATCACTAATCCTAGGTTTTTTCTTACTGTTCCCACCCTTTCCTGTATTTCGACCTGTTTATGCAGTTATGTAAATATAACCCCAAATTAAGAAAACTCTCAGTCTTTTCGTTGGTTGTAAATTGGAGTGCTTCGAGGCATATCAACTGAGTTACGCCCCTGAGTGATCAACAGAGCTTGTTGTCAAACTGAAATGGGTGGGGCTCTCAAAATGCAAAGGCCTTAAATACAAAACTGTTCACAAAAGCGGCAGGCAGGTCCCCATTTCGTATTTCCATATGTGTTTATACTCTGAGCCTTGGAACCTTAACGAACCCGACCAGCCAACCGACCGACCGACCGCCAACTGTGCGAGGGCACAATTATTAGCACTTAAGCGACACATTTGGTGCATACAACAACAACAACAACAACAACAACAACAACAGCAGCTCGCATAGTCTTGCCACATCCTGGGGCAACCCTTAAAGGCAGCCGGCACAAGTGTCGATGACACTTGGAGGGATTTTCGGGCCGCTTACCGCATCATGCCGAAGGATGTGCTGCAACGTTGCATGTCGTTTTTTTCATATTCATTTCTTCTGCATCTGTGTGTGCATCAGGTAAAGGGTTAAGACGCGCCTCCCCGGGGCACGTCCTGGCAAACACTCAAGCCAAAGTTAAACGCTTCGAGTGTCGTATTTTTGTTTTTGTTTGTGTGTGTTTTTTGTCGTGCTCCGCTTTTTATTTCTCCTCAACTCTTTTTTTTTTTTGTTGTTTCTTGTGTAGGTTTTTATTCCTGTGCGCACTCGGCAGGAGTCCTGGCTCCTTTTCGGGGCTGCCCAACCCAAATCAATTGGAATTCCGAAAACTTTGCTTTAATTCGCTTAAATTGCCGGCAGGACATGGCGACGCACATGGGCCCTTTGTGTTTGCGAAATCCTTAAAGGATTGCCTGCCTACTCTCCGTGCCCTCCTTCTCAATTGTTTTGGCCCGACTGTTGTCACAGCTAAAGCGCTTTAATTTTGATTGCATTCGATTTGTTGTTGTTTCTGTGTTGTTTTCGTTTTTTTCCACCGATTTCGGTTCTGTTTGCACAACTCTTTGACAAATTCGCAGCCTTGTTCCAGCCCCGGCCAAGGCATCCTATTTTTTCGGCATCCTTTGCCAATTTTGTTCAGCGCACGGATTAACTATTTATGTATTTGTGCAGAGAAAAGTAGCCTATAAGGTTCCTGTTGCTTTGAGGTTCCCAAAAATTCGCAGCTTGTTCTTGTGTTTATCTTGTTGTGGGATTTCATTTTGCTTAGATTGGATTCTGTGTGTGAACAGTTTGCGAGTTGTTTGTAACAGTTATTATGGAATGTTGGCAGGGAGAAAGACTTATGTTAGTTATTAAGAACAATTTAAGTTGGCAATCTGTTCAAAAACCTATAAAAATATTTTGCTGGTTTACATGTGGTTATTGAGAAGTTATACAAAAATTTTTCTTTTGTTCTATGTGTTCTTCATTGTCCATCAAAATAGTCCATAAACATAGCCTTCATTTTGATAGTTTTAATAGATTAGTGGCTATTAATATTATTAAAAAAATGTATACTTTTGAAACGCAATATTTAATTGTAGATTCTGCATCAAAAAATTTGTAAACACATACGATTGTATTAAAAGTTATTAAATAATTACTTAGACATCTGGTAAATCTGCCCATAGATTTCTAAGTTTTTGGTACACAATTTAGTTCAGGGTATAACTGGCAAACTTTAAATCAGACATTTAATATCATGTGTCATAACTCTAAGTATATTTAATGAAAATTCTTATCAATACACATGGTGTTGTTAACATAAATTGTATCGTCAAGTTTTATAGTATATTAATAGTTATTTTTGTGGTTTTACTTTAGTTCTGTGAAAAAATCGAATCAATATTAAAGCTATTCCGTACGCATTAATTATAAGCAACTGATACAATCAATACCAAAATGAAAGAAAAAAACGTTAACCAAATGATTGCTGACTGAAAGTATCTATCAGCTATTATCCCTTCGCACATTTAACCACTCTATATCCTGCGCTCAACTGTATAATCCTCACGCAATGCACAACCTGATGGGTTCTCTGAGCTGTGTTTTTTTTGCGCTTCCTTTGGGCGGGGCGTCGTTTGTTTCGACTGGTTGACATTGACAGAATGTCAGTCTGGGGATTTATCGCTGGCTGCCGCCGCCTACCTGACGTTGTTGGGCATCAGGCAACAGTCATTCATTGACTTGGTTTCTTTCTTTTTTGATTTTGGCAAATGCGAATGCGGGAAATTCCAGTGCTATTTTTGGGCCGTTGTCGTTGATCCTAGGGCCGAAATCCTTTTAAGCATTTGCTTTCGCAAGTAATTAGTTGGCTGTCAACGTTTGGTTTGGCTTGGTTTGTGCCAGAGCTAAAAGGATTTGCCATTTTGCGGCTCACAATGAGGCCAACACCTGCGCAAACATGCCGAGCATCCTGGCAAGGCGCGAGCTGCGCTGCTACTCCAGCCTACCGCCTGGGGCGAATCTATCAGCAGGACTAACAATTCCTTGGAAATGTGTTGCAACCTACTTTGATGAAATGTTGTCGGCCCAAATGAGAAATTGCATGTGCTGCTTGTTTGCGCATCATTTCATGTGTCCTGTCTGTCGTATGTGTCCTCTGAGTCCTGTGTATCCCGAACTAGGCTGCGCATTAAAAGGATAACAGCGTCAGACAGTCAACAACAGCAACAGCAGCAGCAGCATCAGCAGCAGCATCAGCAGCAGCCACTAAATGAGTTTTGCTCTACATTGATGGGCCTGCACTCCTGTCCTGAATGTCCTGTGTGTCCTGCAGGCTGCATTGTGCATGAGAAAGTGGGTCGGCGGTTTGTTTTCGCAAAAAGCTGTCGGAGCCCATTGAATGCAACTGACAATGACGACAGCTCCTTGGCTCAGCTCCAGATCCTGTCACATCCTGACGTCAGACAAATTAGCTTAAATGAGTGGGCTCTATTCATTGCATTCTTCTGCGGGGCGTGTTGTTGCCAATTGATTTACGAGTAGCTAAGAAAGGATCTTTAAGGATATCACAGCTGCTGGTCGATGATCTGTGACGATTCGTTTTTGATAATTGATCTTGATAGAATATAATACGAGCCGTGACAACTGGCAATTAAACTTTTTATTGTCTGTGTCAAATCATAAGGTCTAAGAATGATAAGGTGAGCAAAGGATGACGGAATGATGTGCAAGAGGATCTGGTTATAAAGTGTGGACTGTAAAGTGAAACTGTCAATGTACTAAGACTACAAACTAGATTCTAGCAGCAGTCTAGCAGAAATTTTAAGTTGCATTTAAGTTTTGTTTCAATAATAATATTCATATAAATTGAACATTCTATAATTTTAGCAGTAATTTTTTTAATTTTAAAAAACTTTTTAAATTGCATTTTGAATTATTTAATAATATTTTCACTTAGATATAATACGAAACTATTAATCTTGCAATATTATGAAAATGGTTATTTTTTTTTTTGATATTCTTAAATATTAATATGCAAGTGAAAATTCTATTGAGCTAGACAAGTATACATATATGTTTTTGAGACAGCCCATTATTTGCTTAATTTCGATATTAAAAGAAATTTTCTTTATATAATAGTAGCTATTGCTAGAAAATATTTACAAATTCTAATATTTTTTTGTTTATTTTTATTTTATGAAACATTTTATAATTTCTATAGACTCAATTTATTTATTTTTATATTAAATGAAACATTTTGTAATAAAGTTGCTTTATTTTGACAATATCTAGAATAACATTTTGAGCTTATCAGTTTGGTTTAATATCATTTAAAGTATTTGGATTAAACTCTGAGTTTTTATTTAGAAAATTCCAATTCCATCAAGCAAACACATATTTTTAAGCTATATCAACAGTAGCACGAAATTTCCCTATTAAAAGTAATTTCTTTTATTTACTAATAGTTATTGCTAGAAAATATTTGTATTAAATTAAACATTTTATAATTTCTTTAGTAAAAATAAATTTATTTTTATATTATATATTATATTATATAATATGTTGTAATATAGGTGCTTTATTTTAAGAAAATCTAGAAATATATTTTGAGCTTATCAGTTTGATTTTATATCATTTCAAGTATTTGGATTAAACTCTGAATTTAGAAAATTCCATCAAGCAAACACATATTTTTAAGCTATATCAACAGTAGCATGACATTTGCCTATTAAAAGTAATTTCCTCTAGTTATTATGCCCGAAATTGGGCCAATTATACCGCTGAGATGTCTTAATTTGTACAAAAGAAACCATTTAGCAGTTTCTCTATGGCTGCGCTACACGTGATTTAAGTTAATTTCCTTGGCGCAAACTGTATAATTGGCAAATGCCAAGTAATTGGCTGCAGTTGCTCCGCAAGGACAATGACCGCAATGCGCCTTATAAACATGCAGGCATGTAGATATATATGTATCTATATAGAATATCGGCCCAGGCATATGCATGCACAATTTGCACGCTGCTGGTTGTGTTGGGCAGTAGGTTTGCGGCACATGTCCTGGCCTGGCTGTTCAGCTGGCCAACGGGCCTGCTGTGGAATGCTTTGCGTGTCGAATGGTGGCAACTAACGCCCCGTTGCCCCGTTGTCCTGCTGCCCCGCAGCGCGTGTTGCAAATGTCCGTGCACGAGACACGGACACGCGTCATATTTTAATTATGACAGCCGGCGCAGGCTCCGTGCAGCGGTCAGTCAGTCAGTTAGTCAGTCAGTCAGTCAGAGCAACCCCTTAGCGCTGTAATGACCAGCAGCAGGAAACAGGATATGCGACACGGAAGTGGCAGCAGCAGCAGCAGCAGCGCCGCAACTCTCACCTTTTGTTGACAGATTAGTGTGCATCATAAACTTGACATTTTTATTTGACACTTTGATTGTTCCTAAGCCTGTCATAATTTTGTTACGCTTTTGGATCCGAATCCTACCGGCTAAAGCCCACATCCTTTAAGCGCAGGCACGTAGCAGCCGCATTTGCTTAGTTGTCATATATACCCTGTACACATTTAAGTGGGTAAAAAAGTTATGTAAATCATAGATTTATTAGAAGCACAGTGCTGACTGAACTCAGCGACTATACCATCTACAGCTATGAAACTTGGTATACAGTCTCTTGTATCTATAATAAGCTTGAATTGATTTGCTTGCTTTCACAGACAGTACTAACAATGAAGAAAAAGTAATAATAATAAAATTCTATCTGAACTCAGAGACTATAGAGCCTAGAGCTGTGAAATTTGGTACGCTGACTCGTGAATACAAACGTATACGCAACATACTTGTATGTATGTATTCGGCAAGCCTTTTTTCTTTAAATCAATAAAAAATCAATTACTTCTAAAGACAATATCTTAGATTTAGACTGTTTCAGAATACATTTTGTTTACTTTAAGTGTATCTGCTAGTAGGTTATACCCTACTAGATCATTTTGTTTACTTTAAGGGTATCTGCTAGTAGGTTATACCCTAGTAGATCATTTCTCCTGCATACTTTGCATAGTTCGCGTCGCTCTTTGTGCTCGCCAAACAAACTCGAACTAATGAGTGCACTTTCATACACTGGAACAGAACTTTGCAATGCGCAAATTTGCCAATTATGCGGGCAAAAAGAAAAAATAGGGAAGAAAATTAATAATAAAAGTCAAGGTGCAACAAAAATAGCGCGGCACTTGACGCATGAGGCACGAGACACGGGGCAGGGCGGGGCAGCAGGGGCGGGGTGACTCCTGGCTGCACATGCGCAAGCAGCGGGCAGTCTGTCTATGTGTGCATGTGTGTGTGTGTGTGTGTGTGTCGCGTGTTCACTTTAATTTCATTACACTGCATTCTGCATATTACAGCTCGCATTTTAATGAGCTGCGCTCCCCCCTCCTCGCGTATCCTGCGACAGGATTTTGCGCGGACGAAGCGCAGGCGCAGACAGTTTAAATGGACGTGCGCTAAGTGCAGTTTTTTTAGGGTTGCAATTTACCCTCCTTCCCCTCCCCCCTATCCTACCCTCCAGCTAACGCTTGACCAACGGTCAACTGCTGAAATCCTTCGTCATGTGCTTAACTCAATTTTTTATTGTCCTTGTTGCTGTTGCTGCAGTCGACTTTTTAAGCTTTCAGCTACTGTAATGACTGACAGGGGGAGGCGAATTGGGTTGAGTACTACTGCAGTTTTGCTGTTTGCTACCCCAGTTTGATTGATGTCTCAACTGACCGTTGAGTGTCGGCAGCGGCGGCTGCACTTAATGGTTATCAAGCCTAATGTCATTTGTCAATCTGTCCATTTGTCGGTTTGTTCGTGTACCATATTGAAGTTATTTGATCTAAATGGATAGCATGACGAGTGCTAAAAACAAGAGCAAACACTCGAGTGCAAAGTGTTTTGGTGTCAGTTCTTTTTTCTGGGCTGAACTACGATATAATTAGTCATAATTAGAAGTTGGTACAGTTGAGAGATGACTATCATGAGCTAACTTTAATCCTGTAGACTAATGGAGTAAACGGCATGTGTAAACCTTTATAGATCTATGAATATAAATTGAACCTAAAGTATGCTCGAATTTACACAACATTTGGTGTCTAAAGATATCTGAAAGCAAATAGTTATGAGATATATTACTTATACCAAGTTATACTAGTAAAATTACGAAATTTACACAACAATGCAAAATCTAGTTACCCATACAACTTTATATCCTTAAAAATTTTTTTTTTAAAAATATAAAATTTTAAAAATGTGGAATAATTTTGTTCGAAAAACTAAAAACAATATCTTGGAGCTTAAAATTCGGATCAGTTTTGACAAAGCTATGCAAATTTTAAATCTTTAGAAGACATTTAAAAGCCAAATTCTTACTTTTAAATATTGTTATTTTAGACGCCAATTCTTTAGTCAGCTGGTCAGAAAATCAAGATGTTTAATCTATATAGATTGAAGCATATTTCCCTACCCATTTATAAGATCATTATACATATAGCTTTAGTATATTATTATTCCAACATGTATGGAGGGAAAGTAACATAACAATAATATTAAGTATGTCCCTTGTTAAAGTGTACAGAGATGATCCTGCGATATCCGATTAGCATAAGTACATATATTATCATATGCAAGCATAATTTCATTGTACACGCATGAAATGCTATTGTTATTATTATTATTATAGCCATACCATCAAAATGATGACGCACACTTCATAGATTGTGCTCTCTCCACTGCCAGCCAACCTTCCCAGAGCATAGCCATCAATTAGTTTGCATAACTTATGTTTTTACTTTCCCCATTTGACTACAGTTGACTACACCAGCAGCAAGCAGCACGTGTTGGGTGAGGGGAGTGGAGTGGAGGGGAAGGGAGGTTTGGGCAGGGGTCGTTTATATGGTCAGCGGCAGCTGTAATAACCAAAACATGAGCTAACCATGATATCTAACAACTTTTTTCATCACCTTCACGAACACACACATCACATCATACTTTAATCCCAGCAGCTGCCGCTGTTCCATATTCGAGCACCCAAAAAAGAGAAAATAGAAGCAAGCATCCACCCAAGCAAACACTTTGAAGTAGGTGCCCTGTTTATGCAAACATAAATGGAAAATGGGTAGCGGAAAATGGACCGCAACTGGACCTGATGCCGGACGGATGCTGTTCGCTGCTAAATGGTTTTATTCATCAAATTTCATTACATCTAGATATGAGCTTCGTATTATTATCAGATGGTCCGACTGGTCTAAAGCCTATCCCCGGGCCAAAACACGCGCGCTGCATTCGTAATGTTTTGCTGATAAGGCTAAGCAGACAGTTGGACAACCCCTTTTGACAGCTCTAATTCTAACTGCAACTCCAGCCCAACCCCAATCCCAATGCCATTGCTACTCCTACCCTTACCCCTTTGGCCCACTAATGAGCACACTTGAGCTAGTCGAGCGAATCCTGCAGTCACTTGCATACTATTTGTTTTTCAACGCTAATGAAGTGAGTCGCTGACGCGTCGCTATGTCCTGCTGCAGGACATGCATTGTGCGTCCATCAGGCAAATCAAAAACGCAACGACAACAACAGCGGAAATGAGCAAAACTTTGCTGCTGACTGCCGATGGTGAAATACGCTATGATTCAGAGTTTAATATTGGAGTTTTATATGTTGGAAAGGTCTTTTTAGGGTAATCCAAAACCTAAAAGAGCGTTTGGGTTAAGTGCAGAGTTAATATAGACGACGAACTATTATCAAACTTGTTGTGGGAATGAAAATCTGATAAGTTTTGCCAAAGTTATGGGAGTTTTAGGTGTTTGAAAGGCATTTCCAGGGTCTTTTGATTCTTATCATGTCTTGTTTTTAATATAAAATGCGAAACCCTGTTATGTCAATGTAAATCTATATTTATATATATTGTTAATCCGGCCATTTCGATATTTCGAATCAACGAGATTATACTGTATATATATATTCTATGAAAGAGTATTTATAACCGAATGCGTTACATATTTCATAACAAAACGCAAATACCCTTTGCTAGGGCATAAGCTAAATCCGCGCGGGGGTTGTGCAACAATGGGTTAAGGCAATGCCAACCCGTTTTGGCTGGCTTATCTGGAACCCAGAAGTCTATTGTCCTGTTTGGTTAGCTCAGGACATCAGGACAGCCTGAGTTGAACGGAGCAGAAAACAACAAACTGATGTTGGCGTTTGTCCTGTTGCCTCTTTTTTTTTTTGCTGCGTTGCTGCATTTTTTAATGCCGTATAAATTTGATTGTTTAATTGTCCTTTTTCGCTGTGCTCCTTTTTTGGCTTGTTTTTTCTGCTGCTACGTCCAATTTCCATTTCAATTTCAATTTCAATTATTTTAATTATGCCTTTGGGAGGGCTCAAATTCTGTTGGCTGCCGCTAATATAATTAGTTAATTTCCAGCGATTTGTCTAGAAAAAAAGACCACAATTAGAATGCGCACAGGACACGCGTCACATGTCCTGTAGCGTGGTGGGAGGGGTGAGTTTTTCAACATTTCTGGTAGCATTTTTTGTGTGTTCTCTCACCTATCGCATATCCTTATCAGCAGTTTGCAGGGTTGCTCAGCCAATCAAATGCGTTAGCCTTGCGTAAAATCCTTGGCTGGCCGGCCGCAAGATTAATGTCCGCCATATCCGCACATGTGCCGATAGCGATAGCGATACCGATACCTTGACATTGACATTGAAATATGCCGCAAGATCCTGCCAAGGCAAATACGTAAACCTACAACCCCCTCCCTTTCGCTTCGGCTATTGATTGATTTGGCAAACAAATTTCTGCTGATCTTGAGTCAATTTTTGCAAGAAAATTGGTTTTCTATTTGAGTTTTCTCCGGCTTTCACATTGAAAAATGCGTTTCTTTTTACACAATTTGTTTACAATTTTCCTTTGTTGATTTAGGGTCTAGACATGGGCAAATTACGGTACTTTTCAGATCTATTGATAGATATTCATTTGCTTTTGGCATAATTAATTACACAGAATCAATTTATGTGGTACATTAATATTTAGCAATCTATTTCGATTTACTAGTTTCCAGCTAAATCATTTATTATTCATCTGCAATGAGTATTTTTGTTAAATTTACCTTTCTCTTCTTGTTTTTTGCAGGTAAGCGTGATTACATCAACTGTTACTCAGTCCAAAGTGGCGATCATCGAATGACTAAGTATATCTATACTATATAATTTGTATATTTAATTACTGTGTTACTTTGTGTCTGGGTGTGATATCATTATTAAATGCTGACTCAAAGATGAGCGCATAACATTGGTAAATTGATGAATGTTTTCTATAATATATTTAGTTATTTCTACGTAGCACTATATCCTCTACTTGTTACTTTCTTATATGTTAATATAAAGTAAAACCTATCACATTGATATTGAGATATGTGCTAAAAATGCTTAAAATTCGATAGTAAAATAACTTATAGAAACAAGGTATGTATGTTCTATATGTTCTTGCGAAAGAAATTCCCAAGAAATGTTTAATTTTAATTTGTGAATATAAGATTTATTTATACTTTCTCAAATTGTGTGAATTCGCACGTTTCTCAACTCAAGTATTTTTGGCCCGTTAACACATGAATGTGGCCAACTCTTTCGGTTCCATTCACTTACTTTCGATTTGGCACAGCAAATTAAACATGCCATAAAGCTGCACTTACATAAATTGCAGCAAAATGATCTGCTTTGTGACAGGCGCATCAAATGTCCTGGGAACGAGGAGTGTACCCAAAGATCTCGATATGATGTTGGCAATCTTTGGTAATGCGATCATAAGACCGTCACACGAAAAGGCACAACATCGCATAAAATGTCTCAAAAAACTGCAGTAAAATGTCAAAATGATTTTTCGGTTTCTTTTTTACAATATTACATTTTGCACGCCATTTAGGAAAACCCAAAGAAATACGCTGCTCAAAAGGATTTGCAGTTACACCCCTTGACACAAAGAATGCTGCAAATTGCATACAACAACATTTGTATTTTATGTTCTTTCGGTGTAAAAAAATGCCGCCTAGACTTACTCATTTCGAATTTGAACTCTGACCTTGCGTGCAAAAGAAAAATTACTCGAGCGTGCGCCGAAAGAGGGCCGAACCGAGCCGAACTATAGAAACATCCCCAGAGAAAAAGTGAAATATTAATTACAAGTTACGTTTTACAGAAATGTAAGTTAAGTGAAAGGTCTGTGGAAAGCGAATGAGTTGACCTACATAGATGATATACCTTTCTAGGGTATTCCAATCATACTCATATATCTAAGCTAAATCAACTTCCAATTGACAAATTGCATATTCATAAATGCAATTGGCTTAACTCAATTATCGACTGGCAATTATCGTTCTAATTATAGAACCATGTACCATATACGATATGATATGTCATCTAGCGCATATTGCATAATTTCACAATTTGCTGCGCAGATCCCAAATCCACAAATCCATCGGCAATAATTCCAAATATTTTGTAACGCAACAATTGCTCTGTGTTATTTAAGTACTAAATGAAAAATAAACACAAATGAGCAGAATTTCCAGCGAGGGGCCGCCAACCTCCGCGCCCCCCTCACCCACTGATCGACCCTGTGGCAATTTATGGGCCTGCCCCACCGCCCCGCCCCCCTTTGCCCAGTCCCCACTCGAGCAGCATTTGCGTCAGCTGTGTTCTTGGATTTACGTATCTGTATAATTGCGCTGGCATATAGAAAAGAATACATATAATTTAATTGTTTCATGAAAAAATACTCGTCATAATAATTATATTTTCTTTTCGACTTGCCAGCGATTTTCATCGTTTACTTGGCCAAGTCACAAAATCCCGCCAGCTAAAAGAATCTAAAAGAAAATTACATTCAACGTCACTGGGGCTATACCCTTTGCAACTGCGGATACTATGGATCTGATACTAAAGTTGGCAACAGTAAATATCTCTTTTTCAAAATATTACTATTTTATTACTACTACTATCTGCATTGGAATTGGGAACATATATTAAATTAATTTATTATTATTCTTATTATTCTTATATTATCGAAATTTATTGATCAATAGTAATAAATGTTAGACAATATTAAGTACGCTTCTTACCATAACTTTATCAAATCTCAACGTACTACTATTTCCATGAGTTATATCTCTTTGATTATGATTTTCTCTCTTAGTTGATTCCAAATGTTATTTATATGTGCAAATTGAATATCCATATTCAATTATGTATGTAAGGGCATTTGAGCTTCGTACTCCCCAGAGACAACTTCAATTTATTTATATTTATACTCTTTTCGAAGAAAATAGTATATTAAGTTTGTCCTGAAGTTTGTAACGCATAGAAGGAAGCGTCGGAGACCCCCAAAAGTTACTGCCAGTATGCTTAGAATGACAATACAAATTGATCTAGCCATGTCCGTCTGTCTGTCTGTCTGTCTGTCTGTCTGTCTGTCTGTCTGTCTGTCTGTCTGTCTGTATGTATGCAAACTAGTCCCTCAGTTTTTGAGCTATCGCGATAAAACTTTGCATAGGCACTTATTATTCCAGGGGACAGCACATTGGTCGGAGCTGGCCGGATCGGAATACTATATCTTATAGCTGCCATACAACTCGAAGTCGGTTTTGGCCATATATCCCATGTTTTTGAATCTATCGCGATGAAACTTTGCACCGATACTTATTATTCAAAGAGACATCACATTGGTTGGACCCGGCTGGATCGGATCACTATATCTTATAGCTGCCATACAACTCGAAGTCGGTTTTGGCCATATATCCCATGTTTTTTAATCTATCGCGATGAAACTTTGCACCGATACTTTTTATTCAAAGAGACATCACATTGGTTGGAGCCGGCCGGATCGGATCACTATATCTTATAGCTGCTATACAACTGGCAATAAATTAAATATTCTTAGAACAAAAAAAAAATGTTACGCGACAAAACGATTTTGTACAGCTTATGAAATTTCAGTGGTGCAGATGGCAGAGTGAAAATTGCCTATAGGTTCGAAAAGAGTATAAAATCTTCGGCACTCCGAAGATAATCCTTCCCCACTTGTTTTGTTGTAGGCTCGTTTGAAAATTAAATCCAATTTGACTGCTGCGCCAAACTCGCCTGCGGCTCCCCAACAAACTTGGGCTCAAGTTGGGGCTGTCACACACAGAACGGTAGAGAGTGAGAGAGGGAGAACGATAGAGTGAGAGAGAGAGCTACACTCCAGCCTTTTTTGGGAGGGAGTTTTGTCGCTGTCGGTACTTAACATATTTGCATTGACAAGCAGACACATATACATAAATTTCATTTGTACGGGAGCACTGGGAATGGGTCCCATTAAAATTATTGATTTTCTGCCGTCTGCAATTTTGCCCTTTGGCCACGCAATTGCCCCAGCCGGTGCCCCTCTGCACCAGCACCTCCGCCCCTGCCCCTGCCCCTGTCCCCGCCCCTGCCCCCCAGTGTCACTGCTGCGTCTACTCATTTCAATTAATCAACTCAATTTGCGTTTAAAGTGCAAAGTGCAGTAGAGAAACGTTAAATGCAAGCGATTGACTAAAAGATACCCTTTAGGCAGCTGGTGAATGCTATAGTAATACATATGTGTATTTTAATCCTTTGGCGAAATAAGCTAACAAATTAAAAAAAATTTTAATTGTGTTAGCATTAGTATGCCAAAATATAATCATCTTGCTTTTATAGTTTTTGAGTTTGAAATTCATTTTTCTCTCATCAATCTGCGAAGTATTAAGAAAGAATTAAAAATTGATTGATAATATTTAGAAGGCCATAATATACAAGCCACATACCAAATTTGATACATATAGCGCTTAAAATCTCAGAATTTTCATAGAGTAGTAGTTTTGAATATATTTAAGTTCTTAAAATATTTACAAAATGTCGCTAAACCCTTTTAAAAATAAAAGTGTATAGGGTAGTCAACAGTTGATTAGGCAGCAGCGGACAGTTAGGGACATCGACCATTTTTCGCAGCGTTTATGCGAGTTCAGGGGTTTTTATCTTTTGCGCATTTCCCTTTGCAGTAACTCTAATAATTATGTCAAGTCGCATTGTTGCACATTCCAGAGTCGCTACGCCTTGTCTTTGGTTTCTTTGTACCCCTCTCTATCTCTCTCTCTCTCTCTCTCTCTTAATTCAATTCGCATGCTCTCTCTCTCTCTCTCTCTCTTTCTTTCCCTTTTCGCTGTCCAATTTCATGGATTTTAAGTTTTTCATGTTTCTTGAAGCGTTTCACGCTTCATTAAAACAAATTGGCGATTAGATGTCGGGCGTAATATTTTATGAATTTCTTAGGCCCGTCCGAAAGGTTGAAATTTTCGCAATTTTCGCGAATTATGAATTATTAATTATGGCAACCCAGAAAGGGTTATTCGGAGCTCAGCTTATATGTATGTAAGCGCATTTGGCCGTGAGAACGTAATGCGCTTGTAATTACCGAATTTGGGGTGAATCTAAATATGAATATACTTATGAATAGTCGAAATGACGCAACTGACTTTTCATGCCATGCAAATTACAAAATTATGAATATGAAATTAGCCATTTGAACTCGTGCATCGAATCGAATGAACTGCAATGAGTTTCTAGTGGACTTGGGCCACTCAATGCGAAAACACCCTAGAAGTTATTTTCGGGTTTGTTTTTTTAGTGCTGAGAGAGGTATGTTTGGAACGGAGATACAGTGGAATATTTAAAGAAAGAAAGTGTTTATAAAGTTTTATTTTTCTAGTTATATCAAAGAATCAACAATTATAAAAAATGAGCAGTGATTATTTCATTTGATCTTAAAAACAAAGTGTATTACCTTGATGTTAGAAGTAAATATAAGAAATATATGAAAGCCTTCATGATAAATAAAGTAAATTTTAATAAAATTCAAAATTTAAAATCATCAATAAAGAACACAAATTTCAATACGAAAAGTAATTCCTTTTTCCAGTAACTATTAAAACTTTATTATTAGTTCAGTTACTTTTCATAAAACTAACTTCATAAAACAATATTCCAGTAAATTGTATACCAGAGATAAACAAGTTATAGAGCTTACTTTTTTATTTATTTATATTTATTGGTATATAATAAATATAATATAATATCTATTTATATTTCTATTATATATTGTTATATAATTATATTTCTTTTACCTCAATACATAGCATGGTTAGAATGATCGCCAATGGGCTCAATGCGTATATCTTAAATTTTTGGATAAATACTAAATTATGAATATGGTATATTTATGTCCGGAAACAGTTCAAGCAGCTTAAGCTCCATATTTTTTCTGGGAAAAAAACTTGTGAAATGAATGCAAATTCGTCGTTCTCTGCTCACAAGTTATAAATACCATACGCATAATCCACATGTGATTTTGGAATATCTCGTGAATCATCTTTCAGCGTCATGTGTGTTGAATACTTGAATACTCATTCTACACAATGCAGCTATGTACGAATTGACCCAAAATCCAAAAAAAAAAAAAAAAACTAACTTTCTCTACTAGATGTTAAAACAAATGAGGCGTTGCTTGTTGTTTCCTATTCTGCCCTCGCCCCTCACTACTTCAATTTCCGCTTGGACAGAATCAAATAGCCAGCAAATGTTTTCAACTAAATCAAATGTATGAGTTCCCCCTCTTCTCGACAGAAGAAACATGACAAATTGCGAAGAGACAAAGGGACTCTGAGTGGAGAGTGTAAAAGTCACCATAATGAACTAATAAAGCTTGCAAATATTTGCGCAACAGGAGCGGAAATCAGTCCGAGGGGGTGGTGCAGGGTGAAGGGGGTGCTGCGAAAAGTATCAAATGACAATTGGGTGGTGGGGTGGTGTGGTATAGCGGGTGCTGTTTTCGGTGGTTAGCCAACGCCTCATGTGGTATTAAGTGACCAAAGCTCGAGGGAAACCTAATTTGTTTAACATGCATACGCGCTCACACACAATTGCAATTAAAATTGCTAGGGGTGTAGTTAGGGGGCGGGGGGCTCGATAAGCGCACCCCTAAGTCAAGTTGTGCACATAATTAGCAGTCGGGTGGTGTGAGTTAGGGGTGGTGCTGCTGCTTCTTCGCTACTCTACTAGAGCTTTTTTTTAACCCTTAAAAGCACAGCACAATTTTATTAACGTCATTTAGTTTCTGTGCTGCTTATCAGGTTGATTTTGGGTGAAAATAAAAACAAAACAATAACAACTGAAGTCGCAACTGAAGTAGCTCAATTGAAAGCGAAAGTGTCGCAACATGTCATGACCAGCACCCGAGGGGCTAAAGCCCAACCACCCGGCACCACCCACCCACATTGCAACCCCTCAATGTGCAACACATTCGTCAGGCTTAAATCTGGTCTGAGTGAAAATTCAGCGCGCTGGGTGTGCGTGAACAGCACAGACTGCGACACACCCTGTCTCGGGGACGTCTCGGGTGCAGGTTGATTAGAAATTCCATTAAAATTCCATAAAAAAGAAATGAACGGTAGCTGCGCCCACTTTCCTGATACCCTGTGTCTATTCAAATTTTGGGTGATGCGGGTATAATAACATTTTGTAAATGTTAAATACAAAACATACTATATCTACATTTTTGATCAGGCAGATGAGTTAAGTGGATAAGTAGATTGTGTATTTGTTTAATTGTTTACAGTATTTCTATGAAATTTACAAATGTTTGAAAATATAACTCTTTATTTACTAAATTAATTCAAAAGCTAGGATCAAAAATATGATTAATAGGATTGAAACCGTAAACAAATTATTAATATTTATTTTTGGTTATTTCGACAAATAAAAAAATTCTATATGTTTTTTTTTTCGCTTGTTTATATTAAGAGGTTGAAAAATTAAGTTGTGCTCGCCTTTTGTGACATCCGGACTTGAAGATAAAGAATTGGATTCAGAAAATTATATTTAATTTTATTGATAGGTTTAGCTTTGATTTTTGGTATATAAGTATAAGTATATTTAAATGTCGTTTTAACGATCGGAGAATTTATACAAGAAGTAATTACGTGAAGAGTGGAGCAGACATCAGCGATGCCACAAATTTCTGCATTTAGAAGTATAAAGAAATGTTACTGTTGATTGTAAGGTATCTCCTAGTCGGTCACACTCGCTTAGAGGGTGCTTAACAGCCAGCCCCAAACTATTGCGCGGCAGTTTCAAGTTCCATTGCAAAATCGCGTGTGACTTCTGTGGCACTTTGGCTCTGCCTCTTTTCTCCCGTTTTCTCTCTCTACTCATGCTCTCTTTCTCTTTCTTCGTGAATGTCGTCTAATTAAGTCGCAAAGTGTGTCCCTGTTTTTGGGATGGTTTTCTGTCGCTGCGCGTCTGGTGTATGGTGTGTGACGTGTGGCCCCGATAAGTGTGGCGAGTGTGTCAAATTATCGACCATATAATGCAGTTCACGTGTCCCAAAACAATCCGATTGCCCCTGCAGCGGTATACTTAAGTACATATATCTCATTTGTAATCTGCAGTGAACTCTAGATTTGCATTTGTTATTAAAGTTTGCAGAGCGCTCTCTCATATTGTTCAAGGTTTATGCTAATGCGGCTATAAAGTTAGATGAGTTGATATGCTTCAACTGAAATTCGAGAGATCTTGATAGAAGCTAGTCATAATAATACTCTTTTATGTGACTGAGTTCAATATTTCGATTTGCTGTTGTTTATATTTTAATGAAACTAACCGAATTGATCTTTGAATCTATTTATTTGTCGCTTTACTTACAGATATATAATTGGAATTAGGAGGAAACAATTTAAAATTAGTTAGTTTTTACTTATGTTTCCAAATAGATCTCTGAATGGAACTTGCATATTAAAAATATCGGTCGAGTTGTCTTTACTGCAAATCCTAAAATTGGGAAAGAACATTTTTACTAGAACATATTTTAATGTAACTGTCGTCTACTTAGATAAAGTCCCCACAAAAAGACATCTTTTTGGAAACTACAGAAGCGAATTCTCATTTATATCTGAAATTGCGGAAATAAACTAACCTAAATGATAATGAGTTTTATCTGCAAAATTATAAAGCTTTGGCTTATGATTCTATACAGCTAGGAAACGTTCTCAGTGCGAAAATTGTAATCCCTATGTACACCTTAAATTTTGGTAAATAAAGATAAGATAGGTTTTATTTTGCTCTGATCTTTATATCTCGTAAAACCCTTTGTTTTATTAAATTCATGACAACTTTATTGGACCTCAGATGAATCTGGAATCATCTTAAAAGCTCTCGATTACTCATTCATATAAAAGAACAAAGAAAGAGATTGGACTATTTATTATATAAACACAATATAGGAAGCTTAATCTTCTGCAATTACCACAGATAGAACTAAACCCTATATCAAACACAACTATATATTACATATTACCAATATATCTTTTATAACTGTCTTTTCGACTTCCACCTGGCTAGCGCTTCAATTAATCTCAATTGGGTTTCTCAATCACCTATTTCCCACAAATATATATTTTTTTCCGCTGCACTTTCGTAAATTATATCAGCATTGCATAAATCTCATTGAAAGCTGAAAACGAAAATAAAGCAACATCGACAATAGTCGACAAATTATTGTGCATAGTAATAATATACGTGTGCATATAGTATGAATAAATGCCACATGTTCGACTAGCGTCTGTGTCCGTTTGTCTATTTGTCCGTTTGTTTCGTCTGCCTGCCCTCTCCGCGCTCTCTCCCTGCGCACTCTCTCTCAATAGGAAGTGAATTTTTGCATTTCACAAATAGCAACAACAACTGCAACAGCTCCCAAGCGGCCCACTAACCGAAACCCCAACTAAAAACAATAACCACAACCGCTGCCTGCAGCCGTCGTTGTTATATGTTATGGACAGACAGGCGGGCAGGCAGGCAGGCAGGCATATTATCATTATTATCATCGGCACAGCAGCCAGTTGATTACTACCTCTGTGCGGCAACAATAATAACAACAACAGCGTCGGCAAATGTTTATTATTGCATTTTGATTTCCGTATTTGTGCCGCAGCCTCTTCACCTACTCTCTCACACACTCTCTTCCGCTCTCAGCAGCCACAAGTGAGTTGGGAAATTTTAACAGCGCTCTGTTAAGGCGCCTGTTGCGACTGTTGCGCTTATCAGTAGTGAAATTGGCTTTTTCATGAATATTTGCAGTTGATAAAAAGTAAATATAAATACCCATTGATATTGCAATGAGTCAGGCCACGCTTTATGGCAGGCAAAACACTTTCTCGAATTATCATTTCCGCCGATGGTGCAGCGGAAGTTGTGATATTATATTACAAACTTGAAGCGCAACAGCAAAAAGCTGCATAAAAACATGCTCTGCTTTTAGCATATTTTACCTGTCCTGTTTAATCGCAGCTGTTAACAGCACGTGCTAAGCCGATAGCAGCTGCTGCTACATGTATGTATGTACTATAACCTGAGCGCCAGTTGTTTATTGTTGTTGCTGTTCACATGAGCCAAAGCGCGCTTAACAGCGCCGTCTTGCACTTCAGGTACAGCGAGCAATAACAGCGCTGGGCCTCACTGCAATAACAGCACTAAAAAGTCCCACTGTTAACGCACAAGATGAAGCAACAGTGCCCGCTCTCACTGCTCACTGTTAAGTCCATTGAGCGCACTAACAGCCGCAGTGTGAGAGCAAACGCTGCCGCCGCCGCCACTGTTGAGGTGTGAGTGCGTTCGCTGTTGATATTTCCCATCAGTTCAGTCTCGACTAGTGCACGCTGCAGACGTACTGAGCGGAGTTTTCGTTCGCCGCTATTCGGTTTTAGGGTCTCGCGTGAATTTTGCGTAGTTTTCGATTGTTTAACAAAACGTTGACTAACAAATTTGCGAAAGCAACGCATCGATGTCGTCAGTCATATAAATATATTAAGTTTTGGCAGTGCCAAATCCAAAATGCAAAGTGACAAATAGCAACAATCAAAAAAAAAAACGAAGACCATTAGTCATTAAATGTTTAAATGCAAAACAATGTGCGAACGCTTAAAAGCCAAACAAGTTGCAAAAATGTGTTCAAGGAAGCCAATGAGTGCGAAGCGATGAAAAGAATAAATAAACAAACACACAACCGAAGTGCAGCAAAATAACCAAAACAACAAAAGGATTACACAAACATCAACACAAGCGTCTAAGAAAAACAAAAGCAAATACAAAGTAAAAATAGCAAAAGTTGCAAATAGTTTTGCTTTGCTCTTTTTATTCCTTTTTCATTGCCAACACGCGCAACTCCCACAGCAAAAACACTAACAGATTCAAAGCAAATTGGCTGCTTAGTTTACCGTTACACTTAACATCATGTTAGCCGTGAAAAACTTCTTTCTGCCGGAGCGCACCAAGGCGCCAGAGACGCCGCAACGCTTCTCGCGGATGCCCGAAGCCTTCCTCCGCTCCATACGCCGGCGATCGCTGCGCGTTAAGCGCGCCAAGAGCTTGGTGGTGCCGGATCGCGAGAAACGCAAATCAGGTGAGGTACAGTGTCGATGTAAATGCGACCCGGGATGAGAAAGTGATGCTGAATGGAAGTTAGAACTTCCTTTTATTGCTAAGCTACATTTGACTTATGATGGCTGAGGAAGTCAGTCAGTTATAAATGAATGTTCTTTTTTCTATGTTTCTACAATCTGAAACAAATTGGAATTCTTGAAACACTTGTTAGGAGGTCCATAACAACTCAAAGTTGCTTATATAAAAATACCATATGCAATAACACTTGTGAAAATAACTGTAATAACTACAGTGGCTCACAGTTTAGTTCGTGCAGATGTAAAAACTTGTTTAAGAACCAAACTGTCGCTAAACTATTAACAAATGCAGAAATACTAAACAATTTTTGTTTTTATAAATTGTATAATTTAGTGAATGTATGATTTTTAAATTGTATATTTATATTAAAATTGCACAAAATAAGCAATTCGACTAAGTTGCAACATTTCTGATTGACATTATTTAACACATAGATTTTTCTACAGTTTTTATTAAATATCTGTAACTTTTGAGTACCCCCAAAGAACTTCCCACGCTCGCATCTTATAACCATTATTTCTAAAGCCATCCTTTATAATATCTTCCGCGACAATCTTTAGTTAATTTCTGCACAAACTTTAGTTAGCATTACTTGTACATACCTAAACGTCACTTTCCCAGACCACAAGTTAGCTTATCAGCCACCCAGTCAGTCTATCTATCTATCTATCTATCTATCATCATGACCACTTAACAAGCGCCGCTGCAAACAGATGAGGTTTTAGATAAGCGCACCACAACCGCAGAATAGTTGCACACACAATTGCTGTACATCCATCTCTTCACACTTTTCTGCTTTTTACTCGTATACTCTTTGACGTCATTAGCTGGCATTGATTATTGCACAATGTCAATGCCTGATGTCTGATGTGGTTGTGGATGTGCAGTTACCTTCACAGCGAGGTTTTCCGTTGTCAGTTCTCGCCCGCATTGTGCGAGAATCGATAATTGCATGTTAAGTGCTTGACGGCTACTGTTAAGCTATGGACGCTGCTTCTTCTTCTCCCGTAAGGGGGGTATTTTGTGCGTTCTCCTTTATGCGTTCAACTTTCGCTTTCGCCCTTTCACTTGATTTGCTATTCGTCAGCTTTCTGATGCAAAGAGATGAGACAATGGACAACAGCTCTGCGTGGACAAAAGCAGTGCAAATTATTAGCATTATCATTATTTTCATTTTCATTCTCATGCAAAGAGGCAAACAAAAACTTGGGACATCGTATTATTGTCATTTGTTGGCCAAATTTTGACATAACAACTCTCGGAACAGACAACTGAGGAAGCAGAAAATGTGAAAGAAACTGTGTCAAACTGCAATATAATTATTTATATTTTTCCCTCTCGTTTGTTTTGTGAATTTGTTGCCAAACTTTGACACATGACACGCGAAGTGCCATTTTTTAATGGGGTCTCATTATTATATTATTTAGCTATATATAGAAATATTAAGCAACTCTTTTGTTGTTAAGCTTTGCGCAAGGTCATCAGCGAATGTTTCTTGCGTTTGGGAACAATTAAAAAAAATTATTGCATAAATGCCCAAATGTAATCAGCTAATTATAAATATATTACGCTTTAATGGCACCTAGTTTGAGTAAAACTTACCAAATTATAAAATGTTTACTAAAGGTAAACAAAGGCGAGCGTTGAGTTCATGGCTATAGGTTTTAATGGCACCCAAATGGTGTTTAGAGCTATTATAATAAAGTAACTGTTTCGCACTGTAAATACTTGAAAAGTTTAAAAGGAATCAATAAAAACTGTGGCATGAAGGCTCAAGGATTTTCTGAAACTAAACATGATAATGATTGAGAATTGATGGTTAGGTTTTAGTGTAGAAAGAACATAAAACAAAAATAATTTTAAAAATTTACACTCATTAGAACTTTTTAGAACATGTTTCCAACACTTTAAGTTTTTCTAGAAACATTCACTTAGTAACAATCAAATTATTTACTTATTGCGTCAGCTTCACCTCAACATAAGCATAATAGATTGTGAAATTACAATAATATACAATTGTTTTGCACCGCTTTTAGCCATTCCTTAGCATCTGATGTCACAATCTATTTTCATTTGCAAATTTTAATATACAACACAAACGTTGAATGCATTTCTGTGTTTGCCCCCTGTTTTGAACGCTAGATTTGCAAATCTCATTATTGTTGCTATATATATAAATATCAGCCTATAATAAAATGTATTATTTCTTTCCTTTTTCCTGTCATTTGCGGTGGCCCCAAAGGCGCTGTCTGATAAGATAAGCCACTTCTTCATTTTGATTCGATTTATACAATTTATTTTCATAGTATTTTCTATTTGCGTTCATTCACTTGGCGCGCCCCGCATATTGTTAATTAAATAAAAAAATAAAAATCAGCTTCAGCTTCAGTCGAGCGACACGATAAGACTGTGGACTGCTCTATAAAGCTAGGCAAATAACTGGGCAAACACACTTAGTAATAATAATAAGATTCCATATGGTATCTCGATATACGAAATGTGCTCCAATTTCCTGCGGCCACTCGCTTGACTTTTCAAAGACCTTGACGCTCCGCTGACGTTCTAACATGGGAATGGGGCTCTGATCTGATCTACTACGTCTGCTGATATCGCTAAAAGCTGGCAACACTCTATTTTTTGTTGCTCTTAACGAATCGCTTTTTTATTTCGTTTTTTTTTCGGTTTCTGTTTTGGCTGTTGTTTAATGCTTAAATTTGTATTATTTTTGTTTAAGAACCAACAGCAAGAACACAAACACATTTTAGCACATTTTGCGCGAAACGACAACAAGAAAAAGAAGAAGAAGCAGAAGCAGATTTTCTAGAACGTTGCCAAATAAAAAGCAAAAAAAAAACAAGTAATTAAAATAATACGCAATTGTTTATGCTTATTGTACAAACCGGGTCTCGAGAGTTGTCTGTATACTATATATATGTATATATATATATTTAGTATATGCATAAATGTAGACGAAGAGGAAGCAGCATGGGATCGTATAGTTGCCATCTATTGCTCATCAACATTAGACAACATGAGATCATGGCAATAAATGTTGAACTTTTGCTCATGTACTGAGTTTCACTCGGCTTTCAGTTTCTATGGGAAAAACGAAGAGCGTGCACAAAAACGAAATAAAGTGAAATCTGTGTAAATGTTAGACATGCTTTTCCTGTTGTGATTGCTTGAATCTTTGACTTAGCTTATAAATTTAAATTTCATTAATTTAGTCGCATTCTTGGCATGCCCAAATATCCTCATCTGCTTCACGCCTACAGCTGACCTCTGAAAAGTTCACAGCTTCCTTGAGCTGGCGATTGCCCTTAATTAAACTCTACAAATTGTCAGAGTTACAAATTTCGTCTATAGTCGTTGTTTGCCGTGACTTAAGCTGAATTAATGATCGGCCCACGCCAATTAAATCAACGCCTACTAAACTGAAAACAAAGCATGCATGGCGCATGCCTTTTAAGGCTCACTGTATTTGTGTTTGTCTCGCTTTGTTTTTTGGTTTTTGGTTTTTGGGCACAGCCACCACTTGAGTCATAGTTAGAATCAAGTTAGTTGGGAGTCAATCAATGAGAGACACGCGTCCATCGATTGATCGCAGCGACTGTAGTCTCGATCGCATCATTAATCATGCCAACTTCACGGCCAAAGACGGTTCTTTTTATGGGCTCTCGAGTTTTGGGCGCACTTCCAAATAAGTCCAACGTTTGCGACAGCATTTAACAATTGGTGTTAAATATCTTTTTCTATCTATATGTACATATATATGTTTTTTTCTGCCTAGCACGCGACGCGTCGTCTTATCTAACTGAAAGTAAATGCACCTTTTGGCCTGTAATTATCTCAACTATTTTTCCTTTCATTTTGTACCGTGTAATTAATGACGTTTTTATTTTTGTTTCTTGGTGAGCCCAATATGATAATTTTTAATAGGCAGTTGACCAATATATTTGTTAAGTCTTTATCATAACCGAAAATTGAGGTCGTTTAGTTTTGGGCTGTGCAAGTCATAATTGCTGTTGCCTAAGGCATGTCTAGCATTATTATTAGAAATATGATATATGATTGAAATGCACTTGATATGATATGCTTTTTGTTTGCATATGATTAGTTATCTTTCAGCTGCTCTATTTCTATTCGAAATTTCATCATTTACAGCTGTTAAAGTGATGACAATTTCCAATATGTAGTACTATTCTCAGCTCTGAGTTCCTTATAATTCTCAACTAATGCTCGCTTAGGCTGTGGGAATTCTCTTAAGATCGCTGAGGCGTAGCTTCCTCTATGGGAAATTTTGAAGAAAAAAAACCAAGGAAACGTTTTCCATTTTGGCTACTTTATTTAAAATCATAGCTAATTTTAAGTCAATTAGTCGAACGTTTGATGGCACCCACTATATAACCGTCCAAAAAATGCCAAGCAACGCTCTCAACTGTAACGAAATCCAGTGAAAACTCAGCTGGAAGTTTTCCCAGCAGTTGCACATCTTCAATATTCAAATATTCAAATTTTATTTCAAAAATACTTTACGTATTTTTATACTCTTTTCGAAGAAAATAGTATATTAAGTTTGTCCTGAAGTTTGTAACGCATAGAAGGAAGCGTCTGAGACCCCCAAAAGTTACTGCCAATATGCTTATAAAAACAAAACAAATTGATCTAGCCATGTCCGTCTGTCTGTCTGTCTGTCTGTCTGTCTGTCTGTCTGTCTGTCTGTCTGTATGTATGCAAACTAGTCCCTCAGTTTTTGAGCTATCGCGATGCAACTTTGCACAGACACTTATTAGTCAAGGGGACAGCACATTGGTCGGAGCCGGCCGGATCGGACCACTATATCTTATAGCTGCCATACACCTCAAAGTCGGTTTTGGCCATAAATCCGATGTTTTCAAAGCAATTGCCTTAAATTTAATTTTACACTTGAACATCCTTATAACTCATCAATGGGTAAAATCGCAAATCGATTGAGTCATAAACAGCGAAGATATGCGTCATTAAATATTTTGAAAAAACAGGTGCATATGAGCAAACAAAGTCAAGCGCAAGAAAGCTTTTGATAGTCTGCTCTTCAAGGTATTTTGTCATCGATCATCAAAACGGTTTGTGGCGTAAGGCTTTAAGAGCCGCGCTAACGAACGCATGTTTCGCAAGTTCAAGTTCGAGCCTCGGCGGCGACTGATTGTTAATTTAATACTTTTTTCTTTTTCTTCCTTTCAAATATATAACTGTAATCAAATTAATTTGCTTCCAATGGCTTAGAGCAAAATCAATGCCACGCGAAAAAACAAACGCTGGCAAACGCGAGTTGCAGGTTGCAGGAAAACAAAACAAGGAAATTTGTAACAGTCGGCTCTTCAAGCAATTTTGTCAGCGATCATCAAAACGGCTTGTGGCGTAAGGGGTAGAGTTGCGAACTGGTGTGCGAGAGGTCCTGGGTTCAAAGACCAGCGGCGACCGGTCATTTATTTTCATTTTTTCTTATTCTTCTTTTCAAATATATAATAACTGTAATCAAATTCATTTGCTTTCAATGGCTTAGAACAAAAAAAACAATGCCACGCGAAAAAACAAAAGCTCAGTATAAATCGAGTTTGTCAGCGATTTTTAAAACTGCTTGGTGTAAGCAGTAAACAGCAAAACAAGAAAGCTTTTGACGGTCTGCTCTTCAAGGGATTTTGTCAGCGATCATCAAAACGGCTTGTGGCGTAAGGGGTAGAGTTGCGAACTGGTGAGCGAGAGGTCCTGGGTTCAAGACCAGCGGCGACCGGTCATTTATTTTCATTTTTCTTATTCTTCTTTTCAAATATATAATAGCTGTAGTCAAATTCATTTATTTTAAATTTCCTAAATTGTTTCTAATTTTTTTGTTTTCATACATAAAGTAGCTTTAATAGAATAATTCAAAAGAAAAATTTAAATTCATTGGCAAAACCAATGCCACGCGAAAAAAAATATGGATCTCAAATTCTGTATATAAGCTCTCGTGTATGTTCAGATTAAGTTTTATGACAATTCAATTTCCGACAGCGGCCTTGAAAGGTATAAGAGCAACAAGCACAAAATTTGGTATGTATATTGTAGTATACATATGTAATGTAGTTTTGACTTTTTGGAAAAACTGAAACTTGTTTATTGTTCAATTCGGTAGCACTTATGAATGCTAAGGGACGCGTCCACGAGCTGCGGATAGTGAAACGTCCCAGTTTACATGAATACCTTTATATATTTTATTTTATATGTAGGGGTATATGTATGCGACATTAATATCTGCGAATTAAATAAGCAGTCACGGAAAAATAGTGAAAATTGCTTAAAGGTTCGAAAAGAGTATTTAATCTTCGGCACGCCGAAGATAATCCTTCTCCACTTGTTTCAATTAAATCATTTGAAGACGTCGAAAAAATTGTCAAATGTCGGAAATTCAAATGCATTCTTTTGCTAGCCCTAATAGGAAAATAGCTGAGGAAAAGTAATAGAAGAATATATATGCAAATGAGCTGACAGTGCTGCGACACGTTTCAAGCGCCGCTTCCGTTACCAACTTTGGTGGACACTTGTTTAGAAGTTGGTGGAATGCACAAAACAACAAAACAACAAAAAACCACCACCAGTGTTCACTTCTCCACCTATGCCCATTTGCAGGTTCGGGGCTATTCTAGCCAAATAAGCCGGCAGTTTTATGTTATTGTATTGAAGTTTTTGTATCGTATCTATTCGGCATGCAGAAAACGATCAAAGCTGAATGCTGAATGCTGAATGGTGAATAGTGAATGTGTTTTGGTCACTTGTTGCCCATATTGGGTACTCAGCTGAGCCCTTGGGTCGCTCGCTTTTGTTTGTATTCCCCAATTGTACATTGAACAAATCCCAATGCTCCCTCCCTCACTCTCTATATGGCAAAGCCCAAAAGCGGAAGTTTTTATTTAGGTTGCATTCAACTCTCGTCCATGTCCATTGTAATTCTAATGTGTCGCCCTGTAACACTAGACCGAGCTGTGGCTCTCTAATAAAATTCTATCCAAGGCTATTAACCATAAGGCCCCCAAGTGCCGATCATTAAACTAAGCATCATATGTATGTATGTATATATATACGTTGGCTAAGGTTCAGTCACACTCAAGTGATTCTCTTCTCGGGAACTTACATGAATCTTACAACATAACCGGTTCAAGTGGTTATTGCGGTTGTGTTTTTTTTTCGCATTTTCGGTGGGCAGTTATGACTCTGTGTGTGTGTGTGTGTGTGTAAATTTACACTGTCCTGCGGGCCTGCTAATGAGCGTATCATCTATCTGTAAACCATTAAATTGGCTGTCTTTAGAGACGCACTTTAGATCTTTGAGATACAAAATGTATATAAAAATTTGATGTGCCATATGAAGTTTGTGTTAAGAATTTTGATCACTACATGCTTAAAAGACGCATTGAGAATACAAAAAAATGCGCTGTAACTTGGGGTTTATTATCTTTTGTGTAAGCATGATTTTAATTATGCCTGGGAGTGTTTTGGTAAAAAATTTGCTATAAAAGTTTAATAACTTAAGATTATTGGTCATAAGAAAAGCTGTTTTTGAGATATTCTATTAATTACAAATATATTATTCATTGATTTATTAGAATCGGGTCATGAGATATTCTGGAGATGCTTCTGAGAATAGCTAAAAATGTATTATTAAATTGTTGTTATTGATATTCTGAAATGATCTGTTGCAAATTTCAAATTTCATTATGAGATTCGCAAGTCAAGAGTAGATATGTCATTCAAATTTTTTCACACATATTTCTTTTACTAAGTGTGATCTTTAAATACTATATTTCCCTATATTTCTTAAGCAAATGCTTTGAACTTTGAGCTTTTGGTGAAATGCTCTTTGATCTTAGGTTTTTTGCCATTAGCGATTTTGCTTATATACTTTATATTCAGCGATCTGAAATTAATCGAACTCATGCTGACATTGCATACAGATCTTGGTTGTTCGTTTTTTCAGTGTTAATGTTCTCTATATATTAGTTGATTTCTCATTAATCATTTCGATCTGCAATCAGCTTCCATAGAATGATTTATTACTCAGCGATGCTCGTGCAAATGATAATATTTGCTACTGATCTTTTAGGTTCGCTGTCACTAAGCGAGTCTTTAACTATGTAGTATACTTAATCTGCAATAGCTTCCACATGCAGGCAGGCAGCTTCTCAAGATTTGTTAACTGGTGTAATTCAATAGGCCGGCAGCAGACATGCATTGGCGTATGACTGACTGATAGCAGTTGCTTACTGTCTTTGTCTCGTTGGTGCCTCCGTAAGCTGTGTGCAAAACAACACCAGCAACACCAACAACAACAACAACAACAACAACGAGAGACACTCATGTCTGTAATGGGCACTAAGTCATTGAACCGCGAAAAGACGCGAAACACGAAAACTGTGACGGAGATTCGAGATTTGAGATGGCGCCGACTCTTCAACACGTCACTGAAATGAACAACAAGTTAAGACAGCACGATGGGAGATTTGTACAATTTAGCTCAATCTTGAGATAACTGACAATCATTTTTGGCAATATGCTGCTTATTGGCCAACTAACTACTGGCTTGTTTATGGGGATGGACGCAACTCTCGTCCCTCTTTCCGTGCCCATAAATAAGAATGTAATGGACGCTGGCACAGAACAATGGACCTCATAATTTTGCACACACACTTACACACAGCGGCGCAAAAATGGAAAGGCAGAGATGTAAACGAGGCGCTCCCAATTTCAATAGAAAAGGTCAGTCGCAAGACTGGACCAAGATCTAAACTCGAGAGAAAAAGAAAGAGAGTCCCGCTGCGGGCGCAAAGGAAAAGTAAAAGTAAGCAATTTACTGATTTGCTGCGCTTGCCCGACTAAAGAAAGCAAGGAAAAGTCAGCTGGTCAGCAAATCTATACAGCTGCTACTCCTATACTTCTCCTACTACTTACATACATATATCTATGATCCAGACAAGAGTCTGCTTAATTAGCCGCTGACCATGAAAATCGATTAATTGAAACAAATTTATTTCGCAAAGTGAAGATAATCTATTGCTATATAGAATATATATTTGTTGTTGGTTGAGTTCGAAGGAACTCTAATGAAGTGTGGAGAATATAGAGTTTAGATCAACATAAACTAAACGTATATTAGGTAGTCGCCTTAAAACTGAAGGTATAATAATAAATTTAGAATTTAAACTAAACAGATCCAACAAAATTTTTCATTATATATTTAATATATCAATTAAAGATCATTCCATTTCACGTATAAGAAACTTGAATAGACAATCAAATTAATAATTGGTCAATTATCTCAACAAAAAAATAAATAAATAATAATAATTAGAAGATTATCTTATGATTATAAAAATCCATTCTAAATGAAACTAAATATATTGAAATTAAATTTTACCAAGTAAAAATCATAATATTGAGTTAGATAAGTACACTAGTAAATTGTCTACCATAAAAGTAATAATGAAAAGGTCTAAGATTAATAACTAAAAGCACAAAAGCAAATATATCATTATCAAATTTGTGCAACTCAAGATCATTCAAATCCGAAATTGTATAGAAAATTGTTGTGGATTTTGTGAAGCATCTCAAAGATGATGGCATTATAATGAAATATTGATATTATCATATAGAGCTCATTAAAATCTGCACCAACATTAGTTGGGCCTATGAAAACTAAATATATTTGAATGAAGTAATGAGAATATCTGCTCAAGATCGTTATAATCCAAAATTGTACATAAAACTGTGTGGCTTTATGCCAAGGTAACCGCAGACAATCGAATGATGATGATCATAAAATATGAAACATAAATACGTTTGCCATTTGGCTAGAGACAGAAGACAGGGGCAGGGCAGCTGCTTCTACTGATACTGATGCTGCTGCTGCTGCTGCTGCAGGACGCGTGCAGTGAAATCCCAGGAAATTGTAAGAGACACACACACACATTGAGTGAAAACTGAGGTAAAAGCAATCCAATCGCAGCACTTTTCCTACCATTTTCGCTGTGCATTTTTTGTTCCCTTTTTGGCTGTTTTTGCTTTTGTGGCACAGCTGGCACTTCATAAACATGTCATATTTAATAGAGTTCAGCTACAGGCGATGCTACTGGGAATCAACCACCAAGGATATAAACGCCTGCTTTGACTTGCCTCTTCCTTGGCTTCTCACTTGCTTTTCCTTACAATCATTGTCAACTTTTTGATTGACTCGTGTCCCTATCTTTCTCTCTCTCTCTCTCTCTCTCCACACACACTTTCTCCCTGCTGCCGGGTGTTCTTTTTTGCTTCCTACTATTTTTTTTATCTTGGGAGAAAGTCACAAAATTAAATGCCTACAAAAAATAGGTAGAAATTGTATTATTTATTTATTTCTTGATCATTGTAAAATGATATGTGTCATAAATTTGACATTTAATCGTCTGAAGAAATTTCTTTCTCTTTCTCTGGGAATACTTGTGATTCAGTTGCTATTGAGCAAGGTCTGGTCATTGCCTTCTGCCGAAGTCCTTCATAGATTAGATTCCCTACAAAGTTGTTTGCGATTAGATTAAATGCAGCAACTCATCGATATTACTTTTTTGTACTTTTACCCCAACAAAATAACAGGCAACTTTCACAATCCGCCCTTATCTGCAGATTCCATAAAACAAAATGCAACTATTGCATTTGAAATGCGTTTCTAATCGGCGCTTTGGAAAAGTTTCCACATTTGAGTGCAAGCTCACCTTTTATTACTTAAAAAAATTGGAAAATAGCTTATATATATTTTGATGTATTATTATCTTAATGCATTCCACAACAGGGAGCAGACGAGAGAGAGAGAGAGAGAGAGAGAGAGTTGATAGACAATGTTCTTTGTGTGTGTCACATTTGCGTGTCATTTTACAAGTGCAGAAACAATTTGCTAATTGCACGTAATTGGTACGAAATACGGCAAGAGAGGGAAGGAGACTGAAAGAGGGAGGCAGAAAGAGCGAGTGTTGATTGAAAAGTCATAGGAAAAGTGGTTGTGCTGATAAGCAAACGCCCCCAACGAAAAAGTGTTTTTAAGTGCTGATAGGCAAAAGTCTTTTGAGAGCTTATAATGTAAGTTTGGGTTTTTGTTTCTGAATACCCTGTTGCAGATAAATATGAGTGATGGGGTATAATTGAATCTATACATGTACATGTAGAGCATTTTGCTTGTAAGTAATAGTAAACACAAAACTATTTAAGGGTAAACATAATTTTGTTCGAGGGTATTTTCGAGTCTCACATGCCTTTAGTGCTTGTATCTTTTCCAGTTTGTAGGCGCGTGTTTCGCAATATACATTTCCTATGCGACTCATATGATAAATGTGTTTCGAACCACACACATAAAGTGAATGCGTTGAATGATAAACGAACGAACCCACAAAAATAAAGCGAAATGTTTAATGCGCATTTTGCGCGGCTAATTTATATATACACATGGTGTAGTTTTTTCTTTAGTATTTCCAGTTTGCCAAAAATGGAGAGAGAAAGAGTGAGAGCGAGAGAGATCTTCAGGTTCTATGCATACATTTATCTCTATGGATATAGTATATAGTTTGAATAGCTTTTACCTGAGCTCATAAATCTTTGTGCACCAATGACAGCGCATCTTGAGAAGTAACCCCTTTCTGCATCTAATTGAGGCAGCCTCAATAGGGGCGTGGTCCAGTGTTGATCTTTCGGCTGGGATCAAGCGCGAGGATCTTCAGCCACTTAACGCGCATGTGTGCGACCTTCAATTGTGTGTGTGTGTGTGTGTGTGTGTGTGAGTATCTGTGTGTGTGTATGTTTGGACAGCGAATTAAAGGCAATTGGCAATTGGGCCGCGCGCACATCTTCAATTCAATTTATCAAAATCCAACACATGTTCTTCACTCACGCATTCACACTCACATTCATTCATCTGTTTTCCACATTTTGTTTTCTTTATTTCGTTGCTTTTCGTATTACTTTTTGCTAATGATGCGTAAATATTTTGACAAAAAAAAGCATTGAATTTATTTGACGATGAAGTCATATTCACAAGCAGCAAAATACCTGCTGCCCCCCCGCTGTGCTATATTTAATATTCATATGTGAAATTCCTGCACGTGACATGTGACGTATCTGTCAGATACATTTACCAACCAGCCAGCTAGCTACACGCTGTGAGCTGTGAGCTGTGAGCATTGCGTGACCAAACCTTGAAAGTGTCGCCAGCCATTCGTGCAGAACTTTTCCAATAAGTAGACAACACTTGGATGACCAGCTCCCTTTTTCCCGGGCTGTCTGCCACATAAGGCTTTATCACCACGAAAGGTTCTATAATGTTGGCTGTAATTTGTAATTGTTACTTAATGTAACTGTTTTGTTGGATTAGCTGAGTCCTAAATAATATCAACTGAAATTTGACTAGCACAAGCTGGAGAATTTATACAACAAAATGTATATATTTTATTTACCTATCTTAAATAATAATAGTAGTATTTTTAAAAATAATCCAAACAGCTTAAAAACAGTTTAGCTATAAGAATATTATTGAAATATATGTACATGATTTAAATCATAATACAGATCAAAATTGATCATGTGTAAAGCATTTATGGTAATTTTACATAGTAACATAGCCAGAAACAGGAAACTTCTATTATAAAGGGATATACTAATCTTTAGCTAAAAGTATCATTGCTGATCCTTTGTATCCTAAAACATTTTTGAGAAAAATGTGTCTTTAAATCATTTAGAATTTATATGCGAAAGCTGATCCTTACTTCCTTCCAGTTAATTCTTTTCTGTAATCCATTCTTAGTATGTTAAAACCTGCATATTTGATCTTTCAAATTTCCTTTCCTTACATGACTGTAAACTACAGTTACAGAACTCTGTTAAACAAAAGTAACGAGCAGTTAGTTTTTTTTTTGTATTTACCTTGCATCTTCCTCAATTTTCTCTCTTCTCCCGCTCTCACTCTCTCTCTCTCTCAATGTGTGTGTGCGTTTTAATCTTGTTTGTGCGATCGCCCTTTGCTCCTTTTTGGGCTTTGGCTAATTTCCTTTGCCTTTGTCTCGCCTTCTGGGAGTGAAGCAACGAAATATTCTTTCAACTACCGTTTTTGCTTACTTTTGCCACCAGTTTCGTTGATCTTTTTTCACTGATCTCTGGGCAAACACACAAAGAAAGTAAATCAGATTTTGGAGCAGATGTGCATCCTACGCCAACGTAGAAGGAACCCAACAAAAAGAAACTCAGCAGCAACAGCAGCAGCAGCAGCCTGATCAGAGGTCGCTTCCTGGCCTGATTTATTGATGTTTTTGGACAGTCCACTGTGCTGCAATGTCGACACGGCCAGCCTACCTAAATATTATCGTAGGTTTCGTCGTGGGCTCAAATGCAAATACTGCATATGATTTATACCTAGGAATATGAATAACATATTCCCATACCAAAGCAAATTTACCATAAGCCAGGTTATGCCTTATTAAAAACGCATTATTTGCCCCACAAAACTATCAAAACATGCATGGAATATTTCTATAGATGCATAGATCATAGAAATTCCATTGCTTATGCCATTTTGCGGGCTCTAATTAGCGTCAATGAGCAGCCCGAGCTGCAAGGCTGCATTTCAAATGCTCGACAAGGTAAATGTCGTTAAATACCTTTTTTAATTGTTCTTTTTATTATCAAAATGATAGAGCGCATGCTAAAAATTATAATTTACAATACAGTATTTAAGCATTCTCAATGCACATCTCAAATTTCTTTGAGGCTTGCCTTATTATAAGCGAGTTGGCATAGTGTGTTTTCATAGTTTAACTAAATTCAGTTGCTGCTTACGAACGTTGACATTTTAAATGCTACTCAAGGTAAATGTCGCTAAATAGCGTCAAATACTTTTTTCCCCTCTTTTATTTACTGGAATTTTATATCTTTTTTGAAGCTCACATGTCATATCTTACAGCATACAATACTCTTTTTACACATGCTGAACACACATCTCAAATTTCCATGACTTTGGTCAACCCGCCACTGAGTTATCATAGTGGGTTTTATAGTTTAGCCAAACTCAAGCTGCATTTGTTTTCAGTGCTCGTAAAAACCCAAACTGGCGCTGACAGTTGACCGTTTCTTGGGCTACCGTAAACCACTAAATGGTCATAAAATTTACGACAATTTCCAATGTCCTATCCAAAAACTGATCCTTGTGGGCGCCAGCACATTTGCCTTGATGGCACGCTTCAAATGATGATAAAACTGAGTTCTTTTCAGCTGGCCGTAATAAAACTAAGCCAAGGTACTTGATAAATACGCAACTGTGGCTTGGGTTACGGGGTCAATGATAACAGTTACATTTCGGTTGTAAGAATTTGAAGAAAACGAGAAATATTTCTTTCTTATCATATTGTGCGCTAATTAAAATGCTTAACCCACATCAAGACGCAAATCCCCGAATTGCTTTTGTGTAACAAACAGAAATCGTAATCGTAAATGGGGTGTATGGTAAATAGTAAACAAACAAACAAACCCAACACACAACACACAGCACAACCCTTTGCACACTTTCTCCCTCTCAGGCTTTCAGAGTATGTTGCTGGGATCGGAAAATCTAGGAATCTAATGTCTATCCATCTAATGTCTTGGGTCGCGGCTCGTTTGCATACGTAATTAGTTTGGGAATTTTGACAACGATGGCGACATTTGACATGCATTTGAGTTACGATCGTTAAGATCAGCGAGAGGAAACAGAGAACTAAGTTACAAGAGTTGTTAGAGGGGTTTCTTCGTTTTTCTTTTTCTTTTTTCCGGCTTTTCTTATCTTTACACCTCCCCGGGGCTGGCGGTTTGAACTTTACGCCTAAGCCGATCTGCGATCTGTTACTCAAGACATTTGACATCATTAGTCAAACTTAAAGACGCATTTGTAACTCGGCGGTTTGTCTGTCAGTCTGTAACTGTGTTAAGCGCCTTTGGGCTGATTGCTGCCATTAATTAGGTACTTTTTTCTGTTACCATTTTGGGGTTTCGTTCTGGATTAGTTGCTCGAGAACCAGTTACCGCCATATTTGATTTAATTTCATTTCATTTTCGATCCATGCAAATTGCAAAACCGCGCTAATTTTTATTCCATCTGTATATACGCGTTTTTTGCTGCCATATCAGTTTCACAAAGAAGCTTGTTGTTTTTTTATGCATATACTTTGGGCTGCATTATATAACAAAAGGCATATTTATTTCGTTTTAATTTGTAATTTTGCGCTATGGTCAAGGAAAAAAAGCAAGACAAAAACAAAACCAGTTGAACTTGTTAGCGGATCCGCACTGTGCACATAAAAGGAGCTGCGTCCTCGTCTTAGTCCATTAACAAGCTCATGTGTTTTGCTTGATGGAACAAGTTCTCAGTGTCACCCTTGAGATGCCGCTTTGCCTGCTCATGTCCATGTCCATATCCATGTCCAGCGGAGACCCTTCACTGTTTACTCAGCCAGCTCTTAACAACTCATAATAGAGCAATTTTCACGTGTCCTTGCTGCCCAGTAAATCATCGCACAGAGAGCGCGCCAGAACTGAATTCAACTGAACTGGTCAGCCCGACAAGGATCAGCACTTCCATTGTCACTCCTACCTAAAGCCGAAACAACAAACGGCCCCCTGGGACTGAAATTGATCGCGCCACTCGTAGAGCCCAATGTTTGCGGGGCTTGGACTTGAGATTTACGAGTATTTGGCAGTTTTATGGTGTTTTCATTTTTCGGGGTTTAACACTTTGCTACACATGAAGTGTGCAATAAATTTGGCATGCAAATTGAGCCGAGTACGAAAAGAGGAGCTTTCACACAGACACAGCACACGCACGGGAGCATAACTCACTTTCACTGCTGCGTTTAGTTGGCAGCTTTCAAAAGCTCACGCATACAAGCACACACAGTCGGTGCTGTGTGTGCTGACAGCTGTTTGAGCTATACGTAGGTATTTAGGAAAATGTATGCTCTGTTAAATTGCCTGGCAACTGTTGCCGCCAATATAAGCTCTGACCTTGAAAGCCGTTTATTTTTTTTATAATCAAAAGCCAGACAGCAGCCAGCTGACTGTAGATCTTAAGTTGTGATTGAGCGAGCGAGCTGAGCTAATTTAAATCAAAAAAGTGTTCGAGCAACTGACAACTTAAAAAGTTTCTTCTTCCTTTTTCTGTTGCTTGCACCCTTGAGGGCATACGAAACAATTGCCGAATAGTTGCTTCAGCGAAAACATTTATTCAACATTCTTTTTAAAGCTGTCAATCACAGCCTGGCACAAAATGATATATGTAGAGTCCTTGTGTACAACTGAGCATTTGCATAAGAAGAATTACTAATGAGCAAAAAAAAAATAAAATAAAAAACTTTTGGCCGCTTCGCATGTAGGTCAAAAAGATGTCACGAGTTGTGCAAACGAGTTTTCGTTTTTCCCAAATCGTCGTTCGCTCGCTAATTACGTCGTGTCGAACTAGTTTTCAGTTAAATATTTTCTTGCTAATGATTATTTGATTTTGTTGTCTCTCTTCCTCAACTACAGATTCCTTTGTGAACAGCCAGGAATGGACAATATCACGTTCGGTGCCCGATTTGCGGCTGGGCATTGTGGGCTCCCTGAACTCGGGCAAGTCGGCGCTGGTGCATCGTTATCTCACTGGCTCCTACATGCAGGAGGAGTCGCCCGAAGGCGGTCGCTTCAAGAAGGAGGTCTTCATCGATGGACAAAGCTATTTGCTCCTCATCCGCGACGAGGGCGGCGCACCAGAAATGCAGGTAAGCCACCCAAATCCTCCCAACTAACCCATCGTATATGCATGAAAAGTGCTAAAAATGATGTATTGTATATTGGGCGAGTTTTTCGGCCAGGGGTGGTTTTTCCCCCCCGGCAAGGTAGTCGCACTTTGTAGTGGGAGCAAAGTTTTTTGTACAAACACATTTTCCCTTATCATCTTGTAAATATTTGAATTGAGGTCAGACTGGTATCAACTGAGACAGGCGGGAGTAAAACGCAAGTAAGCAGTTTGGGGCAGAAACTTCTAGGGTTGTTACTTGGCTCGTTTGCGAGTGTTGAGCAGGTTGGTTTTTACACTGCGCAAAATTGGTCATGCATATGAAGTTGGCATACTATTTATAGTATATATTTTAAACAAAAATGCATTTATTTTATTTAAGAAAACTTTTTTGAAATATTGTGATTGCTCATTTTTCTATTCAAATAAAATTACCTCAGGCTTTTTTCTCTTGACAAAATATTTATATTATATAATGAAATAAACTATATTTTACCATTTACCTATACAGCAAATAAAAAAGTTCCAAGTCTTTCTTTTAAAATGTAAATTGTTGATTCTAAATACATATGTATAAAACAATTTCAAAGCAGCAATATCTTAAAATTAAATTTGCAAATGTTAAATTTCATTTCTGGACCATTGTAATTTCTATCAGTTTCAGTTGCCTATCTATTTGCTGCACTACTTCTTGACTTCTCGTCACGAGTCTGACAACTCTGTCCAAATGCACTGCAGAGCTTTCCATTTGTCGCAGTTTTTGCCAATTATCAAGTTTTTTCTCTCGCTAAAATCTGCCCTCGACACACTCCTGTTGATTTTTCTGCTGTGCTGTCGGCTTTCACATTCAATGGCGAAAAACTTGCGCCAAAGTTGCGACTATCTGTGGCTCCTCCGTTCACTTGCGGCCCCTCCACAGGGCTTTTTCCTCTCTGACTCACTCGATCGAACTTCGACCTTTGGCAGGCAGCAATCAACGCTGGCCTCGGGCCAACTTCTGTTGCAACAATTTGGTTTTTTGTGACACTTTTTATATGTTTATTTCAGAGGGCCGTCTAGCCAAAGGTCTGTTTGCCCTGTCTCTTTTAGGACGTTACGATGTTACGTGATGCGGCAAACTGGCCAATATCATTTAGGCTGACAAAAAGGTTAAAGTTGAGTCACAATAAGCAAACCCCTCTGCGCACTGCAACCCCCCTTTGGCAGTTGCCAAAATGCAGTTTGCAGTCTTGCGAGCAAATATCGTCCTATATCATTAAAAATAACCACACTGCGAGCTATTTACATTTTCTAAAGCCGTGTTCGAAAATTCGGGCAGCAGTTTTTTGTTTGACTCATTGATTCGCAGCTTGAGAAGCTTTTGTTGCGTTCGGTTGCTTTTCAATTCGCGATATTTGCAAAAATTTCTATAGACCTTGTTTATTTGACAGGCGCATTAGTACCCCCCAAGTTTTTGCAAAAACCCTGCGGCTTAAAGGGTGAAAGTGTGGATTATAATTTTTAAGCTGCTTTCACTTTTTTCATTTTCATTTTCTTTTTTTTATTTGCGGTTGTATTTAGGGGCTAGGGTGGGCTGTGTGAAGTGTAGGGGTTGCCCTTTAAAACATAAAAAAAAGTGCCTGCCACGCGACGCGACCCTCAAAATCGCATAATACCCCGGCCTATATCCCTAGGCTTAGCAGTTGACTATCCTTTGGGCTCAGCAATTTGTATTTAAATTAATTTTTTATCTCTATTGTAATTATTTGTTGTTAGTATTTGCAAGTCAAGCAAGTGATTGACCCAAATGTGTATTTTCAAGTTGCATGCAGTTTGACAGCCACTCGACAGTTTGACAGTCACTCGACTGCATTTTCCCATTACTAAGTGCAAATTGCATAATCACTGTTCAGCAGTGCTTGTAAAACTGTTGTTTGCTCTTCATTATTTTCCTTTTGCGTTCTTCCCCTCGTTCTCAGTTGGCCGCACACAGTTTGTTACAGTTTGTCATCCACAAATCGTTGCTCTGCCGCGATTTAACTAATTTAATGTCCATTTCTTGACTAACTTCTGTCCGTCACATCTTTATGCAACATAATAAACCATATTTCATCGCAGGCACAAAATAACCCTCTATTTAGCAGCAACCCCCCTAACGCTGGCAGCCACCCTCTCAGACAATAACAAGAAACAAATCCAAATATAAATGTTGCAAGTCTAAATTGCTGAGCTTTGACATACCCTATACACAATCTAGATACAATTGCTTTCACATTTCCTCCTCTTTTGTTACTTGCACATTTACCATTTACAGGGTATTGAGCACTCATAAGTAACGAACTAGTAACAGCAAAAACAACTGGGCAAAAACTTTGTATGAAATCACTCAATGGCGTCGCCACTCAGTCGCGTTTTGTTTTTATTTTCTTTGCGGGGTCTGAGTCTGAGCAGGATATCATTACCATATACGAGGCGACTGACGACGACTGTGGACGAGGACAATATTGCATGCGACTCAGCAGCGACTGTTGTCGATTCGACACATTATTCTTTTTCGGCTGGGGGCTGGCACAGACAAGTTCATGCCAATAGAAACGAATCTTAGAATTTAGATGAGAAACGGAATATAAGTAAAAATGATATAGATTGTTTAATATACATACATATATGTAGATTTAAAATCTAACTATATATGTCTCAATATACAGAGTATACTAAAAATCAAATTATGTTTGTTCTAATTTGTGGCTATTGTCCAATTTTGTGGCTTTCACTTTAAAAATTTGAATTCTTCGCGTATAAGAATTTAGATTGCAACCGAAACGTTTTAAATTTTTCAATAACATAAATGCTGTTATAGATATTACAAATAAACTAGAGTCAAACTTCTATAAATCAAAGTTCTATATAGCTCGAATTGTTTTTTGTGAATTTAGAGATATAAAATACTATTTAATATAGTTTTTTTTTCATTTATTTAACACAAACTTCCAGCAAGCTTAACTGCACAAACTCTTTTAAAAATGTCATTCATTGTTAGCTTAAGTTTGAAAACAATTTTCCAAGTGGTAGTTTGTGCTTGAGTTACAGTTGTCAGGCTGACAAGGATACTTTGAATACTGCTTAACCTACATAAAAGTTGAATCCATTGTTGTTTCTAGCTGCATGAACTGCAACGTTGACAGCGCCCCACCCCAACCCCCAATTCAATTCAATTGTTTTGTTGTCAAGCATGTGTCTCCTGTGTGTGTTGGTTGTGTGTGTGTGTGTGTGTTGGTGTGTGTGTGTCTACTCTAACTGTCTATGTGTGCGTTTCCCGTGTCGCCGCCATTTGGCGTTGCAACGCTTTTTTTTTTGCTTCGCTTTCCTGTTTCCTCCTGCATACATTTTCACAACAAATCATAAAAAGCGGCAACTACCCGCCGCCAGGCCCAGCCCAACCACCCACGAAAGGACGACGCCAGGACGAGGCCAGGACGAGGCAGCAGCAGCAACAATGAGAGCGACGCGAAAGCGCCAGTTGTTTGTCGACTGGCGTCGCTGGCGGGCCGCATTCAATTCAGTGCGCTTCCAGGCAGCAAGCTCCAGGACGTCGCAGGACGTGCCACACGAAAGAAATATATAATTTATAGAGTTTTGCCAAATAAATGTGTGAGTGTAGATGGATTTGAATGCATAATGAAATGTTTAGTTTAAAAGGCTGGACGAGTAATCGATAGTGAGTCCGCTGCAGGACACATGAATCCTGCGCAGTAAACATACACAAAAAGCGCCTGTTTACAAGCCAATGTAAAAGTTCATTATCCTGTGCCTGCCGACGAGTGTTTGTGTGTCTGTGTGTGTGTGTGTGTGTGTGTGTGTGCATGTGTGCGTGTGTGAGAGAGTTTGAGGCATACAAAAATCATTAAAAGTTCAGCACACGGCAACGGGTCGGGTCCTGCCAAAGGATTCAAGTGCTTCATTAGCGACTTTCTCAAGTGTGTGTGTGTCCTGAGACTTTGGCCTCCTGATCCCTTCGCCTGCTGCCTGGCTGCTGTTGTTGTTGTTGTTGTTGTTCTTGCCCATTGTTAGCGCGCTTCCGCCTTTTGTGCTGCCCGCCGCCAGACGCCGCAATTTGTATTTACTCCTCACGTCCTTCGGACGCATACACAAAGTCAAGGACTCGCGGCCAAAAGTTTTTGTGTTTTTTTTCGTTTTTTTTGTTATTTGGTGTTTTTTTTGTGTGTATTTTTTCATATTTTGCACATGCTTTTGTTTTCGTTGTGCTTCTTATTTTTGACTAATTCTCTTTCTCTCTCTCTCTCTCTGTTGCTTCTCTTTCTTTCAGTTCGCTGGCTGGGTGGATGCGGTAATCTTTGTGTTTAGTCTGGAGAACGAGGGCAGCTTCAACACCGTCTACAATTATTATACCAAAATGGCGCACTTTCGCAATGGCCAGGATATACCCATGATATTGGTCGGCACACAGGGTAAGTTCAATTCAAAATAAATTTCAAATATAAAGAGCTTTAAAATAAATACAATTTCCATGAAATTACCTATCAACAATTTAAAACGGAAGCAAACTTAAAGCAAGAAACGCTTAATACTTTCTATTTCAAGTATATGTATACTAAACATTCATTCGGCAATCAAGTGTTTCGATAAATGAATCACAATACAATAAAAGTAGAGCCAATAAGTCAGTAAACGTTTCTATTACCTAAGAGATCTACTTATGTACATACATATGTGCAAATGTTATCTTTTCGATTAAAAGTTATCAAACAATACATATTAATTTTTGTGTTTTAAGCGACATACGTCTACTTAAGTGACCTCTCAATTTCGATAAATTTATCGAAATTACATATATGCAGTTGAGTTTATATTTATATATACATTTCTATATATACAGACTATATACATATATATATATATATATATATATACATTGTATATATAACCATTTCTGAGCCAATTACTTTTATTGCAGTCGCATCCATTTAATTTCGATAAATTGATCGAAACTGTAGTTAAAATAGTAATCAAATGAGAAATTCGTTTTAAATATTTTTCAAAATTATCCATGTATAAAACAGATAGAAATTGTGTTAAATCTATAAATATATAATTTTGAAATACATTTACTGATCCTTTTTTAAACTCCATTTCGCCGCCACAGATGCCATTAGCGAGCGTAATCCGCGTGTTATCGACGACACACGCGCCCGTAAACTGGCCACCGATTTGAAGCGTTGCTCCTACTACGAGACCTGCGCCACCTACGGCCTAAATGTGGAGCGCGTCTTTCAGGATGGTAAGTTGAACAACTCAAATAGATACGACAAGGAACTACAACTAATCTCGCTCACATTACAGCCTGCCAGAAGATATTGTCGCAACGTTTGCCACTGGCGCCAGCAATGCAGCCACCTCGGCCAATAACCCCGCAGGGCTCCCGCTTGGGACTGGCCACCTATACGGCGGCCACAAACGGACAGCGGGCGCAGCAACAGTTGCCGCTGCGCATGAGCGCTGATTTTGCCCAGGCGGAGCAGAAGCTCTGGTCGCTGCAGGAGAACAACAACGTAACCAAATACAATCCAGCAGCAGCAGCGGCTGCATCAGCACAACAACAACAGCAGCAGCAGCAGCAACAGCTGCAGCAGCAACAGCAACATCAACAACAGTTGTCGCTGCAAGGTGACTGCTCACAGGTGCAGCTGCGTGATCCACGCGATCTGGCACCGCCACCCGGCAAGGAGCTGCCCACGCCCACATCAACGCCGACGACCAGTCGCAAGAGCCGACGGCGCTCGAATCTCTTTATACCCTCCTCGTCGAAGAAGAACGACAAGGAGCCGAAGAGCAGCGAACTAGGCAGCGGTCGCTCCATACCCATCAAGCAGGGCTATCTGTACAAGCGCTCCAGCAAGTCTCTGAACAAGGAGTGGAAGAAGAAGTATGTGACGCTCTGCGACGATGGCCGGCTGACGTATCATCCGTCGCTGCACGACTACATGGACGATGTGCACGGCAAGGAGATACCGCTGCAGTATGTCACGGTCAAGGTGCCCGGCCAGAAGCCGCGCGGCTCCAAGTCGATCATCACGAACAGTGCGCTGACCAGCTCACTGCTGGCGAATGGGCAGCGGGTGCAGGGTACGCTCAGCGAGGGCATTGGCTGCCTCACCCTGGCCAAGGACAATCAGCGCAAGCTGAGCGAGAAGCTGTCGCTGCTGGGCGGCAATGTGGCCAGCGGAGGTGCTGTTGAGCCGCTCAAATCGAATAGCTCGCAGCAGACCAGCGGGGATGAGGGCATCGCCATGTCCAATTCCAATTCGCAGACCTTCATTGCTGGGGAGGCGACGCAGAACAAGCTGGAGGCACAGACGCCCAATGTGAAGAAGCGACATCGCCGCATGAAGAGCAGCAGCGTCAAGGCGAACGAGGCGGACGACAATGATGGCTATGAGTTCTACATTGTCTCGCTGGACTCCAAGCAGTGGCACTTTGAGGCTGCCAACTCGGAGGAGCGCGACGAATGGGTCGCCGCCGTCGAGCAGGAGATCTTCAAGAGCCTCCAGAGCATCGAGAGCAGCAAAACGAAGCCGGCGACCAGCAATGAACTGGCCGCCATGGTGGCCATTAGACAACGTGTGCCCGGAAATGGACACTGCGTCGATTGTGGAGCGCCAAGTAAGTGTGCTTTTTAGTAAACTAATCAATTTGATTGTAATAAGTAATATTGTCCTTAGTAATCCTATTACTGTTTGAAAAGATTAAGTTGCACCTAAATAGAACAGAAACAGAAGGTAGTTTTACTAGTATTGATAGCACTCGTGAACCCATGAAAAGATGTACAAGATAATGTCTCGTCTACTACATCATATATATATAATCTGTAGTAAAAACAAGTGGAGAAGGATTATCTTCGGCGTGCCGAAGATTAAATACTCTTTTCGAACCTTTAAGCAATTTTCACTATTTTTCCGTGACTGCTTATTTAATTCGCAGATATTAATGTCGCATACATATACCCCTACATATAAAATAAAATATATAAAGGTATTCATGTAAACAGGGACGTTTCACTATCCGCAGCTCGTGGACGCGTCCCTTAGCATTCATAAGTGCTACCGAATTGAACAATATACAAGTTTCAGTTTTTCCAAAAGTCAAAACTACATTTCATATGTATACTACAATATACATACCAAATTTTGTGCCTGTTGCTCTTATACCTTTCAAGGCTGCTGTCGGAAATTGAATTGTCATAAAACTTAATCTGAACATACGAGAGCTTATATTCAGAATTTGAGATCCATATTTTTTTTCGCGTGGCATTGGTTTTGCCAATGAATTTAAATTTTTCTTTTGAATTATTCTATTAAAGCTACTTTATGTATGAAAAAAAAATTAGAAACAATTTAGGAAATTGAAAATAAATGAATTTGACTACAGCTATTATATATTTGAAAAGAAGAATAAGAAAAAATGAAAATAAATGACCGGTCGCCGCTGGTCTTGAACCCAGGACCTTTCGCTCAACAGTTCGCAACTTTACCCCTTACGCCACAAGCCGTTTTGATGATCGCTGACAAAATCCCTTGAAGAGCAGACTGTCAAAAGCTTTCTTGTTTTGCTTTTTACTGCTTACACCAAGCAGTTTTAAAAATCGCTGACAAACCCGATTTATACTGAGCTTTAGTTTTTTCGCGTTGGCATTGTTTTTGTTCTAAGCCATTGAAAGCAAATGAATTTGATTACAGTTATTATATATTTGAAAAGAAGAATAAGAAAAAATGAAAATAACTGACCAGTCCGCCGCCGCTGGTCTTGAACCCAGGACCTCTCGCTCAACAGTTCGCAACCTTACCCACTACGCCACAAGCCGTTTTGATGATCGCTGACAAAATCCCTTGAAGAGCAGACTGTCAAAAGCTTTCTTGTTTTGCTTTTTACTGCTTACACCAAGCAGTTTTAAAAATCGCTGACAAACTCGATTTATACTGAGCTTTTGTTTTTTCGCGTGGCATTGTTTTTGTTCTAAGCCATTGGAAGCAAATTAATTTGATTACAGTTATATATTTGAAAGGAAGAAAAAAGTATTAAATTAACAATCAGTCGCCGCCGAGGCTGGAACTTGCGAAACCTGCGTTCGTTAGCGCGGCTCTTTACGCCTTACGCCACAAACCGTTTTGATGATCGATGACAAAATACCTTGAAGAGCAGACTATCAAAAGCTTTCTTGCGCTTGACTTTGTTTGCTCATATGCACCTGTTTTTTCAAAATATTTAATGACGCATATCTTCGCTGTTTATGACTCAATCGATTTGCGATTTTACCCATTTTGATGAGCTATAAGGATGTTCAAGTGTACAAGGAAATTTAAGGCAATTGCTTTGAAAACATCGGATTTATGGCCAAAACCGACTTTGAGGTGTATGGCAGCTATAAGATATAGTGGTCCGATCCGGCCGGCTCCGACCAATGTGCTGTCCCCTTGAATAATAAGTGTCTGTGCAAAGTTGCATCGCGATAGCTCAAAAACTGAGGGACTAGTTTGCATACATACAGACAGACAGACAGACAGACAGACAGACAGACGGACATGGCTAGATCAATTTGTTTTGTTTTTATAAGCATATTGGCAGTAACTTTTGGGGGTCTCAGACGCTTCCTTCTATGCGTTACAAACTTCAGGACAAACTTAATATACTATTTTCTTCGAAAAGAGTATAATTATGATTATACTTATACAATAGTTTAATTTAAAACAGCTACTAATTTCCACTTATCGCTTACAGATCCCGAATGGGCCAGTCTCAATCTGGGCGTGCTTATGTGCATTGAGTGCTCTGGCATCCATCGCAATCTCGGCTCACACATCTCCAAGGTGCGCTCCCTGGGCCTCGACGATTGGCCGTAAGTACACATCGCAAACCTTAAACACAACGCTTTACTAATTTCACACTTTCACTCCCACAGTGCGCCGCATCTGAGCGTTATGCTGGCCATTGGCAACAGCCTGGCCAACTCTGTGTGGGAATCGAATACGCGACAGCGCGTCAAGCCGAGCTCGCTGGCCAGCCACGAGGAGAAGGAACGCTGGATACGCAGCAAGTACGAGGGCAAGGAGTTTCTAACGCCGCTGGGCAGCGGCAATCACGTGAATGCCGCCTCGCCGGGTCAGCAGCTAATTGAGGCGGTCATTAGGGCGGACATCAAGTCGATTGTGTGCATACTGGCCAACTGTCAGCCGGAGGTGACCAATGCGAATGTGAATGCTCGGGATGTGCGCACGCCACTGCTGCTGGCCTGCGCCATTGGCAATCTGGCCATAGCCCAACTGCTCGTCTGGGTAAGTTAACAGTTGTTTACCATTTGCATTTGTACTAATTGTGTTTAATCCTCCTTAGAACGGTGCGAATATCAAGCACTCGGATCATGAGGGTCGCACCTGTCTGGCCTATGCTCGCGCCGCACAATCCCTGGCCACGGCCAAGTCGATGAAGGCGGCCGCCGCTTTGGCCGCCGGCACACCAGCGCCTCCTCCCGCTCCGCTGGCCGCCGCAAATGGCGGCATTCCGGCGCCGCAGTACAATGTGGAGGATACGACGGCACTGGTGGAGCTGCTGGTGGGCCTGGGCTGTCCGGAGACGGCGCCGCTGACGGCTAGCGGCACGTTGCCGCGAAGACGCGATACCTTGGGCACTCCCTATGAGAAGTCCGTTTCGGGCGTCATCTAAGCAAAGAGCGCATAGTTGAATTTCATAAGCTAAGCACACACACAATTTTTAAAGTGTGTGGCAGCAAAAAAAAGAAAAATATGTTTAATCTGTTGTTCGTAATTAGTTTAAAAAGTACGCGTAAATTGAATTCTGTGTATAGCAATCGTATCGGGAATGTTTTAAATGACGCTTAGTTTCATAGTTCTAAAAACTCGAAAAAATGTGCAAATTATGCTTTTTTTGGCCAGCGTTGAATGGAAATTCGCGAAACAATTTTTTTCTAAATTTACGGCTTTTTAGTTTTGTTTAGCTTATAGGCACAAACTGTACAGTCTTGTTGTAATCTCAAGTTTTTAATTAATTTATTATTTTCGTATTATTATTACCACTATCATTAGTTATTATTGTTTTTAATCTGTGCAGGTTTTTTATGTCGTTTGCAAAACAACAATTTAAGTAATTATGTAATTTGCTTTTTTTATTAACTATTATAACCATTAGAGAGCTCTCGTTTGTCATCAGTATGTATCATCATATATATTAAATACGCCTAAAAATAGCTGATGGAAACGGAATATATACGTATAAACATAGTGAATCTAAGACTAAAGCCAAAAACAACTTATTACACTATATCTTTACATACAAAAAAAATATATACATATATATATATATATACATATATATATATTTAAAGTTGAAATTGCTTGATAATCGGTTAAATCACGCTTAACTTGTAGTTTATGCAAAAACCAAACAAAAACACACAAAAACTTTGCTATCAAAATTCCGCAAGAAAATGAAAGTATTTGTTTGCATTGCAGAATCACGTCTGAAGATTGTATTTGAATCAGAAGTTAGAAAGAAATGACAAAATATATATGATATACTATGTATGTAGCAAACACTTGAAAGTATTTCAAACCAATTATACAATATAGTTATAAAATTCTATATATAAAAATGATATATATGTATACACCCCTTTATTGTGTACGCTATTTGTACCCTTTCAAACATAAACACAACAACAACAAAACGTGACAAAACTCAATCTAATTGGATGAAAAAGCAAAAGGCACAAAGAAAAGAACACGAAAAACCACAAAAAAAAAACCTTAAATAAAAATTGATTAAACATTTTAAAAAACTTGTCTTATTACTACCTGATTAAAAAAAGTTGTTTAATGCTCTTTTCGAAGAAGAAGAAGGAGGAAGCGTCGGAGACCCCAAAAGTTATCTCTAGTATGCTTAGGATGACAAAAAAAAATTGATCTGGCCATGTCTGTCTGTCCGTATGTACGAAAAATAGTCTTTCAGTGTTTGAGCTATCGTGGTGAAACTTTGCACAGATACTTATTATTCAAAGGGGCAGCACATTGGTCGGAACCAGCCGGATCGGACCACTATATCTTATAGCTGCTTTACAACTCGAAGTCGGTTTTGGCCATATATTCCATGTTTTTAAAGCAATCACCTTCAATTTCATTGTGCACTTGAACATCCTTATAACTCATTAATGTTATAAATTGCAAAGATGTTAGTCATTAAATATTTTGAAAGAACAGGTGTATCCGAGAAAATAAAGCCAAGTGCAAGTAAGTTTTAAAGAACTTTAATCGAATGCCAAAATGTCTAATAATAAATAAAAATTCTTCAGAGTTCCACACAATCGAAAGTTAAATCTTAAACAACTTCAGTGTTTATTATCCGATGTTGATCTGCCCCGGGACTACGAGAACTCATGTTCCAAATAGTCTCTAGCTCTTGCATTCTCTGATATCCGCGTGTTCATAGACGGACGGACAGACATGGCTAGATCGAGTCGGCTGTTGATACTGATCAAGAATATATATACATTATATGGTCGGAGATGCTACCTTATGCCTGTTACATACTTTTGCACAAAACCATAATACCCTTTTTACCCATTTTTAATGGGTTCAGGGTATAAAAACGGTCACTATAATCGAGTTTGTCATCAAACTTACACGGGTTTAATCCCGATGACGACGTCATTTATTTTAATTTTTTTTCTTATTATACCTTTTAAGTTATAAGAGCTAAAGGCACCAAATTTGGTATGTGGTATAGTCTTGAATAGCATACACATGTACAAAATATCTCACTTTTTCGATACGATCCCCCCAAAAGTGAAAAACACTCATCTTTCAAGGTATGACCAAGGTATGCAATTTGGTTTGATCGCCCATTCTATAGCCAATTTCCTATTCTAAAAATTTAACGAAGATCGGACACTAAACACAAAAGTTATTTAAGATTTACCTTTCCATAGTGTGGAGCCTTGTGAATAAGTTAGCCTGCTTAAACAGCGTGTAGTATTTGTGTGCTTATATGGATGTCCATTGATAGGTAAGTGTGGATTGATGTAAGGACTGGTTTAGGGTATCTCCCAGTCGGGCACTCCCGACTTTAGCACTCTTACTTGCTTATATTTTAATTTAAGCAAATTTGGAAAGCATGTGCAGATATCTGCGAATTAGTCGCGAACTATAATATAGCATATGCATAAGCGTAATAAAGCTAGTGAAATATATCCACAGACTCGAAGAGTATTAAAATTTTCGTAGCGCCCACTTGTTTTTTCCAGTATGACAGTTTCGGTATCTTCTGTGGAATAAATGTTTTCAAGATTACTCATCTAAGATAAGCGATATTCTGGGGGGAGCTTAAATTTGCACAGTAATACACACAAGGAAATCGAAGCAATGATTACCACCATTTGTTACTTAATATCTAAGAAAAAAGAAGTACAAAACTTATTGCCGGATTCTTTATTTCATAAAACAGAATGATATTACACTTATAGTTTGTCGAAAAGATTTAAAGTATGTAGAATTTAATGGAAATACGTATGCGTAAAATATCTATTACTCTCTCACATCATTTTCTAGAGTATTACACGCGGTTGTCCGACAATTGAATTTATGTATTTATCAATTTTAAGGTTAATTGTTATATATGTGTTATATAGTTTTGTAAATTGTGTAGATAGGCGGTTGGTAATAACTGAATATACAGACGGGGAAGTTTTAAGAAAAAAAAAATCATTTGTCACCGCGTATTTGAGACAGACGCTTGACCATTACTTCAAATTCGCGGTTCTCCAAACAACGTTTTTTTTCCAGGTTTGTGGTTAGAATTTATGGTTGGGCAAACAAAACGATCAAGTGGTGGGGGGCAATTCAAAAACGCGCTCTACCAGGAAGCTGCGCTGATTTCTATGCGCTGAATATAGGAGACCATCAATGCGCCGCGTTCGAAACGAGCTCCGGTTCGTAAGGATAGTAAAACCTTTTAGTTTGCCGAACTCTGGTGAAGGTATGAAATGTTTTAAGAAATTGATGTTGAATCATGAACAATTTCTTTTTTTTTTTTGGGGATTGTTAATTTTTTTTGTTTTTTTCTTTTCAATTGGTTTTTTGTTGAGTTGTTTTTGTGGGCCATTTGTCCGTTATACGTTAGCTGAGTGTCGTCGTCGTTGCTGCCATTTGAGTTGAAAGTGTTTGGTTTGATTTTTGATTTGGTTTCTTTTTTTTGTCTAACACAACAAGTAAAATCCACGCAATGCTGCCGCTTGAACCAGCCCCCATTGTACAATAGTTGTTGCAGCCGTTGTTGTTGCTGCTACTGCTGCTGCTGTTGCTAATGCTGCTGCTGGTTTGATTGTTGTTATCGGTTTCAGTTTGCTTTAAATATGGCTGGGAGACCACAACATCAACAACAAACAAACAAACTGACAATCAAACAAACAAGCTAGCAAAAAAGCAAACAACAACGTGCTGCTGCAGCGATCGCTGTTTGGTTTGATTTGGTTGCCGTTGCCCACTGGCCGCGTCTTGAGAGAAACTTCGTTAACTTGGAACTCCATGTCGTTTTTTTGTGGTTGTACAGAGAACACACGCTTGCATCCTTGCATATATATTGCATCTGCAGTTGCCTTGCATTTGCCACCTAGCGCCCGCCCTGGGTCACTCATTTTTTGTTGGCCTTGAACTTGGAATAGAAGCTCTGAATTTGCGCATAGCGCACGGGTATCGAATCGAGTATGCCGGTGTAACTGAAATTCTGCTGCTGGCGGTTTTTCTCGTGCATATTATCGCCCGACAGATAGGTGACCACATTCTTCTGCAGCTCACTCACATGCGGATCAGCGTGATTGGCCACCAAATGATTGCAGAACTGCGCAATCTGTAGAAATACCGCTGCATCGCGATCTGAAAAGTATAAAGGATATACAAGTTAGCACAAAATGTTATATCATAAAAGGTCATATTCGCACAATCACTTGAATCGTATATTATCAATCAAAACTGCCTCAAGAACGAAAATCAGATCAGTTTTTACACTGGCATTCGTAGTGATTTGAGAGGCAAAAATAATCACAGCAAGAAAATTAACTTAATTTTCTTTTCTTATCGTTCGAGATGCCCTTATGTAGATACATGTATTCAAAAACTCACCCATCTTGCGTGATATCTTAATCAGCGACAGAGGCTGACTCTCGTTGTCGCGCTGGGCGCGCAGATGGCGATTGCCATGCTTGAACTCCTGCTCCAGCCAGCGGATGACATGACGCACATTCTCGCTGCGCTTCTTCAGCTCATCCAGCTCGTTAAGCACTAGGAAAACACACACGATTAGTTAATGGAGCGTGCAATTCAATGCAGTTTCTTTAACTCACCTGCATTGGGTATGAGAACGATGCACTTCTTGGTGCGCACCAGCGACTTGACAATGCCATTGTATTCGGTCAGGGCCTTGGAGTCGACGACAACGAACGGCGACATGACCACATGGGCGGGACTGTCGCGCAGCTCCTCCTCGAGCGTCTCCACCTCGTTCTGCAGCCAGAGTTTGCCCATAATTTCGCACTTCTTTGACATGGCCTCGGAACGCTCTTCGTCGGCGCCGCTGCTCGACTGCAAATTGAGTTTCTCAATGACGCTGTTCGTAGTGGTCGAGGCGGAGGCCGAGGTACCGCCGGCGACAGAGGTGCCCGTGGCACTAGCAATTACGGCAGCCGCCTTCTCTGCATTGCGATTGCGCAGATAGCCCTTGCGTGGCAGCTTGCGACACTCCTCGACGGTGTCCTTCTCCTCGTTGCTGGTGTAGCTCTTGCGCACAATGCCATTCTTGCGGTCCGAATAGCGACGTGTGCGTCCCTCGTTCCGCTTGCGTGTGGTCTTCGGCGCTGTGCGACGTTCACGACGTCGCGAGCCGCCGCCCTTCTTCTCCTCGCGCTTCTTCTTCTGGTTCTCGGTGAAGCGACGCGTCTTCACACAGAAACGATAGTTGAACTTCTTCTGCTTGCAGATGAAGAAGCCGAAATCGACCATTTTGAAGATGCGCAAAATGGACTCCTCCTGGGGCGTCACACGCTCCCGTATGATCGTCTCCCAGTCGAGCGTTATCTGTGTGCTCTGGAAGATGTCGAAATTCTTGAATGCGAAATCTTCGGTCAGCGGCACATTGGCTCGCACATCGAAAAGCTCGACGAGAGCGTCGCGCACATTGCTGGTGGACAGCAGCTCCCGCTCGAAGTACACCTTGCGTGTGAACACATCAATATTGCAGTAGTTCAGTAGCTTCATGATCTTGTGCACGAATTCTGGATTGGAGTGATAGCAACCAATCAAAATCTCTGGATTGATGCGCAGCCAGTCGAAGAGCATCTTTAGAGCGCGTATGGTGGGCTCATTGTGCAGGCAATCAATGATAATATTTGGATTTATCTTCGTGTACTTGTTGCGATAGACGAGCTTCTTGGGCGGCTCTGAGATGCTAACGGGTGGCATCACTGTATCGCCAATTACAGGCATTGGCACCTCGGCTGCTGCTAGCGGATCCTCGGCACTCTTGAAGTTCAGCTGCAGCACCTCAAAGCTGCGCAGTAGCTCCTCCGAGTCCACCTCCTGCGAATTGGGACGACGCTCCACCTCATCGGGATAGACTAGACGCTCCTCCTCAATGACCACATCCTCGCTGTCCGAGTAAACATTGGCGCCGGCTTGCTGGCGTGCACTGCGTTCCTTTTTCGGATAGTCAGCTGGAAGAAGAGTGTTAGTGTTATCAAAGGGTACAAATCTAGCATATACAGTATATTGACTTTTGCTGCGTCAGGTACTTTGCAAGCAATGACGTGTCAGCCATCCTATAAACGTAGATAAGTTAAGAAAAAGAACTGCCACTCAAAGTGAGCTCTGGAAATTTGACGTAATTGACTACGACGCAATTAAAAGGCATTATAATCATACATTTATCATTTTTTCAGCATAAACAATTTAAGCTGGCATACATATGATATATATGTATAAGCAATTGAGTTTATCTTGTGATATGAATTTTTAAAGATTGCAATCATAATTGGGTCAGCTATTTGGAATATTCGCTGCAAATGATTTATCTACTCACCATTTGGAGCCTCGTCGGGCTCGACGGCATCAATGTCACTGAAATCGGTATCGAAATTTGAGCTGAGATCCGTGTAGTCCTCCTCGTCGCTGTAGAAATCGGTGTCCATGTCGCTCTCGCTGTCGTAGCAGCTGCTGTCGTCCGACTGGGCGATCTTGCGACGACGCCGGCGAAGACGCATGCCGCGACGCTTGCTCTTGCAGGAGAGTGGGGTCTTCAGGTCGCTCTCCTTGGCCTCGTCGCTGGAGCGCGTAGAGATAGGCTCGGCACCGCCAAGCTTATCGTTGTCAGCCGCCTCCTGTGTCTTCACACAGCCATCATCCGCCGAGTGCTGCGAGTCGCGCGAATCGGAGCTGCAATCCTTGAGCGAGTGCGGACGGGCCATCAACTTCTTATCCTTGCGCTCGCACTCGCCGACGGCGGCCAGCCAGTTCTTGTACTCGTTGCGCGACTTGCGCACCGTGGTGTCGAACTCCTGGAAACACTGCTCGTACTCCGCCTGGAACTGTTCGTTGTCCGCGGCGCGAGCCAAAATCGTTTGTTCAATGTTTACAATGCAGGCGTCCATCAGATCGGAGCAGGCGGCGACGAGAAATGCGTGTAGCGAGTAAACCTTCGGGGAGTTAATCATCTTGAGCTTGGATAGACAGAAGAACAATATGGAGATGATCTTAAAGATGCTCGGCTCCGGAACGCGCAGCTGCTGGGCGCACAGAATCTTGCGCAAGTCAATTAGCACGCAGTGACAGAGAGAATTAAAGTCTGGCACCTCCTTGTCAAAGAAGAATATGTCCACAATTAGATAGAAACGCGCATAGAAGTCCTCAATATTAAATTCAAGTTTCGAGGGATCCATTTGCTCCAAATACTCCGTGTGCTTGGCAAACAATTTGTTTAAATTGTTCTCGCTCAGCTCGAACGGAATGATGCAGACAAGCGAATACAGATAATGGTAGGTGGAGTCCAGATCATAGTTCTGGCCATAGTAGAGTGTGCCTAGCTGATTTTGGGCCATGCCAATGGCCGGATTCAGTTTGAATGCTTCCAAATAATACTTGGCCACTTGCTCCTTGCTGATGCTCAGGCCCAACTGGCTGTCAATGCGAAAGTCCAGAAAATAGCGATGCAAATCGCCAAGGCTGAGCAGCGACGAGTGTATGGTGTCCAGTGCGAAGGACACCGCCTCCAGGCTCTTGTCGACGGCGGCCTGTGAAGGTTCCAGCTCCTTGCTGACCGCAGTGTCGCTGATAAACTCGGTTATATATCCCTCGCTTATTATGGAGAAATCAATGAGATATTTCAAGTCCAGATCGTAAATCTCCTCCATTTTGGCCGAGAGACGTTTGTAATTGAATATGCCGGCGCAGAGGAAGCGCTCCAGTTTCTGCATGTGATCCGTATCGTTGCCCTGCTTGTGCGTGTGCTTCTTCACAAAGGCGATGAACTCGTAGTATCCACGGCGCCACATTACCTCGCGGACCTTTTTGCCCACGGATTGATAGTCCTGGAATGAGATAAGAATTGGTATCGTATCAGTACCAGATTACTTTTATAGATGAATACGAGTTTTAAAACCATTTTAAGTGTTTGTCAATACTATATATTTTTGTTTTTAAAAACTTTTGAATATGTATTTACAAATACTCTAGGAAAGTTAGTTTAACTCTGTACCCGAGGTTCTAATGTTAACATAAAATATTATCAAATTATACGTGATTTTAATGTCTCAGATATCATAAATTATTAATTTTTTATTTTCGATATATATGTCCTTTTTAATAAATTTATTTACATCTAGTCCAAATTCTCTAACTCAACTATATTGAGGAGGTTCGAGATAGAGAAGTTCGACTGTATATTTATTTAATTTTATTTTATTTACTAAATGTGGTTTTAACGTGAGTTACCAGATATATTTAATCGCATATATGTATTATAATTCTGATATACAAAATGCTTTTTCAGAGTTTTCTAGTAGTATTAAATTTGGTCATTCTGTGTATAATGACATTCCACATGGCCTTTAACCATTATCATTGTTGTTAATTTCTTTGAGACTGTATACCATTGAAATGTGTTCCTATATACATATATACATTTATTCACCTTGAATATAATCTGCTTGCACAGCTGCACAAGATTAGCGCGTTTTTCTTCGATGTCATGTTGGAACAATTGCCCAATATTCTGCACATTACGCTTGGCATCATCCAGCTGCTTGGACACGGTGTACAAAGTGCTAGAAAAATGGTAATAAAAAAATACCTATTTAAATGAACACAATAGTACAGCAAGGAGTAACTAACCGGTACAAGTCCTTCACCTCCTGGCTGAGCGCCGTGTTGCCGTTATTCGACGACTGCATGCAATTGTTGTTGGCGACGCCGCAGAGCGACGCTTCTAGATTACGGCAGCGGTTTTTGCTGCCGCTGCCGCTGCCAGCGTCGACGGCGCATTCGCTGGATGCGTTTGAGCCGCCAGAGCTAAGTGTTGACTCCATGGTCAAAGTTGGAGACACTGGAGGGTACAAAAAATTAAAATATCATTAAATAATGGTGGTAATAATGACGAAGCAACAAGCGCTGTCATTTTGCAGCTGATTCTAGAAATACACTTCGTTTTATGCTGACGAATTTTGTTTGCAGAAATTTGCAGCTTCATGTATTTTTTATGATATTGTTTTTGTTTCTAAAATGCTGACAAAGCGCGTTGACACACTCCACATACACACACAATACACACAGAAATACAAACACGCGTTTATGTATGTATATGTATTGCGTATTGAATAATCAATTAAATTGCGACTGGCTGCTGCTGCTGCTCTGGCATTTTCTAGCAGCGACTCGTTTATTTTCTTTGCACACATTGCGAAATATTATTTTCACTTTTACTGTCTGTCGTGCTGTTCTTGCTCGCGGAGCTTTTAATTGCACATATTTAATTACATTAGAGCCGTGAATTTCGTTACCTTTATCAGTTTTAGATTGTTTTAACTTTGCACTGTTCACGTTTTGCGTTACTTTTCCCTTCTTTGTTAACAACAAAGTGGCGCCCGCACGTTCAGACATCACAGCTCATGCGGTGTGTTCAGGTTCATGAACTGATTCACAGCTGGTCGGTGGGAGAATGTTTTTGGTACTGCTTGCTGTTGTGTGTAAGTGAAATTTGCTTGATGTCCGGGCCTACTTGAAGTGTTATGTTTATTAGTATAAAATACCAAGCAGTTTAAAGCAGCAGGCTGTGGTCTTGTCATGCAGATGGAACGTGTACTCATATGGCGTTCGTGATATTTAAATGGAATGCGCTCATTTGCTTAAAAAATAAATATCGATATATGCGCCCAGTGATGTTCCTTGACGATAGTTGTGCGCGCGCTTTTTAAACTTGCCAAAAATTAAGTATGTGAAGCTAAGCTGAGTTTGTTTAGCGTTTTAAAATAAAAATAGCTTAATGCTAATTTATAACGAACAAAGTGAGTAAATTTAGAACCATTTGCTTGTGGTTCGACTAAGAAAAACCACTTTACGTACAAATTTATTTGTTTATTTATCACATACATATATTTATCACCTTTCGTCGATTTTGCGAAAGAAGCGTGTCAGGCATACTAATGAGCATATGCAGACAGGCTTAGCACCGTCGCAGGTAGGCGACTTCAGCCTTAGCGGCTCTGTGCGCATCGACAATAAATATTGATCAGGCTTATTATTTGATCTGACAGCTGCGCTCTCTGCGACTGCGTCAAAGCGATCAGCGATTAGGCGCTGCTCACGTCTCGGTGCGCTGTCGATGTCGATGTCGATATCGCCGAGTACCTTCTATAAAACTGAGGCACTCTCATTTCAACATTTTCAGTTTCAATTTGCGTGCGAGACGCTCAAGTTCGTTGCGGTTTGACCGGCTCTAAGATCGGCATATAATTGGTAGGTAAGTTTTTTTTTGTTATTGTTTTTATTTCGAGAACTTGATTTTAGCACTAATTAATTTGTATTCGTTATTGTACAGTTAACTAAGGCTGTTTTTTAATTGGCTGCTATTCACCTTCGTTGCTTTATAACTAATTGGAACATATAATATGTCTATACTATATATAATCTGCTGATAATTCTTGACGCAACTGCCAATTATTATTTAACTTTCAACCGTAATCCGGCTACAAATCTTATCGGCATTGAGAGCTATATCTCGCTAGATTCACAAATCATTCAGTCGTAAAAAGTTGGAAGATATCTTGCAGAACTAGCCGGCAATCAGCTGAGCTTATCAGCTCTTATTTATTGATCATTATATACACATATGATGTGTGTGTGTATATGTATAATCCACCCAAGTGTTAAACTAATATTTGCAGTTCATGGTACTTACTTGAAAATATCTTTATCTAGAAATCCAACAATGTGTAAATCTTTGTAATTTTCCAGACCGTTCAGAAAAGATTGTTGACCGATTCGCCCGACTGATTACAGTTATTTTTTTGTAAAGTGTGCGATTTACGCCACCTTTAAGTTGAATATTATTAAATGAATATAAACAAAAAAGTAATTAAAAAAGCTAATAATATTTAAGTGCTGGGCTACAAACTCTAATTTATTTGAATTTTAATTAATATTTGCAATGGGTTTTTGAAGTCGTAATTTTAAGTTATGATTCTAAACTCTTAAATTGAATAATTTTGACATATTTTGTGGGTGGTTAATAACTTTACATTTTCGATTCTCAAACAAGTTTTTCTGGCTTGACCAGAAAACAAAAAACCGTTTAAAATATATTACTTATTCAATATTTTTCATTTAATTTGTATAATAATTCAGGAACAACTTCGTTCATCTCGAAAAAAAATACACACATGCTTTCTATTTATCACGTAAGCAAATCTTATCGCTTAAAATACTGAACTATAATTGGCAATATGGACTACCTGCTTATCAACAAATTATCATGCATTATTACTCAGAAAATGGACAACAGATGATTGTGCAATTCAATTACTGCACAAGTAGTCTATAGTCGATTAAGAATAATAAAAATAATAGATGGATTGAACAGCGAAATAAAACAATGTTGTTGATCTATATAAATATATACCCAGACTGTTGTATATAGGCTGAGCAGGGTCAGGGTCATCTTAATCAATTAAGCCGAGACCCGGCGACGACAATAGATAGGCTATAGCCACATGATCAGCGTCAGCCGTGTGGGTTCCCTCAATTCAACTAAATTAATGGCCTGATCTAAATTCAAAAATAAAAGTTTGCTTTCTACTTGCAGCAGATAATTTTGGAAATATGAAGCTTCTGTTGGTCGTCCTAGTGGCCACGCTTGCGGTACGTTTACCAACACTGCTGCCCGCAAAAAGACAACAATGATAATTAAAGTGTGTACTTGCAGCTAACGCAAGCCTTAGTCAAGGAGGAGATCCAGGCGAAAGAGTATCTGGAGAACTTGAACAAGGAGCAGGCCAGACGCACCAACATCGATACCGAGGCATCCTGGGCCTATGGCTCCAACATCAACGATGAGACCGAGAAGAAGAAGAACGAGGTATCCGCCGATCTGGCCAAGTTCCTGAAGGAGGTCTCCGTCGAGGTGCAGAAATTCAATTGGCGCACCTATCAAAGCGAGGACCTCAAGCGCCAGTTCAAGGCCCTCTCCAAGCTCGGCTATGCCGCCCTGTCCGAGGCGGACTATGCCGACTTCCTGGAGACTATCTCCGCCATGGAGTCCAACTTCGCCAAGGTCAAGGTGTGCGACTACAAGAACAGCACCAAATGCGATCTAGCCCTCGAGCCGGAAATCGAGGAGATTATCACACACAGTCGCGATCACGAGGAGCTCAAGCATTACTGGCAGCAGTTCTACGACAAGGCCGGAACTGCGGTGAGACCTCAATTCGAGCGTTATATCGAACTGAACACCAAAGCGGCTAAACTGAATAGTAAGTAAAGAATATACTAACTAAGTATGGCTTAGTGGTTATACATTTCTTTTTGTCTAACTCAATCTTAAATATTGTTTTTTTTTTACAACTTTATCTGAAATGCATCTAAAAATTTATGGATGGTATAGATGAAAATTAGAATAGGCCTATGAAATACTAAGCTATTAGAGAATAGGGGTAAAGTAAATAATAAACTTTATTCTGATTTCATTCATACCATTCTTAGTTTATCCATAACACATCCCTATTTCACTTTGAGAGCGAAGGTAATAATCTTTCGTTTATCAAAATTCTATGGATGAAGTAATTTTATTTATACTTACTTTTATTAATACTATTTTTTATACTTTATACATAATCTATTTCATAATTTTCTATCTTTACATCTTTTTAATCTCTACTAATTCATTTAAACTATGTCCTTTATTTTATATTATTATTATTATTATATTTATTTTGTTTTGTATCTATTTGTAAACTGTACTTACTATATACGTCGTAATCTTTGCCCTGTTTATACTCTTTTCGAAGAAAATAGTATATTAAGTTTGTCCTGAAGTTTGTAACGCATAGAAGGAAGCGTCGGAGACCCCCAAAAGTTACTGCCAGTATGCTTAGAATGACAATACAAATTGATCTAGCCATGTCCGTCTGTCTGTCTGTCTGTCTGTCTGTCTGTCTGTCTGTCTGTCTGTCTGTATGTATGCAAACTAGTCCCTCAGTTTTTGAGCTATCGCGATAAAACTTTGCACAGACACTTATTATTCCAGGGGACAGCACATTGGTCGGAGCTGGCCGGATCGGAATACTATATCTTATAGCTGCCATACAACTCGAAGTCGGTTTTGGCCATATATCCCATGTTTTTGAATCTATCGCGATGAAACTTTGCACCGATACTTATTATTCAAAGAGACATCACATTGGTTGGAGCCGGCTGGATCGGATCACTATATCTTATAGCTGCCATACAACTCGAAGTCGGTTTTGGCCATATATCCCATGTTTTTTAATCTATCGCGATGAAACTTTGCACCGATACTTATTATTCAAAGAGACATCACATTGGTTGGAGCCGGTCGGATCGGATCACTATATCTTATAGCTGCTATACAACTGGCAATGAATTAAATATTCTTAGAACAAAAAAAAAATGTTACGCGACAAAACGATTTTGTACAGCTTATGAAATTTCAGTGGTGCAGTTGGCAGAGTGAAAATTGCCTATAGGTTCGAAAAGAGTATAAAATCTTCGGCACGCCGAAGATAATCCTTCCCCACTTGTTTTACTTTTATATTTTCAAATCTCAACTCCTTCTTTAGTAGCATATTCCAACTTATTTCCTATCATATTCATAAATTTTCCTTAACCATCAGTTAAAGATTTATTAATCTATTTTCTATGTGGCAGTTAAGTCTAGATCTATTCTTGGTCTATCTTAATTACATCCTCAACTTCTCTTAATACTTTATTATCATTCCTAATTACATTTTAATCTATTATTTCGTTATATTCACTCTAGTCTAACCTAATCCTACTTTTATTTTTCGACCCTTACTCCAATCTCACTGATCTCACTTTATCCCCGACAGACTTCACCTCGGGCGCTGAGCTGTGGCTGGATGAGTATGAGGATGAAACATTCGAGAAGCAGCTGGAGGACATCTTTGCCGAGATTCGTCCGCTCTACGAGCAAATCCACGGCTATGTGCGCTATCGCCTGAGGCAACACTACGGCGATGCTGTGGTGGCCGAGAAGGGTCCGCTGCCCATGCATCTGCTGGGCAATATGTGGGCGCAGCAGTGGTCCGACATTGCGGATCTCGTGTCGCCTTTCCCGGACAAGCCGCTGGTGGATGTCTCCGCTGAGATGGTCAAGCAGGGCTACACGCCGCTGAAGATGTTCCAGATGGGCGATGACTTCTTCACATCCATGAATCTGACCAAGTTGCCACAGTAAGTGAGGGAATTGCTGCATCAGCCCTTATCTCATGAGACTTCACTCTCTTGCAGAACCTTCTGGGAAAAGTCCATTATTGAGAAGCCCACAGATGGGCGCGATTTGGTGTGTCATGCCAGCGCCTGGGACTTCTATCTGCAGAACGATGTGCGCATCAAGCAGTGCACCACGGTCACCCAGAGCCAGCTCTTCACCGTGCACCATGAGCTGGGACATATCCAATACTTCCTGCAATATCAGCATTTGCCATTTGTCTATCGCACTGGCGCAAATCCTGGTTTCCATGAAGCTGTCGGCGATGTCCTCTCACTGTCGGTGTCGACGCCCAAGCATCTGGAGAAGATTGGTCTGCTCAAGAACTTTGTGCTCGACGAGGAGGCGCGCATCAATCAGCTCTTCTTGACCGCTCTCGACAAGATTGTCTTCCTGCCGTTCGCTTTCACCATGGACAAGTACCGTTGGTCGCTGTTCCGCGGCGAGGTGGACAAGCCCAACTGGAACTGTGCATTCTGGAAGCTGCGCGAGGAGTACTCCGGCATTGAGCCGCCAGTGGTGCGCACAGAGAAGGACTTCGATGCTCCTGCCAAGTACCACGTTTCTGCTGATGTTGAGTATGCGAGGTGAGTGCAAAGAATTTACTAAATTCCTGCTCATATTTATTTTATACAATTGTAGTAATTAAAATCATTTCAATTGCAATATTGTCTTCATGTAATAACAAAAGGCATCTAAACAGTTGTTCACGGCTTAAATAAGTTAAAAAACCGAATTCGTCAAGTTTTATTTTTATTAAAACAGATCAAGTAATTAAATATTGAAATTTAAGTCGCAATTTACTTACCTAAAGTCAAGTCTGAATAAAGAGCAGAATATATTAAACTAAATAAATATATTTTACATTGTTCACCTAATTTTCTAACACTTCAAATAGCATTTATTTCATGTTCAGAAAAGATGTTTTAAATTTAGATAAAACCTTGCTTGTTAAATATTATTTTATTTTATAAATGCTGCATTATTTTTCACAGGTATCTCGTGTCGTTTATTATTCAATTCCAATTCTACAAGTCTGCCTGCATCAAGGCTGGTCAGTACGATGCCAAGAATCCGGAGTTGCCTTTGGACAATTGCGACATCTATGGCAGCGCAGCCGCTGGCGCTGCTTTCCAGTGAGTATTATAAAGAAGACTACGCTTGACCATATCTAAACTGTTTGCCTTCCACAGCAACATGCTCTCCATGGGCGCCTCGAAGCCTTGGCCCGATGCACTGGAGGCCTTCAATGGTGAGCGCGTTATGACCGGCAAGGCCATAGCCGAATACTTTGAGCCCCTACGCGTCTGGCTGGAGGCGGAGAATATTAAGAACAAAGTGCACATCGGCTGGACAGCGTCCGATAGTAAGTAGCGCAACATTATAAATATCTATAGTTACCTTAACTATTTTGATTTTTTTTTACAGAATGTGTGTCGTCTTAATTGAAAGTGCTCGTCGCCAGCAATTTCTGGAGTTCTTTGCTCAATGAAAGTTTGTCAACAGCTTTGATCAGTTTTGCTTATATCGCTGAAAATGAGCAGTATTAAAAGCCATTTAAAAATCAAAACCCGTTGCCTTTTGTACTTGTGTTTTAAGTGGAGCGCATTATGATTACAAATTCTGGTCAATGGTTCCATGGCCCAATGGCTGACCATGGCGCTTTTGGCCTTATGCCAGTTGCCTTCGAGAGCTGCGCTAGCGCAGAACATTATTTCTGAAAGCTCAAGCTTAATTACGTGTTACGAATATTAGAAATCGGCGCATACAAGCGAACAAAAACAATATAACTATAAGAAAGTGTGAAATAATGATCAAAGGTCTCTTTATTTTAGTAAGTAAATGGAGAGTTTCGGGCAATTATATAGCTTGAAGCCCTGCAGATAATTTGGTGCATTGGGATATGGATTCCCAGCAAATTGAGTATATAAATAATTTTTATAATCCTGGACACAATGGAACTCTATGGACTATCTAAGCTTTATTTTAACTTGCGCTTAGTAGAAAAAAGGAAATTCGAAATTTTTTTAAACTTAAATGCAGGATTATTATAGATGGCAAACCATGTCAAAGCTGCATCGGTAACAAAAATCTTAGCAGTTTTGACGAAGTTATGTTAGTTTTAGGTGTTTGAAAGTCATTTCTATGGACTTTCTAGGCCTCATTTACCTTTTTTAAAAACGATATCAAATAGCCTTTAAATAAGTCATATATCAGTTATTCGTTTTGGCGCTATTAAAAACTAAACTAGAAAGCTTGCATCAAAATTTAACATTTAAAAAGTCAGTTTTCAAGCTCTTTTTAAAATATTTTTTTTTACATTGTTGCATAGTGCAATTAATAATAATATAGAATATGGACTCTGGAAAGGTTAAGTAATTTGCTGCATGCTAAAGAAGTTCTAAAATAATGTGTGACTAGTAAGAATTATTCTTAAGCACTTTATCAATTAGAATCACACTTTTCCCGCTTTTGCTATCAGAAGTTTAAACAACTCTCTGTCTTTTATCATTTAAAAAACCCATGCGTATAAAGCTAAGCTTGACTTTAGTCCAAGCTAGTCCAACGACTGATTCCAGCTTAGCTGCCTTTTTAAGCGATGTGAATCAGCAACTCGCGACTACCTACGATCAGGAGCAGTTGGCTCTACTGCAAATGGAGCTGCAAGGACCCAAGGATCTGATAGCACTGCAGGCTGAGCTCGCAAATGAGAAGCTGCTGAGCTATTTGAAGAGCATCAGCAAGCGTGTGGCCAAGTTCAAGAGATTGCGTTTGGGAGATGCACTGCAGCGACGCCAGCTGCAAAGGATGCCCGAGTTGGGCTACGAAGCGCTTCCCGCTGAGGAGGTAGCCGAAGTCTATCAACTGGCAGCCAACATGAGTGAAAGCTATCAGAATGTTGAGCTCTGCGCTTACAGGCAGCCGCTGAATTGCAGCCTTAAGCTGATTCCCGATGTGCAGCGCCTGGTTCAGCAGAGTCGCAATCTGGACGAGATTGAATACTACTGGCTGGAGTGGCGGCGTTGCACAGGTCTCTCTACCCGCCAGCAGTTTGTCCACTTCATGGAGCTGTACAAAAGGACGGCAAAACTGAATGGTTTCAATCAACCGGAGGACTATTGGTTTCGCTCTCTGGAGCTGAGTGGACAGCAAGCGATGAGTCTGCTGAATAGACTGATGTCCTCCTTGCAGCCGCTCTTTCTGCAGTTCCATGCACATGTGAGAGGATCGCTACGGAAAGTGCATGGAGAGCATATAGTACCTAAGGGGCTACCCTATCCCCAGCATCTTGCGGAGGTCTTTCTGGGCAATGCCTTCAGGCGTCCGAATGCCGATTGGTTTGTGGATATACCCAGCCCGGAGTTGGGTCTGGCCAACATAACCGAGGCACTGCATCGAAGGGGTTTGAGCACCACACAGCGCGTATTCTGGAATGTAGCGGAGTATTATCGAGGCTTGGGTCTAACGCAATTGGAGAGGTAAGTGACTGAGATTATTGATCCCATCTTTGTATATTATATTATATTTTTGTGATTTTGCTTCGAAATCCCTGTAAGGTGTCCTTATACTAAATTTTGTTTCAAGCAACATTAAAGATAAATATACTTGTTTATTATATATATTTGCAATGGAAGCAAACAGTCAAAAATGTATTTTGGTATGGCTTAGTTTTTTATTGTATTTAAACATATATTTTCCAAACTCACCAGCAAAAAGTTATCAGAATCAGACTATATATCGTAAGAGAAATAGGCAGAATATTGTGTTATATGAAAGTTATCATAACAATAAACATTGCATCTAATCACATTACAAGCTTATTAATATATATTCAACTCATGCTTGTTTAACATTATTCTTTCAGTTCCATTTGGACTTATGCGCAGCCTGTGGCTACTCACGACGAGGATCAGTGTTGGCACAAAGCCTGGCAGCTCCATGGAGCTTCTTCGCTCACAACAAACTTCAGCTACTGCCCGCTGAACGATGAGGAGCGTTTCTTCAGCATGTTCGAGGCACAGCTGGAGCTGCATTACATTCACTCTGCCGCCGAGCAGCCAACTCTGCTGCGCCAGGAGCCGTTTCCCAACTTCAGCGATGCCTTGGGAAAATGTTTCGCTCTGGCCGCCGCCTCGCCGCGCTATCTGCGCAAGCTGGGACTGCTGCAGGGAGCGGAGTGGAGCGGCTTGCCCGCTCGGCTCAATCGCTTGTATGTGGAGGGCTTGCGGGTGATCTTTCTGCTGCCCGTTTTCTATGTGCTGGATCGCTATCGGGTGGAGGTGCTCAGCGGCCATATCAAGGCGGACGATAACGAAGCCTATTGGCGGCTCACGGAGCTCTTCACAGGAGCTTCAGCGCCGCGCAGGCGTAGTAATGAGCAGTTCGATGTGACAGCCAAACTTTTAATGGAAGTGGATGATCAGTATAGCAGGTGAGAAGAACTTGTTTTTACTATAGCTAAATCGGATGTGGTTATTTTGGACAGATTAAATTGGCATGCATTTTAGCGCATTTGGCTTGTTTTTAATCGAAAATCCGAAATTCGTTTGTGCTTCGGATTTAAATGCAGAATTGTTATAGATGCCAAACTATGATGAAAACTGCCTCGGGAATGAAAATCGGATCAGGTTTGACAAAATTATGGGAGTTTTAATGCTTAAAAGGCTTATCTAGGCATAATTTCTTGATATTTAATATTAAATCCGAAAGTCTATTATATACATTTTTCTCGATTCTCGTCTGTCTCGGTAATCTGTCCATTTTAATATTTTTGACCTTGACCGCATAATTATTGTCCAGAAACTGTACATTTAAATAAAATAACAAAATTTGTTGTCAGAATATATAGAAAAATTGTGAGAATATATAGGAAATCGTAAATCGTATTTTTGTTGAATATTAATATATTATATTTTATACTTATCTCTCTATCCCACAGTCAATTCCTAAGCATCGTGCTGCAGTTTCAGCTCTATAAGCACCTATGCCTCAGCACTGGTCAGTTTGTGGCTGGCTCTGTGGATAAGCCCTTGGATCTATGTGATCTCTCCGATCAGCGCGAGATCGGAGCTAGTTTGAAGCGCGCTATGTCCTTGGGTTCCTCGATGCACTACAAAGAGGTGCTAAAGCAGCTGTTGGGCACTGAGGAACTTAGCCTCGATGGACTCTTGACATATTTCAAACCTCTACAGGATTGGCTGGCGCTACAGAATCGTCAGAATAATTTGGAAGAGGGTTGGCTATAGATTTAATTTACGCCTGAGAGTATGCTGTGGCAAATCTATGAGTTAAGCGGGTCCGAAAAGTATGCAGAAAACAACCGATGTTTTCGAGCTGGATTATGCACGCAAAAACAATCTATCTTGAACATTTAAAAAATTACATAAATTTTACATAAGAGAATATTTGACTTAGTAAAATTTATAAAAGAAATATAGTAAAGTCAAAAAGAATTTGAGGCAAACAATTTTAATTTAATAAAAATGACAGCTAAATAATTTAATTAAATAAATTTCTCATTTATACAGATCCATTGTATTTTTCTACATATAACATATTTCCCGCAAGAGCGATTGATCTACGTCTAATATATATTAATTTATCTTATGATGAAGAAAATTGATTGCACAAATTATATTAGAAGGTAGACTTTTTATGCTAGCTTTTAAAACCAGGAAACTATTGAGATAATATGCATGTGCGTATATAAAAAGTGGCTGTATTAGAATAAACTTGCGGGTAAGTTTAATGATTGAATGAATGTATCTAAGCTTACCTCAGAAGCTTCAGACTCAATCAGATTATTTAAGTAGCATTAATTTGTGATAGTCCGATTGATGATCTCAATTAGTTATTTTTCCTTAGCTTGATCTTTACTTATACATATTAAGTTAATGACCTATCTCGCACTACGATCAACTTTACTAGCATACAAGTAAATTACTAATTAAGTTAAAAGTATAAAAAATACAATTAATTTGTGCATAAAGCGCAGCGAACGTTTTGAGCTAGAACTAACTAAGAATACTACCGGAACGAGTACGAAATACAACTAAAACAAAAAACCCATCAACGCTAAACTATAATTAAAATGCAATTCATAGTGATGACTCTCGGGAGGTGGTTGCTTACTTTAAAGCTATATTCAATTAGAATAAAGTAAATAGTTAAAATAAATTGTTGGCTTACGATTATTCATACATATGCATAAATCAATTAGTTACAAACAGTCTAGTGTTAATTATTTTCCCACGCTTGCAGCGAGTAGATTTCAGAATTCTAGAACTTATACCATATATAAGAGTACTCGAAGTAACTTAAGTACATGACCTTGACTTTCAGTGCTCTAAAGTAACCACAACAGAGCTTGCGCTTATATTTATGAGCTCATTTCCGAGACAGAAACTTGCGACGCTGATCCCAATCCCGAACTAATTACACCATGAATCATAGAAGTATCAACAAATTACCTGTATGTATTTTGGTATGCCAGTGGGGCAATCAAAGCATCAATCTTAGTCTACTGCGAATTACTCATTCACCCCACCAGTTAGCACCTTATGGATAGTACTCTCTTCTCTGCTCTTATCTTTCAACTGATCTTCGCTGCATTCATTAATTACACCCCCGCAACACTTTTCAGCTCTCTGTGCGCTGTGCATGAGTCAAAAACATTTTTTTTTCACATGCGGCTAGGTCAAGAGTGACAACAACAACAATAACAAACATTCCACACAACCGAGCGTTTTGCATCGCAATAAAACGCATGCGCTGCGGCAGCGACGCCGACGGCGACAGCGACTGCAACTGCGACTGCGACCGCGACCGCGAACTTAAAAATAATTGTAAACAATTGCAAACAATTGATTTGCTGTGTTATTTTATTTAATGCTGCGCCGTGTTATGTTGTGTTGTCTCGATAAATACAAATGTAAATAACAAAACCATTCGAGCAGCTGTTATTCCATCGCTATAGGTCCTGCAAATACGACACGGCACACCCCGCACTCAACCGATCTTTATAACTTATAAAAATGTGCTAATTTGCCCATCGTCAAAAAACTCATTTTTAATAGGATCAAAGAGTTGTTGCTAGATCTCGCACAGTCTTATCTTATAGATCTGGCATTTGGCTCAGAGTTATGTGCTAATTACGTGCTCTAGGATACAAAAAGAATCAAGGATCTACTTCTTGTAGCTTAAATTAATAATAATCACCATCATAGCTCTCGCACTAAAACGATACTTTTGCGCTGACCACACCCAGGGAACTAGCACCTTGATCGCAGCAAATAATGAGGCGATGCCTAGCAAAACAATCGGCAACAGCATGCGGGGTGAAGAAACCGAAATAATTTTCACCGTTATTTCTTTTGGTCTGCTTCGTCGCTCGAAAATATGCACTTAGAATTTTGAAGAATTGCAAAGACAAATTTAAATTTGCAAAGACAATTCTATTCGAGCTCGCAATGCAATGTTGTTGTTGTTTTACGCACGGCGCGGACGAGCAACGAAACCGACCAAACAAACTAACGGTGAAACTTATTTCCGTTTCTTTACCTCGCATGCTTTTGCAAAGCGTCGCCGGCTGCGATCAAAACCGAAGACGAAAAGCAGACAAATTTTGGGGTTGTTGGTATTAATGCCAAAAAGAGTTGAAAGTGCTTTATTTATTTGTCAATTTATTGATACTATTTGTTGATTTATTATCGATTTCCCGCCATTTTAGAATTGAAAGAGTGGTCTGCGCAAAAGTATCGTTTTAGTGCGATAGCTTTTTGTTAGTTTAGGAGTAGATGCTTGCAAATAGCAAGATATGTTTTTTTTACATACATACATATGTATGTACATATGTATTTGTTAAGTGCATAGCACCCAGCAGAGCCTCAAGCAATTATATATATTTTATTTACTTAATATCGATAATCAAAAGTCGACACACAATATAAAATTAAAAGTCACTTAATTTAAATCAAAATTGATACTAAAACAAGTGGGGAAGGCTTATCTTCGGCGTGCCGAAGATTTTATACTTTTTTCGAACCTTTAGGCCAATTTCACTCTCACTTTTTTTTGTTCCAAGAATATTTAATTCATTGCCAGTTGTATGGCAGCTATAAGATATAGTGATCCGATCCGGCTGGATCCGACCAATGTGATGTCTCTTTGAATAATAAGTATCTGTGCAAAGTTGTATCGCGATAGCTTTAAAAGCCTAACGTAATTATACTCTTTTCGAAGAAAATAGTATATTAAGTTTGTCCTGAAGTTTGTAACGCATAGAAGGAAGCGTCGGAGACCCCCAAAAGTTACTGCCAGTATGCTTAGAATGACAATACAAATTGATCTAGCCATGTCCGTCTGTCTGTCTGTCTGTCTGTCTGTCTGTCTGTCTGTCTGTCTGTCTGTCTGTATGTATGCAAACTAGTCCCTCAGTTTTTGAGCTATCGCGATAAAACTTTGCACAGACACTTATTATTCCAGGGGACAGCACATTGGTCGGAGCCGGCCGGATCGGATCACTATATCTTATAGCTGCCATACAACTCGAAGTCGGTTTTAGCCATATATCCCATGTTTTTGAATCTATCGCGATGAAACTTTGCACTGATACTTATTATTTAAAGAGACATCACATTGGTTGGAGCCGGCTGGATCGGATCACTATATCTTATAGCTGCCATACAACTCGAAGTCGGTTTTGGCCATATATCCCATGTTTTCAAAGCTATCGCGAAACAACTTTGCATAGATACTTATTATTCAAAGAAACATCACATTGGTTGAAGCCGGCAAGATCGGATCACTATATCTTATAGATGCTATACAACTGGCAATAAATTAAATAAATTTAGAACAAAAAAAAAATGTTACGCGACAAAACGATTTTTACAGCTTAAGAAATTTCAGTGGTGCAGTTGGCAGAGTGAAAATTGCCTATAGGTTCGAAAAGAGTATAAAATCTTCGGCACGCAGAAGATAATCCTTCCCCACTTGTTTTAACTTTATTTCTTTAATTTAATATATTTACGATCTTAAATTTATTTAAATTCTTGTATATACATTAAATTTTTTTTATAATTTTATATAAATTCTTTTGTGTCGACTGTCAGTAGTCGACAATAAATAAAATAAAATAAAAAAAAAAAAAAAAAAAAACTGAGGGACTAGTTTGCATACATACAGACAGACAGACAGACAGACAGACGGACATGGCTAGATCAATTTGTATTGTCATTCTAAGCATACTGGCAGTAACTTTCGGGGGTCTCCGACGCTTCCTTCTATGTGTTACAAACTTCAGCACAAGCTGAATATACTATTTTCTTCAAAAAGAGTATAAATAGTATAATTTAAAATATTTTGAACGTAAAACTTTAAATTTAAGACCTAAGATATTGAATATTTTGAGTTGAAAATTCAGGGAATATGCCATGAATAATTTAAACTTGTTGCATTTCGTCATGTTATTTGCAAATGTTATCGACGCTCGGTAAATATAATAATCATTGGTCCTTGCAGTTGGAATTGCAAAAATGGTGGAATTTGCTCAGTATTTTATTATTGTATATTGTCTATATACATATGTACATATGTATCTATGTTTTTCGACTCAAGCAACTACCACTCATTGCAATTGGCTCAGAGCCGGCGACTTATTCATTTTATTTTATAAACTAAGTATTCACTCACGTCTTGTCGGCGACTTTCTCACAGTTGTTATAATTATGCGGTTAAACCTTTTTTTGTTTTTGACTGATTAGTGCTCGTAGACGTACTCGTAAGTATGCCCTCACCCTCCCTTATAATTGCAAGCATGCATGCAAAACATTTACACACACACACACACACACACACACTCATGTATGTGTCCCATTGTTGTTCCCAAGCTTATGGCTGATTTTTATTGTTGTTGTCGTTAACAGCGACGTCGACGCTCAGTTTGTCTCAGTGCTAATTGCGATTATCTCACACAGCATATAGAAACAGCGGGCGTTGCGTCGACTGCGACTGCGACTGCGACAGAGAAGCTGATTGCAACTGCGACGCTTCGCTACGTTGAAATTTGAATTCATTTTCGAGTCACAAACAAAACACAAAAAAAAGTCACAAAGTAATTTCGAAAAAAATTCTTACCCTCAAGTCAGTAGAGTTTTAGACGTGTTACGTGACGTTACGTGGGTGTACGGGCTCTGACAAATTTCGAAACTGAAAGTGATCTGAAAGTGTGGGAATAAATAGAAGCAAGTGCAGTGTAAATCGAGAATCATTTATCATAATCTGATCTGCCCTTAAATTGATATTATTTATATCAAGTAAGCTTCATATTCAGTAAAAAAATCCTTGAATTGATTTTAAATAATTTAATGGACTTTTAAAGATACTAAATATTGTTCTATTCCATTAAGGAGTGATCATAACTTAAATCAAGTGAATTTAAGACCCCTAAAGAGGAGATCCTGTCTCATATTCTGATATTTTCTCAACGAGTCCTTGAAGATATTGTTTTTTATCTGTGAATTTAAATCCTCAATGCAAAAGTGAAGTTTTTCCTTCAAGCACAAGATTTCTGGTTGTGAAAATTTATGAGATATATACATATATACCATATATAATACCTGAAATGAAAAATTCCCAGCGACGTGATCTGTGAAAAATCGTGAAGGTTTTTAAAGAACCTATAACATAGTTTGTGCTTTCTAAAACGTTCTTCGCGTGATCAGTTAAAAGCCCTCGCTGTTTTGCAAAGTCTGGACTTGTTTGATCGTGTGTTCAAGTTTTAAGTTAATGCCATATAACCCATAATTAAAGTTGTTAATTGCTTGTGAAAGATTTAATAAGCAGTGCAAGTTGACCTTGAGAGCGTTAAATATATAGATCTCATTGCGTGATAAGCGAATATGCGGCATTGTCTTATTATCATATGCTCCGCCATATGGAGTCTAGGCCATGCTAATCCCCAACTGAATTTGCCCACGCCACAGCCTGAGATCTTCTACAATGGGTATACGCCCAATGTGGCCACTACTCCCGCCCAGTTAAGGGCCGATCGCGATCGCAGCCAGCGCTATGGACCACCCTACTCAGATGATGGGGGTGGGGGTGGGGGTGGCAGCGCTGGCAGCAGCAGCAGCGATGATGGATTGGATGACTTTAGGGTGTGTTTTTGCTAAGGCAGCTGAATTTTAGAGCATCATCTAATGATATCTCATTTGCAGTACGGTCAGACGTATGACGAACGCATGAGACTGGGCTACGCCTATCCGACACCACGATTGAATTTCAGTGATCGCGCCGATGATTCACCCTTCAGTGGGGATGCCAATCGGAATCGTGGGCAAGATAATCGCTATGCGAATCACAACTATGGACCAACTTCCACCAGCACCGAGCGCAACTATGGCAATTTTAATGATCTGCCCGGGAATCCCAACAATCCGAACTACAATAACAATCCAAATGTAGAATTTGTGGGTGGAAACAATCGCAATCGTTTCGAGAATCCTTATCTGTCCAATCAGGATAGATTCAATTTGAATCAGGACTATGTGGATAGACAGCGCTATCAGCAAGATCGTCGCTATCAGCAGGAGCTGGAGAAGCTGCGCAATCTGCTAGTCGAAACGGATCAGAAGGGTTCGCTCGAGTGCACCGCAAATGTGGCGGCTCAGTGGAATTTCGAGACGAACGTCAACGATTATACACAGACGGAAGCGGTGAGTTGTTGGGAATATACTTACTATATAGACGCTTAGTATACCCTTGAAATTGTAATTGGAATTGTGCTGGAGCGGCACGCGATCTCTCTCCGCTTGTGTGTGTATGTGTGTGTGTGGGGCATTCTCATCAACTTGACGCATGTGCAACTTGGTAATTTTCTTGGCATGGCAAATAGACACAACATACACACAGCATAAGCGCGCTCTCAAGGTCGTTTGGCTGTCGGGGTTCTCAGGCAGACATGCCAATGTCAAAGTGTTGCACTCTGAGAGTTTTTTAGCCACGTTATTGGGCAAACTTGACTCAAGTTAACAACATGTTTTAAGCCCATTAAAGTTACGACAATTTCAAGCTATCAAATATGATTTGAATTTATAAGAGTAACCAAGCATTTTGAATGAGTAGCTGTCTATTCGTTTTACGTAGATATTATATCAAACTGTTTTTTAAGCGGACCCAAATTGATTAAAAAACAAGTAAGAGTGCTCTAGTCGGGAGTGCCCGACTACGAGATACCCTGAACCCAGTCCTTACAATCATTCATATTAATCTAAACACACACATGCTGCAGTACAAGCAGTACAAGCAGTGCAAGCGGTCTAAGCAGTTAGCTTGCTTTTCGCTGAGCCCCACATAATGGAAAGTTAAATCTTAAATAACTTCTGTGTTTATCGTCCGATCTTATTGAAATTTTTGGGGCAAACAATTGTCAATAATATGTGTTACCAAACCAAATTGCAAGGTCGTACCTCCAAAAATGGGTTTTTTTTAACTTTTGGGGGGTTTGGGGGTTGGTATCCAAAAAGTGAAATATTTGTTACATGTGTATGCTATTCGAGATTATACATATCAAATTAGGGGCCTCTAGCTCTTATAACTTGTAAGTTATATCCAAAAAACGCTGGTCTGAAATCGAAATTTATCGATAACTTTTGAACGGGACGAGCTATCGATAAATTTTAATAAACTTGATCTGTCCCGGGATTAGGAGAACTTATGTTCCAAATATGAAGTCTCTAGCTCTTGTAGTCTCTGATATCTGTGTGTTCATACAGACGGACGGACAGACAGACAGACGGACATGGCTAGATCGACTCGGCTGTTGATACTGATCAATAATATATATACTTTATATGGTCGGAGATGCTTCCTTATGCCTGTTACATACTTTTGCACAACTTCATTATACCCTTTTTACCCATTTTTAATGGGTTCAGGGTATAACAAGTAAGAATGCTCTAGTTGGGATTGCCCGATTAGGATATACCCTGACCCCACTCCTAGCATACATTCATACTTACTCATCAGTGTGCATGCATACAAACATACACATGCTGCAAGCAGTACAAGCAGTTCAAGCAGTTAGCTTCCTTCTTCACTGAGCCCCACACTATGGAAAGTTAAGTCTTAAACAAATTCTGTGTTTATAGTCCGATCTTATTAAACATTTTTGGGCAACCAATTGGCAATAAAATGTGTGACCAAACTGAATTGCAAGGTCGTACCTTAAATTTTTTTTTAACTTTTGGGGTGATGGAGGGTTGTATCCAAAAAGTAAAATATTTGTAACACGTGTATGCTATTCCAGATTATACATGCAAAATTTGGGTGCTCTAGCTCATATAACTTTTAAGTTATGGTCCAAAAACGTTGGTCTGAAATCGAAATTTATCGATAACTTTTGAAAGGGTCGAGTTATCGATAAAATAAAACAAACTTGATCTGTCCCGGGATTACGAGAACTTATATTCCAAATATGATGTCTCTAGCTCTTGTAGTCTCTGATATCCGCGTGTTCATACAGACAGACAGACTGACAGACGGATAGACGGACAGACAGACGGACTTGGCTAAATCGACTTGGCTGTTGATACTGATCAAGAATATATATACTTTATATGGTCGGAGATGCTTCCTTATGTCTGTTACATACTTTTGCACAAAACCATAATACCATTTTTACCCATTTTTAATGGGTTTAGGGTATAAAAAATAAATAATAATATTTTTATAAAAGTCATAAAAATGTTCCATAATGTTTGGGAGATACTTAAAATTTCAGTATTCTTTATTTTTGTTTTGAGTGTAGTACCGCACAGATCTGAGATGAAATATAGTATTATACCAAATTTTGTAGGCCACTCCCGACTAGAGCACTCTTACTTGTTTTAATTTAAAATGTTGTGAATTTTGTTTTGAGAGCCTAGTTGTCGATTTTCCTTGATCTTAGACAATAATTTATAAGTTCTGTGAGCTCCATAGATTTGTTGTCAAATCTTTATACCCGGTAGAAATCTGTGACTGTAACCTGTAATCACATCCTGACGTACTCTAATCTCCTCGATCTTTAATCTTCGTACAGCTGAACGCTCAACAGCGCTATGTGGAGTATCAGCGCATAACAGCCGAACAGTCAAAGCACATTAACAAGGATCTTATCTTCGACCGCCGACTCTATAGACAGTTAATGCTGCTGTCTGAAGCCGGACCCAATGCACTGCCCCTCGATGTTTTGGATAGGGTAAATATGCTTAATGTCAATCCGAAGAACGCTTATAAATGTATATGTCCTTCCTCAATAGTACAATCGCTTGCTGAATGAAATGCTTTTCCTATACAACGACGCCAGCATCTGTGCCTATCAGCAGCCATTTCAGTGCGATCTGCACTATATACCCCACCTAAAGGACATTATGGCCAAGAGCAGGGACTGGGATGAACTGCAACATACCTGGGTGGAATATCATCGCAAAGCGGGGCGTGGCATGCGTGATGACTATGAGCAGCTGGTTGATGTGATGCAGGATGTGGCCGCTGTAAACAGTAAGTAAACTTTTCAGATCTGTGGAATAACAAAAAATTAATAGCCCTAAAAGTGGCTAATAGAATCAACTAACTTTTCAGACAACTGTTGTTTTTTTTCAAATATCCATTTCTGACTTCTGTGCAATTTTCCTATATACCTATTATATACATAAATCCATTTATAAAATTTATTTTGTATTAATAATTTGTTTTTGTGCTTTAGAATTATTTAAAAATTTTACATAAAACTAATTCCTTTTATAGATTCAACGTAAAATATATATACTATATAACATAATATATATTTGGCTTAATATATGCTTTTGCTTTATATATTTTCTTTTCTTTATTTCTAAGTTATGTAAATTTGGTGCATACTTTAATAATATCAATTATTTTGCAGATGTGACTAATGGCGGGGAGTACTGGTATTTGGCCTATGAATCTGGCAATTTTCGTCAGGATATCGACATCGTTTGGGAGCAGATACGTCCTCTTTATGAGGGCCTACACTCGTATGTGCGTCGCAAGCTACGGGACTACTATGGACCGGATCGCATTAATCGTATTGCGCCCATACCCTCGCACATATTGGGCAACATGTACGGACAGTCGTGGTCGAATGTTTTAGACATACTGATACCCTATCCGGGTCGCAAGCTCATCGATGTGACGCCTCGTATGGTGGAGCAGGGATATACGCCGCTGCTGATGTTCCAGCTGGCCGAGGAGTTCTTCACCTCGATCAATATGTCCGCTGTGGGTCCGGAATTCTATAGGAACTCCGTGTTTGAGCAGCCGCTGGACAGACGAGTCCTTTGCGAACCCTCCGCCTGGGACTTTTGCAATCGACACGATTTCCGCGTTAAGATCTGCACGGATATCAATCAGCGCAGTCTGATCAGTGTGCATCATGAGATGGCGCACATTCAGTACTTCCTGCAGTATCGCCATCTGCCCAAGATCTTTCGCAATGGCGCCAATCCCGCCTTCCATCAGGCGGTGGGCGATGCCATTGGGTTGTCTGTGTCCACGCCAAAGCACTTGCAGACTTTGGGCCTGCTTCAGAGATCGCTGGATGAGTCCAGCTATGATATCAACTATCTGTTTACCATGGCTATCGATAAGGTGAGTGAGCATGACTCATGAATTACGTATGAATGAAAACTAAATGTAATGCTTGATAGGTGGCTTTTCTGCCCTTCGCCTTGGCACTGGATAACTGGCGCTACGACATCTTCAGTGGCAACGTGAATAAGCGAATTATGAATTGTCATTACTGGAATTTGCGGTAAGTTCGACTTTTGTTTTGATTGTGTTTTAAAATTTAACATTTTGTGTGCTTGCAGTGAAAAGTATTCGGGCATTAAGCCACCTGTTTTGCGCTCTGAGCAGGACTTTGACTTGGGCGCCAAATATCATATACCCGCCAATATACCTTATGTTAAGTAAGTACTGCTTTTCTTTTATATTATGAATTCACTTTTAAATATTACAGGAGTTACTTCACAAATAATAATGTAACTAAAGAGGTTACGGTTAACACTATAAAATGTATTTTTTCCAGGTTGATTTAATATTTTTTAACCACATTTGTATTTTTGAAGCATCTAAATAGGATTGATTAGGGACGATTTATTAAAAACATACTGTAATCTTTTAATACAAATGAAACACCAAATACAGAGATGAACTAAAATCCAAGTAAGTCTCACAAGACTATGGATTATTTATAAACTTATTGTAAATTCACATAAATTTGGATTTTTTTTATTTTTTATTTCTAAGCTAAGAATTTGAGCTTGAGAACTTGGTTTTCAATTGACTGTGTAAGTCATTTGCATTGTTTTTCAAACAATATGTATTACATTTTAAGATTTTTAGTTTTAAATTGTTTGCCCATTGATTTTTAGTAATAACCATTTTCTTTCGTGCTTTACGCCATAGTGATAAATTATTTATTTTCACCTAAATTAAAAAAAAAAAATGTTTTTTTTTATTTTTCTTATCTTTATACTCGTTGTATCAATAATTTTAAAGCTTAAAATAATGATCCCCATAGTCATTTATTTTTCTGATTTTCCCCAATTCATTGATTACATGTTGCATTACCGCACGAAATGTCTTTTTCTCTTATCTAATTTGCCACATAACGCAAATGCAGCAATTAAAACACAAACAAACAAAAGCTTGTTATTAATTTACTTATTTCGATTACAATTTACAAACACTTGCAATTATTTCGAATATTTTCCTTCCAAATTGCCGGCGATTACGCGTCACAATATTCGGATCGCAAAGACTCCGAAACGGCAATCGCCAACCGGCCCCAAATCTGGCCCACTGACTGCACATAATGACCAGTCTAGTAGATGGCCAGACATTTGCACACATTGTATGTGTATGGGAAAGACAGAAAGAAAGAAAGAAAGAAAAACTCGCATGTCGACGATATTTCCCGCATTCACTTTCCACTTGGCTGCTGCCAAAGCTGCGGACCGGCTTTGGCTCTGACATCATTTAAATAAGCCGAAATAGAAACTGCTACGAAAAAGCCACAAATCGAATATATGCAGGCTATTTGTCTGGCTAACTGACCCATTAAACCAAAGCGAACAGCAACAATGAAAACTAACTTTTCCGGCGAATGCAAATGCAAATTTCAGGTGTCACAAAAAGCGTGGTGCAATGGATGGGCACCACCCAAGAAAATGGCGGTGTCAATGACTGCCCATTAGAGCTGACCGTGCCGAGCAGCACCTGGGGCAATGTTTTGTGGTGTTTCTTGTATTGTTGCTTTTTGTTTTGGCTTTTATTGTACGCCTATTTAAATGTAAGACAAGGCGCTGAGAGTATTATGACAACCGCAGTGGTGCCATATTGCATAAGATTGCTTTTTGGCCAACCACCATCGTTAGCGGTTTGTTTTGGCAGCGTTGTGGTTCTTTCAAGGTGTAGTTTAAACTTAAATTTAACACAAAATATAGTTGGGTAAATCAATTAAATTAAAAAATAATATATTATTAAAAGCTAAAGTTTGTCGAAGTATGTTCAAAAAATCATTAAATCTAATAATATATTATTTAAAAATCTCCATTCATCTATCTAGATTTCTTGATAGACTCCACTTTAATTGTGGACCGTCCAGAGTTCACTGCAAAATCCATTAGTCCGATTTTATAGCTGGCCATTCTATTGAGAGGGGTATTACAACACAGCAGCCGCTATGGCTATTGTGTGTTGATTATTTATTGCATAATCCATAAACTGCAAATGCTACAGTTACAGTTACAGTAACAGTAACAGTTGCATAAACAACAGCTACCAGAAATCAGCTAGCCACCAAGAGAGTTAGCCTAGATATGGTAATAAAACAAACTCAGAGCTATAGTCAGTGCTCTGAACACTTTTCATTTCGTTTCACAACACGCTTTGCATGTGCTTTTGTCTCAAATATCGGTTAGGAGCACATGTCCTACAAACCGACTAAGGAAAACGTGATAAATCTATGCCCCACTTAACGGACTGAAATTGCACCATGGCTTCAATGAAGCCGAAATGCAAATTGAAACCTAATCTTAATACTCCCCGCCGACTCAGACGCGCCGCAGGCGACGCCAAATGCAAGACGGAATACGCAAATTATCAAGTTGAGACTTGCAGATACTCTGTAATCAAGTGTGAAGTAAATGCGTTTGAATTGCCTTTGTGTTAATCAATATTAATATTTATGCATGGAATTAGATTATAATTATATATTTATAGTATAATGCCGATTTAGACTGTCTGATGACAATAAACTCTGCTTAAACTCTGCAATTAATACAAATTTAAAATGCATTGCAAAATAAATTGAATAAGTATATTTTATTATAATTTTTAACGATTTTGTTTAACGTTGAAAATTCAAAGTTAGCAAATTTTCGTCATATATATTAAAATTCTTTGTTGGTTACCACTTATTAAAACCAAGTTTAATAATATATAACACCTTATTGAAGCATCCTTCTTTACATAGGGTATCACAACTGAAACCACACGAACCACACACAAATCGGCGGTGCTAATAAAAAGTAATGCCAGACCGCAAAATAAACGCTAGGAAATGGACGCAAGTGCCGTCAGCGAGTTGTCTTTGTTGTTGTAACTGTTGTTGTGGCTGTTGTTGTTGCTGTTGCTGTGGCATGAAAAGCGTAATGATAAACACATAGTGTGGCAAATGTAATAAACATGTTGCCTGCCACTGCGTCTCTCTCAGTGGGCGAGAGACACTTTGAATATGCAATTATGAATGCCAGGCGATGTTTACCTCATTTGAAAATTAGATAAGCCGTTTATGGGCAATATGAAATGACTTGATTTCTTGGTTTCAGGCATGAGTTGGCGCATTTCACTTGCATATACGAGTAAAATGTGGCGGGAAAGTAACTTACTTGGGATAGGCTAGGTTCGGTTGCAACTGGGCCTATGATTAAGACTTGTACAAAATATTAAAATTATTATTTCACTGAAAAGAGGAGCCTATAAAGCTTATGTGATTAGATATATGAAAACAAACTGTATTATTAATATTTGGAGCGTACTTTATTACAAGTAATTTTCAATGTGAAGCCGAAAAAAACTTAAATTTTTATAAAATTGCTAGTCTTTCTCAACGCTAATTAAAAGTTAACTGCGCAAATATTTTCACTTATAAACCAAGTGGCTATTTAGAAAATTGTTAATGGATCGAAAGGGAAATATATGATAAAATAAAAAACATATTTTATCATTTGTGAATAAAAAACTTTTGATTTTATTCCGTGTGAATTAAAAGAAAATATAAAAAATAATAAGTAAAGTTAATACTATTTTGCTTTTACTAAAATCCTTTTTATTAAATTATATTTTAAATAGTTGGGCATTTAGTTAACTTTCGTTAAATGAATGATGGAATGTGAATTGCTGACACAGTTCCTAAAATATTCTTTGCACTATAAATAAATAAGAACCAATTTGTAAGTTTTAGTTTTGATCACTTGGTTTTCTCGTTTTTATTGTTTACATTCATCAGCTTCATTATCAGTGTTTGTTTTTGTTGTTTGTTTTTGTTGTTTGTTTTTGTTTTTTTTTACAGAGACAAAAAATATTTGGTAAATTAAGTACTTTTTATAAATCCGTTTCAACTGCTTTTTACAATAAGCAAAACTATAGATAGATGGTTGCATTAAAAACTAGATAGCAAAAAATTATTACAAAAATAATACAATACGTTCGTTTACAAACTGACTTAAATAGGCGACTGGCAAAGCTAGCTGCCTTCCTTAAATAGAGCATACACTTAAACACTAAGCAGAAGTCTTATCACACGCTTTTCAACGCAAATCAGATCTCACACACAAATCGAACCGAACTGAACCGGGTGCACAAGTCGGTGGACCAGAGCAGAAGGAGGAGTAGCCGCAGCTGGAGGACAATACAGCAGCAGCCAACCACGTCAAATGTACCCAGGAAGAGCGAAGAGCGCCAAGTCCAACAACACATCCAAAGTGATCCTGTTTTAGGGTGTCATATGGTGTATGTGTTGTTGCTAATGTTGTTGTTGTTACTGTTGTTACTGTCATGGGTCTTGTTCTTGATCTTGTTGTGTGGGCCCCAAATGTGTTGTATCTTGTTCTTAAAGTCTAGTCTAATCGTCTCCAAATTTCTCATAACATTTCTCACGGGATATTTTCGTCAACGTTTTTTTTTTGTTTTTGTTGTTTCTTGTTTTCTTGTATGGCTTAAGCTAAAAGAGAGTTCGTTGTGTGTAAAAACTAAGTAAGTTCGTATTGTCACAATATAAATTGATATCAGAATCTCTATCGTTATCACGTTCGATATAGCAATGTGTAATTGGAATGTTGGGCATTTTGGATATGATATGGAAATGTTTTGGAATGTTTCTAAGTGATGTTGTTTTTTCATGTGATGTTACTTTTTGTTTTCTTTAGCTAGATATCCATTCATAACCGTTACCGTTCATAACCGATTCTTATCAATGCTGCAAAGAGAGAGTGAGAAAGAAATTCATTTCACCAATTTAGTAACCGTGATACGAATGATAATCATGATAGTTAAAATCATGCTCCACCTCATGCTCATGCTCATGATGCTCCTCAATGGGTGCCGAATACGATGAGTGATGATGGATGGGTTCATGTTGTTGATGTTGATGATGATGATGCTCCTCCTCGATGTGCTTGTGCACAAACTCCGGCTCCTTGTAGCTGATGTGCTTCTCATGGTACTCGGGCACATGCTTCTCAATGTGCACATGGACGGGCTTCTCCACGGGGATCTTCACGGGGTACGGAACGTGTTTCTCAATTTTAACTGGCACTTCCTTGATCACCGGGTATGGGGCAGGCACATGAATCTTCACCTCATAGGGCACTGGCTTCTCCACATGCACGGGCACTGGACGATCATAGGGTACATGAACGGGCACTGGCACCTTCTTAATAACAGGCACTGGCACGGGCTTGTCTATATAGTGGGGCACTGGCTTGTCCACATAATGGGGCACTGGCTTATCAACGTTCACCTTGACCGGATAGTGCACAACCTTCTCAACGGGATAGGGCTTGTCGACATGCACGTGCTTCTCCACATTGTAGTGGACGATCTTCTCGACGGGATACGGTGCGGGCACATGAACCTTGACGGGCACATGGACCTTCTTCTCAACGGGGTAGGGTGCGGGCACATGTACCTAAGAGTGGGTGGTAAACAATGGGTTATCCCTGGAGTATCGCTATAGAGCGTCTGGAATGTATACCTTAACGGGCACTGGGCGATCATAGGGCACATGGACGGCGTAGTGGACCTTCTTTTCGACTGGGTATGGCTGTGGCACTTCATAGGGCACCTTGACGATCTCCTTAACCTCATAGGGCACGTGCTTGACCACTGGATAGGGCTTGGGTACCTTCACTTTCACGGGCACATGAATGTGCTTCTCCACGGGAACATGGATAATTTTCTCAACGGGATAGGGTGCGGGTACCTTCTTGATCACCGTCAGTGTCTTCTCCTCATGGATGGGGAAGTGTGGCACATGATGGTGATGGTAATCCTCATAATGATGCAGGCCACGTTTCGATTTCGTGGTATCATCAGTGGCGCCTGTCTCCTCGGCCTTTGTCTCTGTCGGCTCAACCGCTTTCGTTTCGGCGGCTTCGACCTTCTTCTCGTCTTCGGCCTGTGCGTAGCTCGTGGCTAGCAGCAGCACCAGCGCGAGTGATGTCGCTGTACGCTGCAAGAAGGAGAAAAAGGGGTGGATCAGAAATCGGATGGGTTGTCTTAGAAGCTCAAGCTTAGCAGCTCAGACTTAGAAGCTCAAACTTGGGCATTTCAACCTATGACTTTAAGATAAGAAGTTTCAAACTAGAGTTCAAAGTAAGGAGTTCAAACTAAGGAAACTGAGGAGTTTCAAGTTTAGGAGTTCATACAAAGAAGCTCAAACATATTAAAAGGACAAGCTTTACTTAGTATTGCAAAAATTAAGAAAATTGAAGAGTTCGAATACGGGAGTTCAAACAGAGCAGTTCAAGCTTAGGATTTTAAATTTGGTAGTTAAATTTGGAAGCTCATTAGTGCAAACTTATCAGCTGCAACTTAGGCATTCATTTTCTTGTACACTCTCTTTCACTTTCGTGCCGCTTAAATGTTGTTCAACTTTATAGTTCTTTTCGCACACTTGATAACACTGCACTTGTAGCCTGCTTAATACATACCATCAACTTCATGTTGCTGGCGTAAAATATCCTTGTGGATTGTTTCGTTATCCGTCGAACTGTGTCCCGTTTTTTGTCGTTTGTTGTGTGCCGCACAATCAATATGTAATTTGATTTTGATACTTTTTAAAGGAGGGCAATCGATCTTAACTCAACGCTCTACACACGCTCCGTACCACTCTACACTGTTCGATGGTTAACGGTTTAATGATGCCAACTGCAGCGCCTGCCCGAACTTTTATACTCTTTACTTACACCCAAGACACACAAGCGAATGAATGAGCGACGAACGAATCCGACGAGCCCGACGAACAGCAACAACAATAACAGCAACAATACTTTAGTATAGTATAATCATAATCGCAATAGCCCCAAAAACCAAAAAAAAAATAAAAAAAATCCAAAAAAAGAAACACATGCAGCGAGTGGTGAATGGTTCGTGGTTCGCGTTGTCGGTTTTAGCTGGTTGGCTGGTTGGTTGGTTGGTTGGTGGCTGGTTGCTTGGCTGGCATTTCAGAGGCGCGAACTCGACGCAGCCAAGTGGCAAGCGACGCCAAATGCAGCAATTGCAATCACCGATCATGGCAAGCGGGGTGGCTGAAGAGGAGGAGAGGCACATCTATGGATGCGTGCCATTTTGCTGTTTTATTCGACTGCCGACTACCGACAGCTGCCGTTTGTTGTTGTTGCTGCTGTTGCTGGTTTCTCAAGCCTTTTACGAGCATTGACTCGCAGCCACAACACCAGCAACAACAACAAAAGCGGCAATAACAATAAACCACATTTTTATGTGGGTAATTGAATAATATCTAAATGCGTTATGTCTTCAAAATAAGTTTTTGAATTTGCCTACATTTAAATTATATTGATTTGTATGCTAATTAGTAATCGTTTGGGATTCTTGAAATGGGCTTATATGTTTTTGAATACTATTATGAAAATTAAGCTATGAAACATTTTGTATTATATGAATTATTTGTGTCCTTAGTCTACACTTTCATGTCTATAATCATCTCATTTTTGACCTACATCTGCACATTATGCAAAGCTTTTTGTTGTTCTCATAGTTCATGGTAAATAATGTATATGGTAAGATGAGATTTAATACGCCATAATATGATATGGTTTGGTTAGGCTTAGCAAGGTTATGGATCGAGAATTCGAGAATGAGCATGTAATAATAAAAATATTATTTTTCAATACTGCAATACTTAAAATGTTTGTATGACATTTTTCCTTGAAATATTTCACTCAGAAAAAGGAAATGCTCTTAGACTTTAAGTTATGGCCGAAAAAAATATATGCAGTCCTGGTATTTGTGTCTGTGGCACGTATTAATATTAATACGAGATACCCTGAACCAAGTCCCTGCTGCAGTTCAAGCAGTACAAGCAGTGCAAGCGGTTTAAGCAGTTTGCTTGCTTTTTCATTGAGCCCCGTACAATGGAAAGTTAAATCTTTAACAACTTCTGTGTTTAATGTCCGATCTAATTGAATTTGGTGCATACAACTGGCAATAAAATGTGTGACCAAACCAAATTACAAGATCGTACCTTCAAAAATGAACTTTAGGAGGGGATTGGGGGGTGGTATGCTATTCAAGAATATACATGTTAAATTTGGAGCCTCTAGCTCTTATAACTTTTAAGTTATGACCCAAAAACGCCGGTCTGAAATATAAATTTATCGATAACTTTTGAACGGGACGAGCTATCAATAAAATGAAATAAACTTGATCTGCCCCGGCACTCCGAGAACTTATATTACAATTATGATGTCTCTAGCTCTTGTAGTCTCTGATATCCGCGTGTTCATACAGACAGACAGACAGACAGACAGACGGATAGACGGACAGACAGACGGACAGACAGACGGACTTGGCTAAATCGACTTGGCTGTTGATACTAATCAAGAATATATATACTTTATATGGTCGGAGATGCTTCCTTATGCCTGTTACATACTTTTGCACAAAACCATAATACCCTTTTTACCCATTTTTAATGGGTTCAGGGTATAAAAAAACTAAGTGCGCTTAGGATATTGAATCGAGTCACGAAAAAAATATTAAGACGCCGAGCGGCTGGCTTTTTTGTTTGCGTATTAATTTTATTACCTAACTTGCCTTAGTTAGGCCCATCCCTTCAGCTAAATACTTATTTATATGTATATGTACATTTTGCATTGGCTAACCATTTAAAATACTATTATTGTTAGATAACTATAGATAGCTAAATAATTTTAGATCAATAGCTAATCTTTGCAGATGTTTTGGTTGTCTTATATACCTAAAATTCATTTGGATTTGTCTTCTCATATTAAAGGCAGCGTTCGGTTAGTGGGCAGTTTTCCTGACTGTAAAATCTTTAAAAATATTTTTTCTTAAATATGGATAGTAAAATTAAATATTTATTAATATAAAATATATTAAAAAGCTGAGTCTGATGAATTTGCTTTTTTCTGAATCTGTACAAGTCAAAATTCATTTATTTTGTGAGCTCTGCCTAAGCTCACGATGCAGCCTGTCATCTGTCATCTGAGCCCAAAGACCAATTCCAATTGCGATGCCAATTGCCGTGCTTTTACTTTCCGTACATTCACTTGACCAATCCAAATCGCAAAAACGAGCTGAGAGCCTATCGAAAAGAAAAACTGTGGGGAAGCGTTTGTCAACGAGGAGAGTGTGTCACTCGGTCATTTGGCAGTGTGTTGTGTCATTGTTCCACAAATGGAGCTGTGGTGCGGTCAGCAACCATAACCTAACCCACTGGCAACTAGTTTTGGGGCAGCGGCAACTCGTTTCAATTTCATGTTGTGGGTCGGCTGCAATTGAAGAAGCAGAAGTCGAGTCGAGTCTTTCTTTGGTTACCTTCCTCGTTATTATGTCAATGGGTCTCACACAAACTAGTATGTATGTGAGACATGACTGAGACACTGAGAAACTGAGCGACTGGCACAGCTGTTACGAGCACTGTTGTTGTTGTTGTTATTGTTATTGTTGTTGCTGCTGCTGCTTTGTTGCATGCAACTTTCGATTTAGTTTCATTCGCATTGCTTGCATGTCTTGACCACATATTGTTCGATATGTATGCTTGCAACAACTGCAATCGAAGAGAGAGAGAGAGAGAGAGAGAGAGAGAGAGAGAGAGAGAGAGTGAAAGAGAGGGAGAGCGAGATTGGAGGCTGCCGTTAGACGGTTCCAGCTGCTTATGTCACAAGTTTGTCTGCTTGTTTGCTTTTGATAGACAGCTGCGAGTGTTTATAAGCGCCATTGTCTTAAATCCAACATCACAATTACACACTTCCTTGAATTAATTACAAGCTGTATATATTTATATATATTAATATACAAATAATAAATATGGCAGATTGCTTTTGGGCTCTTTCATATTTGAAAGCGTCAAGCGGCTTGACCTTGTCTTATATCTAAATATATAGTATAGTTAAATGTAGCTTTGCATAAATTTGGTAGCTTTGTAACGATTCGTTTAGTTGACCAGATGCGATGTCAACAAAAGTGTCAGCTCTGAGGCGGCTGTCGATTAATCATCTTTTGCAGGCGTCTTCAATTCACATTTGCATTTCGGAATTTGCATTTGAGAGCCGGCTCGTTTCATGATTTGTGTAACAATTTATTGTGTTTGAGCGATGGACGATGATTTGACATGTGATTTGACATTCCATTTCCATTTCGTTCCAATTGTTGGCAGCTGATCTCGCAAATGGGGCCGGACGAGGCTAAAGCCGAAATCCAAAGCTGACAGTTATGACATTTTATGTGACATTTACAAAAGTCTCTTTTTTTATATTTTCTTAAATTTTTTTGAAGCTTTGTTCACCCAGGCTTGTAACTGTTTAAGTTTCGGTAGATTTTTTGTTGTATAGTATGGACAGAAACTTGAGGGTTCATTGCGTTTCTGGTCAAGGTCGCTCGCGGTTGTTAACAAAGCTAACTAGCTGACAAAGTGCCCAGGTAACTGTTACTGTACGCAAAATTACTTTTACATGAGTTTGCTCTTAAATTATTACAAAATGAATGAAAATTTACAAGTTGAGTAATTGGCGTGAAGTGCAGTCTCTTTTTTTAAATATTTATATCAGCATCGATCTGTCTGTTTGTTTTCATTGAGCCTAGGCATTACAAGAGCTTAAGCGAAACGAATCTCTGCTTGTAAGCTTTGTCAGGAAACATATGGCAATTTCAGATCTGGAGCGATCAGATCGAGAATATATATATATTTTGTTTTCTAAATTAAAAATAATATTGAGGAGACATTATAAAAAGCTTCTATTTTGTTTAGTTTTGTTTATTTTCTTATTGTGATTAAAACTTCCAACTTATATCTTCAATTTGGAAATTACAATTGTGGAACTTCATTTGAACATAAATTACTTTAAGCGGGGTTATGCCCTATACAAAATTCGTTTGCCTTATAAATGAATGTCTTGAGAGAAAAACCAGTCAAACAAATGAGCTGAACAGGTAAACCAGGTAAATTGTAAACTGCAATCGCTGCCCTTTCAATCAACTGCCCTTTCATGACATTGACGTCTGTAAGATCCGTTGATTTGATTTGAAAGTGATAATCACGGCAATTGAAATGCTCCGCCGAACACTTCTCTTCTCTGCTGGTTAACCAAAAAAGAGGTCAATGGCAAAAGCATTTGAACTCTTGTGGCGCGTCTCTTGATTTTTATGGGCGTCTCGTTGTTATTGTGCGATTAGTTGTTGTTAACATGGCCAAATTGTCACGCGCTGTTGAGTGCTGCGCCCAATTGATCAGTCAATGGGGGATGGAGAGAGACGGAGAGAGGTGGATTCCATTTAATCGAGTTGCGGTTTGCCTGATCTCTTGAGCTGGCAGCTGATAAATAAGGAAGTGTCCGACCATTGGCCTAATCCCCCAGCCAGTCGCAACTCAACTGCAAATCTATGCAAATTTTTGCCCGAACGAGATAAAAGAGAGCGTGAAAAACCAGTCAAAAAACAATTTATTATCATAAAAAGTAATTCCGCCTCTGGAGCTCGAGTTGCCGGCGCTGCAGCTGTGCGGCAGTTGTATCTGTGTTTGGCAAGAGGGGGGACTGCAGCTTTCCGGGTTGCAGAGGGGGCGTGGCTTGACCCATTGACTTACTCGCCATGCAATTTGCATAAAAACTAGAAGATTAATTTACCCAACATTAGATTGTGGTGTCCTCATTCCGGTTGTATTCATTTTGCTTGCAAATTATTTTAAATATGGACTTAGGCTTCTCATTTCAGTTTCATTTTCATTTTCATTTTTTGTTTAATGTACTTTTTGGGGGTTTTTCTTTTTGGCTTATAATTACAAAAATAGCAAAAACACACAGTTGGCAATCAAATGCCAAACAATGTTTCTGTTATTGTTGTTGTTATTGCTTTTAGTGTAAATTGCGTAAATTGAATAAACATTATGCTATGAAGTCGACTCTAGCTGTACATTTTGTAAATCTATTTGGTTGCCTTTGTTTTCGGTCTTGTTTCTTTCTGTTTCTCTATATTTTGGCTGCCACTTTTAGCCGCAGTGAGGCGTAGATAAAGTTGTTTTGGATTTGTATACGCGAGTGTTGTTTGAAAAGTTTAACGATATAACGACCATAAAATAATATAGAGTTGTAAAATGTAAGTGAAAGAAGGAAGGAAATATAAATAAATAAATATATGTAACAGTTATTTGTTGAAAAATTTATAATTACTAAATAATTGTTTGTCTACTTAATTAAGTTAGTAAAAGTATGTCATATTAGAAATTAAATGCCGTTCTCACAAGAGAAGTTCATTTAAAAATCTAAATTTAATATAATTAAATCTAGACTACATGCAATTCTATAAAATATTCTTAAAATTGCTTCACCAACAACACACACTTTCATCATATAATTTACATATTATTTTATTAAGTACAATAAAATATCACCTTTTATCAGAAAACTTTAAGATTCCCCCACTCTTGCTGCAAAAAATATAGAGCGAACTGTAATTAGGCAGCACTAAAATGTTCGTAAATTAACAAAAGCACAAATAAAACATAAAATAATTAAGCTGTTGCCTAAGCAATAACACAGCAGCAGCAACGAATAAAACATTTTCAGTTATTTGAAGCGTACAACGACCGCCGATTTTAAATAGAAGACATGGAAAACTAAGGAAAATTGCAAAAGAGCTCAGAATGTGTGTTAATTGTCTCGTTATTTACAAAGCGTTTGTCGTAAATAAAGCTAATTATATGGCATTAGACTACCATTAATTTTATTGCGTTTCCTGTGTCCACTAAGAGAAACATACGAAATTCGGATAAACCTGAAAATGAAAACGAAAGATACACTAAAGACTTCCTTGCAGTAAGTGAGCCAAATGAAAAGCAAGAAAAGCAAAAAGAAAAGAAAGATTGGAATACATTAAAAATGCATTTAAATTGGCATATTGCTGGAAATATACGATTTTGAAAATGATAGGAAAGCAGGCCAACGGGGCGAGTTAAAGAGAAATATTACTAACAACCGTCAGCAATTAAAATTAATGAAGTGGCAAAGTCTCAAAATAAGTGGGGTAGCTATTGAAAAAAATAAAATAAAATTAAACTGGAAAAGGAAATAGCAATAGAGGCAGAAAATCCTGTCTTTAAGTGTTACTAATCATATAAATAAGTATATAAAGAAAGAAATGATTATTCTAATATAGGATTTTATATTCTATTTTTTTTATTCAAAGACTAAATAAACGTGAAGATTTTCTGATAAATCAACAAAATACAAAAGAAGCTTAGTAGAATTGGAGAAAATTGTATTGTATTGTATTGTAATAATAAAATTTCATCTGAATTTCGTTTGAATAGATTCAAGTATTTAATATTAGCTCAAGTAATCCCTAGTATATGAATGACTTAAAAGTCATTTGCTTGTCTTGCTGCCCATATTATAATTTATAGTTAAGAAACACTCTATGATAAATGCTGATAATTACAGCCAGTTTAAAGCTGTGTCAGTCTCTCGCGCTGCTTTGGCGGATTTGCAACTATTGCAACATATTTGGCAAATTTCTTTGCAACCAAAATGTTGCTGCAAAAGAAATTGCAAGTCAATTACCGCTAGACGGTCGGCTTGGCGCCATGACGCAACCGCCACATGTGGCAGCGACGCCAGCGCCAGCGTCAGCGTCGACGTCATCGCATAGCGCTAATTGATTGCGTCTGCGCGACGCAGTTGTTGCATTCACTTTGCTGCGGCTGCCTTTCTGTGTTTTTCTATTTTTGGGTCGTGCCATTCTCCGTTGCCACATGCCAAACACAACAGGCGCATACACCAAGTGGGTTCAGTTCCCGCTAGCATAGCACAAGATCAATGTTGTGCGTTGGTCAACAAGCAACAGGTTCTGGCGGCTGGCTACAAACAAAAAATCGAAAGACTTAGGCAACGAACTTGAAATTGTTTGTTTCGATTTTTTTTTTCGACATCATTTGTCATTGCAATTGATTATTCTGCATTTGGGCGTTGATTGCTTGGTTTATTTAGTGCTCACTTTCAGTGCTCTCGATCGCATTAAGTCTTGCATAATTTTAACGCTTTTCGCTCGTTGATTTCGCTCTTATGTGCGAAAGCTAACGAGTATGCGATTGTGTGTGTATGTGTGTGTGCGTCTGTGCGGCAAGAAGGCAGGCATTTCAGTGCTGTTTTTTTCACTTTTATATTAATCGATTAGCATTGGCTGCCGGCAACTTTCCGGGGATTTTCTTTTTGTCTATTTAAAAAATTATATACTATGTTTGGATATTTTCGCAATGCGAGAACAATTTGTAGTAAGGGAAAATGATTTTTTACTGGATAAAAGGCTTAGAGCAATAATAAAACTGCCTTGACGTAAAAAAAAATTCAAATAAAAAAAAATTTTTATGTTTGAATAAAACAAGTGGGGAAGGATAATCTTCGGCGTGTCGAAGATTTTATACTCTTTTCGAACCTATAGGCAATTTTCACTCTGCCAACTGCACCACTGAAATTTCATAAGCTGTACAAAATCGATTTGTCGCGTAACATTTTTTTTTTTTGTTCTAAGTATATTTAATTCATTGCCAGTTGTATAGCAGCTATAAGCTATAGTGATCCGATCCGGCCGGCTACAACCAATGTGATGTCTCTTTGAATAATAAGTATCTGTGCAAAGTTGTATCGCGATAGCTTTAAAAACATGGGATATATGGCCAAAACCGACATCGAGTTGTATGGCAGCTATAAGATATAGTGGTCCAATCCGGCCGGCTCCGACCAATGTGCTGTCCCCTGGAATAATAAGTGTCTGTGCAAAGTTTTATCGCAATAGCTCAAAAACTGAGGGACTAGTTTGCATACATACAGACAGACAGACGGACATGGCTAGATCAATTTGTATTGTCATTCTAAGCATACTGGCAGTAACTTTTGGGGGTCTCCGACGCTTCCTACTATGCGTTACAAACTTCAGGACAAACTTAATACACTATTTTCTTCGAAAAGAGTATGTATTGAACTGGCACATTTTGTTGGTAAAATAAAGGAACTAATTTAGAAATTTCCTTAAAACTTAAAATTTTTTTTAAAAAGAATCGCGAAATTTTATTTTTTTTGATTGTGGGTGTCTCAATTAGTATACAAATCCACTTGAAACCCTATTCTAGGATAGTTCATTTTTTGGCCTAAGAACAGTCAAAATTTAACAAAAATTTTAGCATGTAAAATAAATTTTTAGCCCTTTGAAGAATTTAAACTATCATAACTTTACCAAAACGGAACGAGTTTCAATCTCCAAACCAATTTATTTATGATGTTTCCTCTAAATTTATTCTACATTTAAGTTTTGTTCAATTTTGGAAACTTAGTACTTTGGCAACTTTTTTCGTATTCAAAATATTTAATTACGCATAAATTCACTATTTATGACTCAATCGTTTTGCAATTTTAAACATTGATGAGTTATAAAGATGTTCAAGTGTTAAAGGAAGTTGAAGGCGATAACTTTAAAAACATGGGATATATGGTAAAAGCCGACTTCGAGTTGTATGGTAGCTATAAGCTATATAACCGGTTCCGACCAATGTGCTGCCCCTTTGAAAAAAAGTCTCCGGGCAAAGTTTTATAGCGCTAGCTTAAAAACTAAGGGACTAGTTTTCATATGTACAGACAGACGGACATGGCTAGATTTATTTGTTTTGTCATTCTAAGCATACTGGAGGTGACTTTTGGGGGTCTCCGACGCTTCGTTCTATGCATTTCAAACTTCAACACAAAGTGAATATACTATTTTCTTCGAAATGAGTATAAACATCGGATGACAACAGCCACAAATACAAATTATATTATAAATGTGAATGTTTGCGTATAAAAGGGACTTCCAAGCTTTCAGATAATGGTTGAATCTGATGGAATGAATTTTTGAAAAATTAAAATATTCACAATACGAAGGCAATTCATTTCAATGCTCATTGGCTTGCGGCATCGTTGGGCTCGTCTCAACATCTAAAAATCGGTTGGCAGCTTTCCACGAATTGACTTTATACAAAGCCAATGATAAATGTTTGATAGCTCAAGTCATTCGCAGACACTTGGTGCCACACTGAGGCACTCATATTGTTCTGCCCAATACAGCTCCTGTGTGCAGGATAGCACAGTGGCTCACAGAGTCCAGATTTGCCTTTAACATACCCGACCTTAGTTTTTGGTTTGACACTAGCCCATGTATGGGAACGAAGCAGTCCTAGTCATGTCCTGCTCATCGCCATCACAGCAATAGAGTTCTTATTTGTTTCTGCCTTGGACCTGATTGGGAATCGAATTACTTAATTTTAATGATTGTTTTAAAATTGTTTACTGGTAATCACATTCTAAACTGATTTAATTGCTCGCTTTCACATTTCAGCTGCATACAAGACATCAAGAGCTTTCTTAATGGCTGCTAAGTAAACAAGTTAATACCCTGTAAAAATTTAATTATTTTATATATTCTGTGTTTAATTAGGCATTTCTTCAAAGACTTACCAAAAACAGTTATGGAGCAAACATCTCAAAATACGAAAATGCTTAAAAACAAGTGGGGAAGGATTATCTTCGGCGTGCCGAAGATTTTATACTCTTTTCGAACCATTAGGAAATTTTCACTCTGCCAACTGCACCACTGAAATTTCATATTCTGTACAAAATCGTTTTGTCGCGTAACATTTTTTTTTTTCTAAGAATATTTAATTAATTGCCAGTTGTATGGCAGCTATGAAATATAGTGATCCGATCTGGCCGGCTCCGACCAATGTGATGTCTCTTTGAATAATAAGTATCAGTGCAAAGTTTCACCGCGATAGATTCAAAAACATAGGTATATGGCCAAAACCTACTTTGAGTTGTATGGCAGCTATAAGTATAGTGGTCCGATCCAGCCGGTTCCGACCAATGTGCTGTCCAGTTGAATATTAAGTGTCTGTGCAAAGTTGCATCGCGATAGCTCAACAACTGAGGGACTAGTTTGCATACATACAGACGGACAGACAGACAGACGGACAGACAGACAGACGGACAGACAGACAGACAGACAGACAGACGGACAGACAGATAGACGGACAGACAGACAGACGGACATGGCTAGATCAATTTGTATTGTCATTCTAAGCATACTGGCAGTAGCTTTTGGGGTCTCCGACGCTTCCTTCTATGACGCTTCTTCCTTGAATATACTATTTTCTTCGAAAAGAGTAGAAATATTTCATATAGCATAATGGACATTATGTATACATATGGTAGCACATAATAGATACAAAATTTATGTAAGTTTTGCTCAAATCAAGTGACACATAAATGCATTATCCCCGTTTGATGCCTACTGAACGGGTGCATAATATGCAATACAATAAGATTGCAAACTTAAAGTGGAAACAAATCGAGTAGGTCTTCAAACCCGGAAGCCGGCTTTAGTTTTGTAAAGTCTCGAAATGTTTGATAAGGCGTTATGTGTAATTGTAGACGAACCGTCTTATCGGGCACGCGACTTGTGTTTCGGGCCGCCGAAAAAAGTTTCCAGTTATTCATTCAAAGTATTCAATGTCATTCATCTGCATACAAATATATATAATATTATGATGAAGTCATAGTTTTCTATATATACATATATATAAACTCGCCCGCTCTTTAAAATATGTTCAATTGAAGGATTCGGGTGGATCCTTACGCAGAGGCACTAAGCAAACTAAAGTGCAAAAACTTCAACGTTAATGCCCGATGACTACAAGAATGTGAACCAAATTGAACTTTATTTTGGGATTCTCACATTCGAGCACTCTTTAAATAAAAACATTATATGTATGATGTTCTGGAAGTGCTTAATATATGATTTGATGAATAATACATATGCTGATTCATTGGAGTATTTTGTGCCGCCACCCGAAGTAAGCTGATAAGAAGGTTTTATTTTTGTATATACTAATATATATCTAAAAGTTTATTGAGCAAAATAATGGGAATGCAATATTCGCAAAGGTTCTATGAAATGAATATAAATAAAAAACTTATATTTTCATGTGCACATATTTGAAAAATGATCGTAAATTTCATGAAAATGTAATTACGTGAAATACGTCTCTTATGAATGTTCATTTTGCTTATATAACAGGTTCTAGCTCATTTTCCGACTTAGGGCTAGAGTTGATTTCATTAATTATTATATATTTAAAATCCTTTGTTTTTTTTAAAGATATATGATGAAATATGATGAGAAACCAATTGCCTTTGTATATTGTATATTAATTTGAATTTAATTATTCCGAAATATGGGGGTGCGTGCTTCAAGTTCATTGCCACCTTCAATTGTCTTATCTCTCGAAATTCTTTTCTGCCTATAAATATATGCTACTATGGCCATCAATATCAGAACAACCCCAGTGCCATATAAAAGCCAAGTACTGATATGGGACGACCTCTGGGGGCTTTTATCCAAGTGGGACGTTATCCCAGTTGAGCTTTCGCTGCTCGTATCATAGGAAGTCGTTGTTTGCACCGGCTGACAGTCTAGACTTTCATTGTCAGCTTTTTGGTAGCCTGGGCAGCAGACTTCACGGCGTTCTATTTTGGTTTTAGTCTGCGAAAAAATTTTATTGTATTTTTGTATTCGAATCTTATTTCTTTACTCACAACATTACACTTTGAGCCCTTTATGCCCGCATGCAAAAATATTTCAGCGAACATGCCATATTCCTGTAAGGGAGTATGCTCCTCTATCGTATAGCTGACAACCACATCTTCAATGCACCGATGTGAATCTGTAGTTTGAAGCAGTGCACTTGACAGTAGGCAAAGTTGTGATATGAACAAAAGCAGCCACATTCTGTTTAAATTATACTTTCTCTGGTGGTCGGGCTCATACGATCTTTACTGCAACCCACTTAGAACACAACTGAATTTCAAGATGATTAATTGAAATGTATCACTATGTAGTGAGCCAATCTCAAAGCTAAAGTGATATTTTTAAATGCACCAAAAATATAAAATATGTGTATCTAGGCTTTACAATTGCATAATATTAGGCTTACATTACATGAACATTTACTGTTTATTTGTAATATAGATAAAATGTCTAGCATACATATGTGAACGAATAAAGCTCTAATTTGACTAAAGCTTGGCGTACAGCTGTAACAAAAATAAAAGCTTTTACAAGCGTCAAGTGGAGTTACAGTAAAATGAGCGATTGATGCTTTGATTTTATATGAGTATAAACATAAATTTTCACAACTTGAAAATCTGTTGCGTTTTTCCTAGCTTGACATAGGCCAACTCGTATCTGCTGTTAAAAATCTGTTTAATACTGTCGATGTGAAAAGTAATTATAGACGTATTTTCTCCTGCTCAGAATATCAATTGTGTAAAGGATAATTTAAATCCAATGTTTAATGAGCGAAAGTTTTTTTTTCACAGATTTAAGTAAAATACCCAATGGTTAAACAAGTAAGAGTGCTGTAGTCGGGAGTGCCCGACTAGGAGATACACTGAAACCAGTCCTTACATTCATTCATTCATTCATCAGTGTGCATTCATACAAACACACACATTCAGCAAGTAGTGCAAGGAGCTTAAGCAGTTAGCTTGCTTCTTCAATGAGCCCCACACTATGGAAAGTTAAATCTTAAACATCTTCTGTGCTTACTGTCCAATCTTTTTGAAATTCTTTGGACATAAACTTGTCAATAAAATGTGTGAACAAACCAAATTGCATGGTGATACCTTCAAAATTGTGTTTTTTGCACTTTTGGGGGAATCGGGGATTGGTATCCGAAAGGTGGAATATTTGTTACATTTATATGCTATTCGAGATTATACATTCCAAATTTGTATCCCTATAGCTCTATCTTTTAAGCTATCGCCCAAAAACGGTGTTCTAAAATCGAAGTTTATCGATAACTTTTAAATGGGACGACTTATCGATAAAATTTATATGTCCGGGAAGTACGAAATCGTATAGTACAAATATGAAGTACTTGTAGTCTCTGATATCCGAGCGTTCATACAGATGGACAAAAAGACAGTCAGGCGTACACGGCTAAATCGACTCGGCTGTTGATACTGATCAAGAATACATACCCTTTTCAGGGTATAAAAATGTATGAGAGAGTCAAAAAATTTGCTACGGCACAACCGGGTAATTCTTTCAAATTTTTCAATAAATATTATGATATGTTGGATTACTTTAACTCAAAGGTTTTTTGACCAAATGAGCTTCCTCAGTTTTCCCATTCTATTTTTTTTTCCCATATTCTATTTCATTTATTATTTGTTCTAAAATAAGCTTCTAGTTGTTTTGTTTTAATTTTCTTTTTATTTACATTATTAAATATGTACAAACATTTCATAGAATAGAAATTGACGTGAAAAAAGTCGAAGGAGCAACTGATTTTTTGTTTTTTTTTTCCAGTCTAGAAAGAACTGTACATAAGAGGAGGGGCGGGGTGACACAACACAACACAAGCAGGACAAACGAATGCGACTTTTTGGGCGGGGTTATTGGCAAGTTTCCAGAGTGTTCCGTCCACGGAACCACTCATCGAAATGCCGCATTTGATAATCTTCCCGTTTGAACGAATTGTTGCTTCCTCCTAAGAATTTCGGTTGGTATCACAAACTAAAACTAAATTGTAAGTCGTACGTTGAGGGTTGCGGGTTCGGGTTAGGGGGGATAGTTGATTCCAGTTTTCTTTTTTCATTGTTTCTCTTGTGGTAAGTGGAAAAAAATGTCGACATGATGTTGATGCGCCTTCTCGCCTTCACCCGTTTACAATTTCTGATGGCCCTCGTTAGCGTTTTTAAATTGATCTACTTTTTGTGGAGGTAGCCGCCGTGTCCGGAGACGCCGTACGAGGAGACACCATGGCCAGAGATGCCATGACCAGAAATGCCATGACCAGAGAGTCCATGACCGGAGAGTCCATGACCGGAGATGGCATGACCACCATAGGCGATGCCATGGCCGCCACCGTACGAGGAGATACCATGACCGCCGCCGTACGAGGAGATGCCGTGTCCGACGGCGATGGCAGGTCCAGAGACGCCATGACCGGACAGGCCGGCGTAGCCGTGGCTGATGGGTGCGCTGACAATTGGGGCGCCCTCGGTGCGGGTGACGGTGTGGGTGACGGTAATGGCGGGCTGGACGTGGCTCTCAACGTGCACGTTGACGGGCACCTTGACCTCATAGGGCACGGGGCGGTCCACATGGACGGGCACCTTCTGGATGACGCGCTTCTCAACGGTGTAGGGCACGGGCTTCTCGACGGGCACTGGGTATGGCTTGGGCACATGGACGGTGTAGGGACGATCGACGGGGATCTTGACTGGAACCTTGACGATCTTCTCGACGGGGTAGGGCTGGGGCACATGAACGGGCACCTTGACGATCTCCTTCACGTTGTAATGGACGATCTTCTCGACGGGGTAGGGCTGGGGCACACCAACCTTGACGGGATATGTGACGGTCTTCTCAACGGGATAGGGCACATGACGCTCCACCTGGTAGGGCACCTGTACGGTCCTCACCACGGTGTTGGTGTGCACCTGTGTGGGCAGCTGCGAGACATGGCCGATGCCAATGCCGCCAATGCCGCCAATGCCGGCGTGTCCACCGCTCAGAATGGCACCGCCACCATGACCGGATGCACCGTAGCTAGAGCCGCCATAGCCGTAGCCGGAATAGTCAATGCCGCGCTTCTCCTGCTTCTTATCGGCTGTCGCGCTGCTGGCCTCAACAGCGGGTGCCACCTCTACCTTCTTGACTGCCTCCTCGCTGGCGCAGGCCAACACGCACATAGCCAACAGGCCAAAGACGAGCTGCAATGCAAAACAGAAATGTGTCCAAAGTGGGTTAGCCGAGTGTTCAACGCTCGTTCGCAACTACTGCGATTATATAACTTGGCAGCACTTCCGCCAGCCGCTCCATAATTATTTCAAATATGACAATTATGTAATCTGCCTGCTTGGCAGCGCGCCAAGTTCAATGGTAGCTCGGTTGCTGGCAAATCACGTGCAACGGGGCGCATGCGTGATGTGCAAGAACTTGTGTATGCGTAATATCTTATTGATAAATGATAAAAAGGGCGACCATTTTGAAACTGTTGAAAATTTAACTAATAAATATGATTTTAACTGTGGCATTTAAAATTAAAATAGTAATTTTAATATATTTTAAAAATTGTATATTTAGAATATATTTTGTGAAATTAAATTAAATAATTTCAAGTAGATAATAAAGTATAATCTGATAGCTTGGCACTTTTCGACCATTACTTTTAAGTGGTGTATGTATATTTATAAAACAAAAACTTTTTCATGGAACAATTTAATATTTAAAAGATTTCTTAGAAAATGGTTTTTCAAAAAATTTTAACAAAAATATTTTCTCAGTTTTTCTATCATATCAGAAAATGTGAGAAATTCAAATCATTATTTTGACTGTCGACCTTTAAAGCATTTATGAAAGTGTAAAATATTTAGTTAGATTTAAAATTCTACTTTAAATCAATTTCAATATTTACTAGAGCTCTAAAAAACAACTCTTCTTAAAAATTTTAAAGCAACTTGAAACACACATTTAAAATACAAAATTATAAAGACAAACGACACGAAATTATAATTCAAGTTTTGAAGCACAAAAAACTTCCGTTGCATTGTGATGTGATATGATGATATAATGCAGACACTTTAAGAACTTTCAACAGCTTCGATTGTTTTTTTTTCTTTATTGTCTTTTTTGTAGATGTTTGAATTTTTGTAGTACGCTTGAACACAACATACCATGGATTTCATTTTGCACTTTGTTTTAACTTCTAGACAGGCGCACTCCGGGGTTTGTATGTCTTAACCAACCCACAACTGTTAACTGAATAATTTTGCACAGACATTGCGAGCTTTTATATGCCGATGCCGTCCAAAGCCGTTTGATGCTGCTCAACGCTTTCTGCAATGGCTGCCGCCGACGTCGATCTTAGACGCAGCCACCAGCAGCCCAGAGCAGCAAAAGCTCGCTCCTCTCCGCTCTCTGTCTTTCTCTCTCTCTCTGCCTCTCGCTTTCGCGCTCTGCCGTGCCCATGCGTGTGTCTCTCTGTGCAAAAGGAAATGCTGTACGCCAGAAAGCTTTCGGTGCCTATGTGCACCTCACACGGACACTGTCCGTGTATAAATGCAATGCGTGTGAGCTGGCCTGCGTGTGTGTGGGTGCGTGTGTGTGTGACTTCGTAGCTGTTGGCAGATCGGCTGGATCGGCTGGTTAATGGAACCAAGTACTTAGCAGACAACTGGGGGCACAAGATAGTAAAAAACATTCAACAGCGTATGAAGTGTTCAGCTCAGGTGTTAAGAAGTTGTTAGTTTTTCGATAATAAAATCAAATTAGATCTTTAAAATATTTAAATATTTTTTCCATTCACTTTATTGTAAATAAAATTATTTTATTGCTTTAGTTTTGAGTACGGTTAGAAGCATGTGTTGAACAATCGTAGACATCTTTTATTTTGTGAAAATATACCGGTACTTTAAAATATAAACTGTCGATTATTTGATATAATGGCTATTTTTCTAATCATTCAGAACAATAAAGCTTGAACCGTCTCATTTTTATTGTTATAGAATTAATATCATTAATAAAAAAAAACTTAAAACAAAATGGAGAACATCAACAATTATGAATTTTCTGAATAAATCTTTGTTCTAAAATTGTGATTATTTCTTTGTTTTTTTCCAAACTAAATCAATGCAAATTCGAATTTCTCTCATCTTTTTGCATAGGCTTTTATAAAGGTAATTCTGCAACATTAAACTAGAATATATAATATTTCTATGAGAACGCAGCAGGAAGAGGAAAAAATAAAACATTTTTTCTTTGCTTAAAAAAACTTTAAAGCAAAAATGAAAATATTTTAATAATACCATTATTATCTAATGGTAGTATAATTAGTACAAAATACGAAAGAAGCCGACCTCTATCAAGACATATTGAAACCTTTGATTGCCCAAAAGGCTGAAACCAACATTAGCCACACATTTCATTTGGCAGCGAATTCAGTTGCATTTTCCATAAGCCAAGTCATTTATTTTTTTGTGTAATTTTCAGTGTTTAATTTTTTTTTGTAAGAAAAAAACATGCGCCGCTTGGTCTGTGAGTTCTACTGTTGGGCTCGGTTGGGTTCGTGACTGAACTTTTGATCTCAGATTTTCGGCAGAGCGAAGCGAATTCGAATTGTAGGTGCAATGATTGAATGTTTCGCGTGTGTTGGTGTGTGTAATTTGACATTTTAATGTGCATAAAAACTAGACAGCGTATATATGTATATAGTATGTATATATTGCCAAGTCAATGGATTGCGGGTACTACGAGCATAATCGACCAACGGCCATGTAAATGGAACGTGTGAACAAAGAGTGGCCAACAATATAGAGAGATGCAGAGAACAAAGGAGATCAGAAGCGTTAGCTTTACGGATATTTTTCATTAGATCATTGTGCAAAATACCAGACATGTTTGGGGTCATTATAGTGCTGCTGTGCATTGTGATGTGCAGTTGAAGGTGAAGGTCGTACGCAGCCATCAGCATCAGCATTATCATTATCATTATCATTAGACAAAGTTGAACTACATTATTGTACAGATCTTAAATGAGGCCTTTGTCTGGTGTGTGTGGCTTTTTGTTGAGCCTCTTTTGTGGCCAAGACTTAGCGCACATAAAGAACGCTGCATCGCGCAGATGACCCCAAAAACCCACCATTGAAACTATTAAAAAAAAATAAAATAAAAAGCAAAAAGCAACAAGAAGAAGAAGAAGAAGAAGAAGGCAAACTGTTGATTGTCTAATAAATACGCAAAGTGAAGGGAAACATAGCGGTTAAGGCCCAACATTAAATTCAAGTTCAAGTTTATTTCTGCAGCTTCTTCTTATTTGCTTGGCTTATTATTTTATTAGCTAACTTTCATTTCGTACACGTGCCATCTAAGCATGGTAAACATGGTAAGGCGCATTCTTGTTTAATTAAATTGAAATAAAAATCCCCAAAACTTATGCAAATAAGCAGCTTAGGGTAATACCAATAAGTAATTATAATCTAGCGATCGGCAACTAATGCATGTCTATGTATAGCACATTTGATATCATATCATGTATTTGAGAAAACACCATACATTTTATGCGAATAACAAATGCAATACATATTGACAAAAGACTGACAAAGAAATTAACAAAACTTTTTATTTTTCGATTCATTTTGCATTGTGAATTTGCAACTCTGACATCTACCTCTCGTCTTCCAATTATATTTATGCTTAATATAAATTTATAGATATTCTAATGACGTCTATGCGATTATGCAAACATCCAATTATGTATGTAGTCAGGCTCTGTCTAAATGCAGAGCACGCCATTTGCATAAAATTTCAACGGGCCATTAGCTAATCAAAGTTAGATTCGTATAATATTCGGCATGTTGTTGAGATCTGAAAAGTTGTCTGTAGCTATACGTTGTTTATAATTAATGGCGGCTGACGGCGTTAAGGTGAACCAGTTCTAAAGACAAACAAATTTAAAAACATAAAGAATGGCTTTTTTTCTGTGTGTTTATTTTTGTTTGAATTTTATTCTTGTTTTTTTTATTTTAGTATTTTGTTGTTCACATTTCTCTATTTAGAAATTGTTGGTGTTTGCTTCATGCAAATTTATATAAATTCAAACATTTGGCAGCCGTATTATATAACATGATATTAGAAATGCTAATGAAAGCAAACTCTGAAGGGGGCTCCGAACGGATGAAGCTTTAGAGGGACTTTTTTCTGTTTTGGTATAGTATAATAACGATTACTTATGATATTAATTCTTGAAAATATTCCCAAATATGATTTAAACTAATACCAATTTTAAGGTAAGCAATCACTGCAAAATGTAATAAAAAATTTTAAATTTTTAATGGAGAACAAATAAATACATTTTGAGCTAAAGTTTTGAACATAAATTAATTAAAGCTTGTAACTCTTTTACATAGATTTATTATAAAGCATACAAATATATACTGCCATTAGAATATAAATACTTTACGCGCTTTACATTTCACAAAAAGATAAATTCTACAAAAAAAAAAAAATGAGCACTGCTCTTTTGAAAGTAAGCAAATGCAAAATAATATTATAACATAGTTCTAAAACTAGCTTTTACAAGTAAACTTTATTATACTCTTTTCGAAGAAAATAGTATATTGAGTTTGTGCTGAAGTCTGTAACGCATAGAAGGAAGCGTCGGAGACCCCAAAAGCTACTGCCAGTATGCTTAGAATGACAATACAAATTGATCTAGCCATGTCCGTCTGTCTGTCTGTCTGTCTGTATGTATGCAACTAGTCCCTCAGTTTTTGAGCTATCGCGATAAAACTCTGCACAGACACTTATTATTCCAGGAGACAGCACATTGGTTGGAGCCGGCCGGATCGGAACACTATATCTTATAGCTGCTGTACAACTGGCAATGAATTAAATATTCTTAGAACAAAAAAAATGTTACGCGACAAAACGATTTTGTACAGAATATGAAATTTCAGTGGTGCAGTTGGCAGAGTGAAAATTGCCTATAGGCTCGAAAAGAGTATAAAATCTTCGGCACGCAGAACATATTCCGTCCCCACTTGTTTTTACTAATAAGGTTCATATATTTAATTGTAATTTTCAAATATTTGCTTACCATAATCCACTTTCGATATTTTCATAGAACTCGGTTTGTGCGGGATATAAAAGTCAAGTATATTTATTGCTTGTGTTAAGTAGTCTTAAACAATAAATATTTCAGATGCTAAGTGTGCATACTTAAGAGGAGTTAAAAACGTTGCTTTTATTTCGACAGCGTCGATTTATTGGCTTTGGCTAAGCATTTGTCATTTGCCATTTAATCGATGACTCTGGCCATTTTTTGTCGCTTTTAATATAATCGTATATGCAGCAGGTCTATAATATGTGGGCAATCGCTCATTGCATGTGCTCCACTTTTAAGATGCTTCGCATTTGTCAATCGCTTAGGATTTTTTCTTATTTATTTTGTATTTTGTTTTGCCTCATTTGTTGCATTTTTGCCGCATGTTTTGAACTTTGCAATCGATTTTCGAGTCGGCAGCTCAAATGCCGAACATGTTTCAATGCACAATCGTGGAACTATGTTGAAAAAGTGATTAATTTTACTTTAAGCTGAGCAGCTTGCTTTTTTTTGCTGTTTGCCAACTAATTACAGCTTAATGGCTCTAAAGCTGATTATCAAATAGATTTTTGAGGAAGAACAAACGTAAAGTGCAGACAAATCTTATTTGTATTAATATTTATTACATGCTATAAATTCAACTTAATTGAACACAATAATTAAATATTAAAAAGGTCACTTTTTTGAGCATGAAAGCAAAAAGAGCCAAGAGTTAAAATGACTTACCGAAATGCGGCTCATTAATTTGAGTTAGTACATAATTGTTGTTGGTAGTTGGTACGAGTACATGTCCCAGGGTCATTTTGTTAATCAGCATAAAGAGATCAGTAAAATTTATCAAAATTAAAGACGTCCGCAACTCAAGCGACACAATTTGGCCTAAATGCTGTGCTGGACTGGCCAAGATTTCTTTGGCAAACGAATTTCGTGCCAGAGTCAGAGCCAGACATAGATTGTGTCGAGGTTAGTTGAGGTAGGTACGGATAGTATTTGTCAATTGACTGCAGGCCGCGGCGAAGTCTCGAGACAATCGTGCAAACCTTCGACATTTAATTTGGACACATTTTGAACTGTGCACGTTTAGTTTGCAAAGAAAATGGCCAGAAAAAAGTTGTTTACATCTACAGCAACAACGTTAACACTACAACTACAACAAGTCTAACAACTACAGTTTTTAAGCATTTTTTCTATCATTTTTGATAATTGCGCGAAAAGGTCAGGAGTAAAAATTGTAAATTAATTGCATTGTTGTTGCTGCATTTTGAGCCACTGTTAACCCAATTGTTTGTTGTTATTACCGTTATTATAACTTTTATTATTGTGACCTCAACACCCGCGATAGCAAACGAAAACCTGACCTTAGTCCGCAACACTTTTCGCACTTAAATTTTCTGTGTAATGTTTTTGGGAAAATACTCGAAAATTATAAATAAACAAAAGACAAAGCCAGAAATCACTAAACTGAAGTGGCCAATTTTTTCTGGCCATTTGACATTTTCCAAGCAATTGGCTAGGGGCACGACGCGAAAGACCTTGAAACAAGCGACGTGCCTGCTGGCAACACAATGCCAGGCTTAAACAACAACAACAACAACGCCTACGCAAGACGCTTGCCACACGGAACCAGACTTGAGGCTCGAGAGAACTTGCAGCACGGCCGAGTGGCGTCAAATGCATTAAAGAACTGGCTATCACGCCCACTAAACACGCCCCCTTCCAACACATTTCAATTGCCAACAAGTTTGACTTAATGGAAAAAATATAAAAAAACGAAACCAAACAAATTAAATAAAGATTTGTTAGGAGCAGGTTTTAAGTGCTGCCAAATAAACTTGACATCAAATTTCGATTTAAGAATTGCAGATTGCTTATATGCTTTCAAAAATCACAGTTACTAATTAAAACAAGATTAAAATAACGCTTTGAGATTATAATTGAATTGTATATTATTTAATATATTTTAAAAGTTCAAAAAACACACAAAATATGATTAAATAAATATGAGCAGATGAATTTTAATTTCGATTGAAATGGTTTTTAAGCAAAAAGTGTGCTGCCTTGTTTAAACCATATAAATTTTAACCTAATTTGTTTTATTTTTAAAATTTATTTTGCCTTAATTTGTTTGGGTAATCCCACATGATATTTACAATTAAATGCACTGTTTATTTTAAATTAATATATGGCTTGCATTAAAATTTAATAAAGCATCCACTTAGTGTAGCTGTCATTATTGTTCCATTTTATACCCTCGTATAAGGTACTTGAATTTAGTGCTAAAATGTGTAACGCGTTAATTGTTAAGTTTTGTGGGTGCATTCAGCATATAATTCGTATTAATTATGCCTCATTATCATAAGACTTCTATGTCGTACAATATTTAGAAAAAGGGTATGTGGGTGTTGTATAGTCTTAGACGTTGCTTTCTGTTGACTTTTTAAATACTCCAGCCATATTTCACTAAACACGCGTTAGGCAATATAAAATAATACATAAATCATTTTAGGATTAGTAAAGCTCTGATTTTTTTTGGGTTTTTTGTTGTTGTTGGTTGCTCATGTCTAGCAAGCTGCTCAGCAATTAGCGCAAAATTGAAACAATAAGATCACGAAAAAAGAATTGGATTAAAAAACAGCGACAAAAATAGCAAGAAACGCGAACAAAACAAAATCCCAGGCATGGGAATTATGTCGTTTGTTCGTTTTCATTTGTTCGACTTTTGTCGTGGATTGCGAATTGTGTGAGAGTGCAAATGGTGTGTGAGGTGTGTGCGAACCAGCATCTGTTGTTATTATGTATTAGCATCCAAGCTGCTGTAATTTAAATTTTAAATTTATGTCTTAATGGTGCAACTGGGAAAAAAGAGCTGCAATTGCATAAATAGACTAGAAAATTCAACGGAATCAAGCTGCAATCTGTAATAATTCAGGGGGCTACCTTATGCTGCAATTAAATGTCGGCCGCACTCATAAAAACAAGTGTTTATAGTTCAACTCGAGTACAAATTCAGGTAGTTCATACAAATGGAAATAAGCAGAATCATTGAAACCATTTGTTAAAGACATAAATACTTAATGGTCAAGTAGCTGAACGTAGCTGCCAGAAGCTGTTGTAAAGTTGCAATAGATCATCAGCTAATTCAAGGGCTTGTCGTTATCATCTACTTCTGTCTTTTAATCGTTAAAATATTTGACATATCTGCCCAAGAATCTTAATTAATGCTGACTACTGCAGCATGTTGTTGATGTATGTATGTAAATTGAAAAAGGGCAAAGTCTTCTATTAAAACTTCAAATTACATTTGCCTTCAATTTACTTCACTTTATTTATAAACTTAATTTAATGGCAATATAAATGATATGTGCTTATGTCAATTCGAAATTGCCCTTAAATTTTCATTCTCCTTTTCACTTCACTTAACTTGAGAGGCGTGTATTTAAAGCATCAGCATTTAAATGATACTGGTTAGCTCAGCATAGCTCTTAGTTTTAATGTCTGTTTTGGCATTTCCAAAGCGATTCTCTGGCAAACGATAGAGCCACGCCCATTAAAACGCTGTAAACAAATCAATGCAAATTAACGTATCATTTGATTTGATTTGCTCAATAGCAACAACGACAACATCATGGATGACAATGTGAAATATCAAATTACTAATATCCAAATTTTTCAAGACACAAAAGGCCCACAACACAAACAGCTATAACAATAACAGCAACTGGCTAAATCAAATGCCATAGTGACACACTAACTGGGTGACTTCCAAAGCAGCAACAAAAGCACCAACAACAACAACAACAACAACAACACATGCAACGAAGTCGAAGAAAACTCAAATTATGCAACATTTGCGACGCGGACAGCTGCTGGCAGTGGAACAGCAGCAACAACAGCAACAGCAACTGCAACAACAACAGCGTGGCAACTGCAGCATCAGCTTTTTGGCTGAATTGGTAGTAGGCAGTTGGTAGTTAAGAGGCAAATGTTTGCCACATTTGGGAAGCTGCAACCGTTCGCCTGGCTATTTATGTTGAGTTGAAGCCAGAGATGTTTTTGAGATATGTCGCATTCAATTACTCTACAAGTGGCTATTTCTTGTTGCTGCTGTTGCTGTTGTTGGGCATGCCCTGAAAAGGCGTAGCGGCAGCACAATTGACAATTATTTAAGCGCTCAGATAAAGAACTTGAAGGAGTGCTTGTAACTGCTGGCCAAAATAAAACAAAATGCACTTTCAATACGGAAATATACAAAATGGCAAATCGAGTTCGTTGCCTAAGTCTTTTGTATTCGCGCAGCAGGTGAAAGGATCTCAGGCTGCAAAATCGGTGTACGTGTGTGTGTGTGGCATAGTTACACTTAAGGCCTCCACCGACACACCCCGTTCGAAAACTGTGGCGATCGCTGCAATTTGGCGCCATAATTCATATTCCATGGCGGGATAATGCACAAAGGAAAAGTTCGTCTCTTCGCAGCGGGATCGGCAGCAAATGTGGCTGGCGAAAAAATGCCATGCCAAATGGCCAAAAGTGGCCAGCTCAATTGCATAACAGTCAAGCTGCGATGCGATGCGATGCGGTAGCTTTTATGGCTAACTTAATTGTTGCAATTTGAATGCATGCGATGAGAAATTAGTGCTTTGATGTATCACGCTCGATAGCCGATAGTTTCGCATAATTTGGTACGCACGTTTTTTTTATGCCCGCTTAGAGGTCACACATTGAAATTAACCATTAACATATATGACTTCAAAGAGAGGAAATAAGCATATATACTTAGTACAATATTGTATGTAGGATATTTAGAAACTAAGTTTGTAAAAGTTGTGCGATAGCTTAAATGCATTTAATATACATATGGCAAATAGATTAATATTTACAAGACTAGCTGCGTAAACAAAGAAATAAAACAAGATACTAGGTAATATATATACTTCAACTCAACAATATAATAATACTACAAAAACAATAATGATTCTATTTTTAATACAAAGTCGTGCTAATGCAACAATAATAGCCATATCAATATCTTTTTAATATCTACATATTTACAATAACTTTTAATGAAAAACCAATCTAATGCTAAATACAGTTGATATTTTTCGAGCTTCATGCACAGACTTCAACTTTTGTGGCATTTTCTCATGTCAATGACTTTAATTGCTCCATAAAAAAAAGATAAAAAAATACCCATAAAAAACACAGTTTGCAGCACTCGTTGCTGGCCAAGCGAAGCATAAAACAAAATGCAGGGCAACCAAAGAATCCCAAAGACGACCCACATATGTGAGCGGGGGGCGAAGTAAGGAGCGGAGAGGGGGCGCTTGCAGGGATTTCCAGATTGCCACAGCTTGCTGCCGCTTGCTGCTTCACTTGACTTGGAGGAGGGCAACGGAATTGCAGCAAATGCTTTTGCGGAGGCTGATTTCGATTACGTTTTTAACGTTTTCGTATCGTTTCGAGCTTCGAGTTTTGATTTGTATTTTGCTTTATTTTTTTTGTATTTTTTTGATTTTGTCGAAACTGGTGCAACTAGTAGCTTTGGTCTTTTTGGCTACCAACTGACGCGCTTATGCGATGCATTTGTCGTTGCATTTTTTGGCCATAAGCGTAGCCAAACTCATTTCGCAATATAACAACAGCAACAACACTAACACAAACACATGTTGCTTCAATTGGATGGACAACTTGGCGACGGCGATGGCGGCGATGACCTCCAAAAGTCGCTGTCTAGATCAGCTCATAGACCGCTCGCATAGTCGCTCATTAGAGCAAAAGTCGCGCTTGCAAAATGTGCAACGTCTTTCCGAGCTTTTTCTCAGCAAAACAAAACAGAAAATCAAAATACCAAAACACAAAAAAAATGATACTGAAATTGCGAAAAATAGCATTTCGAGTTTTTCATTTGCTTGTCGTCGACGAAGTCTTCGTCTGTGTCATTTTGTGGCAATTAATTAATTTCCAACGAATATGCGTATGCCCCGCACTCCGCCCACTCCCACGCCCCCTTTTGGCTTATCCGCATTGTATGGCAAAAATATTGTTGTTTAATTGCCCCCGCAAAACTTCGTGGCCGATTGCCGCAATTTGTTGCTTGTCTCCACAGACTTTTGGGTGGCCTTTGCTTACCATATTCATTGCGTAAATGCCGTAATCATCCATGCAGAGAAATCTGCTCTGTGTGTCAGTGGAATATGCCCCTTATGGATTAATGTTGCATTTACAAGCAATTTATTGTATATTAATTATGTTTAGCTGATTAATTCGTATCAGCAAAAGTCAGTCAGTCAAAAGAAATACGTATCTTAATACTCATGGTATTCATGTGTAATGTGTTTCAGAATGAGATACTCGAAACAAGTAGTTGCTGCTCCTTATGACCAAATATTCGCCTTTAGGTAACTTATTTATTAATTTTGATTTTTAAATCGATTTATTTATTTAATGCTCATATTAATCATAAGTCTTAGGACTTATATTTAAGGCCATATTATTCAATTTGTGTATAAATTGAAATATATTGATATGATATTTAAAGAACTATATTATTATTATTACATTCCATGCTGTGGCCATTTTGCTCTCAGTTCAACCGACTTAATTCGCAGTCTTTAAATTAGTTCGTTTCTAGTGCAATTTTTAATCATATTTAATTACGAGCTGCATTCTTGTGCTGTTTAATTTGTCATAATTAAACCCTACAAAATTATTTCATGGCAATTAAGCTGCATTGAAAGATCCGCTTTAGTAATTGCAGCTCCGCACAGTTGCACAACCCAAAAGCAAATATAATTCCAATTGCATGGCAAGTCGAAACAGCTACGAGACTGTCAGAGAGCGACTTTCAGAGCATGTTACAAATGATGGTAAAAATAGAAAAACACATGGGTAATACTCATAAATGATCGTAGGTGCTTATAAGTGCAGTGGCAAACTTGCCAAGCTCGAGACAAAGTTAAATGCCACGCCCCCTTTTCGTAAGCTCTGTAAAGCCGATGACCTTCAGCTGATATGTGTTCTTGTGCCTGGGAACTGGTTCTTGGGCTGCGTTCTTTTACAGATCTTTGGCATCGATCGATAAGTAAGTATATTGGTGTTTGAAAACAAGAAACGTATCGAAAGAAAATTAAATCACAAATTTAATCGGCGACGGACGTCTAACTTTTTTATTAGAAAGTTGTTTTGTTTTAGTTCCGTCAGCAAAGTCCTTGAGCGTATGCAAAGAGGCGGCGGCGGGGGCTTTGACCCTATGTCGATAAGATAGCTCCACAAATTTGCGCTAAAACAAATCAACGCATTGATGTTTGATATATGGTCTACGCGTTTACAAAAGCTTTTTTTTACCGCCCATTAAAACGTACCGATGGGACCGGTTTCAATTTGGAAAGATCTTTGCTCCATCTTCTAATTGCTGTGTGTTTGTTGAAAAACCCAAGTGGAAAATGCAAAATAGCCCTAAAATGTTTAAATGATTCAATCCATCAAATTCCAAACAAACTGTTTTTATTTATTTTAATTTATTTTTGTTTTGCTTAAAGTTTTGTTTTTATTATTATTATGGTCAATTAAAAGTTGTTGTGTTTGCCTTTCGCTCTTAGAACTTGCCTGCAGTTGCTTTTGAAAGTTGAAATTTTGGCATTTTGCGAGTTGGAGCAGGAAAAACCCGACATATGCCATAAATGACATATCAAGTGACTGCTTCTGCTCTTGTTTTTTTTTATTTTATATTTTATATTGTGTTATTAAAATTCATGAGCGCTTCTGCTCGCTGACCTTTGGTTGAACCCACGCGGCGAGGGATCGGGAATTGTGGCCACTCTGACGTTGGCCTTGCGCCTGTCAGATGAATCGCATTATGCGCTGGCAATCAAGATATCTCACGACAGACGCGGCCCCTTATCATTTGTGGATCGTCTCACTATATGCGATAATCCGTCAGTGTCAATGACATGCAGTTCCTCGATCCAATGCAATTCTTAAAACTGGGTCAGTGCAAAAGTCACTTTAAATTGTCCGCTTGGTGCTTTTGGCCGAGTGAGAGGACTTGCCATTTGATACATGTGTGCAACTTTATTTATGATCTTTATATCAAAGCACATTAAAACTTAAAGATAATTATTTTTCAAAGGTCAGGTTAATCAAAAGAACCAACAGCTACACATATACATCTAAGCTATTTAATTTCTTTTTGAATCTAATTATATACAAAATGTTGATGCAAATGTTGAAAAGTTAACAAATTCGATTTTAAAATAAAGTTCAATTAATTCAAATAACTGATTAATGTATCTTAATTTTTGTATTCATATATTCTCGTGTGTGGATTATTGTCCAGAAATTGAATTAATCTCATTTATTTTGCTTATTTTTACTACTCAGCATTTCTATAATTCATTAAATAAATTAGTGTTGAGTAAAGATGCTGCTTTGAATTCAATAAAAAAATAAGGATTTTTTTTTTTTTTTAATTTAGTTTATGATCTATCAAAAGTTGTTTAAGTCAATAATGGCTTTATCTATAACCTTATTAACTTTTCGTTTAATTAATCAAATAAAATTACAACTATCTAAAAAGCATCAGGGAATGAAGTCTTGCAGACCTAAACATTTTAATACTTCATAATATTTGATTGTTGCTAAACTTAGAGGATATAGACTAATTTGAATATTTGAAATATACTTTTAGAAAATCAACTTATTCCAGTTACTGTTTGTATTGTACCAGTTTATTAAATAGTTGAATATATGCAAAATTTCTCGACTTTGCTGTTTAAATTCTTTTTTCTTAATATTATAATATTTTAATTAATAGTTAATGAAATAGAAAAACATAATGGTTATTTTATACAATTTTATTTCTTAAAACATTTTTTACATCATTTTTTTTTATACATTTTTCATTCATTGTAAGTCGAAACCTTTAACTGATAAGCAGCAACAGCTAAAATGTCTATAAAATTTGATAATTCTTTTACAGACACTTAGCTGGGCATTATCCTTAACTATAAGCTCATACATAACAATGCTCCATTTGATGGTTTTTTGGAAATAATTTACAAAAGGCTTTTGTTGTTCTTCCTGGGGTTTTTTTACTTAAGAGCTAACAGAGTGGCAGGGTGGAAGTTCTACTAGAACCTCTTGGAAATTAATTGGGGAGCGAAGAGACCGTGTGAGTGTGTTGTTGGTTTGTTTTCTTAATTGTGGTTGGACAGAATTAAAAAAATGTTGCTAAATTTGATTCGGCTCATTATCTGGTTAGTCCGCCTTGCTCCAATAGATTCCGCAAATCGCTCTACTTGTGGTAGCCACCATGATCGGCGTAGACGCTGGCATCATGACCGACACCGCTGATGGGGTAGCCGGTGATGGGGAATTTGCTGACGGCATAGGTAGGGGCATGCTTCACCACGGAGTGCGAGACATGGGGCACCTTCACGTAGACGGGATAGGGACGGTCGACGGGCACATGGACGGGCACCTTCTGAATCTTCTCCACATAGACGGGATATGGCTTCTCGACGGGCACGGGGTATGGCCTGGGCACCTCAACGGGCACTGGGCGATCGACGGGCACATGAATGGGCACCTTCTCGTGACGGATGACTTCGTAGGGCTGTGGCACTGGCACGGGCACCTTCACGTACTCCTTGACGGGGACGGCAACCTTCTTGATGACCTCATAGGGCTGTGGCACGGGCACCCTAACCTCAACGGGCACACGCTTCTCATGCACAACGGGGTATGGGCGGTCAACATGGACGGGCACTGGAATACCCTTGGTCACGTAGATGGTCTTGTGGAGCTCAGCCTGTTTGCTGATCACATAGGGAGCGGGCACGGCATGCGCCTGAACGGCAACGGCGGGTGCGCTGTGGCCATAAGAGATACCGCCACCGCTGTGACCGTAAGAGATGCCACCACCGCTGTGGCCGTAAGAGATGCCACCACCGTGTCCACTGTGGCCCACAGCGATAGCAGCAGGCGCAGAGTGTCCATAGGAGCTCACGCCATAGCTGCCGCCATGACCGACGAGGGATCCGTGACCGATGTGGCCAACATCCAGACCAGCATGGCCATAGCCATAGCCCAGATCGAGAAGACCGCGCTTGTCCAGCTTCTTCTCCAGCGGCACCTCTTCGGTGGCGCAGGCGGAAGCCACCAGGAGAGCGGCTAAGCAGAACTAAAGGCGAGGCAGAAAGAGGGTAACACAAATTTCATTTATAATTCACAACAGATTCTAGCACTAGAGTCAATAAATTATGCAATTGTGCGACTAAGCGAAGAGGCTGACACAAATTTAATTTATAGTTCGCAACTAGTTCTAGCCCTAGTGCCAATAAGTTATGCAATTGAGCGCCGCCTGAATTAGGTAATCAGATTAGAAAGTTACGCGACAAAAGATATGACGCCCATTTGGCCACAAATTGAGGCGACGACATTTCGCTTTCAAATGGTCGAGTGAAACGCGTGCGTGCCCCGCATGCGTAATGCGATGCAGAGTTGCTTGCCCCCCACACACACAAATGCTCACGCCCCATTCAAAGCAACGTCACGCATGCGCAGTGGTCGTATTTTAGTGCATTTACCGTTAGTTGTGTGTGTGTGGTAATAATTGCTTATTTGTTGGCTTAGTTTGATTACAGTCTCTGGATAATTGCGAGCATTTATCATTTATGGAGAGTCGCTGATTAGCCATTTGCGCTGATTCAAGTTGAAGTTTGTCATTTGCTTTTAATTTTGTTTTGTTTTGCTCTTTTGGCCAACATATGCGTATTATGTAATTTGCGGACAGGAAGTGAATGGGGCGGTCAAACACCCAAAGCTAATGCTAAAGACAATGTAAATGTTTACTCATAAATAAAATTATTGAGACTTGATATGCATACTTTTTAGCAATGTCTGATTTAATCTATGTGGGAGTTAACTTGAATGGATTTACAGTTGATAAACAATTCAACATTTCTCACATTCAAATAAATAACTGATTAATTTATTTCATTTTTTTTTGTCATAATTCTGAGCCGCAATATTTGCACATAATTAATAAAACATATGTAATTGTTATTGTTACTTACGAATACTTTCATTGTGAAGTGTGTTGGGACTTGCCAAGGCTGTAAATAAATAATAGAAGATTGTTTGCTTGTTAATTACCAGAAAACATTATGGATTTATTATTAAAACAAATTAAAAATTTTAACACTATATCTTAGAAATAAATGTTTTGGTTTTTGTTTTAAAATTTCGAATATTTTACTTTAACAGAACTCAAAACACTTTGATTTATAATTTGTATTGTAACTTTAGCACAAAACTTTGAAATATAATCGCAAAAACTTTGGTCGTTTGCCAACACTTACGAGCAACGCAGAAATAATGTTGAAAGGATTGTAGAATCACACACGATTCCAAACCTTTGACTGGATGCTGTCTGTGGTCAGTGGCGCACTTTTATACCCCCAAAGAGTTTATGTGTCAAAACGAAACTGAAAACGCCGCCAAGCTCAGTTCGAGCCAAGCTAATTGAGCGCCATCATAAAAAAGCTTTCGGTAGAGAGACGCTTTGCGCTCTCTCTTTGCAAAGCTCGCCAGTTCGGTTGAGTTACAGTTGTAGTGGTGAGCTTTGATTGTGTGCGCTGTGCTCGGAAAGTTTCCAACGGAAGCGGCCACCACTACCAATGTGCACCACTAATACCAATGCCGCCAGCGCTGTGCTATGGCTGTATTAGTTTGGCGAATGGCTAAATTTCGAGATTTTCAAAATTGATCAACTAAAGAGTAATTAAAACTGTCTGCGTCAAGCATAAATTACTTTCGGCCAGCAAAATAATTAATTCTGGGGAATTCCAGAGAAATTCCTTATTTATTAGTTTATTTCACTTTTTTTTTGCTGGAGAAGCAATAAAAAAATACGAAAACAAGTAGGAGTGCTCTAGTCGGGAGTGCCCGACTACGAGATACCCTGAACCCAGTCCTTACAATCATTCATACTAATCTAAGCACACACATGCTGCAGTACAAGCAGTACAAGCAGTGCAAGCGGTTTAAGCAGTTAGCTTGCTATTTCGCTGAGCCCCACACAATGGAAAGTTAAATCTTAAGTAACTTCTGTGTTTATTGTCCGATCTTATTGAAATTTTTGGGGCAAACAATTGTCAATAATATGTGTGACCAAACCAAATTGCAAGGTCGTACCTTCAAAAATGGGTTTTTTGAACTTTTGGGGGGTTTGGGGGTGGTATCCAAAAAGTGAAATATTTGTTACATGTGTATGTTATTCGAGATTATACATGCCAAATTTGGGGCCCCTAGCTTTTATAACTTTGAAGTTATGTCCCAAAAACGCAAGTCTGAAATCGAAATTTATCGATAACTTTTAAACGGTACGAGTTATCTATAAAATGATATAAACTTGATCTGTCCCGGGATTAGGAGAACTTATGTTCCAAATATGAAGTCTCTAGCTCTTTTAGTCTCTGATATCCGCGTGTTCATACAGACAGACGGACGGACGGACGGACGGACGGACGGACGGACGGACGGACGGACGGACGGACGGACGGACAGACAGACAGACGGACATGGCTAGATCGACTCGGCTGTTGATACTGATCAATAATATATATACTTTATATGGTCGGAGATGCTTCCTTATGCCTGTTACATACATTTGCACAAAACCATAATACCCTTTTTACCCATTTTTAATGGGTTCAGGGTATAAAAATACTCGTATCTAAATAAATGTCAATGGTTTGTTCTGAACAGTTGTTATTGAGTTAAGAAGGAACCTGATTCGAGCTGGACTTGAGCCGGTAAAAACCCAGAAATATATATCAAAATCATATTATCTTGTCTCTGCTTTAAATAATGGATAGATTTGTTGCTCAACTAATTCAGAATATTATATAAATAATATATTCATTCATTTAAGCTGTAGAGAAAAATGGAATATAAAAGAGTTTATTTTCTCATTATTCAATTTCAATTGAAATGCAATAATTAATTTATGCTCTTTATGTGATTTCTTTGCAAATTTCAATGGCTTCCCACGTTTCTCATTTTGTTTTGATATCCGAAACTTTGATTGCATCATCGCTGTCAGTGATTGCTATCAATGTGTCTTTTTCCACATAATTATGTCTCAATCATCGCTTTTCACCTACACTGCTATAATTAAATTATGGCCTTAGAAAACACAATCATAAATTAAACAAGTGGGGAAGGATTATCTTCGGCGTGCCGAAGATTTTATACTCTTTTCGAACCTATAGGCAATTTTCACTCTGCCAACTGCACCACTGAAATTTCATAAGCTGTAGAAAATCGTTTTGTCGCGTAACATTTTTTTTTTTCTCAGAATATTTAATTCGCTGCCAGTTGTTGAGCAGCTCTAAGATATAGTGGTCCGATCCGGCCGGCTCCGACTAATGTGCTGTCCCCTGGAATAATAAGTGTCTGTGCAAAGTTTAATCGCGATAGCTCAAAAACTGAGGGACTAGTTTGCATACATACAGACAGACAGACAGACAGACAGACAGACAGACAGACAGACAGACAGACAGACAGACAGACAGACAGACAGACAGACAGACAGACGGACATGGCTAGATCAATTTGTATTGTCATTCTAAGCATACTGGCAGTAACTTTTGGGGTCTCCGACGCTTCCTTCTATGCGTTACAAACTTCAGCACAAACTTAATATACTATTTTCTTCGAAAAGAGTATAAAAAATGAAACTAACTTTAAGTATAATTTGGGAAACGTAATTCTTTATTCTGCTAACATTTTCTTGGAGCATATCTTTTTGTTAAATTAATTACAATTATTTCATTAATTGGAGTAAAGAGGTCATTTTTATACTCTGATACCGAAGGTACTCATAGTATATTGGTTTTGTCGAATGTCCGTCAGGCCGTCCGTCTGTCCGTCTGTCCGTCTGTCCGTCCGTCCGTCTGTCTGTCTGGATGAACGCGCGTATTTCCGAAACGATATTAGATAGACTCTTGAAATCTTTTGCGTTATGATTTAAGCTATCTGCTTCAGATCAAGTTTATTCCAAATTTATGCCACGCCCACTGGGAGGCTGGCAAATCGATAACATGTCGATACACCTCAAATCACAAATCGATTATACGTGAATAACTCCCACAATTTTGAAGCTAGAGTAATCAAATTTGGTAGGTATATTGCTGGTGACCTGGTGAAAATTGGATGCTAGGTTTATCGGCCACGCCCTTTATTACGCCCACCAGCCCCCTCCCAAAATAATTTGAAATGCTTATATCTCCCGCAGTTTTGGAGCTAAGGTCACCATATTTGGAAAATATATTACTGGTGACGTCCTCTACAGATCACAGAAAAAATTTCGACCACGCCCACTCCCGTCCCCGTAATCGCGAAAATCGATATACATGAATGCACAATTCGATAACACGTGTATATTTCCCGCAATTTTGAAGCGAGAGTCCCCAAATTTGGAATTTAGACTAGGGCTGACCAGCCCAAAAGATTGCGTCCTGGATTTTCCGGCCACGCCCACTAGAACGACCCCCAGCCACTCCGCCCCCACGAAACATGGAAGCCTATATCTCGCACAGTTTAAGAGCTAGGGCCACCAAACTTTGAGGGTAGACTTCTGGCCAAGTCCTCTAAAGATCGGACAAAAAATTTTGGGGCCCCGCCCCCTCCCGCCCCAAAAAACGCTAAAATGTATATCTTCCACAGTTTTAGAGCTAGAGTCAAGAAATTTGTAAGATAGACTTCTTGTCACTCCCTCTAAAGATCGGCCAAATTTTTTGGGGCCACGCCCCCTCCCGCCCCCAAAAATCGCGAAAGCTTATATCTTCCACAGTTTTAGAGATAGAGTCACCAAAATTGGTAGATAGACTTCTGGTCACCCCCTCTTAAGATCGACCATGCCCCACCCGTTCCCAAAAACTTGGAATGCCGATTTCGGGTCACTCTAACACCAGCAAAAATTTTCTGTTCACTTGCTTTCAGCTGTTCTTAAAATGGTATCAGAGTATTACGCAGTCGGCTCCGCCCGACTGCAACGTTCTCACTTGTTTTCTGTAAGTGTTGTCTTGGAAGTTACGGAAAAGTGGAAGCGGAAGCTGCAGACCATATATGTAGCTGGATACATGAGGAGGGCGGCGTCCTTGAAACTGTGATGTTAGAAAGGGTGAACTGCATATTTCGCATACTCGACGCACTTTTGGGGAAGTCTTCGGAGTTGTGGTTCGTTGCAGTTGCTGCAACTGCAATTGCAACTGCAACACATAATCATGAGGCAGCTGGCGAGTGTGACAGAGTGAGTGAGATCGTGTTTCTAATTTGAATCACAATGTTTTGCAAGCCTATCTGGATGGCTGGCAGACAGGCGTAAGTAGCTACTGAAGCTGCCACAGCTGCTGATTGGCGGTTGACTCGCCCAAGGAGGGGGAGTGGGGTGTGGGAGCGGATTGTGTGCAATGCGTGCCGCAAAAAGTGAAAGGCCTTTATGGGTCGCACAGATGAGATTATATATCAGATGCAATGCTGCGATTTGGCAATTGCTGGCATAATTATTTCACTTCTATCCCTCACGCAGTAAAAATAGCAAACCAGTTGGGTATCACAGTTTACTTTTTTTGGATATTGCGCATATAAATATAGATTTGCATTTTCTATTGTGTTGCTGCAAAGATTCTATAATGGATTTCTAACTGGAAAAACAATACGATTTCTATATCAAAGCGACCTTGTTGGGCGTATTAAACAACTTTCCAAAATCAGAATGCTATAATTTTAAGTGGAAGATGTTCACAGTTTGAATATCAAATGAATGGAATCAAGTTGTATCTGATCTGATTTGTAATTAATGGATACAACTTTAAAGCAAGTTAGCCAAAAGGTTCTATGGCTATTGCTTTTTAAAAGGTATTTAATATGGCAAAAAACTTGGGCAGTGTTAGAAATCTTCATACTTTTTTTTAACAAGTATATATTTAAATTTATATTGTTTTGTTTTCAAAACAAAAAACTTATGCTAGTAAAATGAGAGCCCATCAATTAAACGTACTGATAAATCCACTGAGCTACGGAAGTTGATTTTAGATACTGATGTGGGATAACATGTTTTGTCGTAAAGTGGTTTTTAGTTCAAGCTCATAGCATGTGAACTCAAATAAAATTAATATATCTGATAAAAACCTTACAATACCACTGAACTTTGTTTATTTCGGTTTGGTTATGACCTTAAGCATTTCAATTTGTTTGTTGATTTGTTTTGGTATTTACAATATGCGGTTTATCAAATTTGAATATAGAGATATTGAAATATTTTGCAATTTAAACCTTATAGTTCTATTTTATATCGAGCTTATAGAGTTGCAATTGTTTAGTAACTAATTAGTATACAATTAGTAATCCATCGAAAATTCTTAGTTTGTAAACAACTAAATAAATGCCTAATCTGAAAAAGTTCTCATCCAAATTTGAGTAAAAGTGAAATTATTTCATAGATCTGGGCTCTGGGCTTTAAACTCTTGTATTGAGTTTGTGCAATGTCCGACAGGCCGGTTTTAGGAAGGCTTTAGAGCACAAGTCACATACATATTTTGAATATATATTACTTGTAACCTCAAAAAAAAATCACAGTAAAAAGAATTTGGACCACGCGTACTGAACTGAAAAATGGGCAAAAAGAGAATAATGAAGTTGTGTAAAAGTATGTAACAAGCATAAGGAAGCATCTGCAAACATATAAGGTGTATATATTATTGATCAATATCAACAGCCGATCTATCCATGTCTGTCTGATTGTCCGTGTGTATTAACACGTGGATATCAGATACTATAAGAGCTAGAGACTTCATACTTGGAATATAAGTTCTCGTAGATCCGGGACAGATCAAGTTTATTTCATTTTATTGATAACTCATCCCGTGCAAATGTTATAATATATAATTACAGTATAGTCTCCATTAGCATATACACGTAAGAAATATTTAACTTTTTGGATACCAACCCCCCATGCCCCAAAACGGCAAAAAACCAAATTTTGAAGGAATGACCTTGCAATTTGGTTTGTCACACATTTTATTGCAATAATTTCAATAAGATGGGACAGTAAACAGTGAAGTTGTTTAAGATTTAACTTTCCCTAGTGTATGGCTTAGTGAAGAAGCTAGCCAATTTGCATGTGTGTGTTTGTATGTACACTGATAGGCTAGTATGAATGAATGAATGTAAGGACTGGGTTCAGGGTATCTCAAAGTCAGGCACTGACTAGAGCATTCTTACTTGTTATTAAATATATTTACTTCAACTAATTGAGCATTTTCGACATGAGGCAATAAATTCGAGATTTGTTTTTAATAGTTTTGTATCAGTAATAATATTAATAAATTATTATTTATTATTAGACAGTATAGCATTCGATTAGAGTTCTTTAAAAGTTCTTCTAGTTCTAGTTGATATGCTTACGAGAATATAGTTTAAATTTCTTGTTGCATTTGGCTAGAGTGTTCGTATTGGTGGCATCCACTTAAAGGCGCAAAGTGGACAAAGTGGTCAACTTTTACTTTCGCAAAATGTGTCGTTTTCTATGTTCGACCAGATGGAACCAAGCCAAAAACCAAGTCAAGCAACCAGTGCAGCTGCCCACAACAACAATAACAGCAGCAGCAGCAGCAACAGCAGCAACAACAACAGCGACAAACGTTACGATTCTGTCAGACAACGAACCCAACAGATGCGAGTTACAATTGAGAGATGCCGGCGTCTTTGGGGGCAGTGAACGGGGGGGTTCGGTCGGCGGTGCCTGCTGCCTGGTGCTTGGTGCTTGCTGCTTGGTGGATGTGGAGGTTGGCTATCGGTTGCTGTGAGTTGGTATGCGACTTGGGCGCTTTGTTGCATGCGCTCCGGATTGCAACATAAAAGCCAGGCGACTGCTCGTTACAGCCACTCCCCTTGCCTCTTACCTTCTAGTTGGCCCACTCGTGTGGCTGCCGCTGCTGCTGCAGTTGCATTTGCAGTTGCAGTTTTTGTGCTTCGCATTTCGGATTCTCATGTTTGGCAGCGCCATAAATTGTGGTCAACCGATGCAGCCGATGCGACGTAATTCATTGATTATAACGACAACAATAACTGCAATGCAATGGAGTAGATCCGCACTTGCCCCCTGACCCCCTCTCTCCACCGCAAGCTGAGCATTTGTTACCTGCTGATTTATAGCCAATTGTCTGCATGTGTGTATTTGTGTTTGTTTTGGAAGGCCTAACCACTTGATCAGTCGATTGGTTTTGTTTGTAATCCAATATGCGAAAAGACGGCCTAAAATTAGCTAATATAATTATGGATTATTACAGCCACAAGACAAACAGACAGCCGACATGAGGTCTACAGTTGTTTTGGGCCAGAGTTTTTTTTTTATTTTTTTTTTTATATTGTGTTTCTGTCATGCGATAATTCACACAATTGTGCCACACTGCGGCGGGTCTTATATGGTGCATGTATGCAGATCGTCAGTGGATTGCAGCCAGCGAGAGTCGCTTAGGAAATAGTCTTGGGAGAATTTGCCACAAAGTGTGGCAAAACTTACTTAGTTTGAAATTGTTTTAGATATGGTGCTGAAATACAGAAATTTAATGCAGATTATGTATTCTTTCAGTTGATATATAATGGACGATAGTTTGAGAAAGACAAATATAAACTGGGAATTAAAATTAATAGTGAGGCATATGGATGTGTTAAAAATTCAAGTCTTAAGATTATAAAACAGACTTTATTATATAAAACCATACGCGTTTAATTTCCTACAAATTTTAAGGAGCTTGAAGACTTTGCTTATTTTTAAAAATATACTTCACCTTATTTAAATAATTTCGAGCAGCTCATGTCCAATCTCTACAGCTATTTAAGCTGATGCCCTTCACAGAAGGAGGAAACATATTTTAGTTGATGTCAGGCTTCTGACTCGCCTTCACACGATTTGCGATCAATTAAACCCTTTATTATTTTCTTGACTTTCCCATGTGTTAATTAACACACAAGTTTTCGATTTATTTTAATTTTGTTTTTAATCTATGCGCATTCAAAATGAATTTATTTATTTATTTTTTGAATGTTTTGCCAAGTCTGAAGGCAAGTCGAGCAGAAGAAAAAATAAACTGGTCGCTTGTCGGAAATCGCTTAAGTTTTTCACTTGATATGTCAAAATGCCAAAATGTTGCAGCAGCAGCAGTCGTCCAAGCGATCGATCGGGCCAGCCTATGTGTTTATATGTATGAGTTTATATGGCCAGACATTAAGCATACGCCCTGTTGGCCATTTGTGCATGGTCGTCGTGGCCAGCCGCAAATCATTTAAGCGCCATAGGCGTGCAAGCTAAATAACAACAACAAAAAAACCAGCTAAAGTCGACAGCAACAATAACAACAACAGGCGCGACTGCATTGGGGCAGAAATATAGACCACAGCTTCCTTTAGACATCGTTTTATAGTATTTGGTTGTTTGTATTTGCTGTGATTGTTGTTGTTGTTGCTTTTTTTTATTTGGTCGCCGTTTCGGCCGTTTAGAAACATTGCGGATGCAGTCGCAAACAAGAAGTTGGGGCCGGTTTTTGTCTTGGCCATAAATAGAGCCAGCGTTGTGGTTGTTGCTGTTGTTGTTGTTGTCGTCGTTGTTGTCGCTATGTCGACGCGCTGCATTGCACAATGCAACCAACTTGAATGCACTTTCAGTTTCGCGTTTCGCGTTTGAAATCTGAATTCGAATTCGGTTTCAGCAGTGACATAAAATCATTGCCAGACATCGCCGTTACTTAGTTTGGTTCTGCTCTTAATTATATCATTAGTTATAGTTATTGTTGTGCCAGATCCGTTTGCCGTTTTGCCATCTAATTAGCATTTAATTTGACTTCATAACGTCAACAGTTGCCCCGTTCTCGATCTCTCTCGAGATCCGTGCCAAGATCCGTGCGCATAAATCAATAATATTTCAGTCGCATTCTCTAAAGCACCAGCACAAAAAGTAAATAAAATACAAATACCAAAACCGACTTGAATTCATGTTCCACAATGCGCTGAAGGCAGTCAACATAAATTGCCGATTGGCTAAAAAGCCAAGCAGCAATGCTCGAACTTGATCCAATTCTCTCATAAAGTGCAATACCAGTTGTTAATACTTACTAACTTAAATATTTTGTATTATTTTTTCCAATACCAGTCATGCAGCTCACTAACTTATTTATTTCTTATTATTTGCGGTAATCTATTATCTTGGTTTATTAACATGGGTTTTTTAATTTTTTGGGGTAATAATTAATATTTTAATTTGTTCTTTAGCAATGATAAATAAAAAACCTTTATACATATATTTATGAAAATTGGCTCGACGAGTGGAAAGTTGTGAAAAAGGAATATTAAGAAAATAAGACTTTTAAAATAAACTAATATAAATTACATATCCATGTTTTAAGTACAAGCGATTTCATAATTTATTAATAGTCAATTGTGTTAAATTGAATTAGTACCATAATTTTTTAAAATGCATTATACATTACTATTTTGTTTCGTATATGTCATTGATTTATTTGTTACAAGAAATGCTATATATATATATATATTTATAAAAAATAAACAGTCTTTTGGAAGACGGATATGTATATTTTAACTTAATTAAATAAATTGATAGATTTGATATATTATTTAGGGAAGACTCCTATAGTCATTTAATGAGAAGAATATATATTTTTATAAATAGCTTAAAATGTTCTTTATATATAAAAATAAACAATAAACAATAATCAACAAAACAAAAACTTAAAAATAAGTTTAATAAGCCTTTCAGATCGTAATAGACTTTAAAATACCATGATAAAGCTCCTCAATTGCACAGTAAATTGCTGAACAGCAGTCTCATAAATGTTCTCAATTCATTTTAAGAGACGTTTCAGCTACTTCAGTTGAAAAATTTTATGGATATGGCTATGACTATGGCTATGCATAATCGTATATCAGTTGCAATTCAAATATGTTTATTTTGTATGCTGTGAATGTCACGATAATGTGAACACGTTAAGGTCATTTGGATTGTTTTTGCTGTGGGCCAGTGCGACACACAAATGTGGTTCAATGTCCAATGCAGCAAGCAGCAAGCAGCCACCGGCCCAACCACTAACCCACTGAACAACTGAGCAACTGACCAACCAAGCGACCAGCCAGACGAATGCATTGAAACGTTTCGCTGGACGCGTCTGACAAGATACGAAATGCTGAAATGGTCAAAATGCTGGGCCCCCAACCATCTTGACATGTCCGATAATTTTGGGCATGTCATTTTGTGGTTTGACACAACTTTTGGCTTTTCTTTCTGTTGTTGTTTTTTTGTTTTTTGTTTATGTTTATGTTTTTTCTCTTAATATCGTTGTTATGCTTGTTGCTTTAGTCGTATGTTTTCACACTTTTGCGGTTGAAAAGGCGAAAATTAGTTTTTGTTTTCTTATGTTTTACGACTTAACCTTGACATTTGTTAGTTTGTCAGGCAGTTTGGCAAGGGGGCGGTGTTTTGTAATCAAATGTAATGAATGGAAAAGTTGTCTGGGAAAACTTAAAATTACGTATGAACAGTTTGTAGTTAAATATAAGATAGGTTACATTTGCACTTTCTGATAAATGTTATTATTATTAAAATATCGACTGAAAAATTTAGAATAATAAGGAAAACAAACCAATATTTCTTCAGAAATCAATATCAACATGCCTATTTTGGCTGAATTTCATCAAATTTTCGAGTGGTATATTTATTTTGAAATATTAAATTCAAGCTGTTATATATTAAAAAAAAAAAGAATAAGAAAAATAATAATAAAATATATGATGTTCCTTCAAAATATTTAATGACATATACTTTGGCTATTTATAACTCAATTGATTTGAAATTTTTAACATTGATGAGTTATAAAGATGTTCAAGTGTACAAGGAAATGGAATGCGATAGCTTTGAAAAGATCGAATTTATTGCCAAACCCGACTTCGAGTTGTATGGCAGCTATAAGATATAGTGGTCCGATCCGGCCGGCTCCGACCCATGTGCTGTCCTTTTGAATAATAAGTCTTTGTGCAAAGTTTTATAGCGATAGCTCAAAAACTGAGGGACTAGTTTGCATACATACAGACAGACAGACAGACGGACATGGCTAGATCAATTTGATATGGCATTCTAAGCAGACTAGAGGTAACTTGTGTGGGTCTACTACGCTTCCTTCTATGCATTACACACTTCAGCACAAAGTTAATATACTATTTTCATCGAAAAGTCACAATCTGATACTTTGCAATACGCTGCTAAATGAAGTGATGTTTTCAACAGGCATCTAAATTAGTTTGTCTGGCAACTGGCAATACCAGGCGATCAGAATCAGCAGAAAGTATTCCTGTTTACATATCAAATATAGCACTGCATACTTTTACTCTGGCACAGACGCAGTAAATAATAAAATGCACGGCATACTTTTAAATTGATGCATTTGCGTAGTAGTAAGTTGGCTTTTATCACGTGCAGTGCCTTAAGGATATTATTATATATTATAATGTCTAATTAATTTATCCGAGTAATAGCCACTTAAAGTTTTTTCTGTCTGCAGTCTCCCACGAGTTCAAAACGGCATAAATTTGAAAGATTCGATTATTGTACATTTAAATCCTGTTCATCTTATAAATGAATCAGGACTAATAATTATTTGTAGCATTGAAGATTCTATTTATATTCAATGTTTCCAAAGATTTTTCTTACAAAATTCATATTTTTCCAGGTCTTGACATCACTTATCTTTCGTTTGTTATATTTTTCAAACCACAACTCTACACCTCCAAGTTTTCAATCGCAATTTCCCCCAATCATAATTACTCGTATTTATGGCCCAACCAATCGTCACATATTCGCTTTCCACAAACTCGTAACCTATTTGCCAATGGGAATGCTAAAATCATGGAGAAGAAAAAAACATGCACATTTTTCACAATGTTCGATCGCGGCTCGACTGCAGAAGTTACAGAAACAACGTGCCAAAGTGCCATTAAGTGCATCAGCAGCAACAACAACAGCAGCAACAACAACAGCAACAACAGCATTGTGTTGGTGTGTTATGTTTTTGGCACTTGGCAGCAGTTGCCACATCGTCGCCGTCGCCGTCGCCGCACATTTTCCCAGAGACGCGCTCAGAGACTGTCAGAGAGCAAGAGCCGAAGACTGCGAGACTATGTCTCAGACATGACCCAATAACAGGGATTAGGCGGCAGCTGTTGCTGCTACTGCTGGGGACTGTGACTGTGTCTCGACTGTTGCCACTGCCACTCAATCATTCAATCAGAAACACTGACTGTGGGGTTAGCAGTCATCCAGTCAATCAGTCAGTCAGTCAGTCGGCCAAACAAGCAGCAACCCCAGCTCCGAACATTGTCGGCAATTAGTCCAATTTTTCTTCTTTTTTTTTTTTTTGGGTGCTAAAATTAAATGTTGCGAAAATTCTATTCAGCTGCTTCGGCTTGGACATGGAACATGTGTTTCGCGTCGCGCCAAACACTGCAATTGTCAGAGTGGGGGAAAAATATTTGAAAAATCTGTAATTCTGTAATGCTGCAAAGCCATTCACAAAACGGCTCCAATTATGCTTCAGCTGCTCTGGTGCTGCGGGGCGTATGAGCAATGTCGTTAAACAGCTCAGCGCTAATGAATGGTTCCATAACCATTCGCACTGCAGTTCAACTCGCTTTCAGCGCAGTGGCAAATGAGAGATTTTGCCGGTCAAAACAGTGGCAGTTGCAGTTGCGGTTGCAGCACGTACGCAGCAATTGAATTGAATTCGAGAGATCTCGCATCAAAAGACTTTGGCCGCAAACTTTTTGCTCAATCAGCTGCTAAAATATGCAATTATTGAATACGTTTACTTTAAGCTTATGGTTTTTTGTTGATTGTCTTTTAAACGTGATAAACATAAACATAAAACATAAAGTGCCGATGCTCAAAGTCTATTTATAATTTACCCTAGTGGCTTATGGAGAAATAACCATACATTTTGCTTCTATTAATATAAGTGTTTTGTTATTGTCTTAAACACATAAAACAGCGACTGGTTAAATCGGTGAATCCCCTTAAACAATAGTTAAATTAGCCACCAGCTTCACTATTCTTTAACTGTTCAGAGAACAGGCTTTTGTATCATTTACATAACTAACAATTCTTTTCTATTTTGGTTCTCATCAAAAGTCAAAGCTTTTTTTATCTTTGTGAAAGAAACATTTGTTGAACTTGTTCTGGGATCAGTCAAAAATCAACTCGTTTTTTTTATTTTGTTATTGATGCGCCAACCAGTGCATAATTACAAACAAAAATCCATTTAGTGATGACTCGACAGATTGCTACAGCTATTATGATGAATACAAAAATACATTTTTAAAACCTACATGCCAGACGACCCTGAGCGACTACCCGCTAAGTAGTGCAAAAACCGCTTAACAACATGGGTGAAAATTAAGAATTGAATTGTCTTCGAGGTCCACTAAAATCGCGATTCGAATGTACGACAATGAAAACGACAGATTTAATTATTTACTTTCAAGTCGAAACTTGTATACACTTACTGGACTCGAAACAATTAAGTTCTGAAATACTTAGTTATTATTACTATTTATTTTTGTTGACATCCTAGCCTGACAAGAATAATAATTTTTTTAAGGATCAATATAACAATTTACAGTTGGCAGCTTTGGCATTACATTATAATTTAGTACACAACTGATGCTACATAATTTATATCTTAATTCAGACACATTTGTACATAAATATGTCTACAGAACTGAAAATTCTGAAAATCTTAGCAGTAGTCAACTACTTTGTGCTTAAATGATCGCATTGCCGAGCAAATTGTAATTACCGGATAATAAAACAGATTTTTGCATGATTTCGAAATGCATGGCCGAATGCAATTTGTTCTGGTATAGTTGTAATTGTGGTGCGCGACCTTGAGCCACAATGTGAGACTCAACAGCAGCAGCAGCAGCAGCAGCAACAAACAAGTCAACAAGTCATCGAGCTTTTCGTACAACTCTCACCGCAGAACAATTGACAATTTTTACCTTATATGTGGTCAATAAGCGTGACCGTTGCCATTCTAAAAGTCATGTCTTAACCATATACCATATCTTGTTATGTATCTTGCAGATACTTTTTCTCCACGGTGCTGCAGTTTCAGCTGTATCGCGGCATGTGCCGTGCCGCTGGCCAATATGTGCCCAACGATCCGCGGAAACCGCTGCACAAATGCGACATCTATCGGCAGCCAGCAGCGGGCAATATGCTAAAGTAAGTTGAGAATAGTTTTATAATAAAATATAAGTAAACTTATTATATCTATTTATTTTGCACATGCAAATAATTCAAGTTTGATGATATATATAATAAAAATTGTTTCTTTAAAAAATTAGAATTAACTATAAAAATTTGCAGTTAAGTTTAAAATTAAGATAACAATATTTAGGGACTGCTCCGTTTTTTCTAATCGATTTTTTTTTTTTTTTTGTTATTATTTTTATTTAAAATCTGTCTATAAAGACAATCATTAAATGTTCTGGTGTTCCTTGACATTAAACTATTTTATGAGATTGTATGTGATGGTATGGATTGAAACAAATCTTTTAAATACATTTATTAAATAGTAAATTGCTTTGTTATTAAATTTGTTTCCAGTTTTCTTTGGTATTGGAAGCTTTTTTTATACTCTTTTCGAAGAAAATAGTATATTAAGTTTGTCCTGAAGTTTGTAACGCATAGAAGGAAGCGTCTGAGACCCCCAAAAGTTACTGCCAATATGCTTATAAAAAAAAAACAAATTGATCTAGCCATGTCCGTCTGTCTGTCTGTCTGTCTGTCTGTCTGTCTGTCTGTCTGTCTGTCTGTCTGTATGTATGCAAACTAGTCCCTCAGTTTTTGAGCTATCGCGATGCAACTTTGCACAGACACTTATTATTCAAGGGGACAGCACATTGGTCGGAGCCGGCCGGATCGGACCACTATATCTTATAGCTGCCATACACCTCAAAGTCGGTTTTGGCCATAAATCCGATGTTTTCAAAGCAATTGCCTTAAATTTCCTTGTACACTTGAACATCCATATAACTCATCGATGGGTAAAATCGCAAATCGATTGAGTCATAAACAGCGAAGATATGCGTCATTAAATATTTTGAAAAAACAGGTGCATATGAGCAAACAAAGTCAAGCGCAAGAAAGCTTTTGATAGTCTGAGCAAACAAAGTCAAGCGCAAGAAAGCTTTTGATAGTCTGCTCTTCAAGGTATTTTGCCACCGATCATCAAAACGGTTTGTGGCGTATGGCGTAAAGAGCCGCGCTAACGAACGCATGTTTCGCAAGTTCAAGTTCGAGCCTCGGCGGCGACTGATTGTTAATTTAATACTTTTTTCTTTTTCTTCCTTCCAAATATATAACTGTAATCAAATTAATTTGCTTCCAATAGCTTAGAACAAAAACAATGCCACGCGAAAAAACAAATGCTGACAAACGCGAGTTGCAGGTTGCAGGAAAACAAAAGAAGGAAATTTGTAACAGTCGGCTCTTCAAGCAATTTTGTCAGCGATCATCGAAACGGCTTGTGGCGTAGTGGGTAAAGTTGCGAACTGGTGAGCGAGAGGACCCGGGTTCGAAACCAGCGGCGACTGGTCATTTATTTTCATTTTTTCTTATTCTTCTTTTCAAATATATAATAACTGTAATCAAATTCATTTGCTTTCAATGGCTTAGAACAAAAACAATGTCACGCGAAAAAACAAAAGCTCAGTATAAATCGAGTTTGTTAGCGATTCTTAAAACTGCTTGGTGTAAGCAGTACAAAGCAAAACAAGAAAGCTTTTGACAGTCTGCTCTTCAAGGGATTTTGTCAGCGATCATCAAAACGGCTTGTGGCGTAGTGGGTAAAGTTGCGAACTGGTGAGCGAGAGGACCGGGTTCGAAACCAGCGGCGACTGGTCATTTATTTTCATTTTTTCTTATTCTTCTTTTCAAATATATAATAGCTGTAGTCAAATTCATTTATTTTCAATTTCCTAAATTGTTTCTAATTTTTTTTTCATACATAAAGTAGCTTTAATAGAATAATTCAAAAGAAAAATTTAAATTCATTGGCAAAACCAATGACACGCGAAAAAAAATATGGATCTCAAATTCTGAATATAAGCTCTCGTATGTTCAGATTAAGTTTTATGACAATTCAATTTCCGACAGCGGCCTTGAAAGGTATAAGAGCAACAGGCACAAAATTTGGTATGTATATTGTAGTATACATATGTAATGTAGTTTTGACTTTTTGGAAAAACTGAAACTTGTATATTGTTCAATTCGGTAGCACTTATGAATGCTAAGGGACGCGTCCACGAGCTGCGGATAGTGAAACGTCCCTGTTTACATGAATACCTTTATATATTTTATTTTATATGTAGGGGTATATGTATGCGACATTAATATCTGCGAATTAAATAAGCAGTCACGGAAAAATAGTAAAAATTGCTTTAAGGTTCGAAAAGAGTATTTAATCTTCGGCACGCCGAAGATAATCCTTCTCCACTTGTTTTAATTTCTACATGTTACATATATTTCATACTAAAATGAAACCCTACAATTTTAATATCCTATTTTTCAAAAATATTGAATATTCTATTTACTTGCTCAAATTTTTTTAATTTTCGTAATTGACCAATTTTTTAAATCAAACAAATTTTACAAACTTTCTGGATATCAATAAACTCCTCTAGAGAACTGAAAATTTAAAGAGATATTTTTTTTAACAAATACATATTTATATTTTTTTTTGTGAATACAAATTTGCAAACTAAAAGCATAAAAGTGCATTAAGATTATTTAGACTAACGCGTTTCTCTTTCTCTTTATTCTATTCCCATAGAGAACTGATGGCTAAGGGCGCCTCTCAGCCCTGGCAGGAGGTGTTGCAGGAGACGTTGGGCGAGGGTCGCTTGGACGGCAGTGCCCTGCGGGAGTACTTTGCGCCCCTGGAGGAGTGGCTGCGCCTGGAGGCGCTGCGCACCAACGAGTATGTGGGCTGGAACTATGATGGGGACTACTGTAAGCGCAGCATCGAGACTGCAGGCCTGCAGGTGTTTGGGGGCTACTACAACGGTGTGGTGGGCCTGGAGGCAAACCTGCTGCTCCTGATCGCCAGCAGCTGGTTGTGTTATCTGGCTGTCTTATCCGGCATATCTTAAGAGTCGAATGTATGTTTGTTGTATATTCATTTCCGCTTATTCAAGTCGTCAATAGCCAAGTTGAACTTGAATCAATGCCAAAAACAATTCTAAATAAAAGTCTAAGCAAATACAAAACACATTTTGGCGGCACCCTAAAAAACTACAGCACAAACCGGTTCGATGGGGTCTACAGGGAATACAACAAGGTGGGGCAGGGGTACAGCTGTGATGCGGGTCATTGGAACGCCAGCGTCGCACGCACATTTCAACTGTTGCTGCTGCTGTTGTTCTTGTTGCCTCATAATTTAATCAAAAAAGTACAAACAAGTGGGAAAGGATTATCTTCAGCGTGCCGAAGATTTTATACTCTTTTCGAACCTATAGGCAATTTTCACTCTGCCAACTGCACCACTGAAATTTCATAAGCTGTACAAAATCGTTTTGTCGCGTATCTTTTTTTTTTTTGTTCTAAAAATATTTAGTTTATTGCCAGTTGTATAGCAGCTATAAGATATAGTGATCTGATCCGGCCGGCTCCAACCAATGTGATGTCTCTTTGAATAATAAGTATATGTGCAAAGTTTCATCGCGATAGATTAAAAATCATGGGATATATGGCCAAAACCGACTTCGAGTTGTATGGCAGATATAAGATATAGTGATCCGATCCAGCCGGCTCCAACCAATGTGATGTGTCTTTGAATAATAAGTATCAGTGCAAAGTTTCATCGCGATAGATTAAAAAACATGGGATATATATCCAAAACCGACTTCGAGTTGTATGGCAGCTATAAGATATAGTGGTCCGATCCGGCCGGCTCCGACCAATGTGATGTGTCTTTGAATAATAAGTATCAGTGCAAAGTTTCATCGCGATAGATTAAAAAACATGGGATATATATCCAAAACCGACTTCGAGTTGTATGGCAGCTATAAGATATAGTGGTCCGATCCGGCCGGCTCCGACCAATGTGCTGTCCCCTGGAATAATAAGTGTCTGTGCAAAGTTTTATCGCGATAGCTCAAAAACTGAGGGACTAGTTTGCATACATACAGACAGACAGACAGACAGACAGACAGACAGACAGACAGACAGACAGACAGACAGACAGACAGACAGACAGACAGACAGACAGACAGACAGACAGACAGACAGACGGACATGGCTAGATCAATTTGTATTATCATTCTAAGCATACTGGCAGTAACTTTTGGGGGTCTCCGACGCTTCCTTCTATGCGTTACAAACTTCAGGACAAACTTAATATACTATTTTCTTCGAAAAGAGTATAAAAAGTACAAATAATAAACCAACAGCTTCGACTGCAATTGCATTTTTTTCCTTTTCAAGCTGTTTTCAACTGGTTTTTGTTTTTGTTTCTGTAAATTTGATTTAATAAATTGCAAGCCACAAGCGACGGCAACTGCAACTGCAACTTCAGTGTAAACAAGATAATCAACGCCGCTCTGCCACCAGGGGCAGGGGCGTGGCCTGACCAGGGGGGCGGGGGTGCGGTCTTTGTGGCGTTGTGGAATTGCAAACACTGTCAGCTCAGTGTCATTGTTCTAAAGTTTGTCTAAGAAATCAGATACTCTAGTTAAGTGAGTGCAGAGCAAGTTTTCTATCTTACTGTGGAGTTGAAGTGCGGGGTTGGGAGGAGGCGGGGTGCGGGTCACTTTGTTTACAAACCCATTACAGTCAACGAGATAAACGAGTCAGTGTGGGATTTGTGCAAGTGCTATCAAGGATATTATATCATTATCATCATCAGCTTATGACAATTGCAATGCAAACTTAAAGACAATTATTTTGCTTGCGGCGAATAGCTTATCAAAGCAAAACTAGAGTATCGCTTAGTAAAGAGGAATTCTCCACTAAAAATAATATTGATTATACTTTTGATATGTATATTATAATTGAAATTTCAGTAAGGAGCGAAATAAATATTTTGCTTAGCTTTTATGATAAAATTAAAAAGTATTTTCAAATAGTTGGGTTTTGCAGTTTTGCTGACAACATATAATTTTGATAAATATAAAGACTCGTAGTGATTTTCAGTTTTTAATATAACAAATTTGTACACTCGAATTACGGGTAGTAACTGTGAATTTCTCAATATCTGCGACAATCAGCGCATAAAATTGTTCCTCATTTAAAATTGGAATTGCATTAATTTATGCATTCTCCCACGTTTCGTCACTGTCGCCGACTGTCACCCGAGTCACAGAAAAGCGCAAATGCAACAACAAAAGCGCGTTTGCCTCGCAGCGACAACAACAACAACAACAGCAACAACAACAGCAGCGACAGCATGTTAAGGACATTATCAACATTTCAATTAGATGCAATCATCGCCCTGTAAATCGAGCACCAAATGGTCAGGAGAGGAGAGGCAGGCAATGGGGGATGGCATGAACGAGACTCGATCGTATGGGGAGTTTCGTGTACAGCTGCAGTGGAGACTTCTCAGTGTGTTTGTGTGTGTGTCGCATTTCACTTTCATTGTAGAATTAAACTGTGCAGTGCGTACTTCCGCCCCAGCCCCTGTCGCCACACAGCGGCCTTCATTAGCTCGACAAAAGTGTCGTCGGCGTCGCCAATTTGCAATGACAACAATTTGTATATACACACATATATATTTGTTTACTGTTCACTGTTTTCGGAGAAGGAACACGCGACCAGACGAACTGTTGAATCAGAGCCAACGGGAAAAACAGTCATTACGAGAGTCGCGTTCCAAGCGCACACGCATCACAATTCGAGCGGAAAGAATCAGAATCAGAACAAACACACGCAAAGAAATTTGAAGAAAGTGCAAGAATACTAGGACTACTATAGAAATATAGAAAGAATATAATTTGTAAGAATTATAAAATTGTCCAAGCAAATACAGCTAAGAAATATAACAGAATCGAACTAAAGTCAATGAATAAAAGTACAATACAAATTAATACATGCATAAAAAAAGGATCACATTTTGAAAAGTGGAATATTGAGTAGGCAAATTAAAAGCAAAATATAAAGCAATTTAAAACTCTTGAAAAATAAGTGATGACTATATAAAGCAACATATTAAATTAACAGTCGAAGATCAAAAACAATATTATTTACTTCTTGCATAAATAATAAATGTTAATAAGCCAAAATGCGATGCTTGCTCGAGTGAATTAATGAAAACAACTTATTTTGCATAAATTTCAAAACAAAGCTGAAACTAAATATTAAACATAAACATGAAGCTGCGAATTAACATGCAGCTGCCACTGATGCTGATGCTGCTGCTGCTGCGCAACTGAGCTGCATCTGCGGCCAGAACAGCAGCCTACGCGTGAACACAAACCTCAAGGATGTGAATGCAACGGCAATGGCCCTGCCATCGATACAGGGTGTCGGCAATATCTGCACACGTGAGGAGCCGTACGTGGAGGTGGTGCAGGTGCCCCAGGTGCAACCGGTGCGGGTGCGCACCTCCAATTGGTGCCTGGAGATACCGCCGCGCTGCTCCTCATACAAGACGGAAATGCGCGAGGTGATGCGGGTGCAGGTGAGTGTTTTCTATGGAGTGTGGAAGGTGCAGGTGTGCTTGGATTTAGCTTGGCACTGCCGGCTCTGCCTTAGCGGGCAGCCATTGCGTCATTCGAATCGGTGGCAACACCTCCAGTCCAGTCCAGTCCAGTTCAGTCTTGTCCACTTGCCCCAGAAACCTGATTTCATTTGGCACATGCAGCAAAACGCCAACCAGGAAACCGCTTGCTGCGATATTCCATAAATTGCCACGGCTTTAATTATTTTGCTCATATTTTTGCAATGCTTAATTGGTTCTGTACAAAAAGAAATAGTTTTATATATGCATTATAAACAAGTATTAAAGCGTTGCGCAAGCGCCTAGAGGAAACTCTTCGTCACAGCGCGGAAGTTGCAGCTGTGCAGCAAGAAAAATCTACGAGACTTCGATGATTGCGACCGGTTTTTACCCAGGTTCCAAGCACACAGGTAACGTCCTTGGCTGTCGAAGTTTCTATGAACTTTTGGGCACCCGCGACGTATACGTGATATTCGAATTTAAATATATTCAAACTGTGTATACTCTAAGCATATGACTATTTATGAATAACTTAATGCTGCAGCTGAGATGCAAAATATAATTATACGGAGTATTCAAAAATATGTATTATGGATTATAATTTAGATTTTATATTCAATATTAGAATGTATTTAAGATGTTGGCGTGTTGAATATGCAATTGATTTTAATATATTACGTTATATGATGTGACGTTAACTTAAATGTTCGTATAAACTATAATTATATATAGTTATCAAATAGGTAACTGATTCATATTTAAATTATTTCATCGTATCACTGTTAGATGAACTAATAATAAACTAAAAGTATCCTCATTTACCTGACACTCACTTCAATTTAGATGCTTTATGGTGACTAATAAAAGCGCGAAAAATTGAGAAAAACAAGTGGCTGCCAAATATGGTCAGAATCCGGCTATCTGGTTTGGGGCCTAATCAGGATCGACTGGTTTTTAATATTATTTTAATATTTTTTTCTTTTTGTTGGGAATAAACAAAAATAATTATGTCATGGTGTCAGTGATGGAAAGTGCAAATGAAAAGCGGAAAATCCAGTACACATGCGCAGTTAGACCAACAAATCTTAAGTGCTCTGGTAGCTCGGATCAAATGGAGGCTGCTGAAGTTGACGCCAAAGCTGTTGACACACTTTCGATTGCATCACCTGAACGTATGCTCAAACTGGCCATAAGATGCAGCCAGTTTTGGCTTAGTTTACAATTTGGACTCTAATTATGTGTCTATTAGTATGTGTGTGTTTGGCTGTGTGTTTGCTGAGCTAGTGACAAATTAATTTCATAATTTAACTATTTTAGATTTCATCATGGATATTTGGCGACTTGGGAAATTTTAGTGGTGAAATTTTGCAAATAGCAACATGCATGCCAAATTGAACTTTGCTACGGCGACTGAAATGGTTTTCTGCTTGAAATTGGTTCTCACAGTAAATGATCTGGTTAAGGACACATAAATAGTCACTTTGTTAGGAAAATAGCAATTTTCTTCTTTTTTCAACTAGTGAAAATGCCTTAAAAATGCTTAGAAATGCGTGTTTTGGTGTTAGATTTCTGCAACGCTTGAAAAAGATATGTGTTCACAAAAAAATGCCATTGCTAATTGACAATTGCGCTTAATTAATTAACATGAAAAAAATCACATGAGGAGTGCCAAAAAGCCATTTAAGAGACTTGCGACCATTGAAAACTAGTTTCGAATTGAGCAAAGAGCCGAAAGATTTTCCACAAAGTCTTTACAAATTCAAGTGAATTATATAAAAGCAAGCGCCACGATGATTGATGGGGCCTGACAGGCAGGCAGGCGGTGGGATGAGGTGGGGTGAGGTGGGGTGGAGTGGGTGGAAACTAGCAGAGCTGGAAGCTCTACGAATTGTGGCCGTAATGCGATATGTCGCATATGTAAAACATTGCTCAACGTGTATTCAATTACTAAGCAAGTACAACGCATGAATATTTCTCAAATACCCGTCCGTTTATGGTGAACATTGGAAAGAAGGCTGTGCTAAAAGCTGCGCTTAATTATGCTTACAATGGAACTAACAGAACTCGAATCGAATATCAGTGTTTATATTAAAATTTCCGCCTTATTAATTTATGCTACAGAATGCGCACGCACACAGCTACACAGCAGATAAAAATTAATCAGCAACAGGGGACAGAACAATGCGTAAGTCGGGCGGAGATTTGACTGAATGAAAAACTGGGAGTGCTTCGGGGCACACTGGCCACAAATGATTGTGAGAAGCGCTTGGCATTCAGTTCATTCACTTAAATTGGCAACTCAAGGGGTGTATTCATGTGTGTGCGTGTGTGTGCGTGTGTGTGTGCGTGTGTGTGTGTGTGTGTGGGCGTGGTATATGTGTGTGTGTCTCAGATTTAGCATAATCAGCACTTAAGCCGCTGTAACTGTCCAGAACTCAGACGCGTTACAAAGTTCAATGAGTTGACATTGAAGTTAAGGGTAAGCCAGCTTCAAGATGTGATTCACTCAATATTTGTATATTAAACTAGAGCGGAAATTTAGGATGAAGTTGATAGATATAAATTGATGTCACAGAATAGTTGGATATTATAGATTTATTTGAAATATAACTGGTGGAGGTTTCTACATAAATATGCAATGGAATGCCTTTTGTTACCCTTAAAAAAATAAAATAAAATGAAAAATTTAAATCAAATCTGTGTAGAGAATAACATTGTAAAGTAACTTCTTAAATTTTACATTAGAAAGCCTGTTTAATAAAATATGTAAATACAAATTGTAAAATAAAAAAATAAAAAAATAAATAAATAAATTTTACATTTACTCAAAGAATTGTGAATCTTAAAGTGTTGCATATTTTCTGGCTCAATCTTTAAAAAATGTATTTGTGTGGCCAACTTTAAGGAGACCTATTTGCAAGTATCGTTCAAAATGTCCAGTATCTCATTTATGCAAAGTTTAAGTGCTTCATAGTAAAATGGAGAATGGATGTAGAGGTCAAACAAAATTGACTCGGGAATTAAACCCTGATAGTTTTTAACAAAAGGGATCTTTAGATGTTTGAAAGTCATTTCTAGGGACCAACAGATTAGCGAGATTATACGTTATATACATTTGTATATATGTATGTACAAGCACGTCCCATAATATATGTAATTCTCTCGCAATCTTGTAGCATGTCGAATTATTTAAAGCACAAATTGTAATTTGATAAATGTCATAAAATATACCGAAAATAATGAACAAAATATAAAACTTTTTTTTTTTTTTTTTTTTTTTTAACATATTTTATTAAACAGGCTTTCTGTTACCTTTTGTGGCAACTTAATCTTGTTTTACTTTACAAACAAAAAAAAAAGGTATGAACTTATGTTACATACATGGACAAACTTATGCTATTTACAGTATTTACACTATTTACAAAATTTGAATTTTAAAGGAATCTATTAGGAAGGTCCAGTGGATGGCACCTTTTAAGTCTTCTCTTTCTTGGCTTTCTCGTTAGTCTTCTGGCGAGTGCATTAGGGTGACCACCAAGGCGTTGCAGGTAATTTGATGCGAGTTGGTTCATGACATCGCCAACTTTAGGGACATTTAAGTCTCTTTCAATGTCCCTCGTGCGCATGTACCATGGAGCTTTGCAGATTCTCCTAAGGAACTTGCTCTGGGTCACACGAATCTTGTTTATATGGCACTTTGCAGCGATGCCATACACCTGCAGCGCATATTTCCAGATTGGGCTTAGGACGCATTTGTAGATGGCTACCTTATTAGATAGCGAGAGCTTGTTGTTGGCAGATAGGAGCCACGACATTTTTTCTGCTTTGCAACGGAGCGTTTGCTGAACCATGGTTGTGTGTCTATTGAATGTAAGCCTTTTGTCCAAGACTACACCAAGGTACTTATAGGCCGGCTTTTGTTGTAGAGGTGAGCCTAGCATTGATATGACTGGACAAGTGCCTCTTCTGTTGGTAAACGTAACGCTTGCACATTTACTGATGTTAATGCCAATGTTCCACTTAGAAGCCCATTCTGTGAAGCTGTTAATGTACTCCTGCATCGCACTTGCCGCAGTGCCGATCAGTCGACTCCGAGTTAGCACGGCCGTGTCGTCAGCGTATGTGGCTAAGAGCACGTCGTTCGCTTCTACAGCAGTTACACACTGGGGTGTTGGCATGTCTGCAGTGTATATAGTGTAGAGAGTGGGACCTAAGACACTGCCTTGTGGTACTCCAGCGCATATCGGTCTTCTAGATGATATTTTGCCGTCTACAACAACGCAAAATGATCTCTCTTCCAGGAAGCTGCCAACTATCTCGGAGAGCTGCGGTGTTAGTAAGTTCTTTAGCTTGCAACGGAGGCCAGCGTGCCACACCCTGTCGAAAGCTTGCTGGATGTCCATGAACACGGCTACAGCATACTCTTTTTGATCCATGGCTTCCAGGGAAAAGTTGACCACACGGTGAAGCTGTTCAGGGGTTCCATGACGTTTCTGAAAGCCAAACTGCCATTTTGGGATAGCCTGTGCCACACCCTCTAACTGCATGATCCGGTCCAGGATAATCCTTTCAAACATTTTTGACATTGCAGGGAGAAGACTGATAGGTCTGTACGCATCAACTTCAGTAAGCTGCTTTCCTGGCTTGGGGATCATCGTAATCAGCGCTGACCTCCAAATTTTTGGAAAGTACCCTAGTCTTAAGCTGCTGTTAAAGATCAGCACTATATACAGCAAAGCTTTAAGTGGCAACAGCTTAATAGTGCGGTTGTCCAAACGGTCGTCACCCGGCGACTTTTTGACCTTCAGATTCCTAATTTGCAGAGTCACTTCTTGCAGCGTGACCGGCTGTGCAGGTGGAGCCATTTGATAAGGTGTATCAATTGTATTTTGAACATGCCTTTGCATATAATCCGATGTCAGGCTTAGTGGTTGAAATCTGTTCTCTAGATTGCTAGCGAAGATCTCGGCTTTCTGCTGACTGGTATAACACCATCCTCCACTCGGATCCTTTAATGGGCTTTTTGCAGTAGCTTGTCTTTTGAAACGGCTTGTTAATTTCCAAAGCGAGTAGTTGAAGTCTGCGTTAGGGCCTGCGTTGTCCAGCATATCGTCTATTTGGTGTTGTCTGCTTCTCGCGAGAACCTTTTGGAGGCGATTTGCCAGTCTTTTATAAATACTCCACACGCGAGTGTCTCCTGTTCTGGCGTACTCTTTTCGTACCCTTCTTTTCATGCAAAGAAGAGCAGCAGCGACGGGCGGTAACTGTGTCATGTGGTGTTGGCTTGAAATTAGTGGGGTCCTCGGGGAAGCTTTTGCTGCTGCGTATTTTATGTTGCTCGTGAGCAGTGAAATCGCATCCTCAACATCCTCTGGACCGTGTATTTCAGTGTTCAAGTTTATTCTGCAGTCCAGTTCCGCTCTGAAGACTTCAACAGAAGATCTAGGTGGGAGCAACCGGTCTCTGCGGGGGTTATATTGGGGTGAGTGGTGCAATGTAGCCATTATTGGTAAATGATCAGATGTAAGATCGAAAAGTCTATCGACTGAAAGTCTGTTCGAGGCAATACCCTTGTACAAGAAGAAATCCAACGCTGTCGGCGTGAGCTGGGTGTTGTATGAGTAGAATGTTGGGTCTCCGGTGGCTAGAACTTGACAAGTGCTACTGGCTACTGCTTCTTGCAGTCGCTTGCCTCGTGTGCACGTTCTGGTGTTGCCCCACCATGGATGTTTAGCGTTGAAGTCGCCACCGGCTATGAATCTGGATCCCAGGGAGTTTATTATGTTTACAAAGCCGTCCTTTGTCCATGGCTCTTTCGGAGGCAGGTATAATGCGGCAATTGTGACGTTTCCACTATTAGTTTGTAGAGTTGCACTTGCGACTTGTATGTCGCCGCGCAAAATTGGTGCGTTTTGTGACTGTGCGATACCAGAACGGATGATAACGGCCGAACCACCTTTTCGGCTGCCACTAGGGTGATGGGCATGATATATAATGTATCCTGGCAAGTATATTTTATCTTGAGAGCAACAGTGCGTCTCCGTTATTAACATGACATCAACTGCGTTAGCATCAAGGAATAGCCTAAGCTCATTCGTGCTGCTAGCCAGACCTCGCGCGTTCCATAATCCGATTTTTATAGATGAGGTATTCATTTTGTGATGAAATGCTGTATAAGCTCCCGGAAAGCCCTGTTTGCGTCCATCGCTTCCTGAATGAGCTTGTACATTTGATCCATTCTGGAATTTATATCACTTATTGCTTTTTCCAGGCTACTGAACTTATCGCTGAATCCATTTTCTGTGAAGTTATTTGGGCCTCTGTCCTTTTGTTTGGCTGGTCCGTTTAAATTAGTATTTTGCCTTGCCATGTCAGCATAAGAAAACCCGTTCTTGACAGCGGCATGTGGGATGAATTCACCCATTCTATTCACATTGGAGCTGTTGGTTTTATTGCCAGAGCGCGGGTGGCCATCCTTTGGAAGCCGTGATGCCGGCTTGAGCTTTTTTTCGAGCTCAACTCTGACTTTGCAACCCTTGAACATTGAGATGTGATCGTCTCCACAGTTTGCGCACGTATTAGTGTCAGGCAATGAGAGCTGACAGGAACCAGTGCCATGGTCACCAGAGCATTTGCCACAGACTGGCTTTTTAAGGCAGTAATTCCTAGTATGTCCGAAATCTTGGCATCTATAGCATTGCACCAAATCTTTACTGCGCTTTGCCTTCGTCACTGTTACTCTGTGCCTTCCAATTTGAGTAATCTTAAGTGCCTCTACAACATTAGGTGTCTTTTTTAGATTTACGTAAAACATGTTCTGTCTTGTTTTCATGTCATTTATGTCCTGGTCATCCTCCTCATTGATTTGAATATTGCGCCAGTCTGGCTTTCTGGGGCAATAGATGTTTATGACTGTGTAGCCCTTGTCAGTGAACGTGCGCTCTATTAACTGTTTAGATACATTTGGATGAATGTCTCGTACGACTAATCTGAACGGAGTATCCTCTCTCAACTGATGGTGCCAAAATTCACAATTTTGTTTTGTCAGCATATCGACAACTGCTCGAAAAACTTTGGAGTCTTTTGCATATATACGCGAGACCCCAAATCTGGATGTGCGAATGTCATATTCATCAGATGGAATCACAGAATTAAGTGCCTCTTCAAGTTTGTTCATTTTGTTAACTTGCGGCACGCAGATAGCTGGAGGCTTAGGCATTTTGCTTGTGTGCTGTTCGTTGCCAACTACGCTGGCTTCTACTTCTGCATCTTGATCATCGTCCAAATCCATGAGCAAATCAGCTTCTTCAGCTAGCGCTGCGTAGCGATTATTTTGAAGTGCTACCGGAGAGGTGGTAGCAGGTGTTTTACTTTGACGGCCATTGATTGCGTGATTTTTTTCGACTAAATGGGTGTGCAGTTTCTTAATTGTTTTTGAGGCTTTGTCAGCACTTTTTCGTTTTAGACAAAGAGAGACCATCGGCATCTGAAATGTACAATCCGTTGTTTGATGTAATTTATTGGCAACGCTTGAATTAGAGACTTCAGCGTTCGATATGTTTGGTATAGAGCATATGCTGCCAGTTATGGTATTTGCAATTGAGTACTTTGATTGACAGTTTCCACTTGAAAAAGTTAATGTACTTGTAGTAATAGTGCTTGTAGTCGTTGCGATCAAGCTACTATTATATTTAGGCGTACCAATTGCATTATTTAGGTCTTCGACCAAGCTGGCACGCAGTTGTACAGGTGCACCAGCTATTTTCCTCATATTTTCAAGCTCAGGCAGCTTATCAATAAGCTGGCTGTGATCAGGTGAGTCTCCTTCCATATTTGGGCAATTCACAAAATTTGCCCAGCATCAAGAAATTATTTGCTGATAAGATACAGTTTTTCTTGTCCCTCGTTTGCTGCTCGCGCAAAGCGAGGGCAGTGGTCTTGCCCACTCGACAAAAGCTTGCTTCGCTTACGATTTTTGTTTTCTCGCGTGTTACCGACACCGCTAGCAGTGTCTAAAAATAGATTTCCGTGCAGAATAAGCACACCTAATGCAGGTTGTGATTATTTAGAACTTTACACAACGCGGCACGTCCGTCCCTCTTGTGCGGCTACGCGCATGTTGAGGGGCAGTATATTGCCCAATGGGCAGTGCACGCAGTTTTTGCGCACTGCTTAATTAGTTTTTTACCGCACTTTTGCCGACACCGTTTTACGCGGTGCCCAGCTAGATCATGCGCGTCACGACCGTTCACAGTGAATGCAGACTCTCTTGTTCAATGAATTAAAACTTTTTTCAATTTTTACAAAAAAT